>OZ012668.1:22105940-23305940 GCA_963942505.1 Lordithon lunulatus
CCGTCTCTGTTTATTTTACATATTAAATTGTTAATAACCGTTTTGTGAAAAGTGGATATATGAATATAATGACTGGACAATCATAAATAAGGAAAGCACATACGATTGTAGTTCTTATTTACATGAGTGTGTGGTTAGAGATATAAATGGATACACATCAATTGTTATTTTAATTTATGTCTCTACCTTATGTGGTGTGGACAACTGAAAATGTTGGGTGAACAAACGTGGACCCCGGGATAAAAGGATATAAAAAGGATATAAAAAGTACAAATTAATAATAGTTCATTTTTCACGGGAAATGGAAAATCTTTGTCAATATTTTGACTCATTCTATCAAGTGTGTCGAAAATATATTTTAGGTCTATGAAAATTTTATACTTTTCCTCCTATATTGAGTAATTCTCTTTCAATTCTCTAAATAGGGTATGAATCGCGTAAAACCTGTCAGGAGCATTCTGAACTACATCTATTCTTAATGATAACTCGTTTTTTTTATATCCCCAATATCTTCCACGATTTTTTTTGAAATTAGTCACTGAATGATTAAACTAATCCGTCCGGCGGGACAGAGAAACGAGATGCAAAATATTCTTCCTGCCAGTGTTCGCGCACGTTGTGGTCTCTTGGTGTGCACAAAGCTTATTATTTTAGTCCGATATTTATATGCTTTTATAGTTGAAACAATGTAATGTCTAGGTGTTCTGCGCTGTAACCAAAGGCGCTTTCGTTTAGCATGGTTTAGCATAGTTAGTCGCCCCCGTGGCGTGCAGTATCGCTCAGGTCTTGCGGTCGTGCGCCGCCGATTGTAAAGGCCGAGGTAGAATTGTACGCATCAATAATAACAAATCATAAGCAACAAATTGAACAAGAAACAATAAGCCCGTATCAGCCCAGAGCGATAGACGAAAGGCGCTCAAATCAAGAGCACAGCTGAACGTCATACGTATCAGCGTATTTGAATTGTATGTGACAATGCGGGAAATGAGTTTTTAGTACTTTTCCTCGTATCATTACAGCTGTTGAAATGTGTACAACTGTCTAATTAACTTACTTTGCAATAGGTATATTGTTAGCGTTCATTTAGATGTCTTAAATTTGTCGTAAGCATCATTAATTACAGTAAATAATGTGTGTTTTTAACATCGAACCAATACATTGACATTCTATTATAAGAAAATAAAACGATTTTTCTCATAGTATATATAATAAGCTTTATTTTCTACAATGTTATTATTATAGTTAACAACATAGTAGTCGTAGATTTATATTACTATATACGAATTCAAAGATTATTGCCACCAAGCGTAAAGATAAGCATAGCTGAAACAATGGTATATCACATTATGCATGCCAAATCTATAGTTTGTTCTGCTATCTCGTCATCAAATATCCGGTATAGTTTTCACCTAACTATTTTCAAGGAAAGAGATACGTCGCTTAAGTTAATTACATTTTCAATTAGATCAGATATTGCAAATAATCGTTCCACTAGCTTAAAGACTAAAAAATATGATTTCGTGCTGCTATAACTACATAACCATGACTCCGCATCTCATCACACACACTTGTAATGCATCGACCCAATCGAATGTAATTAGATGGATGTAAACACACCGCCTTTGTTATTATTTATATATTGCGGTTGTGTTCACTCGTATGTAAAAACGGTACATTTCAATGTCAATGCACTCACTCGAAGTGTTCATCATACAGAAAGCAATTACGTATACACGCAAATTGTTTACATTGAACGTAATATGTATTTATAATAATAACAATAACTTTCACTGTTGCTTGGGATGATGTGTCGTCTCGTACAATTGCATTTATATCTAAAACTAGTACACATCTCTGCGCACAATGAATTATAGCTAATTGAGTTACGCGCAACGACATAACTTGTGCATTACGTTACTGCATTTATTGGTTACGGTCAGTCAGGAACTATTGCTTAAAAGGAAGTTTCAAGAGATTTTGCGATGTGATTTATGCGTGTGAAATTTCACACCCATACGAATAACAAAATCATGGACATGGACAGGTGCCCAGCTGAGATTTGTATTGTTTCACACTAATATTATATTATTTATCTACGTTTATAGACATTTTTAGCAACTAGTTGTATTGTGCGATAAATAAGTGTTGTATTAGTCGTATAATTTCATTTATATTTTTATTGTAACTAACGACAATCCAGAAACACTAAAATACATTCATCATTATAGGGCCGGTCTTTTCGACTTCATATAAATTACCACATTTCCACATTTTGGCACATACAAATCAATTTATTTACTCGTTGAACTAAAAATAGACTTTGTAATAAGTTTGATTCTACAATTAGTTAGTATATCATAAGCAGCCATTATATCAGAGATCGTTTACCATAACATTATTGGCGTTTGGAGGATATTTTAATTAGTGTATTGTTGTTTTTATAGGTTAACAGCTTACCGCTATTGCCGCTATGACATATTATAATCTTCCGATTGGGAAGTAACACGTGGTATCTTATATGTTATTCGTGGTTAAACTTTACAAATCATACCAATAGTAAAATCGGACGCCAGAAACAGAAAATTAATCTACTCATTCATTATTATAATTGGAGCTTAGATGTGCATTAAATTATTACAGAATATAGCTATATAGTTACTGACTATACTTGATTAGGCAAGTAGTTATTAATAGAGGATATAAAGATGATACAAAATGACTTAGCAAATACTAATTATTGCCACCTCATTAGGAGATAAAAAAGGATGATAATTAAAGTGCTAGTCGAGTTAATGTTAGTTTTTTAACTAAATATGGATCCTAGTTTACTTAGACTGACGTAGATATATAAATTGGAAAACCAGTAGTAACCCAACATATTAATACAGGGGTTCCGACAAATGTTGATGATATTTATATACAAGTATTTAAAAATATGCGTTCTTATATATAATAACTGTATATTGTAAAACAAAATGCGTATTTGGCACGATTATAGATGTAATAAAACTATTAAAAATTACTTACACATGAAAAACTTGTGTTATATTGAGTGGCATTGTGACATACGTTTTTCATTCTATTTTCTTCTATTTCACCTTCTTATGTTCCTTATTATATCATAAATGTAAATATTTCATTACATTTTATATGTTAGTATCTCTGACATCTAAAATCCTACCAAGGACACATTTCGGTAGTAACAGCGGCAGTGATAAATTTGCGAGAACTTTAGTTTACGAGGATATCATATTGTTGATTTAAAAGTTTATTGGTATCTGACTTGGGGAGATAAATAAATGACTGGACCAATTACGTCCCCAACAAACGACATCCCCACATATTTAAACCGGCGCCCACCTCTATAGAACTATAGTAGCTTTGTAATAATTGCTAAACCAATACTACTACTCATTGGCTGAATATAATAAAAAACGCCTCATGATTGATTGATTGCCAGAGTTTCTTTATTTTATTTATTTATCGGGTATAATATGTTATGTCGGAGCAATACAATAATATTAATCGTTTTATTACATCCTATAATTTTTGATTACAATACAATATCAAGTTTAAATGAAACGTGAAAATCTCAGTATATTTCTACTAAATATCAAAAACTCTATATGACTAATAAATACAAAATAATTGAAGCAAAAAGTTAGTTATGCGAAATAATCGCCTTATTATCATAACATAAAAATCGTAGTAATTCAAAATCAGTATGGTTTTAATGATAAAATGATGTGAATATTGTCACTAGCAATATTAATTAATTATACGAATTAAAAATATCTTTTAATTTACACTTAACATGCGAAATAACATAAATTATACTTCCCGGCTATTACGAACAGAAATATATTTTATTAATTAAATAACGCTATTAATACCGGGATAAGGCGAGATTTAAATACGGAAATAGTGGTATTGCAATTTATATTTAGAAAATTCATTACTTCTTCAAGTGGCATATTCAGAATGCCTAATTACAGCAAAACGGAAAATAATCAGGACCAAATATACTATACTTTGTTACATGTAAGACTAATGCATCGAGCAAGATGGCCGGAGCGTAAAGAGAGTTTACACGAGGGAAGCGTAAACCACAATGTACAAATTTCTAGGAAATGTTTCAATATAATCATTTGTCATTGCAACAAGGAACTCATAATAGATAGTGAGTATATACGAATCAGCCAGCGTTTTCAACAACTTGCTGTTTGACTAACGCAGGGGGCCGCGATTGCAATTTATAATGCCTGTTTTGAGTTGGGCTGTATATCATTTACTTCTGTCTTATTTTAACCTTTTATCCTTATCTCTATGTCTCTCTCCCACTTTATATTGATATGCCCCCCGCCCCCCGAGATTCATGTAAATCCACACCTGGATGTAGATAGGTCTCCCCTGACATCATACATTACTCTCAGTCCTGCGTCAGCGATTATCATTTTCTCCGTTTTTGTTTTCTTGTATTAATTACTTCTTCTTCTTATGGTGCCTATCCGTTTCCCCATTTCGGATGTTAGCGATCACATTGCGATTCGGACTTTATCGGCCGCGACTCTGAAGATGATCTTCTCCTTCCTGGTCAACTCTTTCCTTTCACTCTGCCCTGTAGGATCAACTGCAACACTCCGTATCGTTGATTGTTCATCATTATGTGTCACAGGTATTCTGGTTATCGTGATATTTTATTGTTAAGAGAAGTTCTTCCTCTTTGCCAATTCTTTCGAGGACATCTGTCACATGCTCTGTCTAAGTGATTCTTAAGATGCGTCGGTACAGCCACATTTCAAATGCTTCCAGTTTTTTGCAACTGGCTTCTGTTAACGTCCATGACTCCACCCTCTATATAAGTATTGACAATATAAAGCACTTTAGTAATCTCATCTTTGTTGACAAGGGTAAAGGGTAAATCGTGAGTTCTGAATAATATTGACAACCTCTAGAGATGCATTTCCAGATTTCTGTATTCGACATTTGATTTCCAGTAAGTGATCCCATCTGGCATTGATTATTATTCGGAAGTATGTGTATGTTTGTACTTTACCGTTTGCCAGGATGTTCTCGAGACTGTCTGCAAATACTCCTGTTTCGAAAAAGGATGCGTGGACATCGCATACTTTGCATCTTTGAAGAAGGACTTGGACGCTGAAAGGACTTCTTGTACCTAACGCGTTTCTGAATCCTGAAACTGTGTATGACTGATGTGTTCTTTGCATATCCTGACTATTCTTAATATATATATATATATATATATATATATATATATATATATATATATATATATATATACAGTTTCAGTAGCTCATTAAGGTGATCGTTCGGTAGTCGCTGCAATAGTTTGCACTCAGTATTTTCGGTACAGCTATGAATGTATATTTTAACCACAGCTTTGGTATGTTTCTGTTGAGTATATGTTATTAAATATATACGTTAACTGCTTAATACCCTCTACATCAAATAAATTTGAAAAGTTCGCTAATGGAGTTCGCCGAGAGACTTGCTAACATTGAGTCGTGTTTTTGCTTTTGTGACTTCATCTACTGTTATTGTCATGGCTTGAGAATTACTGGGCTCTGAAGATAATTCTTCCAGGTGTCGATTCTTGTCGATGATGATCTTGCCATCCGTGTTGTGCAGTAGTATTAACTACTAATTTTATTATTTATTAAGATCTGGAATGCCTGTGTGAAGCTAAGATTGTTCTATGGAGTGAAATTGGGGATTACGGGAGTGAATTAGAATCGAAAGGGGACAAGGCGGTTTTCTGAAGAGTCTGCATAGGCGTCGATCTTTCGAGTCCTGCAGGAAACGAATCGGATGGGAGTCGTATGGAAGGGTATTGAAGTTCTAGGAAAGATTGCAGGGCTTGGGGAAGAGATACTAGTGAGAGATGTGGATGAGATATAGGAGTAAGGCAGAGAGCGGACAGAGAAAAGATAGAGGAAACATGTTTGAACGAGAAGGCACGTCTGCAGTGTGGGTGGAGGTAGCAAATACTGAGAGGAATGCGAAGCTTAGGAACTAAAATCAGCAAGATAGGTATGTTAAGTTGCAAAAAAGTTAGGTGAGAATGATTGAGAGCACGTACAACCCAGGTTGTGAAGTGGCAAGTACAAGGGAAATCCTCGAGCTACAGAACTAAGGGAGGGTGGATCACGGAGGAAAAAATATGTATGGCAATAGAGATATGCTGTTCAGAAGAGATAGGAATGAAAGTGTGGATGGGGCAAGGATAAACCGCGTATGTAGTAAGGGGCGTGATACGTGATAGTACCTAGGCAACGTATGTAAAGGAGTGAAAGTAGAGTGGGTGTGGGATTGCAGAAAGGTGAGTAAAAGGTTTAGAGAGGATGTGGAAATTCGCAAAAGGCTGGTGTGGTAGAGGAAGTGGATGAGAGGGGTATTTCAAGTCGCAACATACACACAATGGGACTTGACGGTATACCTGAGTTCATAGTGAACGATTCCTTTATAATATTAACAAAACCATATCTCCACCCTGATCGTGACAATTGGCAATTGTCCTAGCTCAGGGAAAACAGCCGAGGTTTACCAATTGACAAAAAGGATGAAAAATCAGACACAACAAAATATTACATAACCACTTCATCTCATGTGTCACATTAGTATGGATCAAGTCGCACAAATATATGTTGTATATATCGATGGTGTAGCGAAAAAAGCGCCAATCTGCTTTTTTAACAAAAGGTCTAAACTGAGTTAAAGGACTTAATAAAACAACTAAAAGGGCCAATCTACGACTCCCTCTTAATTCACATTTCACAATATTTAAAAGTTAACTATTAGTATTAAGTTTAGTCCTTTTTTTAAAGAAACAGATTGGCCCTTCTTGCACTACATCGCCTATGGATATGATGGTTATTTCGGTCGACTACTAATCTGAAATCAAGGAAAATTAAATAATAAATCTTATTATAAACGCGAATCATTATATTGAGCACGAAGGATTCGTATCTCTAGGATTTGTGGTTACTAGTGGTTTTCTTCAAGGATGTGGCGTTTAATATATGCAGATGAGTGATAAGGGCTTGCCCAAATCTCAAGGACTTTTTGAACAATTGCTTTACAATAGAAATAATTAATTAAAAAAAAATCATAAAATATCAAAAACTTGGCGTCACAGGCATCATACTAATTAAATAGACTATTATTTTATAGAAATATATCTTTTTATAAGAAATATTATATACACTCCTATGTAGTGCAGTGATTACCATCCACGCGTTACGAACGAGCAGCCCGAGATAGAATCCCGGTCCGACTAATCGAAACCATGTGTCAGTGGAATACAATTAATGACACTTTAATAAACTCTTGATGAAGTATCAAGTCCTAAGAAAGACATATACATACGCGATTGTAATCCAAATCAGTATCCATTGTTAGTTCTAAATCATTTATTTTCCATAAAAATGACACAGGTAAAATACGTTTTTCATTTCTAATAAAATACACGATATAATTAATTAAAAAAATGATTAAATGATAATAGGAAATAGGAGTTCGTAAAATTGACTTTCCACCGGTCGCTTTCCACAAAAACTAATCACGATGGAGTTACGTGAAATAATAGTCACATACAAAATTTAGTTTTTCCGAAAACATGGAGGGATAATTTATCAGCCACAGCACTACGGGCGGAAGGACGTCAGCAGACATTTTGCAGAGATTTTGTCTTGAAATTGGGACCTAATAAAGAGGATTTGCACACAAAATATAAATTCTGTTTCCGTACCATTACAATACATTATCCACACTTCGTGTGATACAGTAATAGTAGAATAGAAATTTAATTGATTAGGATTTAGATTTAAATTTCAGATTAAACAGATTTGTCTGGTTGATATGGGACAATACTGGGTCTATTTTATTGGCAGATATAAATTTTGTGATTTGTTTATTGTATTTCCTATCTCTATTAAATCACTGCATATGTGGAATATTGTCGAGGTACCTTCATACAATCATTCATATAATTTAAACTAATGGATCAATTAGAGTCAGTCCACTTCGACGTTATTTACGGAATGTCCATAAGGAAGTGAATAGTGAAGCGAAGTGAAAATTGTGCTGTAAAGTGTAGGAATTGGTACATTATTATACTAATTTTACAACTATGGCTTGTATCAATACGAACGCCAAACAATAACAAAAGCGATGGTCAACAATAGCAATCAATTCATGCGTATGATAATGGATACGTAAACAATCCGCGCTTTTCAGAGAAAATGCAAAGCTCCGGGCAACTGACATATTTCCGGCCCTTTGAAATTAAGGTTAGAAAATGATCTTTCAGAACATTCAACTCCAAAAACGCTAAAAGTACTATAGCTATTTAAAAAAATGTGCATTTAATTAAATAAAATTTAATTAAATAAAATTTCTCTGAATTTTGAAATAAAACAACCAACTCCCACACCACAAAAAAAGAACTGAATTACATCGCCTTAAAAATAAAAGCAAATTCCTTCTAATTAACAATATATGGAAGTAAAACAACAGGCTAGATGAAAAGCTCACCATATCTCTTAAACCAGAAGCCAAAGACCAAAAAAAAAACTATTCATGGGAATGAAAAAACAACTAATGAGAAACATCTGTAGAATATGATTATAAACAATTATAAAATTTCTTTATATAAATATTGTACATAAATAAACCTAAATTCTTAAATAAAGAATTACATTTTTACTTTTTAACGTTTCAATAGCATTTATATATTAAATATTCATTATTATCATATAAAAACTAGCTAACTGTGGAGATGAAAACTCTCTAATTTTGAAGCCCCTAAATTTGCCCAGGGCAACTGCTTCTCCTGATATAACGCTCTTTACTGTGCCCTGTGTACAATTAACTTATAAAATATAATTCGTATAAAATGGTCCACTAAGCAAAAGCAGTGTAAATGATTTACATCCATTTGTAAGTGTTTTTAACTCATTGACATCATACTAGAAATATCAATAAGTAACAATGTAGAGTAGATACAATTTAAAGTGGCGCCTTCCATGCACAGAATGCGAAAATGTGAATTACTATTAATCCTAAACATAGCCACAACACAGCGCTCTACCGTCCCGCGGTTTTCGCTGCTCTTTGCGAGAGTCGGCTCGCAGCGCAGAAATGTACGCGTGAATATGTGTTTAGGTTTCACTTTCTTATTTACGGCTGGGCCAGCCAGATCAATTAGTATCTACTCTAATGCGCCTTTAAAAATACGATCTTTGTGTAAGTCTGAAAATATATCAAGTTGTCTAGGGAAGAAAATCTCACTCGGAAGGCAAGATTCACAAAAAGTGATGTGAAAAATTCCACAATAGAAATTACATAAGGAAATAACAAAACTAATTCGTTCGTTTTAGGCGGAAGCGACAAACACAAAAAACGATTCTAAATATCATACAAAATGAGATCCTAGCACCTTATATTATTGTATTATCCGTCTTAAATCATTATTATTTTATGATACGATGTATTAATTTGATTTTGAAATCGTAGAAATTATATTTCTTAATTTTATCAGATATACATTATAAGGTCACTCTCATTCTAGACTATTTCTGAGAAATGTCTGCCGAGACAGGGTTTCAGAAAAACTAGTGTAATTTTTAAAAATGTTGGAGGATATCTTTCTATGTTTAACAACTAATATGTTCCGAATGGTTTTGGTTTTGAATAAACTAGTATGTACATGAATGTGATTATAATCTCACGTAAAATAGTCTAGATTAGATTTTGGTGAAAATCTGCGGGGAAAAGTCCAAGTTAACTAACTACAATTTTCCTATTTAAAAAATCACAATACATACTATGTTTACGAAATAAGGTACAAAATGTATAATAATTATTTCGGGTATCTTTAACGAAGTTAATGTTTAGAAGCCGACCGACCTATTATTTATGTTTTTGTAGTGTCATTACAAAAGTGGGTTCAAATTCCCGTCAAGGTGTAATTATTTTGAATTAATTAATAAGCGATGGGCGCAGGGTGGAGATTAAGCAAGAAATCACGCGAAATAGAGTGGAAGCGGTGATAAATTACTTGAAGGACGGGAAAGCAAGCGAACCGAACGGAATAGAGAATGAAGCGTGGAAGTGACGACGGAAAATATCAAAGAAAAACTGGTAGAGGAAATGGACGGTACCGGGAGTGGGGAGCGAAGGTGCCCAAGTTATTTGTGACCACGTTGGGGCTTCGGCAAGGATGCCCTCTGAGTCAGGCGCTGTTCAACTTGTATATAGGGCGCATGGAGGAGTTGCTCAGGAAGGGATTTGACATTGACGTGAAGTGCAGAGCTGAAGGAGAGAGTGTGAGATTAGAGAGGTTCTTTGGCAAGAGACGTTTGAATAGAACAATGGAAAGTGTGATTCAAAGGATAAAGAAGTTCAAATATTGCGGTTTATATGCACGCAAAATAACAATAGAAATGTTCATCAAGTATAGTTCTGTAAGGTAAATATGATTTCTTATCTCAAAAAGAGAGATCAGGAAGGTACCCAAACGACGATTGCGAGATTTAGGAAATGTGGAAGTGAGGAGAAGACGCAGTAGGAACTGGATAAGTGAGGAAAGTAAGGGTGGACTGTATGTGGAGGGCGAGAATAAATGGGAGTATTGCATAGATCCAAACAATTAAAAAAACACACTGGAATTTCTTTACAAAAGATAAGGAACATGACCACTATACAGCATAACAGAAGGTGTGAAATATGCTGAGAAATAGAAAGAAACTAATAAACAAATATATACAAACTACAGGGAATACAATCCAGGATTGGGAAACACAGTTTTTAAATCAGCAAATCATAAGGATGAGAGCATCAAAACACAGCAGGATGATAACAACATACACCAAACGTGGAATATATTTAGGCAAGAAATAGAATAACTTGTTAAACTAAAAATCGCTGGGAATGGACGACATATACAATGATCTAATAAAATACGGATGTGGAACTCTGCAGGACCAGATGTGTGTCCTTTATAATAAAATACTGCTCAGAAATAATATACCAATGGAGTGGAGATACACTATAATACCAATATTCAAAAAGGGAATACATTCTGAACAATCGAACTATAGAAGAATTGGCCTCTACAATATCAAAACTACTCACAAAGATCTTTGCCGAGGGAGTTGTTGCCTCTAGGATATGCGAAGAATAACAGGGATTCAGGAGGACACATAGGTCCACTAATGACGTATTTTACAACATCCGTCAGATAATTGAGAAAGCTATAGAATTCAATAAAACAGCTTTTATGTGCTTTATTGGTCTCACCTAGGCCTTAGATAAAGTGAGGTTATCAGACGTTGAGCCTCTTTTGCAAAAAAAATTAACCCCAATATTATAGCAGTTACTACAAAACTGAAAACCGATGACTACACTTATAAGTGGCAGAGAAACTATCGAATAAAGTACCCGCGTTAGCTGGAATAAGGTAGGGAGACAGCCTAAGTCCTGCTTTATTTAACATTATGATGAACGAAATATTCATAGAAGTCAGAAAAGTTGGAAGAGGGTATCGAATGGGGGACGAGGACATTGTATGCTATGCTGACGACCCTGTATTGATTTCCGAAGATGAAGACAACTTGCAAACGCTCCTCTACAACTTTGAACAAACTGTATCAAGCTTCAGCATACAAATATCAGTGAGTAATAAAGCAGCCCGTCGATATCTAGGGACGCGTACAGATGTAAGCTCGCTGTTTACTATAAGAGATTCAAACAAATTATGCAGTTCAAATACATAGGGCCAACGTAACAAGTAACAAGGACCTAACAGAAGAAGTGAAAGCCCAAACAACGAAGACGGAATATCGGGATACATGTAATATGATGAAACAAATATGAGTGACACCTATCATAATATATGCAATTGAAAGCACAGTAGTAAACGCTACAACAAAACCACTCTTAAGAACAATAGAGATGAGAACTTTAAGATCCATGGTAGGATACAGTCCAATGGACCACATAAGAAGGGTAGATATCGCGACACACTGCGATATAAAAGACGTGGTCAAATGGGCTCGAAACAGAAGACCTGATAGGAGAGATCATGTTGATAGGATGGACAACACCAGACTGCCAAAAATTGTCAGAGTGGGACTCTCACGATGAAAAAGACCTCCGCGACGACCACCAATACGCTGGTATAACAGCTGGAGTTCGGCATCTCAACTGCGGCTACAAATGTTAAAGAAAAACTGCATTCTGTTTTTGAATGTTTTGAATGAAAAAGAATATCTTTTTTTGTGCCTTTATTGTACATTCTTAAAAACTTTGTTTTAAATACATCGTTAAAATGAAAATAATGTAGATATATTTTTGTATTTGCGAGTGTTATTTTAGCACTATAATTATTGTGAATACATAGTAAGAATCGTAAATTGACGAAATCTTTTTCTTCGAGTTGATTTTCTAAGTTACTATGGCATTTTATAATTTAAAAAAGTTGTTCTCATTAACCGCTGCAATTCTTTAAGCACTGTAAACTTATAGATTTTATCGTGCCTACTCAATAGTAGAAAATCTGAAGTGGCCAATGCGCATAACTTTATCATATGCATCATAATAGCTATTAAAAAATTCAATTATTATATTTATACATTTTACGCAAATGTCATGAATATCTGTATGTTTATACAGCCGATAAACGATATTTTCCAGAGATGTTCTAGGGTATAAAGATTTCTGCAAAAAATAAGAATTTATTTTGCACGAGTGTTAGATCTATATGATATAGTCAAAAATGAAACCATAAATGACGACACAATAGTCGTCATTTAACTCTTAATTTTCTCTGTATTCCATTTTTCGCTTCCAAATTTTACAACTTGCTTTGAATTCTGTCAACTATAAAGTTGAAATTGATATTTCTGAGCCAGGATGAGTGATATATTAATAATTTATTTTCTATACACGAAAACATAAAACAACGTAATTTGAAATACAGTTTAATTTTATATTTTATTATTAGTGCTACGCTACTAAATTACATATTGTTTATGCTTTAAACATTGTAGGTCGTTGTATTCTAAGTATTGTAGATATTACAACAATATATGTCTTCATTCATTTCATTGTTAGGTGACATCAACAATTAGGCTTTTGCTGAATAATTATACCTTTATACCCCTAAAGTACGTAATAATAAATTACCACGTAATTACTTTATTTCTCTTAAATTTTAGGGAACGTTATAAGTAACGTTTTTAGGTATAATTGTTCAGGAAAAGCCTAATTGTTGATGTCACCTAACAACGAAATGAATGAAGACATTTATTGTTGTAATATCTACAATACATAGAACTAAGATTGTTATTTGTCTTACTTCTGCACGATTTAGCAGAAGTAAGGCGAATAACAACACCAAATTCAATATGACATAATTAAAATAATTAAATTGCCGCATTTTTACAGCAAACCCAGAAAAATAATAGATAATGACAATAATAATTTATTAACAGTAGTTACTACTCTTATGTTAATTCGTTAATATTATATGTCCTATACAATACTGTTAACCATTGCGTGTTTATAGACAACTGGACAATATTATCGAAATTAATTTAAATGTCGATAATACGATGATTCATTATCAAAGCATGTTAATATTCGTTGTGTTTTATCATAAAATACTTTGTAAATGAAACTTTTTACAGTAGCATAGGCGATGCGGGCATATGTTGAACAAGTTAACATATATAGAGAATTGAATAAAACCGAAATTAATGTCATTGCTAAATAATTTGTACGCTCGATACATTCATTAATTGATCGCATACTCCAATTATGACATAATCGTAATCATATGCACAATCTGATCAATCTTAAAAATATTTAGACCACGTCGAACAGTACATTAGTACAAATACTAGCACAATATGCTCATTAATTACTGTTGTTTTTCTTTCTTTGTATTACAATTTTAATGACACAAAAGTGCCAATTATGTAACGAATGAACATGTAGGTTAAGGTACAGTGCTACACAATTCAACTTTTATTTTACGTGTAGAATAATGTAAATTCTAATTACGTGTCAGTTACAACAACTATAGCAATTTTATTGTTAATCAAGGAGTATTTAAATCGCGGACATAAATCGCATGACGTAAAAGTATTAATATGCGATTAATAGCTGTGAACAGTAAAAGTTGTTATTTGCCCATTAACATGCCACATAAGTAATATAAATATACTTACAAAAACAGGTACATCTGTAGGTTTTGGAATATACTCTCTTGAGTCACCCATTTCATTTGCGAGGTTTACACCATAATATTGTTCCCATACACTTGGCTTACTATCATCTCCTGCTTTTAGCAAACTCTTCTTCGGGGTAACCGCACTTTCTTTGTCTGTCATTTTCTCCGCCGCATTATGTTTCGCACTCGATCGGCAAATGGTGCCATAAATCATCGCGTTTCGAATGCCATTAGGAACACTGGATAGATCTTCATGCACAAACACTGGTAATGGCGTTATTTCAAATTTCACGTCACTGAAACCGCTACTGGAGGACCCGGAAGGTATGTGATATATTTCTTCAGTATCGGTTGAATTAGTCCTCATACGAGCACTCCACTCCGGCGAGCTTTGACTACTTGAATTGCCACTAGATGACGAATTACTAAACGCGCGTATTACGGAACTCACTTTCTTCGAATTAGACAGGTTAACACATAATAAGCGCATGTCTTCCTCCGTTGCATTTTTTATCGCTTCTAAGCTAAGCGCAATTTTTTCATTCACCCGTTTTAACATTTCTTCCGGCGTTAATACACCTTTGCCTTCAATAGTTGCGTTAATATTTTTTAATAATTCAATAAGCATTTCTCTAATTGGTATTTCAGTGGTTGTTGTGGTAAGACAATCTGGTTTGTATCCTAATGACGTATAAAGTAGTACAGCTTCATCAACAAGCGAGTCGTAATCCAATTTATTTTTATTTTCATTAGATCTCCTATGCTTATTGGGCCAAATAGGTCTTGGAATTGTGAAATCTATTCGTCCTTCTGGAATTGTCGTGAGTGTACCTGAAGAACCACTGGAATGGGTAGATTTGTTTTTTGTTCTGGCTGCTACTTTGATTGACTTTACGTATTGAGGATTTTGTTCAATAATAGAAACAGCGTCATCTTTTAATTTAACAGTTTCTATATATACTTGTTCATTTGTTGAGCTGTAAGCATAGCTATCGCCATAACCTGAGGAACTGGATTTTTCACCTGATGGCGTGCTCTGTCTCGATGTTTTGTTAGGTTGTTTCGCTGTTTTTGATGGTCGCTGTATTGTCGTATCTCTGTATGAGTCGATGAAGATTGGATTTACTCTATGGAGAAAAAAAAACAATAGAATTTAATATAAATAATTTTAATCAAGAATATAGTTTAAAAACATTTAAGCGTGATTGTTCAAGATGTAGTACATAATAGCCCATGCTTTTATTTACATTAGTTTTATATTATTCATCATCACTTTTATAATGCACAATGGTATAAGGTTATAGTTATAATCAAAATACGTACACTAATACATAAACTTAGATAATACCCATGATAAAATATTTTAATTACACAAAATAATATGTAATAAATAAGAATAGAAGAGATATATGATTAAATAATTAATAACTCCAGTGTGGGGATTTGCCAGTTATCTCCAGCTGGTGCGTCCCCATTGGAATTGGGGGGAGCTGGTCGTATATGCAAGCATATCCGAACGAAAGTAATGAAATAAAATACTCAACGTGAAAACAAAAATTAGCCTGGAAAGTGGGGTTTTCTAGAATCCTCTATCGGGCGCCTATCCCAGTGGCCAATAGAGGAATGCCTGTCAGATATAACTAATACCGGAAAATACGCGGCACGGGAGAATCTAGCAAGAAGAATAGGCAGCTGGTCTATTAGAGACTGTCACATGTTAACATCACGTGGATGAAAAGATTGAGAACCAGATAGTAAATGGCGTATTGGAAATAGCTAAAGAAACGGCATTTATACAGCGGTGTAGAAGGCAATGGATCATTACTACACTAAGAATTCCCAGAAAACGTATGACAATGGTTGCAAATACGAATGGCCTCGAGTACGGGCGCCCCTTAAATGGATCAGGGGTGAATCTCCGGGCCGGTCACAGTCAAGTTTAGAAAACGATGCCATAGAAATATAGGAACTTGACATGTTAAAAACATGCACGACAGTAGAAAAATTGACAACACAATCAAATAAATGAAACGACTATATGTATGTGTTATGGGAATTAGTGAAATGGGATGGCCAGAATCAGGTCGACTATTAATAGAAGAACATTGTGTATAGTACTCGGGAGAAGATAGTCCACAGACTTGGAATGAAGTAGCAATAATCGCAATCAATCAAATAAAATAGTCGGTAACAAACTTTATGCCAATCTCAAACACAATGATTATGATACAAGCAGAGGGAAAACCAACGAATCTTAATATCATTTAGGTTTATGCTCCCACCGCCAAGTGACGAAGACAAACTATAAAATTCTAAACGGACACAGTCAATACCCTAAAGGAACTTAAAAACAATTCAACTGCGACAATAATAGACGACCTTAACTCAAAAGTTGGAGGTGGACATTATTGTAAAGTCGAGGGATGAAAGGGGCGATAGGTGTAATTCTGTATAGAAAACAATACGACGATGATGAACACCTATTTTAAGCTGCCAAAAGGCGTCTGTACACATGGAAAATGCTATTGTTCCATCTAACCACAACCTTGCTTGCTAATAGCTCATGCCGTTTCAAGAAAACGCAAGGACCAAAACACTAACACAAATCAGATCTTAACAAGTTAAAAGAACCTGACAGCCGAAACGAAATTACAGATATCATAGAGAGGGATATCGCTAGGTGAACACTGTGTGAATGGAACAATAACAAGGGCATTGAAACCGAATAGAAAAATCAAAAAGGAAACTAGGTAGCGGAAGCAATTTTGAAGCTTATGGAAAAAAGGAGACAACAAAATATACTGGGAAATAAGGACATGTACAACGGACAATACATCTCTCAGGATTACGCAAAAATAGATGCATGTAAAAACGGACACTTACTATTAATATAAGAAGGTCGAAGAAGGATGATCAGGATGAGATACAAGAACCAAAGTAGCAATGTAACAGGCAAAAACGGAAACTTAATTATACGGAAATAGAACTAAAATTGACCAAAGGGAAAGAATATATAGAAGAACTAGGGAAGAAATCGACACACCCATCCAGATGGCCCTGTGCAGAAAAACAATCAGCCCTGACGAAACTCTGAAAATCCTGTGGGAGAATGCTGTTAAATTGTTAGTCCAATGATATATCACTGGTGTTTAGGCAAAAGGGCTTAAGTCATGATTTTTTATAAAACTAAGGTTTTTATGTATTTCAAACAAACAAATAACTGCTCTTTCCATTGGTACCAACGGTTTGTAAACTTTATATTTCCTGACTTAAACCTCTTTGCCCAAACACCAATGATATATGAGGTAGAAACAATTCCAGCAGACTGGTTAATATCGACATTGGTTCTTTTGCTATAGCCCTATATATCGCCAAGGAGTGTAGTGATCACCAGCCTGAGCCACGTTCTGAAGTTATTCCAATCTTTCAAATCAAACACCAAGTAAACCTAAATATTGTAGAGCACATTGGGCTTACGCAATTTAGATTCTGAAAGAGCGTAGGAACTAGAGAGGCACTCTTCAGTATCCAGGTGTTAATATAACTGACTGAAACACTAATAGTGCCTAGTATTTGAGTCACAACTGACTGGAATACTAATAGTGCCTAGTATTTCAGTATCAACTGACTGAAACACTAATAGTGCCTAGTATTTCAGTCAGTTGTCAGGATAGAACTTGTGTACAGCAGGACAGCCCTCAGAGTTGAAGGCCAGAAGGGATGTCAGATATGCTGGCTGATTGGGTACAGCTTAGTCGGCAACGTCAAGAAACAGCCCGAAGGTCTTGTCACCAATGACAACCCGAGGGGAGATCATAATAATAAGCGAGCCAAGCTATTACAGACTGGATGCATCGTAGCCAACGGACGGATCGGGCGACGATACCGCCATTAGAGCAAATGGCGAGGCAAGAAAGCGATTGAGCGGCTGCGGAACGCCGGGCAGGGGGATGATCTGATAGGGGACTTAACATATATCAACTGCTACGTCTCCCCGAACACAGACATGGCAGCCACAGAAATTTACTGCGGAAGCTAGAGGCAACAGTGAGGACGGCAGGGCAGAGTCATAGTCGCGGGAGACATAAATGCAAAGCCCGTACAGACGCGAGGGGGCAGGAGGTATGGAGCTAACAACCATACTGAACCTTCTCCAATGCACCGACATTCGTGAGGGGCCACTCCGTCTGACACATCGATGTCACCCTGGCATCGACCGTGGTGCACGGTAGAATCAAAGGGTGGAATGTAACTGACGAGGAGATCCTAAGCGACTAGTCGTCACGAGACCCGAGAGTTAACCACACAAAGCAAGAGATAGAATCCGGGCCGGCTGCACAGCGAGAGAACATAATCGACTCGCATACTGGTGGTGCTAGCAAAAGCGTAGGGACGGGCAACCCCCCAAATACTAGCAACATACAGAGCAACGAGCAATGAATTCCGAGCCGCTATCCAGCAAAACCAAAACCGCTGCAGGTACCGATTGTGCGAGGAAGTGAAGGACGACCCCTGGGGACTTCCCTACAAGATCGTCAAGAGGAGACTCCGGATAAGACCTGCAAGATAGGACACAACAGTAGTCGGCAGCGTGGCGACGGTAATAAGGGAGCTCTTCTCAATGGGAAGGAGAACAAATTATGAAATAACTACGGTCCACGCTGGGAGGACACGAGATGAAGCAAAGAGGATGTGACGTCGGCGCTTGCAACCCTCCCAGAGAAAAAGGCACCCGGCCCAGACGGTCAACCTAACGAGGTAATAAGAACGGTGGCACTACCCTAGGACGGGACGCAGTTAGCACATACAATCAATGCCTCGCGGAGAGCACGTTCCCCGCAAGGTGGAAAGCAGTCAAACTAGTAATAATATAAAAAAAGAGAAAGCCACTGGCAGAACCTGCGTCGTATAGGCCACTATGCTTACTCGACGGACTGCCCTAGGTCCTAGAGCAGGGGCTAGGTGCAAGTCAACTGGAGGTAGTAATAGAGAACGCGGGTGGGTGAGCACTAACACAACAGGCAGTTAGGAAGTACGTCGAGGCTGGAAATACGTGTTCGCGGAAAAGGGCGGAGTATTGGTTGATTAGTATAGGTACATTAGACGTCGGTAATGCATTCAACACCTTCGCTTGGGTGACAGCCCGCCTCTGTTCGAGGAGGACCGAAACGGACAAGATTACAACAATGGTCCAGCTGGGAGGAAACACTAGAAAGCGGCCAGGACCAAGAACGCTATTGCTAGAATACTCCCTAACATCAGTGGATCTATCATGCCAGCTGATATCCAGATATTCACCGGCCACAAGTGCTTTCTAACGTACCTGAAGCGGATCGGAAAGTCGACCAGCTGGGTGTGTCGCAACTACGAAAGCGGTGATGACGACAACGTGACACACACGCTGGATACCTGCGAAGGATGGTCCCAGGAAAGGGATGTGCTAGCGGGAATACTAGGAGAGGGTCATTTCAGTCAGGCTGGTGCAGCACATGCTAGAAACGCCAGAGAAATGAGACGCGGTCGTCAACTTTGCCAAAGCGGTCATCGGCGCCACGCACTAAGACAACTGGCATTGATGACAAAGATCTACACTTCATCGCGAATCTATACCCGCTATAAAAAGCAAACCTAAGAATGGAGAAGAGAACAAAGAAGAAGTGTCACTCAAAAAAGGCGTAAGCCAGGGCTGCATACGGTCACATATAACATCAATGAGGGAAAAAAACGGCGTAGCAATCATCAACCCCTAGTTTGCAGACGACACAGTTGTTATAGCGAATAGCATAGAGGGACTTCTTTTACACCGAGTGGTGTAAAGTTGCAAAGCTTTTCTCTGTCTTAAACTTAACCTCAAGAAGAACCTCAATAAACAACCAATCAGAGAGGAACTAAGGTTTGGAAGGAGGTGGCTGGAATTAGTCACACATTAATTATCTAAAACAAGTGCTGAGCGATGAGTGGGAACACTTCGTGGAAATAAAAACGAGAATCGAACAGCCGAAAAGAAGAACGTCATGGCTAAGAAACCTTAGGCCCTCCGCACACGGGGCAACTGTTTTATGACTAGAGTTGCAAACCAGTTGCGCGTGCAACTGATTGTTGAACACAGTTGCCTCGTGTGTGGAGGGCCTTAGACAATGGTTCGGACAAACAACAAGCGCAATATTTAGAGCAGCGGCAAATAAAATAATAGTAGCCAACCTTACCGCCAACATTCGTCGAATGCCCTACCCACTCAAGAAGAAGAATAAATAAATAAATAATATTAATCATAATAAAATATTAATTTAATAATAAATAATGAATATTATTTTAAATTCTGCATACAAGCATACATTTGGAATTTGAATAATTACTTTCATTTAACTATTAGTAGATATTTTATGAGAAAACATAAAACGTTGTGAAAAATCAAGCTACGCGTAAATAATTCTTCAAAAATACCATGGCATTTTTCCTTGGAAGGTCTATATAATTGTTTGTATAAACAATAAAATAATACTTTTACTTTATTTCATGGATAAATTAAAACTTCGATTTTATTTAACTCAATACTAAATTGACCATATCACTTATCATGCATATTATGGATAATAGTATATTAAAGTATAAAGCCCTATTTTCCTAGCTATTGACGTCATTTACACATAACAAAAATCGTTTTAAGTATATAATCGAATAACTCAAAATGTTTTCATGGCAATTCCTTGTGCTTTTGCAGTATGTTGACATATTACACTTTATGGGAAACGATATTCGTTTATACACACGTAAACATGTTTTTGTGACGCAAAAATGACGTCAAAAGCCGCCGCTATCAAGCGACCGCTCTCCTAGGAAACCAGGGCTTAAGCGACCAGCTATCCACGTATACTTTCCGCATTTTTTATTTTATTGATACATATTTATATCATAAATTGGCCTGAAAATTTGATTATATTTGATTTCACGTAATTATTATAGATGTGGATAAAATTCAATCAAATATTGATAATTAGATTAATTCCGCAGTCGGAATGGTGTATAGAAAGGAATACAATTAGATATTAATACAAATAAATGAGATTTGTGTATAGTTATTTGAATAGATGTTGTGGTTAGCAACCTTTTAATATTGATTTTGGATGCGCTACGGCATGTTTTAAAGATGTACTACTATGCGTCATTAAAGAAATTATAATTATGAATTTATTTTATATTTTAGCACAAATGAATATTTAAAGTTATGAACTTTTAAATACACTTACGAGCATAGAAATCGGTCCACGGTGATCTTATATCTTTAACTATATTTTTTTATAACTATTCGTTTGATGAAAAAAATATGCTATTGGAATGACAATTTAATAGGCTTTAATATAAGTTCAAATTTACCAAGATGACAAATTTGTAAGCGTAGCAACTACTAAACATATGTATCGTATTGTATTTGTTGTTTATAACAAACTTGTGAAGGATTGATATTGTTGATTTATTGATTGTTATTGCCTTTGCAATTAATATTTACACATTATTCGTTTTTCATAATATGATTAGATTTCAAGTCCGTCAATTTAATACATACTACACCCAAATAGAACGCCTAATGGAAAATGGACTACGCTTGTTGCCCTATAACTGAAAATGACACGCGCAGCTGTTCGAAGAGTGTGTGTACATTATCAGCAGACTGCATCCTTGCGGAGACGACTTGGAACATGCAGAAAGCGACTTACAGCGGCTCGGGATAGCTATTTTATTGTGTCAACGAGACAATTTTAATGGCGGACTGGATGTCGAGCGCCGGGCTAACCATAGCCCCCACCAAAACCGAAGTAGCCTTGCTTTCGACCAAGAGATCAGGTGTTCACGAAACCACCGCCACGATCAACATGTTGGGGAGAAGTATCACATCACCCGTAAGATTAAATACCTAGGAACCATCCTCGAATCAAACCGGTACCACGGTGCAAGTCCTGGCAGCAACCAAGAAGGCCGCCAAAGCCGAGGCCACACTTGCGAGACGTGAACCCAACATTGGGGACCCGAGTGAGCCTAAGAGGAGGCAACTATTTCGCGCGCCCACCTCTTATATGCAGCACCAGCCTGGGTCATTTTGATGACTGCAGAAAAGTAAGTTGACCCCTAAAGGCCTGCGATTGCCTAAAAACTTACCCCAGCTCATCGTCAAGCATGCCCGCGTTTTGCATGGGATTATCTGATTTGGACATTAGGGCAACGGGTGATGAGATGAGACTAAAATATGCCTCTATAGTAGCGACCGAAGAAGAAAAGTCTTCCGAAGACCAAGAGAACTATTTGCAGAATGCTGCATTGAAGAGCGAATTATTTATGGAGGTGGATCCTGCATGGTCAGGGGTGCAATCTCGCCTGGGAGAACGAAACAAGAGTAGTCGACTTCCCCAGGAAAGCAAAACCCCATATCTACTACATCGTCGAAAAGATACCACTTAGGGAATGGACATGGAGAAGTAAGAGACAATACTATAAAACGAAATTGATTGCATCCTACCTTTAGATAAGTGCCTATGGTAGGACGTAACTGTTTTAAATGGACACTGGTAGGGACCTGATATTGGTAAAAGCTAAAATTAACTTCAAAACACGCCTGGAAAGAAAGCGTCAAATAGAATAAAAGTTGCGTCCCTTGATATCGGAACTTGGAGGGAAAGAGCATAAGAACCACGATTGCATTGACAAGAAACTACGAACAACAAGAATTACAGGACTTGGAACGTAATATCAACGAGCATTACAAGCATCCGGGGAGCTGTGACAAACGTCTGCGATCTACAAAAACCGAGATAGTCGAAAATCAGTCACACATCAAAATGCTAATAGAAGTACGAAAATATACTGACTCGCCAAGATATACAGACATACGCAAACATGTGAAAAGGGCCATAAGAAAAGACTGCAGAACCTTCGACACAATATTAATAAAAAAACCGCTGAATATAACAACGATATGAACATATTATGCTCCGACCTGTCCAAAAATACATAAAATACAAAATGACCAAGGAGAAGTAGTCATGGGTCACGGAAACCATCAAAACGCTGAACCCTTAGAGCAACAGGGACCGAGTCAAGCAGCTGATCTGTTTGTTACCCAAGGCAGCCGAATAAACAACTGTTTCATATATACCCTTTCAAAGAAATCTCCAAGACTAAGCAAGATAGAGACGTGTCAACGTGTGTATAGTGGTAGCGGTGAGCGACGTTTATAAAGTTATCATAGTTTTTTGGTTTTTTGGTTCTTCTGATCATTTTAGGACCGACCATCTATGAAAAATGTATATCCGTTTTCAGAAAAACTACTACATATTTTTAAACCAAATTTTTGTATGTGGATATTATCTGACGTATCTCTATCTTCAATAGTTTTGTATGGAAATCGGTCTGTGAAAGTTTAATTTTGCCAATTGTGAATTTCCGAGCCTCAGAGCGGTAGGTCATGTTGTTCGGGAACTTCTGCTCTAGACGTATAAGCCACCATCTGGCGTGAACCGAAAATTAAGGTATGTATCTATGTATCATTTACTATCTAAATGTGAAGATGGCCATCATGATACTGTGCAATCAAGATTAACGATTTCTGAGATATCAGCTTTAAACCAGCTTTCACTTCTTAGCAATCAGGCGTCAGTGCAGGTCAGCTAGTGAAAATGAGTTGGATACAAAGGACCTAAATCTCATATGAAGGGAAAAACTCCACCTGGCATCAATAGGAAAACTACCAATACGGATAAAGTATTGGGCAAAATATGATTTTTTTCTAGTTCCCTTCACCATTTTAAGGCCTCCGCCGGCCATCGTTCGTCTGTGACAAAATGTTCCTTCATGTTTCCTAAAAGACTACTAAATATTTTGAATATATTTGCTTTATATTTCACCTAACTTAGTCTTGATTAGTTTTTGGTGGAAATCTGTCGGAGGGAGGGAGAAAAGTTAGAAAATCAACTGCAATTTTCCGATTATGAAGAAAAGTTATCACGGTGTTTACAAAAAAAGCCTATTGATTATTTCGAGTATTTTATTTAAAATAAAATAATTGTATCTCTGATAAAAGACACTTTACCTGTGTCAAGATTGCAGAAATATATATCGATTTAAGGTAGGTAATGTATTATTAAAAATATCGACAGCAGTTATGAAAATAAATATCAATTAAAAATTCGGAATATCTCATTAATTTATCATAGGAATCATAATTATTAAAATAGAATATTTTTTTAAGAAATGTAATCTTCGCTTTAAGGAAATACAAAGTGGAAATTATTTTCTATAATTTTTTTTTCCACAATTGTTATGAAAATCTGCATCATGCACTCCTATTATGTAATTATAAATTAGTTATTGTATATTATTTATATAATAAAAAACTCAAATAGTGAAGAATTTTTTAAAAAATAAAACGCAAACGCCGTGTTTTTGTCTAATAATTTATCGTGCATAATTAGATATTAATTGTTCTATAGGTAAAGATCATAATATATTTTCAAGTACAATATAGTAAACGAATTTATACCAACATGTTGAAAATAATAGTATTGTCCTTTGTTTACTGAGTATTATTACTCACCGTAGTTCGAAATCATCAGCAAAATCGTTTATACTTTTACACCTGCCACCATCACCGTTCTTCAGTGCAATTCTTGGTAAGTAGACTGACCTGCTCACTGAATAAATTCCCTGGTCCTTCCTGTCGGGATCTATTGCCGCTAATGGGTCGTCCGTCACGGCCGAGTCCTTGGCCCCAATAATTTTTGCTCGTGGACTCATCCATCTTAACATTATGCCAACCTGAACTGGCAATAGGGCATTTCATTAAAACAATGATTTCTGAAAAAGAAAAAAATCCATATTTACATATAACGTAATCTAGATTTACATAATATATTTACTTTAGTTATTAGTAAATACTTCTTCTAAATTATAGATTCTAACAACATTTCAGCAATTCTAACATTCTCGTTTCGTTGCGGTTATAAATAGTTTATAAGAGCTTTTCACATAAGATGCGGCACGAATCAGTACTGTTTTATTAACAAATTAATATTATTTCTTGACACAAATGTTACGTGATTAATCATGGTTAACAGGTTCATAATGTTAATTTATATTATTACTTTTAATTAATTCTTCTAATAGAAGTTTAAAATACTCTTCAAGTTTATTCATATAGTCAATATTCGTGGCTGATTTTAACACTAGGAAAAGAGTATTTAAAGTATATTTTGAAAATAATATTAAAAGCAATGGTTTTTATTAATTAGGTTACTACACTTATAGTATTTGCTTAGTATTTAGTAAGACATGAGTGCGAATTCGGCATTATTGTCACAAAAATGTTCTAAGGATATTTAAAACACGTATATTCAATTATATAAATAATAAATTATATACAATCCATCGTAAATTTCTACATACACAGGGAGTGTATAAATTGGCGAAAGAACGTCAGGTAGCTTTGGTGGCTTCATCCACACCCTATATTGTAATTTTGTACGATTCTGGAATGTAAATTCAAAAAATTGCCCCTTGATATATATCTTTCAATATAGGCATGTATTTCGTCGAACTTTAATATTATATATAAAACACTTTTTACAACAGTTTTTACTTTTCGACAAAATGTTCTAGTTCACATGTTTATACGAATTTTGCCTATAACTTAGCAAGTTATAGAACAGCTTGTATAGTAGCTGGAATAAGAAAATAGAGCCCATATAAAACATGCAGTAACAAATATTTACGTCGACGATGCTCCTAAAAAACATTGATTATATTTTAGTTCATGAACACACCATCTAATGTGTTAAATAAATATACGTAGAAATGGTGAAATAAATAAATTGACTGTAAATAATAATAGTGTTATGAATAATATAGTTATGAAATGTATAATAAATACAACTATTAACTTAAATAGATATAATCAGCAAAACAATACGGGTTCAATTTTAATATCCGTTTAATTGAGGATTTCTCAATGTGTTTCATCAGAATGAATAGGTGCTTTTATATTTAATATTCGCTTATTTTATTCTTATTTTTATGCTTGCAAAAAGTGTTACAATGAACGCACGCGTGTTCTAATATTAATTTTCGTAATAATAAATTGCTGTTCAAGATAAATTACATTTTATTAATGCAGTTGAGCAGGTTTTTATGTTCTTAAAATGGTGTATTATTGCTCCTTGCATCAATTTGAGATAATTGTATTAGAATAAAGTGGTAATTATAATTGCACCATATTGGAAAGGCAGGAAGGATAAGTTTGCATCATTAATGCTGTATTTGATGCTATTTTTCACTTACAAACAATAATGTTGCACATTTTATAATGCAATACTGATGAGTATCGCATTATGAAAAATTACACATGGTGTGATTCATTTTTCATGAGCACACGTCTATTAAAAGCTAACCTTATTATAGATTTGTTTTAAATTTATTCATACTTTTACCCAAAGATGTATATTCTACAAAGTGACCGAAAAATAGCGGAAGTAGGGCAATATTAACAGGCATACAGGAAAACTGTAAAAAACAGCCTTAAAATTCTACGATATATTAACTAATTAATATATAAATTTAAAAAAAACATTTTTTTTCAAGTTTGTTAACGCATTAGGATGAACCTAATTCTGACAGATCTTAATTGATGTTATAAATAATTTAAACACACACATTTTAAATTAATTATAATTGCTCCTGTAGCTGTAACTAAACAAATCTATTCATTCACAAATTCTGCAAAAGTTTGCTAACCTATGATTTCGTAAATAAAAATGTCTAAAATATTTTCAAAAACAAATTAAATAAATTATTATTATATTAAAATAAATCAGCAAATGATATGGGCCTCAAATGCGGCTGACTATATAGCCTGGAATACTCTCTTCCGTCTAATCATTTGCATACCTGACTTTGCTCTTCTCCAGGGGTTTCGAGTATTTGCCGATTACCGCCCTGTTCTCTCGAGGTAAGTGAATTGCCCTTTACTATCGCCCTCGCAGTTTCCACTAAGTACGGACCACCTTTATAGCTCCCCAGAAGACACAATAGCTCTTTTCCTGCGGCGTTTAAAATACTGTCCTCCCCTCCATCGATTTGTTTCCCTTTACCACCTATCATCGCATTGATATCACTATTATTATTAACCTCTCTTCCTTTCCCACATTTATATGTTCCTCGGCGAGTTTTCTTGTATTGAGCATATTTTGGATGCATGTAGTTATTATTCTCTAGTCCTACGCTTCAATCGTTTCTTTCTTCTCCTTATTCTTTTCCCTAGGACTATTTTTCCATGTTAGTAAACCCCCTTTCGCCCTTCTTTTATTTTTCGTTATTCCCGCGGGTATTACCATGCATAGTTGTTTGGTAGTTTCTGTTGAACACTGTTCAAGCTTGTTTCTTCTACCCAGTATTCTGTTAAACCGATTATATCAAATAATAGGCTATAATCCGAGTTCCTGAATATTATTTTAATTTCTTCTTTGGCAGCTTTACCTGTTTTATTATTTTTCGTTAACTTATGTCTCCTTGCTTTGCCCTTATTGTACGTATATTTCTTAATTACCCTCCAGCTCCAGCAATATTGATGATTGTTGACATAGCTTTGTAACCAATTCTCACTGTATGCCTTTTCTTCATTAGAAATGTCTTCTTTGTATGGCCCTTTCTTCTATTGTTGGAAAATCGGTAACGTATTGATTGTATTCAAAACGTCAGAAATTATTGAGAGATAAGACTTATGGTTTCCTTATACAAAATGTATGCCAGTCTAGTGCTAAGTTGCCTAGAAAACTGGAGAAGATACACGCTGTACCTGGCATGTAGGCTGGATTCAGAAAGGGAAGAACGGTTGAACATATAGTGACGCTAAAATATGTGATGGTCTACCCCTGCTAGAATTCGATGCAAGTCTTTGATTTCGTTACCACGCTTTACAAAGAAGTGTCTGTTAGATAAGAATTTAGGATTTTATGAATGTCACATGGTAATCTTATAATTCACGAGCCACTTTTGGTCGAAGGTCTGAACATGTCCAAGAATGCAGCAGAGCTTCCCTCTAAATCAGTATTGATTATATTCATAATTCTGTGTATTTGTTCAATTGTGCCGTGGTGATTTCAAACCTACATTGATGATTCGGGATTATATTTCCCTTCTCCAGAATTGACTTCTTTCTGAGAATTTTAACACTTTTGATAACAAATGGAAATATATTATTGGTCTGTTTTCTGGGTTTGGGAACACCATTCGTTTGGGAAGTGGCCAGTCCTCAAGATCGCGTTGGAAATTTGAGTAAGAGCTCTGAACGCTTCAATTGGTAACTCCTGCAGTATTTTCCCCGTAATAAGGTCAAGGCCTGGATATTTCTTTGAGTTAATTTCCTTATGAGGTTTATTTCTTTGAGTGCCTTATTTGGGTAAACTCACTTAGCCCATATTTCACATCTCTGGAATTTGCAGATATCTATCAAGAATGTGGCAAATGAGGCGGCCTCATTGTTGTTTCTCTGGCCCATTTTCCTGGTTTATCTTTAATTGGTGCTTTTACTAATTGTGGTATCTTTATTTTTTTCTTGCTCTTCATAGTGAGTAGTTTGTCGTCTCCTTTTGTAAGTACCTTTGAACTGTTTGATTTTTCATCTGTAACATTTTTTCAGGTCTTTTGATGCTTTGTTAAGTGATTTTTGTATTCTCTTCAGTTCTATAATTCTGCCTTCGTTACCTCAGCCATCTCTTTTTCGAATTTTATCTCAAATGATAATGAACCGTTTAGTCACTAATTCATCTATATCTTCATGGGTACTTTGAGGCCTATTAATTCTGTTAGATAACTTCTAAAAAGATCCAAATCTGTAAATCTATTACTAAGAACCTCGAAACAAGTCAGTTACACAGAAATCGATAAGATCTGGTATTCCTCTTGCCCAGTGAGTGGACTTTCCTGTAGATAGATAGTTATTGTTAATAAAGAAGTGTCTTACTTCTTGTGCGTGTGACTAAGCCATTAGTGTTCCATATTCCTATCTTTAGTACCTGCGTCATTATGATATCTTGGTAACCAATTTTGTGATTCATCATTGTCCCCATTTGAGTGATGAGTTATTTCATCATGGTTTTCTGTTACTCCATGACGTTTATGTTGTATGTTAGTTGTATTTTCTATTATACGCCCGTATATATGAACAGAAACAAATTATTATTATTGGTTGGCTTTTCTTGTGATATTTAAAGCCTCTTGTCTTTGGGACAAAGTGTTCGGTTGTAAACTTACCTTACGTAGGTTGGGATAAAGTTTTTGTCGAAATTGTTTGTGGAGTATGCAACCTTTATATTTTGCAGGGTGTTTCTATTCCTCTTTACTTAGTTGTCTTTTTATTTCCTAGGCCAGTCGGCCGCTGCATGCTGATTTCTACATTTCAGACATCTTGGGATCCTTTGACAGAAATTGTTGCTCATATTTTTGGAAACATGTACTTTTTGTTCTAGTTCTATAAAGAACATTACCATCGGGTTTATATTATATTGTTGTTGGCATTCCATATACTGAAATATTCCAGTTTGTTAACGCACTGTTTGATTGCAGCAGTGTTTATTGAGTAGTGCAGGGTTTAAAGGACTACACTGAAATCATATTGAGTGTTTTTTTGGTACTTTTTGCAATGTTTATTGACCTCTAGACGCGACAGAGTGAATTATGTGTGAACATAGGAGATTGGGAATGTGATGTGTTCAGGATGAGTAGGTTTATGGCAGCCTTGTCCGCTTAGCCCCATCCTATTTAATGTATTTAGTGCGAACATTAAAATAATATTGCAAACGGCACAATATGCGGTAGTAGTACTACGATTTGGGACGCTAGCATATGCAAATGATCTGGTAGTTAGTTCACATCAGAACTAAAAGCTATATGAAGGAAATTATCAAGATATTTTATGAAAAGACAAGAAGTAAACATAAACAAAACAAAGGTAGTCATTTTCAAAAATAAGGATTGAAGAGCAACTAAGATATAATTAATTTGGGAGAGAGAAAACTGGAAGTGGTCAATAAATATAAATATTTGGAGCTATGTTTTCCAATAATGGCATTATGAATTATGACATCAGATATGTATATCAGATGCCTAAACGAATGGGGGAAAATATTCGGAATTATGTGTAAAAAAGAGTATTTGGGACGTATATGTGAGGAGTATAGTTATGAACAATACTTAATTATGTGGTGGCAAGGAGTTGACTGATCGAAAAGTTTCAGGTGAAGCAGTGAAGCGAATGCTTGGGTTTCAAAAGAGCACTCCTAGCTATGTACTAAAGCAATAGGCGAATGCGGTAATAATTGGAGCCTATGCAGGGACTAAGTAAGCTACTTATAAGAGATCATATGAGATGAATGATAAGCCTGTGATAAAACAGAAGGGAGTAATTGGTAAACGGGAGCTGGTGAGAATTCTGATAAACTCAAGCGGTTTGTTTGATGTTTTAGGACTGCTAGAAGTAGAACAGCAATGTAACATTTAATATACTAATTATTGGAGATACAAGCAGATATAGGTTCCCCAGCGATTACCAATATATCTACAGTGACTGAGCCACTGCAGGTCCCAGACCATAATATGCCGCCGCAGGTGTGGAAATAAGAAACAATGGTTTACGGATTGGATGGATGATACATACAGGAAATTTGGAATATGTGATAAGGGTGCAGATAAATGTGACATGTAATATATGATTTATTCTATATTTGTATGTAGGTGTAGGTTTTGGAAGGAAATATGAATTATTAATTTATGTAAAAATGTATGTCAAATTGTAATTTAGTTTGATGGAATGCCTAGAGTTAATTAGAAAACAAATCAGTTCAGTTGCCTAGTGGTTAGAGTCTCGTACTGAGCAGAGCGGAGGGTGAATTCAAACCCCATCGGGGCGAATATACGCGACTCACTTTAACAGTTTTTCAGAGGTTTTCTAAGAGATTGAGGTAAATACCGCATGGCTTAACTCCTCTGAATTTTTCTCTTTACCGACGAATACATCTCATGGCAAATACTCCTATAAAGATAAAAGTTTCTTCCCTGAAGTAAAATAGAATAGGTAAGAGCAATACATATTTAAAGTCAATAGCCGAAAAAGATGTACAGAAATGAAAGAAAGAATGTACAGGGTTTATGTAATTCGAGGTCAATCCGTGAAATGGTGGTAGAGATGAGTTAATCTAGGAAGAATTCGATTTTTTATTTGTAAATTCGCTTTCGTTTTGTTTTCGATTTTTAAGATGCCCAATGAGATCTAGCTTTATATTTTGGTCGGAAAATCACATTGTCATGATAAAAATCTGACACCGACGTATACAAATCTCAGGCAAACTCAGTATCGTACTTATGGTGAAGTGCAACAAAGTTAATAGAGGACAAAACCATAAGTTATCCGATGAGAAAAACATATTAAATTTAATTGAAGGGGATCCTACACTGGCCACAAGAATAATTGCCGAAGTAAGTATGTACTACTAACTTAAAAAAAAAGTCGTACATACTGTATGTGACCAAATATATACAAATTTAAATTTTCAGTTGTGTGATCCAGACTTTTGTTACATATACGTCACTGTCAGATTTATATCATGGCTATGTATGTGAATCTTTTGTTCTTTCAACATATTAAGCCTGTTCTTATTGGGCAACTTAAAAGTCCTTCAGTTACCGAACGATGCCGAATTTACAAATGAAAATATCGAATTCTTGCTAGATTAACTGACCTCTATCACCACTTAACGGATTGCCCTTACGTAACATCCTGTATAGAATGAAAGTTTGATAAAACAGGAAAATTGAATAACATGATGTAATCGATGTTCTTCGACAGAAAAGAAATAACAAAGAACATGAGGGTATAATGGGAAGTATAAGTACTAAGACCAGTACTACAATAATTCGCTGCTGTACATTAGACGCTTTCGTTTAGCATAATTTAGCATTGCTAGTCGCCGCCGTGGCATGCAGTATCGCTCAGGTCTTGCGGTCGTGCGCCGTCGGTTGTAAGGGCCGAGGTAGAATTATGCGCATCGGAAGCGGCAAATAGAACAAGAAACAATAAACCCGTACTAGCCTAGATTGATAAACGAAAGGCACTTTTATTGTTGGTCACATGACCAAATGACACAAAACATGAATAAATTATAAATAGAATTTTTAAGAAAAATCGAATGCAAGACAAGAAGATAAAGAAGTAAATGCGACAGGTATAATCAATAAATAGAAGAGATAAAGACAAGAAATTAAACAAATAACCGATAGAAAAATATAGGGATTCCATTAAATAAATAAATCAATGTATCAAGAATATTTACTTTTTTAATTACATTTTAGAAATTGTATTTATAACAATTAGCGTCTTCGAATTCCGGCCCGGGTAGTCGGTGCCATTTGGCTTATACAATTAACGGCTCTTTAGAATACTCGAGGACGACGATTTTCTGAAGTAGCAAGTCCTAACACTCATATAACACATATATACATTGTGTGGCAAAAGGACCCGAAGATCAATAGCCAATTATAAATTGTAACAAATACAGTAACTACTACTATATTCATATTATATTTGATTATTATAACAGATAATGTAACTTTAACAATGAAGAATATATGTTATTATTAAATGAAAAAATGTTCTTCGAGTTAATTAAGACTCATATATTAATTAGTAAACTATAAATAACTTTAATTGATAGAATTATGAAATTTACTTAATAATAAACTTTTAATATGCAGATATAAATAATTTAGAAACTACGTGGGTTTTCCAGTAGCAGAGTCTTAAATATGCATAGATCTCCTTTTATGCATTTTATTATTATTTAGTGGAATAAAAAACATCCTACACGGCGCTGGAATGAATTGAAGGCTACTGTAGTTACGCGGCTCTATCGAAATGGTTTTAAAACAATTATTGGTTTTAGGAAAATAAAAGTGACAAGCAAAATGTTATCTATATATAAACATCATCAAATAACCGTGCAAAATTTAGGGATATTTTAATGTCAGATAAAATGTTACGTTGTGTGTAAAGCATCCAGGGTACGCACCCGCCAATATAGGCAAAGAAGACAATACTATTATCCGTTATTTTCTATGATTAAATTAAGGTCATTTATTAATTTAAGACTAATTAAAAAGATATAAGTGAATAATAATGTAATGCATAGTTCAAGTCGTTTGAAATAGTGGACGGGCATAGTTTGGTTGGTACGGAGCGCCCGCCCACCCCACCTTTGCTCGCATAGTTTTTCCATAGGATAAAACTCTTCTTGGAATAGTTCAAACCATATAAAACGTCTGTATCTATTGCAAAAACTATGCAAGCAAAGGTGGGGTGGGCGGGTGTCCCCTACCAACCAAACTATGCCCGTCCACTATTTCAAACGACTTGAACTATGAATTACATTATTATTCACTTATATCTTTTTAATTAGTCTTAAATTAATAAATGACCGTAATTTAATCATAAAAAATAACGGATAATAGTATAGTGCATAGTTCAAGTCGTTTGAAATAGTGGACGGGCATAGTTTGGTTGGTAGGGGCCACCCGCCCACCCCACCTCTGCTTGCATAGTTTTTTCAATAGATACAGACGTTTTATATTGTTTGAACTATTCCAAGAAAAGTTTTATCCTATGGAAAAACTATGCGAGCAACGGTGGGGTGGTCGGGCGGCCCCAACCAACCAAACTATGCCCGTCCACTATTTCAAACGACTTGAACTATGCACTACACTATTATCCGTTATTTTCTATGATATACTGCACACTGAGAATAAGTGAAAGAATTGTTCTTAAAATTGTATAAACTATTTTGCGTAAAATTATTGGACGCTTATAGATTTAATATATAGATTTTCATAAAATCATATGATCTACTATCTAAAATATAAGCTATAACATTGTCTAACGAATGGGCGCCCCGTGTTCGATGCTTGGAGTAGTCGGTATCATTTGTTGGGATACAATTAACGACACACAACTCGGAGACGATTTTCTGAAATGCAAGTCATATACACATACATTAACACACTGTATATAGCCAGTTACAAATTGTATCAAATACAATAACTGCTTTTACTACTACTACTATTGTTTTCTCAACAAAATAATAATAATAATAATAATAATCAAATTATAAATAAGATGTATAGTAATATACACTTTTTGTTAAAAATATGACAAAATTTAGAATATAATTAAAATTGTCATAAGAAATGATGGAATATTAAAAACTAAAATAATATTTGAAATATTAATATATAAATATTAATTTGTTCGGAAAGTTATGTGATGTCCACACCAGATATTTTTATACGAACTAAATGGTAATTCGGCTTTGTTTTTATGTAAATGTATAACAAAAATTATTATTATTATTCTTATATTATATTTATAAACATGGTAAGACTCTACAGATTGTGTGCATAAATAGTCTTCACAATAACCATGAATATTTATTTATTTAGAATCATTATGAAAGAAAAAATATATAAATATAAGTACAGTATAAAATATTAATTTTCCATAGTAATTGCCGTTTATGTGTAATACTGGTTGTTAGAACATGATGCGTGAAATTAATATACTTACATAACAGGTACACACTTTTATAAAGTAAATTATCTCAACCACATACTCATTATAAAAACAATAGAAAGTCTTGATGGTTTAGATAAGTATATGTCTGCAATAATTAAATGCATATTAGTAGTACGTTCTACTATGAATGAATTACTGTAAATTTAAAATACTGAATTTAAGCTTAGCAAAATAATACAGATCAGTTTTTAAATTGATCTTGTGCAAATATCCATTATATAAAATATGTTGCTTATTCTCAAATACCCGTTGCGATATTAACACATGATATTAAATAATCTATAAATTAACTGTATTGAAATCATTATTCAATTACAGCAACATCTATATTAACACATTTTCCTGTCTAATCCTATCTTATTACCCATTTATATATTTCATTGAGGTTTTGCTCACAAGTTTCTTTAAATATTACCGCAAAATGAACGTGGCGACCATGGATTCCAGCCAAACTCTATAGGGCTTAGAGACATTTAATCACTCGGTATTTACTTTAGCTTCACAGAATACCTCTGGAAAAGTACGAAATATGATTTGCTTAAACTTGCCCGCGTCTTGAAATCTTGCTCCCTAATACAATACAAAATGTTCCATAAATTAGATAATCTTCGACAACATTTAGTAGAATGTGGGGTCATGGATATGAATAGTTTTATAGCGTTTAGAGGAATTTTCATTTTAATTATCTAAAAATTATGATTTAAGGTACGGGTTTTAAAAATCATATATTAGCGACAATCCCGAATAGAAAAACCATTCAATTGATTTTAATAAAATAAAACGTTTTGTATACAGTAAACAACTGTGCACTTATGTAATTATTAATAATTAGTAATAATTTGAAATTGTTTTGTAATAAAACGTATGTGAAAACATAATGTTCGGCTTGAGGAGTTTAAACAATAATTACTATTATTTGCAACACAAATAATCCTTATTAAGGTTAAATTGTATTCATCTTCTATCCCGTATCAGTATATACATTATACATTAAATATTCAGAATTATTGCTACTAATACTAACGAATAAGTTAATTTTCTAAATCTATTGGTCTATAAATTTCTTACGTTAACAGCGATAAATAACTATGATACGCTATTTAGGTTATTTTTGAAACAGTAAGGTTATCTTTTAGCATAGTACATCAAACATTTACTTGTTTGAACGAATTTTGTAATTCAGTCGAGTTTATCTTCGATCCAAATTATTTGCAGACCTTTCGCGCAGAAAATGATCTCGTCTATATGTTTTATTTTTTAAGCAAATTTGGAAATTTGGCAAGACAAAGTAAAAAACCTCTTTACATTCATGAATCTACAAGGTAGAACAAAAATGTGGTCTTAAATTTAAACTATTAAACCAAACTTTGCGAGGTTCACAGTAACTCTTTCAGATCGCAATGCACATGATAAATAATCAAGAAATAAATTATAAATTTCTCGCTTCAAAAGTACTCAATCAATTATTATTGTATAAGATCAATATATTATCTTTCATCAATATGCATGTTTCAATATTTTCCATTAACAACTTCTAGACCTTAATCCACAAATAAATGAGAGCTTACTTTGCTATATGTTCGCGTTCAACGAATACTACGTGTGACATGTAGCATCTGTGAAGATGATATACTGATAGGAGGATATATCGATAAATTAACTATTTCATTCTAGATACAGAGTGTATAGCAGTGACCGCAAATTTCTGATTTCTGCTAATTGATTGTCGTTAAAGTCTAAACATAATTCATGTAATTTCAATTTTGAAAGGTCTGGGGCACATTTTGAAAAAACACAATTAGTATTATAAGAAATATGTGTTCTGTTCAGCGACAATTATTAAGTAAAAAAAAAATCACTTAATATATTATTGTTCACAACACATCAATGAATAAATTTACGAACAAGGTATTTTTTCCTTATTGCATTGTTAATAAAGTTGTATGGGTGGATTAAAAGTCAAAATTAAAAAAAGTTCAAATTCCTGATACACCACAATATAAGATTATGAATTGTTGTTATATTAGCAATAAAAGGTATATTAACTGTACTGTTGAAAGTGTGGGCTACAGGTAAAAAAAATAATTACCGTTACGCCTTATTGCGGACTCGCTAATTAAAATAGAATTTTTTTTTCGTTTTGTAATTACTCTTGTTAATATTAATTATTTCTGAAAATTGCAACTCGCCTACTTATTTTCTACTCATTTTGTATGGCGCTTTAATAAAAGTCATAAATACAACTCCAACTTTAAAATTCATTTTAAAACAAATAAAAATCTCTGAAATACCGGAGTAAGGATTGTTGTTAAAGTCTTAACATAACTTATGCAATTTCAATTTTGAAAGGTCTGGGGAACATTTTGAAAATCCACAATTAGTGGTGGATAACTGGTGAAGTGTCGCTGTACTATGAATGATAGATATCATAATAGCTAAATTTGGTTTCCAACACTTTATGTTATTCAAGTATACATACCACCAGCTCTACATCTTGATCTGTATAATGTGTACTTGGATTTTAATAGTAAAAAATAATTATCATTGGAGACTTCAACATACCCACTGATCCAATCCATTAGTAATATAGTCGGGTGGGTTGTTGAGCATTTTTGCAGCTTATTAACATAAAACAATCAACTAAATTAAAAATACAAACGTAAGGATTTTTGACTTTTGATGTTTTACTATTTAGAAATAAATATTATGCGGGATTATCTACCCGTTTTCTACACCATCCTTCTCTAATGCTCTGTATAGCTCAACCCGGGCATACTGCATCAATTTTACCAAAATACCTCAACAAAACACCCTACAATTCTAAGTGCAATTTTCATGCGCTTTATAGCGCAATGGTTTACCTCGATCGTTTCTTCTTAAAATCGTTCACTAACAAACAAAACTTGTCAGTCATTCTATATTTAACAATATGTTACATTTCATTCAGTAATTCCAACTAGAACAAGTCGATCCCATAAATAACTCATCAGCTAAGGCTGCGTTGTAAGCTACAAGCGGGGTGATAGGTATCGGATATTAAACGGCCTTTAGATATAGAGTCCACCTGAGAATATAGAAATAGTTGCCGACCCGAAACTACAGCTGATTCTAGAAGACGTAATGTCTAACCCCTGTGATAGTTTACCCAGAAAGACATATTACATTCTTCCAATGAAAAAAACTCAACATGGCTATTGTAAATAAGCATACCCATAATGGATGGTAGACAAAAACTAACCACCCCTTAGGAAGAGTGGCAATATTTGTAAATACAAGACTAAAATATCGAGTGGTCAAAATGCAGGCCATATCACCTCGAGTCATATACATCATTATAAAACAAAAGATACAATTCACAGTTCATCCAATATTATACAGCAACTAGCACATCCGACGGCAAGGCAGTAGAAGGAATATATGAAGACATAACAACAACAAGACAAAACGAAAACGCCAGATTCGTAATAACAATGGGTGACTTCAATGTTAAGGTAAGCCGGAACATAGACACAGACGATGGCATCCCATCTAACATAGGTAGATTTTCAGTGGGAATAAGAAATAATTAGAAGAGAAAGGTTAATAGAATACTGCAGAAACGAAAACCTATTCTGGATGAACATATTCTTCCAAAAAAGACCACAGAAAAGGTGGCCTTAAAGAAACCCGAATAACAAGATCAATCATTAATAAGAATGACATCTGCCAGGACATGCAGTATTGAACCGATTCGATTCAAATAGCAACCACCAAATAATACGGGCAATAATAAACATCAATACAAACTACGAAAGAAACACTCGCAAAGAAACAAAAGTTCCTAACGACAGAGATCTTAGCAAGGAGCACGAAAATGCAGAAAGACTCGAGAAAATGGGGACAGATGAACTCTTTGAAAAAAGACATAAAAGCAGCATACAAGATGCAACTAAAATTATGAACAAAACAAAAAGGACAGACCTGTAAAATAAGCTCTCAAGGTTAGGTTGAGGTCTCTACTTACGAATATTTTTTTCATTTTGTGGAAGGTGGCTCTTGCTATTTCTATACGCTTGTTACTTCCATGGTTTGATCGCTATTGCCTTCGATTTGAGCCCCCCATGTGTTGGTAGTTTCAAACTCTCTCGATTATAGTGTTGTTTTTCACAATGGCTGGGATTATATTGTCGTTGTTCTTTGTGACAACCAACCATAATGTTAGTTTTACCCAAATTTGTTTTCAACCGATTGACCAACCGTGTTTATGTCGTACATCATTTTTTGTATATCGTAGATGGTTGTTGATATTAGCAATATCGTATGTGTATCGAATGTTATTGATAGTTTGCCCGTTTATAACTACTCCACAAGAGTCTTCGTTGATGGCAACTTTGAATAAGCACTCTCAATACATATTAAATAGAAGTGACCATAATATGTATCTTTGCCGAACTCCCCTTCGTACGTCCAGTTCATCATGTCCCCACGAAAGAGAGTATAAAACAAAACTTGTTCCGGGCACCATAGAAAACAACAACACTATAAAGGCCCTCAAATCGAAACTATCTCTAGTACGCGTATAAATAAAATATAGATATAGATAACACAAATGAAAAACGATAAGGGGGCCATAGTCAATAGTAGCGAGACAATCAAAACATCGATCCAAATCTTCTTTAAGAACCTGTATAGATCTAAGTCCCAAAAATACCAAAGACAGAAAATACAAAGCTCAGGGTGAGAGGCAATCCCAGAAGTAAGTCGACATGATCTCTGCACTAGCGCTGAACCAGATGAAGAACAACAAATTATCCGGCGTAGACAAAATAACGAGTGACATGCTGAAATTGGAAGTAGAAGGCTTACAAGAAAATGTACGAATGCTTATATATTATTATAGAGGGGCGCTACCACGCAGCTGGCGTTACACAGAGACCAACATTCGATACAGAAAAGGAGACCGAACCAACATTGAAAATTATCGGCCAATAAACTACTACATCTATGTAAACTCCTAACAACAATAATAACTAGCACAAAAACTAAACTTCCATCAACCAGTCGAACAGTCGGGTTTCAGGAAAGGATTCGGCACTACCGACCATTTACAGGCACTGAGGACTCTATACGGGAAAACAAACGAATACAATGTACCACTACACATTACCTTCGTAGGCTACCTAAAAGCATTCGACTCAAAAATAACTACGAGAATGCAAATATGCATATTATAATCGACGAAGACCAGAAGATGAAGAAAATATTGATAAAGAAAGGAGTACGGTACTCGAAGACTCAGCATGTATCTTAACAGTGCTTACATACAGCCTCAAAAACATACCATTACTACATGGTAATGCTATGGTTTCGAGACCAACTTCACACCATCCAACGAGCAATGGGGAGAGCGATGCTTAGAATCAGCATAAGACACAGGTTTCAAAATGAAGAGATCCGAAGAAGTACACAGGTGACTATTGTACTAGAAAGATGGAGAAAAGAAAGAGAGGCTGGCGAGATAGCGCCGAAGCAGCAAAAAGCCCAGGAAGACCCCAAAGAAGATGGACGAACGGAGACGACGTCCAGGAAACCGCCGGGAAAAACCGGAGCCAAATTGCCCAAAAAGATGTGGCCAAATAAGGAAGAGTCATACAGCCAGGAGCCGATAAACAGAAGCTTAAAGTAGAAGAGGAAATATGTCGCATGATACAATCGTGATACAATAAACAATATAAAGGTAAGATATTCGCAAAATATAATAATAATGCGAGCATGTTGCGAAACTATTGTAAATGCCGCTGATACTACATATATCTTCATCCAAACTAATATTCTCGATAAACCAAGTTCTGGTCGTAAGTTGCATCAATGCAAAAGCAGAATCATATTCCAAATCCGGTTTAAACATGATGGAAACACGACACGCTATTGTCAATGCTTTTACTTATTATTCTTATATATATATATATATATATATATATATATATATATATTATATATTATATATATATATATATATATATATATATATATTATATATTATATATATATATATATATATATATATATATATATATATATATATGCCGACCTGGAATAGTAATGATATTAATAGCAAACAAGCAACGAATACCCCGTAACTGAATATTCAGCATATAACTGAGCAGAACATAAAAAACTTACGAATACTAACTCTGTTGCTACTGACCAAATCCCGACGTTCCTCTAAAAGACTGCACATCACCTTTTTTATACGCTACAAACGCTCTTCAGTCTGGCACTGAAAAATGTTTGTCACCCTAATTTTTGGAAAATATGGCAAGCTATATCCTATAAGGCACCCTACACGGTCAATAATACTGTCAATACTAGTACTGTCAATATTTTCTTCAATCCTTCTTTTATATTTATCAAGTAATCTATTATCCGGATAAACATCAGTAGTCTCTTCATTCCATCTTTACTATACCTTACACGATATGTAATACTGGTAATATTTTAGAATAATGAACATTTTAAATAAGTTATTGTACAGTAATACTGTCATTATTCTAAAATATTGACAGTAATATTGATCGTGTAAGGTGCCTTTATATTGAAGAGTGGAGATCTTGCCAAGTTGGTGAATTTTCCAAAGAATCAAGGTGGATATGACTTACCGGGTACGATGCAATGGCAGCATAGTTCAGTTTAAACCTGACGTATATATTATAAAGAGTTGTTATAATATGTAAATTATCAAAATTGTAACAAATAGGTACGTTTAACAAACCCCAGTGCTCTCATGGCCGAATTGGGTATGCTTAACAATATACACCGCCGAGATCTTTGATTAATTGCACCCGTGACCGTTTTACGTTCTGGATCCAATGTCCAATCTCTATCCTCTCTAATATAAATATTCGCGAAGATTTTGTATGGGAGAATATAAAAATTGGTGAGGGTATATATTTGAATAAGTAAGTACCAATCTGGCAATACTGCAAAAGAAATTATAAGACAACTTGATCGAGGAGGTCAGACAGATATTGTATATGCCGACATTTGATACAAACCTGATAAGGGAATTGGATTATCTTGGGTGTAGTCAGCCCTTAATACGGCTATGTCGCTCGTATCTAACTAACAGGGAGCATGTTGTCGCATATAATGGATATACGTCTCTCTAACCCCTGACGTACATCAGGGTTCTATGTTGACATCCCTATTTTGATTCGCTCCTTGATTGGTGTAGTCCTAACAATACGCTCTTGAATATCAGCAAATGTAAAATGTTTTATACAATAATTGTCGAAAAACAAAGAATTGCAGTTGGTAAACATGGACTTTTCCCGGCCGATTTCCAAAACAAAAAAACTAATCAGAGCGGAATTACTTGAGCTACATGCAAAATTTTGTTTGAAAATATACAGTTGTTTTTCGAAAACGCGTAGGAAAAATGTTCCAGAGATGAATAATGGTCTTAAAATTATGATGAGGCTACCTAATAAAGAGTATTTGTGTAATACTTAATAATATAATATATAATAATACATCCGTACTTCGTGTCATAAAATAAAAAATTGTATTAAATTTATATAATTATCAAGACAAGTAACAATAACTATTTAAATCTGTCCCTGCTTCATAAATGTGTATGCTATTTTCTTACGCTGCATTTTTTGACTTTATTTAATATCGTAAGAAGTTTTCATATTTTTATAATAATATCATGTTGTGCTGTACTGTAGAAATGTGAAAATAACAATAGCATCTGTTAACACAAAATGAATGAAATAGTTATATAATATATAAGGTAGATTAAATAGTCTAAAGTGCGAATTTACTCTGGGGATATACCCGAGCTTTAATATATTTAATGAATATAATTTTATACTTAATAAAAGTAGAAATTATTGCCTGGCATAATAAATACGATTTGATAATTATCCAGGGTTGGGACTTATATTTTGACCATCCCCAGAGCTAAAAAGAAAATGTACTTGCTTCAGTTTTTGCAGTGTCCGTTTAATAGTAATGTAAAGTATATGAGAAAACACTCAACACCACAAGATTCACAATCAACATATTTAGTACTTGAGAACCTGATATGGTTACTACCATTCGACCACTACAAATGTAACTGCGGTTAATTAATAAATATATGATTGAACAAGTCCTGATCATTGTCAAAGTAAAACATTATTAACTTACATAAAAAATATATTTTACTACAGCCTATTCTAGCAGTCGGTGATGGATTTATTACTAACAGCTGTCAATAATTGACAATAACATTCTCAATGAACATAAGTCGAGAAATGAAATTATAAATACAAGAAATCTCATACTTTTAGTTCTTGCATTTGAAACCAAAATTATTTAATTACAATAAAAATTCATTTTTAAAAGTAACTTAGTTCTAGAGTCTACAGAAGCGTTTCTCCTAGTTACCGTCACGAGCAAACTTTGGTTTCTACTGGCGATACCATAACAGATAATATAAATATTTCGTATAGCAGGGGTGGCCAAACTTTTGTTGTTTTGAGCAGCCAGATTTTTAAATTATAGGCGGCAGTCTACCAATATTTATATATTAAGGAATCATAAGAAAGGAAGTAATTTAAAGCCAAAAATTAATTAAAATTTAAAATAAACATAATGATATTTAATATCAAGTTATTTTATTAAGGAAAATAACAAACAATATCTAATATGTGTACATATCAAACAGACGAGCGACTGGTAGACCACGGTTGGCGCTTTGGCCACCCCTGTCGTATAATCTCTCTCTACAAGGCACCTTACAGGTCAATAATACTGTCAATATTTTAGAATAATGTAAGAAAGTTTTTAAAGCATGTAAAGATTCAATTAGAAGAAACAACTATTAAACTATTTCAACTCCTAACATGAGAAAGTTTCAAATATATATACTACTACTAAATTAAACTGTGCACAGCAACAATAGTGAAGCCGAGTTAAAATGTCGATGATCCTTTTCAACATTTGTGGCGGTGAATAGTTAGTAAGATCTGTTATTACAAAATACGAAATAATTTTTGTGCATATAAATTTGCACATTATAATGTGTACAAGACTTTCTCTTTAAATTCTTATCACAACAAATGCACGGTTGTTACAAAACATTAATTATCTACAGGGAAATTGTTTAACAACGAAACATTATACACAATCATTAATTAAAGGTATTTGACATTTAGTTTTGAGATTTTTATGTAATAGTGTCTCCAATTTAAGTTTTGTTTTTTTGTTTGTTTTGCTTTCATAAATACGTACTAAATAAATGTGTATGTCCATTCAATTAAAACATATGATATAGCCAGCTCATATTACTTCATCATACGTATCGTAATAAATATATATATATATATATATATATATATATATATATATATATATATATATGAATCGAGTTATTTTGCTGAATTGAATATGTATCCAACGGATTAAAAAACCTCCACGTTTTTTAATGGTTGTTAGGGTAGTGCAGCAATCAAACGCTATTAGATTTAATTACACTTTACTCATTTGCCAATATTTCGTGCCCCAAATTGGCACTTCATCAGGGCTTTGCTAGATTAAATATATATATATACATATATATATATATATATATATATATATATATATATATATATATATATATATATATATATATATATATATATAGGGAAATAGGGTGGTGACGGACAATATTTCCTCACTATCCTATTGTTTATCGCATAATCTAGAACTTAATTAAGATCTACATCCCACTTCATATAAGGATACAGCATTTTCGGTTTTGGTAAATTATTTGACTTACTATCTATACGAAGTATGGAAGAAGGATTGCATTCATCTGCAATTTTTATTACACAGGGTATCTCAGAATGTTTAGATAGATTTTTATTTAAAAAAATGATATAATGAACCCCCATAAAGGGGGTTCATTATATCATTTTTTTGTCTATGACCACCGTGTAAAAACTGTAAATAAGAATAAAGTCCTTTTGAGGTCAACGGACCACCGGACCACCTTAAACTGTTTTTATTGGGAACGTAAGAACAGGAGTGAAGCAGCGAGCAATGTAAATGTTAATGAGGAAGTTGAACCAAGAGTGTCAAAGTATAAAACGATAAATACCGATGGTAGAAGGTGGGTACAATGGACAGAAGATGGAAGCTGGAATATGGAACGAATCATGTAAGGGTGACCAAGAGGAATAATACACATACTGTGGATCAAGGGGTAGTTGTGTTATAGACTACGCGATAGTGTGTGATAATGTGTGAGCAGAAGAAACAGATCACTGGGATGGGGGGATGTCATTTCTAATGATTTCCCAACAACGATCGATTTTGATAAAGTGGACAACACCAACCATATGAAGAGAAATAGTGATAAGGGAAAGAGAAATGATCGAATGAAACGAGGACTGTAAGAGATCGAAAGCGACCAGAGTAGCATTAAGATACTGGTGGGAAGTGCGGGGAACCTAGCAAGAACTTTAGGAAGCTGAAGGAAGCAATGTCCATAAGTAAGAGAAATTATGCTACGATCCCACACTGGATCAATAAATAAGGAATGCGATTTGTGTGAGTTCCTAAAACAAAACAGCCTCACTCATTAGAAAGGATACATGGCTGTCGTACTTTCGCAATCCACTATAAGGCAAAGCAGCGGAGTTAATACCTCAGGAAAAGAAGCAGTTCAACAATGCACGTAACTTTGCAGAATAAAAGTTGGCTGTGAAGGCGATAAAAAGAAATAAAGTTGCAGGGCCGGATAAAGTGATAAAGTTGAAGACTGGAAAGAGCTGACCATAACCAGTAAGAACATATTATTCCAACGGTTCAAAAGGGGCAGAGAAGCTGCAGAGTAAGGTACAAATAAATGGTGTGGTACCAGAGGCGCAGAAAAGGTTTCGAAATCGGTACATTTGATCAAATAAGGACATTAAACTATCAAAGGCCAGGGATAAGATATACACACTGTTTCCTGATCTGAATGCCGCGTATGATAGTAGAGCGAATATCGTTAAGAACACAGTGAATTTGACAGGAAACATGTGTTATTAAATGCAACGGAAAGGGTGTTGCGGGAAGGTTGTCCATTGCTTTTTAATATATTTATTACGAACACGAAGGAAGTACTAAAACTGCACCAAGCGGAAGATATGGTATCTTGTATACGCTGGCTATGCAGTACTGTTAGCATTGCCGTTTCCTGTGTCGAAAGAGATGTCGGAAAGACTGAGGCGCTACTTTGATAAGCGGAAGTTGATCGTCATGTGGACAAAACAAAATGAAGAAGTTCAGTACGGGAGGGCGGTAGAAAAGTAGTCCAGTGACACGAAGTTAACGGAGGATGCTATTACCTACTTGGGCTATCCTCAAGTGTAGCGGAAGTATGAAAGGGGGAATGTGTGGAAGAATTCCAGAGCGGTAGCAACAAGAATAAGGTTGTAGTTTCCGTGTAAAAAAAATTATTTCGCATGCGTATATTAGGGGTATATTGATGTATTCAGTAGATATACGGGGCGTGGAAAAGCAAAAAGAAGTGACAAAGGTGTACGTAAAATTTTATAATCAGATGTTGAGATTAGAAAGGTCAACATAGTTAGTGCAAGATACGATCCGTGTAAAGCAGCGAGTACAGTTGCTAAGTATGAAAGGAAAATGTATGCATTGGAGAATGAAATGCTTGTAAAATGGTTGTTGTGCATGCAAGAAAGAAAGAAATGGGGAAAGAACATCCGAGATAGGCTGCATCTCAAAAAAAACGCATGATACAGCAGGAATATCACATACGTATGTGTATAATGAATAAAGGCTGTGTGTTAGAGAGAGAAGTCAAGTGGCAGATGGAAAGTGTCGAGACAGGAGCGACAGTCGGAGATCGGTGTAAGCTGGTAAAGCCCGAATTACTCCGAAATTCCAGTCTACCGCAGACTGCCGAGGTATCTATCTGTAAGCACAAAGCTTCCAAGTAGCATATTAGATGTGGGAGCTAGGAAGACAATAGTGGATGGACGAATAGTACCGAAGGTACAAGTACTGCATGGGAGTCACTGCTGGGTACACTGGGAGTATGATTGTAGCAAGATTAAGTGGGGTGTAAAGGAGAAGGACATGGCATGTAAGTGGAGGCAGAGCGTGGTGACCGCTTTCAGATCTTCAAAGTTGGGGGAACTTGCTGGTTCTATAGTTCATGAATGTCTTGATTAATCGTCAGCTCTAGTCCTTTTTTTAGTATTTTCGTGTTCTTTGCTCATTTATTTTTGTATGTAGAGGGGTCATAATTCATAATTATGTGTTACGTTATATTTGATTTTCCATTATACTAAATATCATATTCATATAATATAAAGGAGACAACAGAATTATAGGAAACGTAAATATTGCTTACACGAAATGCTGTATTCTTGCGGTGGTTACTATGTGATATTTCATTTTTGCAGGTAGCAAAAAAGAAGGATGGAAAGAAGAATCACTTTATTGCAGCATGTATTTAAAGACTATGAGCTATATAAAGAAAAATAGCTTGTTGATGAAAAATAAATTTAAATTTCATATGTTAAACTGTATTGAGAAAGTGAGACAGAAGAAAAAATGTGTAAGTTTTCATTTTAACGACCTGAAGAGTATAAGGGTTGGTTCACCAAACACCATAATAATTACTTTGTAATTAATTGTATTTTATTTTTTATTATTATTAGTTTATATAAGAATTTCAAATATAATGTTTATTAACACATATATTGTAAAAAGGAGTGCTAGATTAAATTAATTATAACTCATATAAGTGCATACTAATTACCAATTACAATCCGTAAGAAAATTGTAGGTTTATAACAAAATGTGCATTTGTTGTTCAAAATGTCAGTGAGTTTCTCGTTTATTCAATTAGCGCGTATAGGAAATCACACGCTCATCCGCTTATATGTTTACACAAATGTTATGTAAGCCGATGAGTAGGATATTATTTAATGTTGACAATTTCTTTAATGTTGTTTATTTCATAACTTATTTCGACACTTACCAAATTTACGGGATTACATTTTTAAATATGTTAAAATGGAAAGCAGCAGGTAGGTATAATTATATTTGCTTTTATTGGCACATCATAATCTCCCTTTAAAGTAGGCCGCAGCGTATTTAATATCAATATTAAAACACATGTGCTTTAAAGTTTGCTGAGGGCAACAATATGAAATCAATGTGATTTCTGTGGAATAAATCCACTGTTGTTGTTGGTCCTTAAATTATAAATTGTATTCAAACTAATGAAAAATAGTGCGTGCTGTATATACCTATATATCCATTCCAAGAGCACAATATTATTATTTAAATTGTGTGACGGCGGTTGAATATTTATCATTCTAAAGTGTGTAGATGCACTACTGCATCTACACTCATTGGATAATCAATATCTCTTTTTAAAGTCCAATTAATCGAAATCTGCAAAAGGTCATTTCTTTGATAATAAGAAAAATACGTATATCCCTTTATTTTTTCTTCGTCCCTTGAATAATAGTGGTGGAAGTAATAGTAAAAAACTTCTTTAATCAGATAAACCAGCCGTGAAAATATAATTGTCGGATTATAGATTGATATTACATTGTATGAATTATAAATATATAAGTTAGGGAAACATTGATTCAATCAATAGCGTTATTGAAGCTTGGTAATATGGATATTTATGGAGAGATTTACGTTATTAGTTTCTTTATTGTAGAAACACTGATATTATTTGTTGTCATAGAATATAAAACGTCAACTATATTTAGATTTCTCAGTTTATGTAACCAATAGCCGCTATTGATTATAGACCCAACAATTATTGACGCTGGATGAAAATGATATAGTGATTATAAAGACACCTTTACACGGTAAATACTGTTAATTCCTGGTACTGTCACTATTTGTTACAGCTTACCGTCAATATTTATCAACCTTACACTGTAATGTCATATTGTCAGTTATTTCTTTGAGCATCGACTAGTGCAGTATTAATTATATATGAATAATCGAAAAAGGGTGCCTCGTAATAATTCTGGCTTGTGCTTGGATTCAAAATTATCCGGATTAAAGTAAGCATTCTGTTAATTCCATCAATACTGCACTTTACACGATCAGTAATACTATCAATATTTTAGAATATTGTCAGCAGTATTGGCCGTGTAAGTTGCCTCATAGATTCAATAAGATGAGTTATAGGACATATAAAGTTTATGGAACATTGGTGAATACGACCATCAATACTATTTCGCGTAAATCAACTTTCTTCAAATTCTTTTAATAACACCCCATACCATGCCAGAATATTATGTTGAGTCCATTTCACACAATAGTATTTTATTTATATATCGGGTAAAACCATAGACAATCATGAAATATTTAAAATCGGTGAATGTCATCAGGTGTAATGATTTTATCATCGGCCATTAAAATAATTTCGTAATATTGCATTTATATTGAGTAGCAGTAGTGTTGCAATTTAACATTAAACATAAAATTAATTTAATCTAGATCCTATTATATAGATATTTATCTCTTATAAATAACACCAATAGCGTATAAAATAATATGTTAATTGTTCAATTTCATTGAATACTATATTTGTCTTAAGTATTCCGTATTGACTGTACGCGATTGCAGCCCCCTTAGGAAGGGGTATACTTAGGGTGGCTTAGTATTGTTTGATCAGCCATATACAGCGATTGCTGGTAGTTTTATTTTATCTACACATAATAAAGCAATCTACAAGTTTTACACCAATTATATCTAGATATTTTTTATTATATTTTCTGTCTAGCTTTACTATTAAACTACTACAATAATAAATTTCGAGGGAAACAAATTTATACAATTGCTACTCATTATATATATTAGGGGTTACAACTTGATAGCTGACAGTAAGGAGATTCGGACATACTGTTTCAATGGTGTGGGAGTATCCAAATAAAGCTAGACTTGAAAATATCTCACGCCATCGGTTTCTCTCGCTATAGTAGACCACCTAAAGCAAACTCCCTTGAGCTTGTGACCTTCATAAGAAATCTTTCAGATTTGATCTGGCAATAATATTCTATAAATACGAAAAGTCCTTCAGGCGTCAATCGACTGAAGTAGTATTTCATTCGCGACTACAACACGAAAGGATGGCAGAAAATACGTGTGACGCTATATAGACGTATTTCGGGTTTATACCACTCCGCAGAGGGTATTAGTTTAGACTAATGCTTGAGAAGTCACGCTCCTCCGGACCCCAGTTGTATGAAAGTAGAAATTTGAGTGATTAACATGAACGTGTGTGTGCATGCCGAACCCACCAGAATATGCCTACAGTAATAGAGAAGGAGGCATGGTCTACAACCATCAACTCAAAAGGCTTCACAGAGCGCCCAATAATAAGAGCAGACTAAGTATGTACAGAAAGAAATATTGAACGCCACTGTCGGCGGGGAGAAAAGACAATGCAATGCCGCTTTCCTGCGCACCATCGACCAGGATGGCTTGCACTAACCTGTGTGAACATGGAGACGGCGGACTGGCTGAAAGACCTTGAGGCCCAACCTTGGGAAGAAGCCGAGCTGAAAGTAGTGGAGACAACCGAGATGTCCTATACGGAAATCTTCATTGTATACATTCGAAATAGTGCAGGGGAGCCGATCCAAAAGATCCTTGCCCCATAAATGGTCAGAATGATTTTAGTTCCCCCATGTAGAGTGCTCTACGGAGAAATTCGATAGGTCAAACACTGGACGTAACTTTAACCAAGAGTCGGCTGGTAAAATCAAAGCAAATGGCGAAAAAAACTATTGATTTTGTAACGATGAGGGAGCGAAGGAAGACTCCTGGATCTCAACAGTCCCAATCTTCCTCTGCGTTCACGGAGAAAGAAATCCCAACTAGTGAAGGTGCCGAAAGAGCCCCTACTGGCGAAGGAGCGGTAAAAAGGCTCCCAAAAAAGGAAGCCGGGTTAAAAGAACCTAAAGGTCGCAAAAAGCCTAAGGCCTAAAGATCACGGTAGGATAATCGAAAATGGCGATGAGGTTTAACCAAATTAATCTTCATGATTCAAATGCGGCATCTAGTGCCGTACGCTGGAGCTACAAAAGGGAATAGATAGGTAGAGGTTTCCTGTAGGAGCCCTGTATCAACAGGGGCCAGATAAAAAGCCTACTATCCCGAACCAAAAGTAGCGGTAATGTTAAAAAAGGTACAACACGTGTACCTGTTCCAGAATTCACGGGAGACCAGGCAGTGGCAGCCCTGGAGATACCAATGAAAGCGGACAAAATGCACTTAGATGATCTTAACAGGTAAAATAAACCCACACTTATAAATACAATCAGAACGGAGGTTCTTGAGCTGAGTGTAGCTGATACATTTCTGAGAGGTTGCAATTCAAAGCTGGCCCGTATCCGACGAACCTTCATTTTCGGTACAACAAAAGTTTGCTTTCAATCTGGTTGATAAGTTTGCAAGTACAGTGGAGTGTAGAAATCCGAGGAAAACTTACTGAGAACTTTACAAAGAATCCCTCTGATCAGAAACCGAGGGTCTCAACCTCACCATAAACACTACCGACGAGCTAAAAGCTTCAATGTATATCCTCAATATTAAGGCTGCATAAGGTACTTGTGAAAGACCACTCAGATTAAATAGGGCTTCTAAGGACTCCCAGTGGCAGGTATTCTAAAAACCTCAAGGAGAGTCTAGATATTTTTCTATAAACATACTTTTTCCGACACATTGACAACTGCTGTAAATAAGATATGTCGACAACCCTGTAACACCAGATTCTAAAGACTCCCAGTGGCAGGTATTCTAAAAACCTTAAGGAGAGTCTAGATATTTTGCCATAAACATACTTTTTCCGACACATTGACAACTGCTGTAAATAAGATATTCCAGCAAAAAAATGGCCGGTTGAATATTCCCCAGATACCAGAGTGATATGGGCTGTAAATAGCTTCAAAGCCTACGAGACGCCAGTGCCGTATGGCATCTATCCCGGAATCCTGCAGATGTGAATCCACATAATCGCTCTCTATACATGGCAGAGCTATCGGCTGGAATACATACCAAGGGAAATGCAAGAAAGCCAAGGTGATCTTCAAAAACAAGGCGGGGCGAAGACCCCACAGAAGGGAAAGTCATATCGCCCCATCAGCCTCGCACCCTTCCTTTTTAAAGCGATAGAAACGATTGTGGACAATGACATTCGGTATCTGAATGTGGTGCCTAGGCGTGGACTAGTCATGGATTTCCTCAACCAGCAACACGGTGGGTTATGAGAATGATATTGCTGTCATAATAAGCAGTAAATTTGACACAACAATTATGAAACTTACACAATACTCACGCAATAAATGCCATCAACCGTTGGAGCAAGAAGGAGGCCCTTAGTGCCAACTGAAGCAACAGTGATGGTTCTCACTGAGGCTAAGTATCTAGGACTAATTGGAACAAATTCTTGCATGGGTGATAGCGTCTTTTCCGACATGCCGCAGACTTTTCGACCAGAAATGGGGTCTAAAACCGAAAATAGTACTATGACGGTTGTTAGGCGGATTGTTGCCCATGGATCACTTGTTTGCTGGTGCAAGACAAAGTTAAAAAAACCAAATTAGGCTGCAACAATTCCAAAGGCTGGCATGTTTGAGCTCTAAGGAGTCCTGTCCACGACTCCCATCGCAGCAATGGTAGTGATTTTACATCAGCTTCCATTACACAAGCAAGTAGAAAAAGTAGATCTTCTCAGTGCTCTTAGACTGGGCTAGGAAGTCAGGTGCCTCTTCACGGATACATGAAGCTCCTGTCGCCGGTCGGAAAGAAGTATCTGACATATCCCAGTTGAAGATTTAGATGAGGCTTTTGAAGTAGCCATTACTGACCGCCGGAATAATAATCGGAAAATCGCACAATTTAAGGAACAACAATCATTAATTTAGTACAAAGACGCATCGAAGACTGCTGTAGGTACAAGACTTAAAATATATAGCCTAGGATATGAAGAATCGCTGTCTTGAAAGGGGATTCAAGGGAGTGAGACTATAGATTCTTACAGAGAGCCAGGTAGCTCTAAGAGTCGAAAACTCTATAGTTATGATTCCAAAGTGATCTGAAACTGTAAACAACCCCCGAAGAACGAAAAGGAAACGGATTCACTCTGATGTGGGTACCTGGACACCCTTGCCCTTGCATTCAGGCAAACGAAGTCACCGTCGCTCTCGCCAACAGCGGGCCTGAGGCTCCCATTGTAGAACCAGAGCCAACATGCGGGCTTACAAAAGATCACTATAGGCAACTGGTCCAAAAGTGGGATGAGGAGCAACTGCAAGCCTACTGAAGACACACCCCAGGACAAACGCAAGCCAAAATACTCATTACTAATCGGCACAAGGAACAAGACAAATCCTATGCCTCAAAAGGAATGAGATAAGAACTGTCAGAGGCATACAGGCAACAGGACATTGTCCGGTTAAATATCACCTTAAGAATTAGACAAAGCAGACAATACACTCAGCAGACCATGTGAATCGGAAACTGCGAAACACACACAGGGAACATGCCCAGTGCTTGGGGAGGAAAGGTCTGCAAGCTTGGGATATATGAAACTTCGTCCTAGAAATGGGTTTCCTGGGAGAACAATAGTAGTAGCGTAAGGCACAATATATCAGCAGAGGTCGCGGTGCAGGAAGGATTGCTCTAATAAAAAAAAGGTTTATTCCAAGGACAACCTATATACTCTGAATCGGCTGTACTATTCACTGGTTCGCTCCAACCTAGAGGGTTGTATAACTTGATGCACATCGCCTAGATGCAGTTGTGGATCGACGTTTCCTCAATTAGTAGTTGAAAACATTACTTATAATAAGAACTGAAGCTACTTAACATAACTACAATGGGTGGATTTCGCGATTTGTGTACATTAAAATTGATTTATAAAATGTTCAATAATGATATTGATTCTTTGAATGTATAAAATTATTATGTTTCTCCGTATATGACTCAGAAGTAGTGATAATTTAACGCTTGGAACAAATTATATACAAATTTCCCCTATAAATCGCATGATTATCCTTGTGAACAAAGCCAGAGTTAAAGAAATTGTTTATGGTTTTATATAATTTTATTAGATAAAGACTTTATTGTTATATCGCTATTTTTATCCATGAGCAATGCAATGTATACAACATGGTTCGGTTAATGGAATCCATTAAGTGAGATATGTTAGTAAATTAATAAATAAATAGATAATACAATTTTAAATACAAAATTAAATGTTATTTGCATCCTACAGCCTTCTTATTTGCATATATATAAATTTTGCTGTATAATATTTCCTTTAAATTTCATTTCATTGAATAAATGAATAAATAAATATAGGTAACATTAAATTCGACACTCAACATGGTGTTTTAAAAAATCCCAGGAGAAGACAAAATCATCAGCGAGATGCTAAGAAAAGGAGGAACTAGTATAGAAGATGCACTATACCTGCTTCTCACCATATGATTCGAATAGGGCAAAATACCAGACACATGGTAAAACGCAAAACTAACTCTGCTCCTCTCCATAAAGGCAATAATGTCGATATAGAGAATCACCGCCCTTTTCACACGTGTATGAACTCTTAACGATAATCACTAATATAGATTATCAAATAAATGTGTTTCATAAAAACCGATAGATAAAGTATATAATCTGCATATAATCCGTACACTGATAGAAAAGTCCACAGAATATAACATACCAATTCATCTATTATTCGTGCACTTCCATAAAGCTTTTGACATCGTCGAAACCTGAGCATTCTTACAAGCAAGAATCAACTCGCAAAATACATACATGAAAGACACCATCTCTCCAAAGTTATCACCCTGACACTTGAAAACATCTTCAAATCACTGCCATGGGACACTGAAGATATTAATATCCATGGAACCTATCTAAATCATCTAAATTTGCTACGATGAAATTGTCATAATATCGGAGATGCTAAAACAACTAAATACCGCATCCAAGTTGGGTTAAAATGATCCTGCAAAATGTCTCAGATCGTAAAGACAGAGGTGTCTCACAACATTTAAAGACCTGATTATGTGCAAACTGGAAGTGGACGGTAATACAACCAAGCAAGTTGAGTCTTTCAAATACCTAGGAATCAATTTTTTTAGCCCTGGTGAATTCCAGTGAGCCCGTTAGTACTAAAACTAACTAGAGTGGCGGGACTAAACGACATAATTTTGAGAATATACAAAGCTACAAGCCGATCAATCATGACATACACAGTTGAAACAAGACCGGAAACCGCAAAAACTATTACAGTAGCAGAAATAAGATTACTCAGAATAATGACTAAAGACCCTACTAGACAGAGAACGTGATGAAATAATAAAAAAAAAGAAACTACATTCCAAACAGAAAATGTTGTGGAAGATGCTACGAAGAAGTAAATGGAATAACCATATAAGTAGGATGGACGAAAGTAGAGATAAAACTATAATTCCTCTTTAAAATGTTGCCTCAGAGCTTTAGACTATGGAAGGTATTGCCGTTCATCAATTATATTTGAATATAGTACAACTTACCCTCGAAAAGGGAAGTTAAACGCCATCTGGCGGCCCACATCAATTAGCAATGCACACCCATATGGTAATAATCGTCAACATGCTCATGTCTTCAGGATCACCGGGTAGTGCCCTCTAGAGAATAATATTCCAACAAAGTGCTTGAGATATCAGCACAAGGCCAATCGTATAAAACATATATGTGTGAACCCACCTCTTAGCAATCTACATATCTAGATTTCGATCTTATTAGATCTCGTCAGTGTAGCTCAGCTAGTGAGGATGAATTCACACAGTATCTCGAGTGGTTATATACAATAGTACAACTTACCCTCGAAGGGGGAAGTTAAACGTATACCCTTATACCCCGCTTTATTGATTTTTATTAATGATTTGATGAATCAATGATGAATATGAGGTGGTCGTGGCGCAATATCTAGCCACCACGTTTATGCCATCACTGGCTCGTGTCCGGTGTTAATAGATCCCAATTACCACCATTCAGAATTTGGGTCTATTAATCCATGGTTGGTGTTTATGTCCATAGTTGAATATTTCATGAATCAGCTAGGAAGAATAATAGGTTTTGGATAAATGATTTAAATAAATCGTTTGCAAGATACAATTTTACACATACTATGAACTTATAGAACTTTCTTACAAATAGACAGCTACAATGTTACAGACTAAAAAAGTTTCCTATCAAAGAAACCGTTAGTTTTAGTTGGCTGATTTTGCTCCAAAATAATCCGGTTCGTCCTATTGTGACATCTAGCTTAATTAATGTCTCAGTGTGTATATATTAATGTGAATAGTGAAAAGTAAAGAAATGTATACTGTTATATTATTATTTTTCGATGTAGGTTTACAAAATATTAAGATAATTTTGTAAAAATATACCGATCATCTCAAACAAACAAAAATATGGAAATGGTTACTACAGGATGTTATGTAATTCGACGGGAAATCCCTTAAGTGGTGCTAGAGGTGAGTAAATCTAGCAAGGATTCGATTTTTGTATTTGTAAATTCGTCTTCGTTTGGTAACTGGAGGATATTTAAGTAGACCAATCAGAGTGCGCTTCACAATTTGTACACAACAAATAATCACAGGGCCATGATAAAAATCTGACACTGACGTATATAAATCTCAATCAAACTCAGTCAGCGTCAGACGTGTTTTGTAAGTTATGGTGAAGTGCAACAAAATAATTAACTGCTGTAAGATTATATGACGAATAGAAAACATCTGGGCAGAAGGTTATTTTCTAATCTTACCCAGCGGTTAATAGTTGGACAATTTTAGAGGACGAAACGAAGACGAATTTACAAATATAAAAATAAAATCCTTGCTCACCTTTAACACTACTTAAGGGATTGCCCTCGAATTGTTTACGATATTCATTGATCTGAAGGGAGGCTATGAATCAATAGAAGAAACATGAATGAGTGTTGTAGTGTGAAAGATAAAATGCTGGAGCAGAGTCCCAAAGAGTCTAACAACAAAAGAAAGAATGCTCTCTTCGCCATTTTTTACTCAGGGCGAAGGGAGAATTATTAAAAGGTATCAACATTAAGTTGGGGAAGAATAATGACGGCAAAGCAGTCCCGGGTACAGGAATAATAGAAAGGAATGTGAAGATAGGAACCGATAGCTGGAGAATGGTAACCACATCCAACCAGATAAATATTGGTGACTTTACTGCGAGTATAGGTTACAAATGGTATCCAGTAGATAATGGGGTGCACTTCTCCCCATTATCTACTGGATACCATTTGTAATCTATACTCGCACAAAATACAGTTATGAAATGTGGAAGGAAAAGAGCTATTGAGCCTTCTGGAAGACAGGAATTTATGTAAGGAAAACTGAAAGAGTGATAGTTGAGGAATATTTATTTACATCATCATCGTAGCAAATCAGATATGACAGAACATCATACATTTTCAGGTGACAGTGGGGGTGGACTTTGCTCATCTCCCATGAGAAGTAATTATCGCAATATACCCTGAAGATTTACAAGGTCATAAATGATTAGATGGAAATTGGAATTCAAGGCTGTATAGCCGTCTTAGGCCCAATTCACACATAAGCGGCGTCGGGCGGAGGCGCGGTGTAGGCGAGGTGCAGGCGCGAGGTGCAGGCGCGACGTCGCACAGGCGATTGTGATTTCCATATGCAGTGAAGGGGTGGACATTGCACCATATGTTTACATAGAGAAGGCGTGGAAGAGTTTCACCTCTTCGCCTACTGTGTCTTAGGCGAAGAGGCGAATCTGGCCGATATTCTCCCACTCCTGCAATAAGATCATCATCATCATCATTATCTCTTGCAGGTCCTGAGCTGTTTGTGAAGCTGGTGTATCCCTTCTAATACGTTGTTCAGGCATTTTCGATGTGATTGAGATCTGGACTGCCAGCAGGCCGCGCGAACCTGACAACTCTGATATTCCAGAACCTTAGAAACGTATCTGTGAGCTGTAAGGGAGCCATTTTCTATAAAAACCAACTCTGTACGTGTTCGTGAAGTAATTCCCGCCTAAGCGATAACCGATCAACCGCCAAAAGGAAGTCACAATACAAATCCGGGTCTCCTCCATACTCGCCATGTCCGTCTGATCCAATGAGGCAAAAACGAGACTCATCTGAGAAGAGTACCCTGCTCCAGTCCTCATTATTGCATGCCAATTGATTTCGGGCAAAAGCTAATCTTGCAATTCGATGTCGGTAGTCATCTTTCTACAAGTCAAACCAGCAGCATGAAGCCTTTTTCTGAAGCCCTGCGCCATATCATTTACATTCTTCATGCAGATTTCGCAGAGACACAGCAGAAGCTGTTCTATTCCGCAAACCTGAGCATACCAAAACGGTTATCTCTTTGGGTAGTGACATTTCTTCGCCCAGATTCTAGTGTTTTGGTTATCCGGCGAGTCTTCTGATAGCGCTGTAACACATTTGTACACCACAAATTCTCACACCTACAATTCTTGCGGTTTCACGTTGCCTCAGACAATCTTGTAACAACGCTACAGTTCTTGCCGCAACAATAATATCTAAAGGTATTTTGGCCCGTTAAATCAACAATAAACGTTGCGATCGATAAATTTTACAGAGAGAAATAGTTATCAAGTAACGCGAATCCACGCTATTTCATAGAATATATAAATACAGTGCCCGTTGCTCGCCAGTAGTGTAGTTACGTGTCGACTGGTAGACCGTGGTCTATAATTTACTTTTGAATCTAAAATCTTTTATTACTATTACTGATTGAAGATTAGAAAACAAGTTCTGACCTTTAAAAATCCAGGGCTAGAACCGAACCCGAGCCACCGGTTTATAAGCTTACTGGGTAGTAAAGCTGTCACCTCGTGACAATTAGAGTACTGGTTAGTGTACCACTTTTACTTGTCTATGGGCACCACTTCGTTAATTGTCACAAGAAGACAGTTTTAAAAAATGCAATATGTATACAAGTCATATAATATCTCTATTTTTTTAATATCGCGTGGATGAACTTCTTGAACTTTCGCATTGGAGCCAAGAATGAAATATTAGATGTTAGAAACCTTAATTCGGAAAATGGAGTGATGTCAGATATTTTGTTGCTTGTGTTTCGCCCATATGTTTATTTGTATTATATTTATTTACTCGAATGCCTATCTACTATATTATTGCTGCAAGGCTTGTTATTTTTGATATGATGCATTAAACATTAACACCATATTACAAATAACAACACTAATGTTCTTACCGGTTTTAGTCCTTTTTGCTTTTCTTTTAATATATTATATTTACATATTTATCTACTAGTTGATTTTGTTTTTTTGGTTTTGCGGTATAGTACATTTTTTTAAGCCTTTATTGCGGCTCGGTTGCTGTATTTCCACTTTACTGTTCTGTTTACTGTTACTTGTTTACAATAATTTTAATTTTTTAAATCTCAATTTAAAAATGTCTTCCATTTTCACTTCATTATTATAATAATAATAATGCTGTGTAGTCTTAATGGTCCATGCTAAACACCCACTTAGCAGATGGGATACACATGTTTATATTATTTTACATTTACCAAATAAAATATCTGGCGCGTGCACCCTACTATGTTCAGAACAAATTCATGTTAAGCCAGTAATAAATTGGTAGTTCTAAAAATAATTTAAATAAGTTTTACTCTTATTATAAATAATCGTAGAAATTGACATACAATTAAATAAATAATCAGAATAAAACATCTTTTTATCGCGGGTAAATATAAGATGTCTTTTTATCGGCCAAGAATTTTTTGTACCATACTTAAGAATCAACATTATGATAAGATCGCGAAAACGCTGTATAATGCCACCAGATTTGTGGTGGTGGCCGGAGGTGTGTGTTTATAAATAAAATTTATAATTTCAGTAATTTTTATTCGAACGTTATATGTAAAAGCTCATTGCCTTCCGGATAAAAGATTTACCTATTATATTTTTTTCAAAATATATCACTGTCGTCCTATGGTCATAACAAACAAAAATTTGTTCCGACACATAAAGCCGTTTTCGCGCAGCATACTCACATAAGCCTAAATTGAGCATTAAATGTAAACAAATAAACAAATGTCAAAATTAGCATTTAATTTTTTATAACCACACTTTCTAATATTGCTGTGCTTGGAAAGTAATTAAAGATTATAATTGCCATTAAACCACTCTTGGACCATTATATAGTTAAATAATCTGAATTCGCTAAACTACAACCTAAAAGGACTTACAAGAACTATTAAACACTGTTGCATTGAACGGTTAAAGTAGAAGTATACACAATAATGCCTGTTCGAAATTATAACGGTTGGGATTTTAATATTATTCAAAAATATCCAAAGTTAAACTTTTTGTATGTATTTCTTGGAGCTGCTATGAAGCTCCGATAGTGGATATACCATCTAAGCCGTCGGTTGAAATGTCAGTAGATACTACTAGTTTTCGTTGTAACATTTCCTAATTCATGCATGTTTTATTTTGTTTTATAAACATACATTATCCATTAGTGTTATGAGCCATTAATGGCAAATTGTTAATAATAAATATATCAGATATATCACAGTTTGACAAAGTGATGAAATAAGTTTTATTATTTTTTTTACGATTGTACTCTACTCTTCCAACTGCATATCAACTTTAAGAAAATGCAAAAAGAATAATATTTTACTATGAATACTTTCTGAACAATAAAATAATCCTACTACTAACCATAGTTACCTAACTTTTGAAATCTGGCAAAAGAATCAAAATAGTAAAAATGTGTATAAAATATACTCGCCGCCAGAAATAAATGGAAAAAAATCAGAAAACGTGGGTTATATTCTTATTAAGAATCAATTAAAATTTCCAGAAGATACTATAAGATTAATCAAGTTAACATTGACAATGAAACAACAACTATTTCTTTTTATTTGGCATTAGTTACTTAAGTGTCGATGTGAAGCATATTTGTAAGCTTAATAAGTGAACACATTATTAAGTTGAAATAATGTCACCTGTATGCAAATTTACATCAGTTAACCAAGTTTGTACGTGTTCATCGGTTTACGAGAAGCCAGATTATCAATTCGTGATGTTGCCGCTCGCAGTACCACTACCCTATGATGGCCAAGATGGTCAGAAAACAATGAGGAACGACGACGTTTGCATTTTTCGACAAACCCAGTTCACAAAACAATATTATTATGTTTATCTGTTGAGAAGGTTCATTTTTGAGAATTAGTCTTGTGTAATTGTACCAGATTTTTTTCTTTGATACATATTTTATGTTTAGTTATTTTAATCAGTAACAGTTTCTTCTTCTTTGCATAGACCTACTGTATAATTTTAGTCGTTATATTGGTGACCCTTGTGATGCTACCCCCCATCTTATGTGTAATCTTCCCATTACACGGGTTCCTCTGGGTGTTTCAGTCATAGCGATCTTCGCGATTCGGCTATGGTCCATCCTGTTGACGTGATCTCTCCACTTTCTTCACCGTTGCTGAGTCCACAATGTCCTCCGTGTGGCAGTCTTATCTGGTTCTGATGTTTTTGATTTTTTTTTCTTACAGTTTTGTTTGCTCTTAGGGTCTTCATTTCATTGTTCGCAGGTTCTTTTTTGTGGACGATATGTCATGGTTTTAGCCGCGTGTCGGTGTTCACGTACTTATTCTTCCAAATTATGTGTTTGAGGCAGCCAGAGATTGATGCTGCCCTGTCTGCGTGTGATAAGAGTCTGTTAAGTTGGAATTGTCATGAATTTACACACGTACGAGTGGGTACCCAAAAAACAGACTTTTTTTAAAATGTTTTGTATTTAATATAACATCTTAAAAACTTCAATTCCCTTCAAAATACTGTATATTAGATGATATACACTTATTGCAATTATGTATAATACTTCGATCAATAAAATGAACCACTGAAAAAAGTGCCTCAGGGGATTTCTTCTTAACCTCTTCTACGTTCTCTAAACGCTTTCCTTTTAGGCTTTTCTTCATTTTTGGGAATAAGAAGAAGTCGTAGGAGACTATATTGGGCGAGTAAGGGTGTGAGAAACTGTTGTCATGCCATTTGTTGTCAAAAACTAGTTGATTTTCAAAGCTGATTGTTAATAAGAAATCAGGGTCAGTTTGTACCTGCTCATTCATAGCCTCGCAGATACTCAGATTGTCTCCCTCTGGGCATTGGAAAGAAGTCGTGAAACAAACATTGCCGCCACGCTGTTTAAATCCTCAGTTAGGATTCATTGGCATAAACTCCAGAAAATTCCAGTGTTTCCTGAAATTTTGTTGTTCTGCGGCTATCAAACATGACGGCACCGCACACTTTGTTCTGGACTTTGAGGGGCTACCTGAACGGCTTCATCTTCAAGATACATTTGGCCACTTCTGAACTTGGCAAACCACTCGTAAATTCTTGTCTGACCTAGAGCTTCTCGAAGCATGTTTCTGCCGCTGACGTAAGGTGCTTTCATTTAACATTACTAGTCGCCCCGTGGCGTGCTGTATCGCTCTAAGTTTAGCGGTCGTGCGACCGATTTTAAGGGACGAAGTAGAATTGTGCGTATCGGGAGCGGCTTGCATGAAAAATAGAACAAGAAAGAATAAGCCCGGATCAGCACAGTGATAAACTAAAACAGCTGTAGCGAGTGAAAGCAACCCACTTAAATGCAAAAAAATAATTCCTGTTATTATTATTCCCCACTAACCAAACTATGCCCATCCACTATTACAAATAACTTGAACTCTGCACTACATTGTTTCAAACATTTTTTTGTACGGACTTGACTTGGCAAAGACTTATATGCCGTGTTATCACTATTTCAAATGACTTGAACTCTTCACCATACTGTTATCCGTTACTTTTAATTATTCAATTAATTCCATTGGTAAATTTACGTGTATTTCGTAAAAATATATATGAAAAAACAATGTAGTGCATAGTTCAAGTCATTTGAAATAGTGGACGGGCACAGTTTGATTGGTATTCATATTTATAATGAACAGAACTTATACAAGCTATATCTTTGAAGTAAATGAAAATATCTTTTTTGAGTTTTTATAATTGGGTTTTTAATAAAATTTTGTATAAATGTAACAAAAAAAACTCCGAAAATTACATAATGACAGTTTTCATTAGCAGAAAACATTGATAATACCAATTGCAAATGTTTGCAGAATTGTGTGTATTATAATTTCAACTTATATAAGCCATATCTTTGAAAATAATGATATCTTATTTGAGTTTTAAAAAATAAACTTACATAATAATGAACAGTTTTCATTAGTAGAATAGAGTGATAATACAAATTTCAAATTAAACAAGCCATATCTTTGAAGATAATTAAGATATCTTATTTGAGTTTTTAGAAATGAGTTCTTCATACATTTTTTAATTTATTTAACATATGATTCCTAAATTTATTTGATGAAAAATAGCTTTATTTTTGTAAATATATGAATATAAACTTAAATTTATATATTTACATAAATAAAGTTATTTTTTATTAAATTGTTAGAAAATATATGTTAAATAAATTAAAAAATGTATGAAGAACTAATTTCTAAAAACTCAAATAAGATATCTTAATTATCTTCAAAGATATGGCTTGTTTAATTTGAAATTTGTATTATCACTCTATTCTACTAATGAAAACAGTTCATTATTATGTAAGTTTAAGTATTTTTTTTATTACTTTTATCCTGAAATGTATTAAATACCCAATTATAAATACTTAAATAAGATATCTTCATTTTCTTCAAAGATATAGGTTGTATAAGTAGAAATTAGTATTATCATATAATTTTGCAAACTAAAAAAAACTATTCATCATGATGCAATTTTAGAATTTTTTGATTTGTACTTGTTTAAAATCTATGAAGAAGTCAATTATAAAAACATCAATGAAATATCTTCATTATTTTCAAAGATGTGACTTATATACATTGAAATTTATAATATCACAAATTTTTGCAAAGAAAGCTATTCATCATTTTGCAATTTTAGGAAGTTTTGAGTTGTACTTGTCCAAAAATATATGAAGAACTCAATTATAAATAACCGAATGAAATATCTTCATTATCTTCAAAGATATGGCCTGTATACATTGAAATTTGTACTATCACAAATTTTTGCAAAAAAAAACTATTGATCATATGGCAATTTTAGAATGTTTTGATTTGTACTTGTCCAAAAATATGGCTTGTATACATTGAAATTTGTCACACATTTTTGCTAAGAAAACTATTGATCGTTTTGCAATTTGTGATTTTTTTTAATTTAATAATAATAAACTTTATTTCTCACAAATTACCTCGTTAGTACGTAAATTTGCAGACTTGCTCAATTGAAAGCTTTTTTATCTAGTATCATTATGAGTTAATATATTTTTTGTACGATTATAATACGTTATTCATACGCATGATAAAGTAAAAAGAAGAACCAAGACGAAAAAAGTAACTTTTTCGTGTCTGTGGTGACCCACGCCCTATACAATATGATGTATATTATACGAAATTAATTATTTCAATGATATAATAATAATTATAAACTACAAACCTCAACAACACTTTTCTGAATACGGTTTCTTATATGTTCCTCGAATGAAATACCAAACCGACCCATTTCGTCTTTCATTTCATATTATTTCCATATTTTAAGTGGTGCTTTAATGATATTCTAACATTTATCTAAAATTTCTCTACTTAAATTAGTATTGATTTCTAGTCACGGCGGAGAAGAATCGGCATTAATATTCGCTCGTATAGAAGTTCTATTCCTTTATATCAGCTGTATTCATGACTCAATTATCAAAATCATTTTATTGACTGATATTGATAGTTTATCAGGTGATACAAATGTTATAGATACGATTTGTTTTGGGATAATAAGTAGAGAGTTCGAAAAGACATATACTTTCTAAATAATAAAATAAAACATAAAATGCATAACCTAATTTAAAGAGAAATAAAATCCATAAATAGACATTAACAATACATGAAATGCATCACCATAAGAATCAAAAGATTTTAAAATCTGTATTTTGAGTTTCATGATCAAATATAATCTCAAATATAAATTGACAAATTTGAAAATCCCCATATATAGTGTTCTATAACTTACGTACACAAATAAAATGTCTCATGGTAAAGGCAATTTTAAGCAGAAAACGCTGTTTTGCCTAACTATCTATTATTTATTATGTTACAAAATAAAAGTAACACGTTAGAAACTATGGATCGTGAAACTGATTTCATATTGCCAACTATTAATTAAAATTAATTAAATTATTACACAATAAAAAGCCAAAACTATGGTTTATAGTAAAAAATATATATTGCTATTGTTATGGACAATTATTAATTTTTTTCATTAAGACTTAATATCTGTATCTATTATAAACATGAGTGAGAACGCATTTAAGAGTTTGATATGGTTCATCTTTGTGGTCTTGTTTGTACCCTATCCTCAGTAGACATTGCATCTAATTTTGATGCCCGCAGTTCGGAATAGGTCAAATTATAATTTTAAAATTGTATATAAGATTTTTTTTAGTAAAAAATATATATTGCTATTGTTATGGACAATTATTAATTTTTTCATGAAGACTTAATATCTGTATCTCCTATAAACATACCCGAAAGCGCATTTAAGAGTTTGATATGGTTCATCTTTGTGTTCTTGTTTGTGCCCTATCCTCAGTAGACATTGCATCTAATTTTGATGCCCGCAGTTCGAAATAGGTCAAATTATAATTTTAAAATTGTATATAAGATTTACATTTATTGTGAAAAAAATCCCCGTTTGTAGCTCTCTAATTAGTTTCATTGCTTCTATAGTTTTACAAATGATGGTTAGTATTAAACTGGATTTTTTTTGCAGTTGGTTACTATTAAAGCAATCTTAGCATAGACTTTCAGTATATTTGGCAATTTATCTAATTTAAAACAATCCCAATATACACTTTGTTCTTTCAGAGTTGGCTCTCTGAACATACCGTAGTTTAAATTATCTGGTATTAGACTAAAACGATTCAGATGGTTTGCTATATTTGTTGCTAATATAAATATAAATTATTTGTTTACAAATTCCATTTGAACAAATTGCAACATACGATCTTCATTCAAGGCCTACTCTGAAAGGAATTTTATTCAATCTCGGAATATTATAAATTTATATTTGGGTTAGTTTGTTGTTCAATAAAATAATCGAAGTTTTCAAAATTATTATTCGAATTTAATAAATATTTTTAAATTAGTTTTGATTAAAATAAAATGAAACGAGTTCGTTGTTGTTCAATAAAATATTTAGAGAAAATTTAGTTTTGATCAAAATAAAATGAAACGAGCTTTATAAGCATATTCATTTATAAACAAGAACTTTCTGCTGGTAAAGGGAGTTCAGAGAAGTTCATTTATATTATGTTATGTTATGTTTTTAATTAATTCCACAATTTTATTAAAATTATATACGAGATAGAAATATAAGTTGCTTTATATAGTTGTTATATATTGTTTGCGGAATACATCACGTAAAATTGTATTCCATTTTTACTAGTAATGTAGGTAATGTAGGTGTAGGTATTTAATAATTTAAAATGATGGTTTATAATTTAATTTTTAGTCTTCAATTATTAATTTGTATCCATTATTTTTTATCTTTATATTTATTTTAATTTTATATATTATAATATTATATATTATATCCTATTATTATTAATATTGTTTAATATTGATAGTTACTGTATTTGCTACAATTCTCTAACTGGCTATCAACCTTTTGGTCGTCCTGTGGGGTTAGTGTATGTGTATGTGAGTGTTAGGACTTGCTACCTCAAAACATCGTCCCGAGTTTTCCAAAGTGTCGTTAATTGTATCCCAACGACAAATGGTGCTGACTACCTGGGCCGGGAATCTAACTAGGGCCGCCCGTTCGTAAAGCAGGGGTGCTAATCTCTGCACTACATCGGCGTGTAAATTAGTTTAGTTTTTATATCAAATTTATGTAAACTTATTATTATAAGTATTAATGGAGTTTTCCGTATGTTACTAATTAAATAAATTACCAAATATTGTTCTGTTATAATTTTAAATACAGATCTAAGTAAATTAAATAATCTAAACAAATTAAATAAGTTAATTTACCTTACAAAATATGACGCGATAAGCAATATGTTTTGTTTAACTAAACAATTAATTAATTCTGATCAATTCTCATTTGCATTATATAAAGCTAAGCTAACAATATAACACTTCATAAATATTGAATAACATTTCAATATTTAATTATAAATAGTACTATTTACTACGATATCACAATAATATTAACTCATTCATTGAATACCTAACAAGGTAATTGCATTCGCCGGTATTGCTCGAACACATTTCGATAAATAAATCATTGTTCTTTATAAAACATACAAAAATTGTTGATGCATTTTTAATTGAAACATTTCGTATTCCCACGACCGGTAAAGTTAATACAATAGTACACAAATATTTGCGCAATCATTTCATAACTTTTATATAACAAAACATACGAATAAATTATACGTATTTGTGTCAAATTACACCTTTAATGCTATAAAATTAATTTACAATTATATTAAGTGATAGGAATTTATTATGCAGGTAATTACCAAAGTAGTTTCTATCGGAGGCAGATCGTTAAAACGTTTTAGTAGAGACTTGTGGCAACAAACTCCGTAATTAGTTTACGATAACTTTATAAATTAAATTGAGTTGTATGTATTTGTTTTTTTTTTTGTAAATATAACCATATCAACTAATATTTAGTTTCACTCTTTTACTCATAATTGTTTGAATGATAAGACTAACATATTATTAGTTATTATGAAAAAATTTCAAACATTAATTATCAATAAAAATTATAAAACATACCTAAACGGTCTCCTTCTTATAAAAAGCACAAACAATAATATTAAATACACAGCAACCAGAGAAATTCACCAATGACACAGCTGTAGATGTCGGTTGTCGCGAACGAAACTTTTACGCACGCAAATTTAGCATCCGATATTGAGGAACACGCGAACGAAACTGAAAGTGTTACCGTAGCGAAGTAAAATAGCAGTGGAGTGGTCACTGGCCTGAAAGACGCCCGGGTGTTGTTAGAGTGGGGCATTGGTATATGTATACACCTGCAGTTTATTGTCTTTTTAAAAAATACTTCACATAAAATTATAACTATGAACTATGAAAAATATAATAACTATATACCTAATATAATTTTGCTTCAAGTTTCACTTCATTTTATTTTAACTTATTGTTATATATGCGTTTCTAGGCCTAAATTATCGAATTGAAAATATTTGTCTGGCAAGTCAAATAAATAATACATCAAATTTGATTTTGTTTGCAGATGTCATACTTTCACTTGCCTTTATTTAAACTTATTTATGTGAGTTATAGGCTTTTAGGACTAAAATATCTATTAAAAATAGTATTATAAACTGTCCAATTGATCGATCAATATTTCATATAACTCTTGACAATGAAAAACTGCTGCATTCTTTTTTAAAACAGAAAATACATACAATTTGATAATGGGAAGCTGCAATACTTTATTTATTATACGATTGAATATTATATTTTTGTAAGTTGAAACTGACAAAGTAGAATTTAAAGCACAATTATTATTTCGTATGATATACTGGGTAAGTTTATAAAATTATTTATGACAAATGCAAAAAATGAAGCTAATAAAGAAATCATTGAATTTTAATTCGAAATGACAATTTAATTGTACTTCGTTTGAACCCCACTGCACTGCGGCCACGGCTGGCCTACTGTGCTCTCCAATTTCCTAGCATTCATTCATGAGCTCTGTATCTTCAATAAGGTCCAGAAGTCTTGTTGGATCATTCGCGTTGAACTAAAAAGCTGTTTCCTACATGCGTTGAATGTTTCTTCTTCGTCCCCATAACCTCTGTTTATGATTTGCCTATCCCCATAGTGGGCAGGTGTTTATGTTATGTACAACATCCTCTTAGGAGACCCAGAATATTTCTTAATTGGTTCATTTTTTAGCTGTGGGGGGAATGTATTTACGGCGCTTCTCGTTGGGTAGTATGGGGGGGGAATGTTTTTACGGCGCTTCTAGTTGGGTAGTGTGGGACTCACCATTCAGTGCAGGGAATACCCACTAAACCCTAAACCCTTACTCCGCTCCTAGCTCGGAACCGATTGCTTATTGTTGCCTTCGTAGCTTCGAACTCCGTTTACCTTGTCGACCTGGCCTAGTCGTCCCTGATGTACTCTCTCCTCCCTGGAGCGTCCTGCCATGATGGTGTAATTATTCCTAGCTACGCACGCTTCCAAGTTCTCCAGCATGGCGTTTACCATGTTCTCTGGTGTCAGACCAGTTGCGATGAAAAGTTCTAAGGCCAACCGCCGATCCATCCATCTGCGGCTCTTGAAAATGGCATGCTCAGCCCCGGAGCCGCGCACAGCGGTACTCTATACGTCTGTCCCAGGCGCATGCGCTTGATAAACACCCTAAAGCATCCAAGATGTCTTAGTTCCTCTTCAATCTTAGGAACGTTTTGCCACTAGCGGCCTTGGTGTTCAGCCCTTCTCGGTAGCGGTCAGTATGCTCCTGCTCCAAGAACTCGACTGAAGGTATGCCAGCTATGACCAGAATGGCCTCTCTGGACACCGTCCTATAGCTACTCAATACCCGTAGCACATTTTCCGTCTGGGCGCGTGCAAGTATCTGTCAGGTGCGTTGTTAGACCAACCTATGGCTCCACACCGAGACGCCGAAGAGCATGACACTCTGAGCTCTTCCAGACTAGGGTTCACTCTTCCTAGCAGCAACTCTTCTATTGCGCGACCAGGACGTCATCTGTGAAGACCACCACCCTGGCCCACACGGGCAGGGGTTTCTAAGAATGGCTTCGTATATAACGTTCCACAGGGTGGGTCCCGGTGCTCTGATCTCTGTGGAACGCCGCATCTCAGGGTGACCTTTCCAATGCAAATCCCTTAGAGTTCTGTACACCGACCGAGAGTCCTAAGACTGTCCTAGCTTAGTTATTAGGACCAACCACGCCCTGTTCCATCTGCCTGGGAAGCCCCTAGGCTGGATAGTTCTGGATAGTTGGCTGGAGAGTAGCATACAGTTACAGACACTTAGGCCTGAAAATGAGCCTATTGTTTGTGAAACCTCCTTTTAAGGCTACTCACTCGTCCCACCAGTCAATTTTGCGTGCAAGTTGCAAAACCGGGCGGATGAAGAGTTGCAAATACTGGCCATACTAGGCCAGCACTTCTATAGTACCAGCTGCCTAGTATTTACTGTAGCTGGGGAGAGGCATATTACATGCTCTGCTGTTTCTTATTCTTCATTACACTCTCTACATAACGGGCTGTCTACCAGACCCATCGCGTCTAGGTGTTTGTTTAGCCGACAGTGGCCAGTTAGGATGTTTGTCAATAATTTCATATTAGTTCTATATAAGTTAAGACGAGCTATGGCTACAATTTTATGAGTCCCTTCCTTGCCAGGAACTGCTCAACTGCTATTTGATTCGGCGGCATGTTGTTGGATGCTCATACCAGTTCAGTTTTATATCCATGATTAATCATAAGTATTTTACTTTATCTGTGGGTCAGAGGGACATTAAAGAGAGTCAACATATTTACGAGCTCGAGTTTCTTCTTCATCTTTCGGATTTACTGTTGGCGAATCGCTGTCGCGCCAGTTCTCAGCAATATTTGGGGTACCCTGCATGAAATTGCAGAATACACCTACAAAACTGCCGTTTATCATTATCACTATGTCGTCTGCATAGCCAACGGCATCGTAACCTTGTTACTCCCAGATGTTTAATTCCAGGAGAAGGGTATCAACTACAAGGTCCCACAAAAAGGGTGAGAGGACTCCACCTTGAGGACAGTATCTTCCTGCAACTATTTTGCCGCGATGTCATTTAGTGTTACCTGGATTGTTTAGAGCTAGCATATATTTATCCAGCCCCTCATAGTGGGGTGAATCCCGTGAGATGATAGAACATTATCTATACTCTTAGATGTTGTTTTGACAAAAGCAGCTTCAATGTCAATGAAGGTGGCAGCCATCGAACTTTTATGTTCCAGTATTTCCTCTATCCCAGAAGTCACTAGATGTAGGGCTGATTCGATTGAGCGACCTGGTTGGTAGGCATGCTGTTTCGGATGTATGGGATATGTATGACCCGTTGCTGATTTTACGATTACAGAGCTTTTCCAATATGGTCATGAAGGTCGGTTTAACCCTATTCCATGTATTTGGTATATACTTAAACACAATGCAACCTTTAAATATATATACCAAGTCTTTACAATGTAGGTAACACCCCTATTATACTAGTGCTGGGATGAATGCATCTAGTCCTTGGATGAGAAGCTAGATATTGCCCATTCAATTGTAGCCATACTTATATTTGGACGGCTAGCAGCCAATCTTCCTCATCGGGTTTATGGGGATTGAGTTGTTGTACAGGATCTTTAGAGAATACTCTCTTCAGATCAACAGCTGCTGATGTGAATTGAATACTATTACAGTAGGCTCTCTATGTATTTCTTGGTCGCTTCCTGACTTCACATTGTAAAATAGTTTCCCATAGAGCTATATTATTACTGTTTTTGGCCTTGTTGAAAGTTTTCCTAGCCTTGGATCGAAGGTAGATGATCTCTGCACTCCACCAAGGGGGTGCAGAAGCTCTCATACGCTTTTTGGAGGTGCTACACAGGAGCCTCCAAGTCGTCCATTGATTCTGGAATGTTGTTTGCTGCTTGATACTCCATCCTAACCGATAGGTATCTGCAAAATAGTTGTTTATTAGTATTTTGTGAATTTTTGTAAGGAGGTAGTTCTCGTGGTACGAAATCTAGGTAGTAGCGTATCAAACGATGTTCAGACATGACTTGATACGTGCCAGTTTTTTTAGTTTGCTGGAGATATTTCCCAGTGTTAGATGTCTACCAGCTCCACTCGTTTTTGTGCTAAAAACTGCACACTATTTATTAGCTCTATTTTTGTACTGGTTATGTACTCAATTAGAGCCTTTCCTCTGCTGTTAATGTTGCTGCTCCCCACACTATGGTGAGCATTAACATCACATCCGATGATTGGGCTGCGTCGTATGGTAGATACGCAGAGGCTACTATGAGGTCTGCAGAGCTGAATTGGTGTAAGAGTGTACTTGTAACTAACTTTAGAAGATGTTAAGATGCATGTCCTAGGTTTTTGCCAGCTGCACAGTATGCCAGGTTGTTGTTATTGGGTTTTTATTTGTTGGTTCCATTTTTAGTCCCACGTGTACACGAAAACTAAATGTCAACCACCCCGCAGAGCCCGAGATGTGGAGGTCAGGCTAGATACACCGAGAGGTCGCCAGGTGCTTGCTTTGTAGGTATCGTTCAAGACACTGTACCCCAGTGCCCCGCAAACCTAGTCATGATAACATATAACACGGCTTGGGGGAGATCGGTCCATAGATACGGGGTTTGCTTGCCATGACACGGGTTTAGACACGCGAGTTCGCTTAAGGGGTTATATACCTTTATTTTCTTCAAAAAAATCGATTTTTTTATTGCTTTATCTGAAAGTAAAACTCTTTGAGAACATTTTACGAAATTTTCATGGAGATCCGAGCAATAGATCGAAAGTTACAGCGTTTCGAAGCAGGGTGCGATGTTTCCTGGAACCTAGAGCCTCTACCCAATCATTCTCCCCATCCGTCACATGGGATACTTGCCTGGTCGGTTACCACACCCCTCTGGAAAATTTGTTATGAAAGTTACGTGCCGTAAAGTTTAGTGTGATATCAACGATAAAGCAGATTAGATTAAATTAACTCTTCCAGGACCTACATCAATGCGCCCTCTTTAGAACTTTTGTGGTCCCCGGCGTGTCTTAATGGACTTCTATGAGCTCTATCCTTGCTAGGAGACTGGAAAGCCTCGATGTCGGTTCCTCCTTATATTGGAATGGTTGTAGTTTGCCGTTTCCATGTTCGTGGGATCGCACTGTAGATAGATTCTCGCAGTGGCGTAATATGTGCTCCGCGGTCCGTTCCTTTCTCGGCAGAACCCACAGTGGAATTCTTCTGCCAGGCCGATTCATGCACATGTACTTGTTAAGCTTGCAGTGACCTATTATGAGGCCAAGTTTTCCTGTATTGGGTTAGTATGTTTTTGTGAATTTGGGGCTTCGGCCTATTATGAATTCTGTTGCATATCTCTGTATCGGCTGGTTCGTCCATCTATTTTTCCATATATGTCATCGATGTGATTGTTTTTGAAAACAATAGTTCTCCGTGCCGATTAAGGGTTTTGATGCACCTTCTCGCGCAAGATCGGCTGCCCTGTAATTGCCTCGGATGCCATTATGTCCTGGCACCTACGCAGGGTCAGTTTGTTTTGTCTACCTAGCACGCCAATGCTCTGCTGGCAGTCTCATACCAGCCATGTGTATATGGCAATTCGTATATTAGTTATTTTGCGTCTGAACCCTTCAATGACCAAGTGTTGTATAACCACTATTTCTGCCTGAAACACTGTGGCAAGCTTGCTTACACTTATTGAAATATTTCTCTTCTCTTCGGGTTGATGCTGAGGATACCACCTCCTGTTCCTTATAGTGTTTTTGAGCCGTCGGTGAACCATGAGAAGGCTGCTTTAATGGTTGGGCTATTTGGCCAGGTCTCTCTTCCTGGTACTACGACCTCGTATTCCTTAGTTATATTTAGTTATCGTGCTAGCTAGGGCATTCCCATTATAGGGTATGTTATATTGCTCTAGGTTGTTCGCACCGTGCTGTTTGCTTATGACGATTTGACCATGAAGTAATCTGTGGCTTACAGATCTTGCCGTTTTTTCAATGACTATATGTGGTGGTGGTAAGTCCAGTCCTTGCGGCGGTGAGTGTTGTTTTCATGGCTCATATTATTCTCAGACAGGAAAACATTTGCATGCTGCTCCCCTTTGGCTTGTTTAGTCTTGGGCCACCATCGCACTGACTGGGTCTTACTACACTGGTGTATAGCCGTAGGGTAATTTTGGGGTTACGGCCCCAGTTTTTCAACACATAGGTAGATTCAGTAGAATTTGAGGGAAACTGAGACCTGCACTCGAGAGTAGAAAGTCCCATGAAATCACATGGGTATCTACTGCACCTACCAATGGTTAATATAGCTGTAAGTATGGGGCGTTTTGAACTGTTACTACTCTTCTACTGGTATAGTTGACTATTGTGGTTTTTGAGGGTTTATGGACAGGTTTTCATCCTTATTCCCAATATATTCAGGGCTTTTTGTGTGCGCCCTGAGATTATTCCCGCGAATTTTCCCTGCCACGAAAATCGCAATGTCGTCCTCGTATCCTAGGCAGTGGATGCCTTATGAAGGTTACTTCTCCATGACTACGACCGCCGAAGTAGCGATGATATTACTTACACCCCTTCCAGTTCGCGCCTTTGTGGTGGCCTCGCCGAGTCTGTATATGATGTTCCTGTTAGCATAGTATTTGTGGTGTGCTTTTTTCCGTAGTGCCTTGACCATTAAGTGTCTAGCGTTATTGTTGAATGCCTCTTCAATGCCAAGGTGGCTAACTGTCCATCACTTAGTGTCTTTGACAATAGCCTGTTTAGGTCATCCAACGCCAAGTCGGTTTACTTTCCCGGCTGGTACGCGTATTGTCGATTACTTAGGAGGTTGGTTCTCAGTATACTATCCCTAACGTATTAGTCTATCAGCCTTTCTAGCGTACTGAGGAGGAATCACGTAAGGCTGATGGGTCTATATGACTTGGGGATGAGATTGTTCTTTCTTCCTAGAAGATTTTGCAAAGGTGAGGGATAAGAAAGTCATGTCCTTTCTGTTGTAGGACTGGGTATATCTCATCCACTCCCGGCGATTTAGCGGTCGGAGTTTATTTATATGCCATCGTATTTTATGTGGGTTTGCTTTTTCTATTGCGAGATTCCAATCCAGGTGCTTATCCTCGGTATTAGTGTGCAGCTTGTTCCTTTGTTGTAAATTATGGGGCCCATGGTCTCCCATTTGGTCATCTGTATAATACTATACCTTGTTGCGGGTTTAGGCTTTTAGACCAACTCTCCCTCTGCGTAGTCAGGGTTCTTGTATCATGGCGAAGTTTAGGGCTTCTTTATTGCGGAGAGGTCGGAGTACTGGCGAAGTTCCGGCCGAGACCGTTTCTTCTCCCTCATCTGCTTCCATGCACGCGTCGGCCTGTGCCTGAGCGATAACCCTACTGTGCAGGTTGGCACTGCCTTCGGGGGTATTACATTCCTCCGCGGCTGCAGTGGGGTTTTTGATGGGTTCAGTCAGAGCTTTGAAAAAGTATTGTCTTGTGCCCAGCTCAGTGTCTTAGTGGCAAGAATTGTAGTCCACCTCGTACTGATCATTGGGTAGCGAGAGTTTAAACGCCATCGTATCGAATTTTCACATATCACCTTTCACAGTTTTCAGAGCTTTTTGAGAAGCTATGATAAATACCGACTGATCAAACTTTTTCCAGTTTCCCTCTAACCCGGCGGAAGAGGACGATAGCTGTATGGAAGACTGTTTTTTTATAATAATTTTGTTTACATTTTCCACACATTTATTTGAGTTTATTTTAAATTTTTTTACGTTTGCTCTAGAAGACGTTTTTAAAAATATGTTTTGGGGAAATAAAGACATAAGCATAGATGGCAAATATCTGAATCACTTACGCTTCCCCGACGATATAATACTCAGCTCAGATATCCAATAACTCGGACATGCTAATTAGAGCATCACTATCAGCTATTTTAAGAAACTAAATAATAATAATAAAAAGGTGTGTTTTTGATCTGAATCTGAATTTAACACATATAAATTGTCATTTAAAGCAGGGATAACTATTTCATTTATAATAAAATACCCGAAATAGTTAATAATAAATTATTAGTTCGCCGGACAACGAGCGACGGACGACGGATGGACAGAGAAAATATTTTAAATTTTGATTTTGTTATTGTATTCAAAATACTGTGTAGCATACATCAGATATTTTATTATTCATTAGAAATTAATAAAAGATCTTAAAATAGACAATTACCTAGGTACTTACTTATATGTCCTTCGATATTTCGACCATTCTTTTGACCTAGGAAAGTTTTAAGAAGATCATTAATTTACATTTTTGTTAATCATGTATCAGTTAACATAACTTATTATAAACGGGAAAATTAACATCCTCCACGCAATATTAAATGACATAAGACACAGTTCCTTGCAACGATCCATATCCAGAAATTTTATTCGAACGTCGTCGTAACACAACAATGATGTGGGTATACAAATAATAATTTACATGTTAAAATAGGCAATGATTATAAATCGAGTTATTGAAATATTGTATAAAAATCTATATAGACCTACAATTATAAAATATATAATTATCTAAAATGTATGAAATGAAACATATGCTATTTAAAAGAATTTTGTTATGAGTTTTTTTTAAATAAATTCAAAAGATTAAGATCTCGCACATACGAAATATGGAACTTAGCAAGATGTTATACCTGCTACCTACCTACAATATTATAATATTCTGCTGAAAGATTCCCCTTTCCCAACAATATAATTTGATATTTGATAAATATAAGATTTTTCAATATCATATTTAAGCATCAGTTTCCCAGAAGATAACATGAAGGTTATTCTTATGTTTAAATACCTACGACTACTTAATTTTGAAAGAGATTATATTTGTATTGTGATTAATTAACCATATATTTTACAATGTAGAAACGTTTACAAATATATATATATATATATATATATATATATATATATAATATGCTTATTAAATTAAGGCTGTTGTAAAACGTAATTTTAATTTATACTAGTGCTGTATAAGAAACAAATTGTTATCGTTAATTGATAATTTATGAGATTTCTCTACCTCCTATTAAAATGATTTTGATTTTATTTAATATGGTGAAAAATTAAATAAAATTAAATAGAAGGTTATTTATCGCAAATAAAACGGCTCCTTTGTACGTAAATTTAAAAAGTTATGAAAATTCTACAATATTATTCCTAACAAGTTTTATAAAACCATTTTATCGAAAATACAATATTATAAAAAATATATGACCAGTGCAAATTACTTTATATACATATAATGATAACAATGTAACATGTTTTAGAACAATTTTCTTTCATATTTTCTATTATTCTTATCATATTCAATTGTAAATGCGTACATTTATTCTTAATACTTAATTCTAAATTATTTATTTCTATTTTCGATATTATTTACAAAACAATGTGAAGTGAATGTATAATTTCTTGAAATTAAAACAGTTGAGTTCTATTTCCCTCAGGAATTACAATCCTTCGACAAGATAATCTGAGAAACTGTAGAAGTTCTTCTATTCCTCAAAACTAGCACGGAAATTAACTGCCGGCAATTATTAGTTGTACTAAAAATACTCTACCTAAATGTGAATGCGCTCTTGTTCGTAGACTTCGAGCTAAACATAATTTCTTTTTAGTCAAGTAGCATAATATATGACACTAAAAGAACTGACGCAAATGTTTTAGTTCAACTGAATAGTATGTTGCCACTAATCAATTCCTTGATCTGAATAGATACTTGAATCGTAGGAAACACCGATACTATATGGGCTGCTCAAGAAATATTTTCTGACGTCCGCCTCGATTACTTCCCGAATACAGTATTACCGTAGGTATTGCTAATTTTCACGTTTGTTTTCGTTTTATAACTAGTATAGTCAAAATACACTATTTTGGAAAATGTCTGCGCTTGTGTGTGTGTGTACAAAATAGCGGGAAAATGGCCCAACGGATCGAGGCCAAATTTGGATATGCAATTTTGTTTTACCTATAACTTCGTAACGGTCCATTTGTACGAACATTTTAAAGAAAGATTGTAACAGGTGTAAAATTTTATTCTGAACCAGTTTTATTAAAAGCATTTTAAAAAGTCACGTGATTATAATGACATGAGCAAAATTCACAGAGAAAATAAATTGAAACCAACCACGCATCTCGAGGATGAAGACCATCACATTACTTTTTCCAAGAGGCTACATCACGGAAACGGAAACGGAATTGGCAAAATTATTAACGACACAGTCCCGAAGTGAATTAGCGACTTGGTACCACACTCCGACAGAACAATGATGGTCAAAATCAACGGCACGCCAAGTTACCTTTTTTTGGTCTGTGAGGTGGAATCTTGGAAAGACACCCATGCCTCCGTTACCTCCACTAAGTGGTAGGCTAAGGTTACGCGTTCTGTCTGGGGCACCTACCGGCTAAACCAAAACTCATGCTTTGTCCACTAAGGCGCCATCTCGTGATTAATTCCTTCTTGTCTCTTGCCTCGTCGTAGTTGTATTAACTGTGTCGCTCCTGCAGGTCCTGTTTAGTTCCTGCATCGTAGCGGGTCTACATTGTCTGTTTCTTGTCGCGTGACGTCAATATTGTAGGTCGTCCTGGTATTTATGTCTCATCACTGTTTGGGAGAACCTAGTCATTGCCGCCAACTTACCTTTGTCTCCGAACATCTGCCCTCCGATATCTCTAGGTCTCCCGTTTCTTATCACCCGGGCCATCTATATCTGTTAGTAACCCTGCCATTAATGCTTGCGTTCTCGCTGCCTTGTTTACAGCCTCTAGGACATGCTGGGTGTGATTGACGTTGGCCACTAGTATAGTGCTAAGGTATTTCAGTCTTCCCAGTATCTTGTGTTCCTCCCACATTATTTGGATGGCGATGTCGTCGAGGGTCATTCGTTTGGTCCAGAGTAGATCCACCTCCGACTTTCGCGATGCTAAGCCCGGCTTCTATCATCCAGTTTTGCATCGTCTCCACGGCCTCCTTTATCGTGCATTTTTTTGTTCCAAGTTCCTCCTGGTGGCAACCAGCACCATATCGTTGGAAAACACTATTGCCACGATCTTATACGGGAGGCCCCATGGGTCATTGTCGACCTCCGCGCATAAGTCCTTCCACCATCATTTCCGGCTCTTCTCAATGGCCCACCTGAACTTCTTCCTACTTGTTCTCTAGTGTTCCTGAAATAGCTCAGTTGGAGCCACAGCTGCTCTCGCCCTTTATCTTCTGGTACTGTAGGTCTCGTGCGTTTCACCGCAACTTCCTGCCATCACCAGTGTACCCTTGTATGTTCCCCATGTCTTTACGCTACACGCTTATCTGTTGTAGTTCTTGGTCTATTGCATCCAGTATCCACTTCATAATTCGGGGTGGCGGCTTGATGGCCGCTTCGCTCAGCTGGATAGAGAAGAAGACGCATCAATGATCGCTTAGAGTCTCTTCTTCGTCCAGTACTCTTTCCACCAGCTGCGAGGGTCATATCAATGATGTCGACGATCCTCTGACAAAGATCGGCACCCCCCGATAGGTCGAGTACAGCTACCAGGTCTGTTATCGCCTCGCTCCTTATGACAATAGATCTCGATGCCCAGGCTGCGGACTTCGCATTGAGGTACCCTGCTGCTATGACCTGTCCGCTCCAGTGGATTATTCCAGTTTCTAGCATGCTGCCGGATGCAATTAGATGATAAGTAGATGCCGAAAATTGTCATATCCAGTAGTTTGAACAACATACTGCTCCTCGTGGCTGATCCTGTGACGATGTGCCCATGATGGGCGCACATGACTTTAATGGCGACGTTCCCTATGTGGGATGGGCCCATCCGTCACCCACGAACAGTCGGTCACTTTTTATGGGACTCATTCAGTACTATTACGTGAGCTCCTCTCCGCGTCGCAGTGGCGAGCAGCAGTTGTTGCGCTGCTCCTCCCCTCCCTTTCGCCTTTCGCCTGCGGGAAACATGTATGTAGGCCTTTCATTTTGTGGTTGGGTGGCTGCCTCCGCATCTCCGCGTCTCCTCATCTCCTACACTTTCTAGGGTATCTGAGTCTAGTCGCGGCGTCTTCCTCCTCGCTACACAGGGCGCATCCCTTTGTTCTTGCCTACGCCAATAAATCTGAACATCATCAATGATACGCCCCAACTTCCGACAAAATTAACCAAGAATTACGCAAAACGAGTTACGTGGAAACGAGCTACCAAAACTGACAAAGAAGCACGAAGTCAGATAAGTAACTTGACAGTAGGAAACCGTAAATACATTGTTGGTTCACACTGGGCATTCGAAATGAAAGAGGAGCCCGCCTCATCCAATTATGCCAGAAAGAAAACATCCACATTGCCAACATATGATTTATCTACCTTGGAAATCGCTAGGAGACTGTCAGAGAAGAGCAGCCCATAACTAAATTGCCTATATTGTAATTATTAGACTCTTCAGCAAAAACGGTGTGTACTTATCCATGGGAATATATCCCCACCTACTCGCAGCAAAAATTAAAATCAAACTGGCTAAGATACACAAATAGCCGATACAACGAAACATAGATCTCAGTAAGCTCATAAACGAAAACGCCCTAAAAAACACAATGCGAAATAAACAGGAAAAATTGAAGCTATAGAAACAAAGAATATAGAGTAAAAAGACAATACAGAAGATATATTGGAACAAATAAAAGAATACATGTTAGAAACGGCAAGAAGCAAAGGAAGAATGGATGCACCTTAACGGCATCTATTCCGGTGGAAATAATTATCCTCCTAGATGACGAAGGTACTACACCAAAGAATATTTAAAATTAGTTGTCGGGGAGACACATTTTGGTTTTAGAGAAGAATTAGGAACCACAGAAGCACTAACGACACCCAGATGCTGGTGACATTCCGAAAAGAATGGATTTAGATCAAATGGGCATAAGATGCATTGAGAGCCTATACGGCTAGAATAAGAGTATACGGAGAACTGACTGGAGATATAATAATATGTTGAAGAGTACGCCAGCATTCTATCTCCAATTTTCTAAGAGGAATTGGAAAACGTAAAATGGGCATCAACGTAAATGGAAAATGGAACAATAACTTAAGATTCGCAGATGATATAGAGATAGCTGACAACATCGAAGATCTCTAATGCTTAGTTAACAGTGTGAACATGCATAGTAAAGAGATGCGGCTATAGATGAATATAGATAAAACCAAATTCATGCTGATACTAGGAATCCCGGAACATTCACAGATAGCAGCATAACAATACTTGAACGCGTCCATAGAATACATATTCAAATTCATGAGTATTTCAACCAGATAATACGGAGTCACAAATACAGCCTCGTACAATGTATCATCCAGGGCAAAATTGAGGACAAAAAAGGAAAAGGCTAGAAACAATTGCCATGGCCGCGAAATATTTAAGAATAGACTAGCCTACGGAGATACAGAGAAAAAATAAAAGTGATATCTAATATCTAACTTTCGAAACAAAATAATATTATAATTAATATTATAAATCATTTAAGAAATAATTTTATACTTTATTTAATTCTATAACTCTCACCAAGTTTTCAATTTTAAGAAGTTATAAAAAGTTATCAATAGAGTCTTAGGTGTTATGTAATTTTTTTATAGTGACACCGTATTTAATGGGAAATATCGGTACCGATACATAACGACCTTTTTAGCGAAAAGCATGCACGTAAATAAAATCAAAATAAATATTTTGGAAATATTCTACTTTGGCCAATTTTCATTGTGGGCATGAAATGTCTAAATAATTACTTAACAATGCAAAGAAACACATTTTAATCCAAGTGGGATAATGTATTCAAGTACTTTCGCCAGATGAAAAAAAAACAGCTAACTTGTAAATATAATTTTATTTATTTCAGTATTTTAAAAATACCATAGGCACTGCGTGACTAAATCCCATTACCAACAAGTTCTTTGTGTAATCCGTACAATTAAGCAATCCATGTCTTCACAACTGCTGTATTTTTATATATTTGAAATGCATTCGTTGAGTAATTTATATCGCTCATTGTGTCATCACATATATTTTCCAGCAATTTCATTCACTTATATGTCGTTCGTGCAATGTCTATGACAAATAAACAAGTTACTGTTTATAACGGTTTATATACATACGTGATTGTTGATCTTTAAGTTTAGTTTTATTTCATAATCTATATGGTTACTAGATGGACATTAACAGCAATCTATTACTCCATGTATACTAAAATCACAGAAATAAATAAAATATTATTAAAACGTAAATCTAGTATAAACTAACAAATATTACCAGGTTTTAACAACACAGTCTATGTATGATATAATACAACAATAAATGAATTGACTAATAAAATAAATTAAAAAACGATATCCTAAATAATAAACTTATGAAGTAAAAATTGCAACTGGTCGACACTAATAGCCATGATCACGATATTGTTCATTATGTTTATATATAAAGGTAAGTCAACCGACCGAACTGTCACTTATTTTTTATAGTGTCATTGAAAAAATGGGTCTGTCCCGTCGAGTGTCTTTCAAGTTTTTAAACTCAATTGAATAAGAATATTTAATGTTTTTAATTTATTTAGTAATCATATTCATAAAAATGGTGTTAATTGCATTACTAATTGGAAAATAGCAGTTGCAAAATATGGATTTTCCCACGACAGATTTCCAACTAAAACTAAGTCCGTCTGTGATTTATAAATTATAGATGAACATGACCTTCATTGTCGCTATTATTTTTGGTGCCACGGTTTTGGAAAAAACTATTGTAATCTTACAGCCAAATTTCACGTGGCCGTTAGTGGAAATCGATCTAGGGAATTTCCATATTTACTAACTGCGTTTGTCAGATTTTGAACAAAAACATGCCATGGCATTTACCTATATTCATTCACTCTCATTGTATTTGGTGTATTAACAGGGGGAATTGGAAAGTGTTATTTACACCCCACTCGAACGTTTTTTTTATGAAATAACTTGCATTTTGTTAGATATGAATGTACCATACGGCATAAATTATAAATATTAAAAAAATGTTATGGATAGTAATATACTATTGCTGTTTGTAAATATACTTTTATAAAACATTTCTATATATATACCACCTACTGAACTGAACTTTTTGCTGAAATGTTATCACTTCAATCACCTACTTCTAATAAGTTTTATTGTTTAGCGTTACATTATTATCTATCCTGAATAAATATTTATTAATGATTGTATCTCTATATTGATTGTTTGAACTTATATTTAATAGAATATATGTCATTTTAAAAAAACCTTGTTTGGCATAATGATACACACAAAATAAATCCAGCTCAACATAACATAAATTATCAAATAATACAATATAACATAGATTCGATTACATAAATTTAAAAAAAAAACAATATAACCCTCAAACTTGACAAATATAATAATACCCGTCTTCCCACTATTTCTTCTCCCTCGGCCACTTTGTCTCCCATGCCTGCCTATTCCAGTTTTTCACGGCTTTCCCATTCATGTCTGAAACTATTCACTTACCTTTCTACAAGACCCGCCCTTTACTTTCAAACCCTTACATTCCTTGCTTAGATGCCACCCCGTGTCACTCTGTGTCTTCTTCCCGCGAGAACGCCTCCCTTTATACCACCTGTCTCGAAGTCCTCAGCCCCACCTCAGATCTTACTATCTATATGCAGCTCCTTTCCTACTCTGCCAGCTGAATGTTCACTTTGCCCTTCTCCCTTCAGGATCTATTACTAATGCCGTAGCTACCCTCAACGACTCTCTGTTCCATTCTTCCACTATCTTCCTCACTCCCAACACGATTACTCCTTTGGCTCACCTCATCCTCGCTTCTTTCTTCGCATCCTGCATCACCCAATTCCACCCTGCCGGCATGCAGCTTCGCACCTGCCCCCACTCCCATTCTGACACCTACGTCTCCAGTAACCACACTTTGTCCTTTGAGACCACAAAAGAATTGGAGGAGATTCTTTTCCCCAGACTCCCCCCAGCACACTTTCCCACTTTCCTTAGACCCGCAACGTTCCACAAACCCACCTTGTACTTGCCCTGCTCCTCATACCATCTTCTATCCACTCCATATTCCTGCCGCGTTGATATCACCACTTTCAGTACTTTTTTGTCCGAAAGTTCCCCTGCCGGACCCAACACTCGTCAGCAATTCTCAGCTTCCGGTATCCTACACGTTTTGACTTCTTGACCCCTGCACGGTTAGATCGTCATCTATATAGATGTTTGTGCTATTTAGTTTGTATTTCGACCGCATGAGGCCTTTCCGCGTTTAGGATGCAGCCAGTTCTGTCTCTCCTCTCTTGTTTCTTTACCTCAAGTTCCAGTTCTTCTACCACTTCCCTTATTCTTGTTCTTCGACCCTATTGCCCTCATTCACCTGCTATAGTGTCAGTAATTCCCATTTCCTTTTCTTCTCCTCCGATGTACGCGGACACAGTCCCGATCACGGCTTGAACGGGTCCCGCTCACTGTGCTCGCCTCCGCTAGCCATGTCCGCTATCCAATATAGTTGGTGCTATATATGAATAATTCATAGAAAATGTATTTTTATTAATTATAAATAATAAAATAAAAAAAATTAGGAATTGAAATTTCAATTTCACTCTATGATAACTAAAGAAATATTTACTTTAAATTGGTCTATGCAAACAACATATATAAATATAAATTGAACAATTCACAGTTTTGTTAATATTGCATGCAAAAGTGTCTGCACATGACCAAACTAACATTTTTAGAAATGTATTTAATATTTATATAATATAGATTTTATAAGATACGATTTCTTATAGTTTTTTAATATTAAATTGTAGGTCATAATTATTATAAGTATTGATTATAAATAATTAATACATTCTGCTTCTGTTATTGAAGTAATAATAACGAGAGACAGTTTATGCTTATTTGTACTGGAAATGCATGGCCTACTAAACATATAGTACACATACCAAATATTTAATCTATTGTTACAAGCTCACAATTCTCAACAATATGATTTATTCACATAGAAGAATTGCTTTAATTAATCGGTATATAACAAATCAAAAGGTATATCTTAAACTATTACTATAGCTCAATATGTATTATTCTTTAACAATTCAGAATATAATCACACCTTGTGAACATGTATATAGTTGAATAATTGATTTATTTTGAGTTAAATACTACTCCATTAATATCTGTTAGAGATAATTTGTTTCATATTATTAATTATAGATTAGTATCATATAGATATAGATATCACCAACAAATTATCTCACATTTATTACAGGAATATTACGTTAATAAATATAGATTGTCGTTTCCCTTACGATGAATATCCCGCAGGACGATATATTTCCTGCCTAACATATGTTTGCGTTACAATATGCACTTGAATGCCAATTGGAAAAATTGTCGGAAATATTTTACCTAGACATCTTATATGTCAATTAGCTGCCAACGGCTTAATTGTGTATTTTACAGTACATACATACAATGTAATTGTGTATTTATATTTTCCCACGTACGTATAGTGAAGAAATTAAAAACCGCATGCGAAGAAAGTATTGTTAAATATTGCGATGGCGTCATTTCTCTAAATAAGATGAACCTGTGCGACGTGGTAATATGGTCTATTACTTTAATTAGTATGCCAAGTTAGTTTTAAGAATATTATACCTATTATACATTGCGTGCACAATGATATGTCATTTACAAATATTAACAACCGTTATAAGAGTATTTACTATCTGTATATGTATTTTTTTATATGTATTCCTGTTCCGTGATATTTATTTAATATTATCCCATTTCATTTAATTTTGTCGCTAATTTTCCCCTGCCGATATCTACCAAAAACTAACAAAGACAGAGTTACATGAATAATAGCCACATGTAAAATTTGGTTTTAAAATATACAGTAGTCTTTCCGGAACCGTGGAGGATTAATGATAAGGGGACCTATCAAGTGTAGTTTCTCAAAAAATTGAAATTTATCCATACATCATATGCTAAAAGAAATGAGAATGAGATTATATTTCTTAAATTTTTTTTTTAATTATTACGATACATATGATAAAGTAATGTGCTGTGGCCACATGCAATTGTTTTCTTAATTTTAAATATTGATACAATTTGGTGATTAATTTTCAACTGGTTTTTTTTGCTTTATTGATATGGAGTGATTTTTAGCGCCCTGGAAGATTTTTGTTAGCTTGTGTTATTATTGTCAGTATTGCCTGACAAGCACAGAAATATTTTTTATTTTATATATATATATATATATATATATATATATATATATATATATATAATATTATCTCTTGATTGACTGTGTTAGCTATGTAACAGTACCAAGACTGGGAGTATAGTTTGAACTTTAAAATTTTACACATCATATTTTATTTCAATAGGATATATTTGCAAGCAATTTTTTGGTGTGGAATTTTATTAATGGTATATATATCTTTCAACGTGTTAAGAAATATATATTAGGGAGCCGGAGTAATATTTATCTAATATTTTTACAATTATTTATAATGTGATGAATGTTGAAAGTGCTTAAATATTTATTCTAGTTGTATTTTAATTGTTTATTGTATAAGTAATATTATATTCGTAGGAAGTTTTTGTTTCAAGATACAGTATTAATGTGTATTTTCAGTAAGTTAATTTTTATCTCCAATTGTTAATAAATTTGAATCTTCCTCTGTTAATTTTGCAAAACTGTCAATAAAATTTGTAAACTATAACTAAATAATAAGTACTATTTTATACTTTGTAAAGTTTCAGTAGTGTTTATAACTTGAATATAATTAAATTTGATTCTGTACTGATACTGTTGTTTCGAAATTCAATTCTGGATGACTTGCAGCCGCCGCGCCCCAAAACTGGACTTCTATCAGCCTAGTGAACAGGCGGGGATTAGACAAGGGTTTAACACCACATCGCACCTTCCTTCCTACAATGAGAGTGCTAATAGAGAAAGCAGTGGAATAAAACGTAGATATCCTCATGGATGGGGTATATGTTTTTTAGGAATTCTTTCGACATAGCAGAAATATGGGCACTCTAACAAACCCTTAAAACAAAAGTATTAACACTACAGATAATGCAAACCTGATCAATAATATTTATCAAAATGTCACGCAACAAAATTCAAATTCAACTGCATGAAAAATCTGTCAATTTCAAAATATACAAGGGTTTGCACTAGGGAGACACGATGTCACCAAATATGTTCACCGTACTAGATGATGCAATTAAAGTAATTTACTGCCAAAACAGAGGAATTTCTATCAATAATATATTTTTAATAGCTGTGACCAAAGAGGAATTAGTCAATTTGAAGATCTACCTGCCCACCTAGGCGCATTGGCCTCAAATCAAACTTCATAAAACTATGTGCATGACAACAAATGAAGACGAAGATGCAGAACAAATAGCGCTAGAAACCAACAACATCGAAACAGTGACCAGATGCAAATACCTTCATCATTTTACTATAGAGAGGAAGAATACGCTATAAACGAAAGAATAGAAGAAACATAGGTTACATATGGAAAAGTAAATGATATCTTAGGTATGAACATCTGCCTTAAGTTGTTTAAACCTATAGATAGACGAAATTGAGTATATCTCTAAAGGATGGGAAAAAGAACACATGAACCAGGATGATGCCGAAGACGTGGTAATACGTATACCCACCCAGAAATGGATGTCGAAAGGACACGTCACAAGATAACAAGATAAGTGGATCAGTAGCCTTATAAGATAGAGAGACACCTTGGATGAATGAAGAAACGCAGATCGGCACCATATGAGATGGACGATCGAAAAGGATCGCAGAGTTTAACTTAATCTTAAATTGTCTAGATGGAAAAACGTCGGCATAATAATGACAATGTAATTGACTGCGCCAATAACTATCCTTCAATTTGTCGACAACGATAGTCTGCGCGATATGGGTACTTGGTTACTCACGATATGTTTTCTAAACCAATATATTTGAATTGATAACAAATAGACTTTTATCTTTCTCCATAGACATTAAACAAAAAAATAACAATGCAACATGATAAAATCCAAGATGAATGACCCCACTAGAATAGTATTCTAATAATGCCCATGATCAGATTTCAAACTATCAAAAATACTTAACTTGGAAAGACATCACAAAACACCACATCAATCTCTTCTTCTTCTTCTTCTTCTTTGTTGTAGGATTGCATCCTGTGTGTCTTCAGTGTAATTGAGACGCCGAGCTCCAGCTTTCGTACCATGGTATTGGGGGTCTTCCAGGAAGTCTTTTCGATGTGGGGAGTCCCTCTTTGGCGATTTTGGGTAGACGCGTATTATCCATCCTGTCGACATGGTCTCTCCACTCTCTTCTTCTATTGTGGCTCCATCTCATCACGTCTTGAATGTCGCATTGCGTTCTGATGTCATGGCTTCTAATGCGATCTCGTAAAGTGCTCCCTGTCATGCATTTCACAGTTCTCATCTCTGCTGTTGTGAGGAGTCGCTTCGTTGTAGCGTTTTCTGCTTTGGGTTCAATAGCGTATGTCATGAACGGTATTACACAGGTCTTGTATATTCTTGTCTTGCTTTCGACAGAAGTGTACTTGTTTCGCCATATTATATCCCTCAGATAGCCCGATATTAACGATGATTTTACTGTTTAGGCTTGTATTTGAAGTTCCTAACGTGTTCTAAGCTCTTGTTGAGTTTGCATCTACGCGGTTCCCTGGCTACGGTTAGACACTGTGTTTTGCTCGTCAATATCTGTATGTTGAGTTTTGACGCAGTTTTTTCAAACTTATAAAGAAGCCGTTGCAGATCGTCTTCGCTCTCGGATATCAATACGGCGCCCTCAGCTTAGCATATAAATCTGATTTCTTAGTCCCCTATCCGATATCCTCGCCCTACCTACTTGACGTCTGTGATTATTTCGTCCATGATTATGTTGAATAGGGTAGGGCTTAGACTGTCTCCCTGTCTTATTCAAGTTGCTACGGGTATTTTCTCGGATAGCTTGTCTGTTACTTTTATAGATGTGTAGTTATTGGTGTTTGGCTTGGCAATGATAGTTATTATGCATTGTTTTATTTTCTTAAGCAGCACAACGTCAGCTAGCCTCACTCTGTCGAAGGCTAGGTCGACGAAACAAATAAAAGTAGGCTTGTTGAATTCTATAGCTTTCTCAGTTATTTGTCGTATGGTAAATATTGCGTCTATAGTAAATTTATTCTTTCTAAATACTTGTTGTTCCTCGCATATCCTAGAGACTGCAACTTCCTCCTCGAAGATCTTCGTGAGGAGTTTTGACATCGTACTTAGGAGGCCGATTTCTCTGTAGTTTGCTCGATCGGTCTTTGCTCCCTTTTTGTGTATTGGTATTGTTACGCTGTTCTTCCACTCCGTCGGTATGTCCTTATTGTCTAGTATCTTGTTGAAAAGGACATGGATCTGATCCAATAGTATATTGCCGCCGTATTTGATCATTTCGTTGGATATCTCATTCGCCCCGGGCAACTTTCTGTTTTTCAATTTACTGGCTAATTGTTCTATTCTCTCCCAGGATATTTCCCATGGTAGGTGAGTGTTGTCATCTATTTGTGTTAAGGTATTTTCGGTGTTGTATTCAGCTGCGGCGTACGGCTTCCGAAAGTGTTTCTCAAAATCCTCGGTTGAATTCTTTGTGGTTTATATGAATTCGTTTATGGGTTTCTTCCTATGTCTGAGCATATTCCACACCTTTTTCTGTCCCGCTCCATATCCTTGGAGAATTTTTCCCAGTGTGCTGTTTTTATTGCTTGTATTTCGCTGTTAATTCTGTTTCTTACAAGCTTGTACTCATTGTACGTTATTGATTTTGATCTGTACTATAGGTAATACTTCCGTTTTTCCTCAGCCAGCGTCTTCACCTCTTTAGTAAATGTACGGCGCCTTCTTCCTAGTGCTTCCTCTGCAGCTTTTATTATGTTAGATATTAGTTTTTGCCAAGCGGTTTCTACTTCGTCCGACTGTTGTATCTTGCATGCCCGGATTTTTTCCTCCAGTATCCGTTAGTAGAGGTATCTTGTGGAGGCATCAGCTAGACATTCCACATTGATTTTGTTCGTGTCCTTTGTCGGTTCGTTCTTTTTCAGTTCCAGAGTGACTGCAATTTTCGCTAGTACTAGGCCATGATTAGTTCTGACGTATTGGATTCGGCATGGGTGGATATTTCTGTTTGTAATTACGTAGTCTATTACGGATTTATTACATCAATGTAATATTAAAAAATATAAAAATTACCTAAAAATATATTCCCTCCTTACTTGTAATGTTTCTCTCTCCCACGCAAGACTTGTGCAGATTTCCACACTTTTCTTATTATCTCTTAGTCATTTAATCACCTTGCAATCTTCCACCCATTGCACTTCACTCCCTCATGTTCGTTAGCGAGGTGCCACCACGTCACTCCGACACAGTACACATGCGGTGTACCCATGTCCCATTCATACTTCTGCTTCTTCTAATGCCGTCTCCTATTGAAGTTTAGCGATCAAATATGATGACTTCCTCCCAACGTCACAGGGCCACAGAGTAGATGTTTAATAAGAATGGCGACAGGACACAGCCCTGTCTAACCCCTCTATTAATGGCCACTTCTCCGCCTATGATTTCCTCAGCTCCGACCTCTGCTGTTTGATTCCAGTACAGCTGGCCGATGTTGCGAAGGTTGCCTTAATTGATACCGGTGTTTGTGAGAATCTCATGAGTTTCTGATGTGACACGAAATCAAATGCCTTACTATAATCAATAAAACATGCGTATACATCAACGTTCATGTCTCTGCATATCTGTGTGAGAACATTTAAGGAGAAAATAGGTTCGCGAGTCCCGACCCCGTTTCTGAACCCAAACTGGGTATTGCATACTTCGCGTTCGCACCATGGCATAGACGTTGTCCGCTCCTACCGCTCATTTATTCTTCTGGAGGTGTATAGCATGTAGCACCTCGTACTTCGTGATGGCGGGGTTGGTTTCATTGATCCCATTGTTTTCAGTAGGATGGTCGGGCCCTGGGTTGTTGAAGAAATTCTCAATGTATTCACTCCATTGTTTTAGTTTTTCCTCCATATCTACGAGAATATTAATGTTATTGTCTTTCAGTACGCGTACGTGGCGCTTGCCTTATTGTTATGTGAAGTCTTTGATTTTGTTGTGGAGATTTAACAAATCGTGTTATCCACGGCTGTTTTTGTCCATGCATTCAAACCCTATATCACTTTCCTGAGTGTCTGTGAGTGCATTATGTATTGATTTCCACTGGGTCTCTACGTCAGTTGAGTTTTAGTTGGCAATTTCACTTAATCTAGCCTCATGCTTGTTTAACCTCCTGACGTCAATATGATTCCGTTTGTTTCTGGGTCGCTACTGACATCAGCACCAGAATATCTTTTCACAGTTTTTACGAACTGCAGGAGGTGATTTTTACGAGGATGAAATCGATTTGGTTTCTAATTATGTGGTCTGAGCAGTCCGCAGCAGACTTCCATGTATATAGACGCAGTGGGTGTTGTTTAAAGAAGTTGTTAACCGCGGAGAGTTGGTCTTCTATGCAGAATTGCAACAACCTGTCGCCTCTGACGTGCCTTCCTCCAACTACACCGAGTAATATTGTTATTTCGCCTTTCTTTGTCAGGTTAATGGCTTCTTCGATTGTGGTGTAGAACTCCTCCATTTCTTCCTCAGGGTTTTCACCCTTAGGTGCATATGCTTGTATCACGCTCATAGATCGAGGGTAGTGGATAGCAATAGAAGTATAACTCTATCCACGAAGGGGATGCAATCGATTTCGTATTTATCCATTTCGGCAGAGATGAGAATTGCTCAGCCAATCGAAGACTTTGGGTCTCTAGTAACGAAAAAGTCCATTGTAAATCAGTATAACACTCTTTATTCATTAATATTTACTTTGAGATAACACAATAGATGTGTGTGTATGTGTGGGTGTGAATATCATTACAATATTATATTTATACTTCATTTTAGTTATAAGTTTTAAATAACATTGAGCATATAGAAATTATTTTTATATTTCAAATATTAAATATTTTATTTATGACCTTATATATAATAAATAATTGAAAATGAGTTAAAATCGCTAGGCAATATTTTTCAATATATCTAAACTATTGGTACATACTGTTGATATTAGGTAATTAATAGCGGTGGTATAAAAATAAGAAGTTTTATGAATATGTGATTTATCAATGTATTTTTATTTTTTAACCTATTATGTTACTAAACATAAAACATTTATTGGTTTTGAATGATCTGTGATAATAAAAATATAGAAACTGTTTTGTAATAAATTACATATTTTCACAGAATCCCGAGAATACTATACCTTATTACCACAAATTTAATTATTTAATATAATAAAATACAGATATATAATAGAATGTAGCACAAATGTCCATAGATGGTTATAACAAAATAATATCTCCCAATCTTTTAGTTAATTCATATGTTTACATCAGACTTGTAATTTAATTGTCATATTAATTGAATATGACAAGCATTCACAATCGTGTAATATGGTGACTACATACGGATTATACATTTTCTAGCTGTTAATAAGTCGCAAATAAAGGTTCGAGGGTCAGACAATGCCAACGCACGAAACGGCATCCTCTTCTTGAGGAGAAAGCTACTGCGCCATGATCTGCTTCCTTTCGCATCCGCGCATTGCAATATATTCTTCTATTATGTATGCCAACCAAATTTTTGCTCCGCCCGACCTCAAGGGTGCGGCCAATCTCATATATTTCGTTTACCGAATAAATAATGTAGCTACGGTATTACATAAAACGTCTGCACAGTACTGATGGAGAAATTCGAACTGCGTGGGCTATTAAGTAATTTAATAATGTGACTGTAGTAATAAGTGTGAGCACGTAAGTAAGGTGCACTTGACATACTCTTTTCAGCAACCACATAACAGCAAAATAAAAGGAAATATGACTATGTAAAAATTGACTAGAGAAAGTACGATTTAATCGTTGGAACATTCATATGATTATTATATTTTGACACTTAAATTGCGTGTTTACGTCATAGTATTATGTTTATTCATTTCTTTTTTCATGCCCATCAATAATAGTTAATTTGATGGGATTCTACTATATTTACATCTATGTTTATTTTAACTAATATACCGCAAACCGGTTTAGGCTTCAAACCAAATCAGTCGTGTGAATTCAGCAATTATACCATTCAGTAGAACTGTTTTTTTGTGGCCGGAATAGTATGTTATTAATAGAATAAAAAAGCATAATAGTATATAATAATAAAATATTATAACACCGGCATCATCGTGATTGACATTGCTAACAGTCGCCATAAAGCCCCGTGAGAAGGAGTAGAGTAGAGTGCGGGATTAGAAATATTTCAAATATAGTTAAATTATGGAATTGGTCCGATATAAATAAATACTACCAATAACTTAAGATATCTAATGTATATCCGTGCGAAAGTTGCAATATATAAATTTGGGAACAAGATTGATTTACATAAGTGAAATTGTAAGAATATAAGATGTATGGGTGTTGGCTGTAATATTAGTCCAAAGGATCTATGGTTTGTTTTTCTTTTAAAAATTAATAGTGATTAATAATGAATCGACCAAACTATTAATATAGATGTTTAGAAACACTTAAATATCTAATGGATGCACATAATTGTTTACGGTAAATACTATAACATGTTTATTGTTAGAGTTAAATGCAACATGCATTGTAAAAGTGTGTGAATATGGCCCATATTATAAAATTCGTAATTATTATAATTATATGTTTGTTTTGACTCCACATAAAAATTCAGAGAGTGTATATGATGATCTATCGACTTCCCTTAGCTAACTCTTCGGTCACACTGGCTAATTTCCGACTCTGGCGCTATTAGGTAACGTGGGCCTATGGCTAAGAGTGACCGGAGAGGTGAACAAAGTAGCCCAGATGATCAGGAGAAACCTCAAGACCCAGAAAGGGATCAAGGCAGAAAGCAATAGGGACCATCTTGAACGAACTGCGTTAAGCCGACTTCAGCAAACCAGAACTAGAGGAACTCAGGTGGAATAACAGAGCTCTCCAGCGTCAGGTTGCGAACCTCAAGATGGCTGCCACGAATCGGACCAACCAGACATGGAGCGGCAATTATGGGCCTTTATAATAGAGAAGACTCGTATTACCAGTGCAAACTTTTAGCAGAGGATACTTGGCCGGAACGAACTGACCTTTAAGAGCACAAGAACCTGTGTCGGAAAGGCTATCCGTGCCCCAAAAACATAAGACATGGTCAGACTAATCGATGTTGACTATAAAGTCATTATTAGGAACTACCATGAGAGCTCGAGGTCAGAGCTAAGAGAACTCGCAGGCCAGCGACTAACACCAGGAAGAGCATGATATACTGTGAATATCACGGAGGCGCCGTGCTATACCGGTCCGGCCAGAAGGGGGGATAGGTACTTCAATTACATTATATGAGACCGTACCAGTCCGGAGATGCTCAACACCTTCTTTAGGCGGTGAAGCACCTGAGGGATATGGTGCTACATTGGTACTGCCTACAGCTCGCCTTGGAAGATCTCGAAGTCAATCGGGATAGGGCCAGGAATATTCTGGTATACTTATTTATGTATACTGAAGCGGACAAAACCCTATGCTTGCCCAAACCACTTTCAATTACCCAAGGTGAGGACCTCTTGCTGAAGGTCGAGAGCAGGAGTATCCAGGCGAATCAACTAAGGCAAGAGATCGCTGAAAGAATAGAGGGGGCACAGTCACTAACAGAAGTCCAGGACAGGTCATGCACGTCAAATATCTAGGCATCCAAGGACGAGATCATATCTGCTCTGAGTAGGTCCACGAATGCAGAAGGGTCTCTCCCTACTACACTACACAGTTAGTAACCTCAGAGCTACATATGGGTTTATTCACGCTGCTACGGTGATCACGAGCAACGAACTGGTACTCCGAATGGAGACGCGACCGGGATCTTCCGATGCTGGGAAGCGGGACACGGCATAGCACGCTGCAAAGAACCGGACCGCTCAAGGATCTGTCAGTGTTGTGGAGAGAAAGGCCACTCCAACCGGAGGTGTAGAGCCGCCACTCCGTTCTGCCTACTCTGTGATGCTAGCCGGCACGGAGCAGGACCATGAGGTGTCCTACGAGGAATAGGAAGGTTTCTCCCAGGATAACAACGATGGCCAGCACCGCAGGCAATGCACCCCAAAATGGCCACTATGCTTTTTCAAATTAACCTGAATAGATGCCGTGCAGCACACGACATGCTATGCGCAACCACTCCCGCAGATGGATACGCCCGTGTGATCGCTAGCGAGTTAAACAAGAAACTCAGGTTCGGGTTGGACCAGAACCCAAGGCGGGCTAGCAGGAATATGAGTTCGTGCTGGGCGATGGACATTGCGGAAGAGGATATGCCTCCGGTAGCATAACAGGATATTGCGTATTCCGTAAACGCTTCTTCTAATGCCGGGTTGGAGGATCTAGCAGAGACGATGGACGATATTGCCCTATGCATAGACGCGGACAGAACAAGAAGGCACTGTGTTCTAGCCGGAGATTTCAACGTCAACTCCCCAAAGTGGAGCTCTCCTCCCACCAATCAAAGAGGAACACTACTGGCGAAGTAGGAAACTATATAGAACCTTGTCCCGATCAATGAGGTAAGACGGCCGACCGTGCGGAGACGTTATGAGGTCACTCTCGACCTAACGTTTGTGTTGATCGTAGCCATAAAACTGTCAGGTACTAGAGGAGCTAGAGAAGGAAACCTTCAGTGACTATTTATATTTAAGCTTCTGCTACGACTGTGACGCATGGTACCAATACGCACCAGTCCAGCTGGCCTACCGGTTCGACTTCCACAAATTTAAGAAGCCGGAGTATATGAAAGTTATGGAGCGAGGTATGATCGATGAAGCCGTGCATTACCCGAACTCTCTAGCGGCAGTATTTACAAGGGCATGCGAGGACAGCATGGCCGTGGTAAAAGGCGGATGTCCAGAAAAGAATTTTGTGCATGAAGAGGTTGATAACTCAACTAAGGGGCGAACCCGGTAATGAACAGGCCATTACATCCTACAGGCAAGCCAAAAAAGCCCTACGAGATGAGATCCGGGCCTATAAACGAATCGAATCGATTGAGTGCCCCCTGAAATTATTGTAATAACTGCAGAGTAGTTCCCCATAGCTACGTTCCAACCATGTATGAGGCACTGGATACAGGGAAAATGGAAGTAATTGGTACTCATTTCCAAACCTGGATAACTTTCGTCCTTCAGGTTACTCTGCGTACTTGAGACCTTGGGAAAGCAGCTTGAGTATCTGATACTTGAAACGATAACTGCATACACGGAAGGTCAGGCCAGCCTGAGTATCATCATGCATTTCGGAGGAACACCATCATCGCTAGTGCACACACACTACATGTCAGATAGGCTAAAGTACGCTAAAGACCTAGCACTAGTGGCTGAAGACTTGGCACTAGTGACAGCCACCAGGACAGAGGATCAACTGGTCTGGAAGGTGGATGACAGCCTAGACCAAATCAGCAACTGGATCCACGAATCTAACGATGCAGAGCACACGCTCTTCGAATGCTCACGGTGGTACGCGTATAGAAGTTGACTAACAAGCGGGGTGAACTAGTTACGGTAGACCTTTCGCAGTTAATGTTATAGGACGAGGGGAAATGGCGATATATACTAAGATTGAAAGAGCAGGAGGAACTTGACAGGCAGAGAAATTAAGCGACCAATAGCCAAGTACTGAGTTCTAGAACCAAAAGAAGAAAACCTTGATGTGTTAATAGAATAAGATCCCTTTAGCTCGAAGAAATACTAGAGTGGTACCGGGTTGAATTGAGGCGGAGGGGGTGTTTAGTCAGTAGATTTTCATACTGGATCGCCAATGAAGGTTCACCCTCTCAAAAACGGGTTGCAGTTTGGGTTAGTTATTATAAGATATTCATCATTTTTAGACCAAGCAATAAGATCAAGCAATAAGATATAGGTTACATAAGGAAATTTCCTAGAAAAATAATTTCACCTTGTCTAACTAACTATATCTGTCGTTCGTAATCAAAGTAAATTCTGTACTTTTCTTTTGTAAACAAATAGGGGTGCGATTCTTGAAACCACTAGTTTCGAACGTATTCGTTTCAAAGTCACCCCGTAAAATACTGACAATTCACGATTTAAGTTCATCCATCCATTGAAGGCATTTCCGTTTATTAGTATTTTCTAAGGCAAGTATACCGAAATATCATAACTTGACGAGCTTACATCGTGGATTGGTCGTATTTTGCCTAGCAACTTTCACAGTTAAACGAATACGTTCGAAACGAGTGGTTTTAAGAATCGCACCCCTGTTTGTCTACAAAAGAAAAGGTACAGAATTTACTTTGATTACGAACGACAGATTTAGTTAGTTAGACAAGGTGAAATTACTTTTCTAGGAAATTTCCTTACGTGACCTATATCTTAATATACATCGCTGATCGGCGGAAAAAATCCCTTTCAGAATCCGCAATAAAGAAATGGGGTTGTCATTTTAAAAACGTGTCAATGACGTCATAACTTATTACAAAATGGTTGAAAAAATGTACGCTTTCATTAGAAATTGGCAAATTAAAATTAAAAATCGAAGAGTTTTCGCAAAAAGCATAAATAAAGGGGTATCGAATTTATTCCATACTTTAGGGACACCCTGTATATCCTGTGAAATAAAACCCGGTAGCAGAAAATAATTCATTCATACTTGTATTTACATTCTGTTTCTGCACTGGAGTTCCTCCTGTTGAGTATGTATTCAGTATGACCGTTGATTGAAGTATTATTTAAATACTTTTAATACTTCAATCAATGGTATGACACATAGAGACAGACAAGTTTTCCATTTTTAAAATACAAAACAGTAAAGTATCTTGTCGCGAAAACCGAAACACGCATTACTAAACGGAAGCGACAAGCAACCACAAGCAACAGTAAATAATTTTAAAATGGCTTGACAGTTGACATACAACAATTGACACCACAAAATTACTACTACATATGTTTAGAGAATAATACAGAAACCGACAAATACAAATTTGAATCGACTAAAAAACATTAGTAATATAAAATAGTTCCTGTTTCCAATCAATATTTTATTGGTACTAAAATAGGTGTCATTTATAAGGCAAACAAGTTACGGAAATATATTGTATTATTATATCGTATTTATTCAAATACTATATTCTATTGGAGCACTTGATACTATTGAAGATAATAATTCGCCTTATTTGTTAGTAGTGAAAATCCGGAGATCAATTAAGTGAAATGTGTTACGATCTATAAGGATGATTTTGCGTAAACCTCGGGCGTATTATATAAATCTGTAATAGATATCATAAAACGATACTAATAGACCACTTTCACAAATACATGCGCTATATATAGTTATTAATAATGATCGCTTAAAATTTATTTAGCGAAATGATCTCATCAACCGATGTGATTGTAAAGTATTCATGATTTCTTTTTTTTAGTCGACAAGTTTACGCAGATGGAATGCATAGATAGAAAATTATAAAGTGATTTATTTCCTCATTTATTATAATCAAAACGGAATATTTTGACACTATATTATTTTTTTTCCATCGACTAAACAAAAACAAATCAACAGAAAAGTCGAATTTCACCCGGTCTATATCCACAATTTGGTTTGAAAATATGCAGTTTTTTAAAAAACCTGGACGTCAGACATTTTGCAGAGATAGTCTTAAAATGATCAGGGCACCTAATAGAACAATTTATTTATACTTACGTAAGTATTGTCGATTCACCGAAAACGTCTAGGTTTTCAAATTGTAAATAGCTGTAACATGGTGCATCTAATTATGAATCAATATAAATTAAAGTTATAATTAGCAATATCTTTCATTGTATTTAATGGGAAAATTACGACTTAAAATTATTAAAGTAACATAAACTTATTTTATTAATATATAATTACCGCCGACATTTAAAATACCTAAAAGTTAAAGTAGCTCTAGTTGTAACTGTAACTCTACATTAGCAATCTGTTGTCGGGAGATCTCTGTATGTTCTTTGTAGTTTCTCAGTGCCATAGATTGGCAATTATTCGGATTATTGGAGCGTGTAGACCAGACATTCATTTTAAGGACAAGCCAACTTGTCCGATATGTAATGAAGCCGTTGCGGTTTTAAAAGAATACAACTTCAAAATAGATTATACCAGGAAACATTTGCAAAAATATGAAAGTTTAGCTGGACAACTACAAAGTGACAGAATCGAAACGTTAAAAATAATTTGGCAGGTCAATAAAATGTTTTTTCATAATCACACATCACGGCATCATTGTCCTAATACTTGAACATCGAACAATGCTTCTTTTGTCCCAAATCTATTACTGAAACCAAACTGGATGCCACTAATGCCCTCTTCACATTGCCGATATATTCTGCACTATATTCAGGAACACCTTGACTTATTAAGCGGAACAGGCTCTGTATTATTTTTACATTTTTATACATACTGTCGCAGAAACTCATTAATCCGTTATTTGCTAAATTGATGGCGTGCTCTACTTCTGCTCTTGTACTATCCAATCCAATGCTGACAGTGATGCGCGATTCTATTTTCTATAAAAAGGCGTTCCATGTACTGTTTTTCTTCTTTTGGTTTCTTTTCCGTACTAACTACTAAGCTACTGTTATACTTTCCTGCTGCTTGTGTTGCCCTCTATACATATTTAAGCGTGTCTGTCGGTCACCAAATCTTACTTTGCACTTATTCCGAATATCTCTTTATATTTTCCTTGTATTTGCTGCCATCCATGTTTTGAAATGTTCTTCTGAGGCCCGAATTCCTAAAATTTCCATTTTTCTCATTAATTTTCTACTCTTTTTAGTCAGCATTCAGTTTATTCTTACCTACTTCGTGTATTGCTGTTCTAATCTCCACCCGCGTTGATCCACATTATTCATATGTGTATGTTATCCAATTTCGGGTTCAATTCATTCTGAACATCCGATCTCACTCTTTTACATAGAAATATATTACGCTCCTTATTAAGTTTCTATATTCCTTATTAATAACGATGTAATCACTAATCACAGTGTATGGTAAATGATGTCTCTGTAGGAGCAACAACTTTGCTGAGAAATTGTCACAGCGGCGCATCCGCGAAGGTGGTTTCAAAGCACTGGCCGTCACAGGGCCCTCAGCTTTAACTTGATGACTCCAACCGCCACACTAAATTGCGTTGGACCGCAGGCCAAACCAAGTGAGGGTAGCCAGATATGATGAATAACTGTTGATTGGGCAGCTGCGGTACAGTATCATGTGGCGGCGCTGAAGGCGGTGTTCACACGAGGCGCAGTTTAAACGTCTCACACACTGCGGCGCAGATAGGAGACGGAAGTTCCACTATACTATAACTTCCAACAAATTAAAAAAACGGCCCTCAGTCCGGGGCACCCCTTAAGTGGGAAGGGGTGCAAAGAATCCCCCCATCTAGAAACCAAAACAAAACTAAATGAAAATATACAATAAGAAAACGAAGGTCGCGACTTGGAACGCCTACGCAACTGGGAAACTCGCGAATATAGACGCAGAAATGCGTCGACTGCACATCAAGATCTTAGGCGTATGTGAGATGAAATGGCCAGCCGGGCACTCAAACCCCAAAAGGCCATACCCTACCACTCTAGAGGCAACGACCATGCACAAAAATATAAGATAAGTCAGTCATCGATTTCGTCCCAGTGATATATCGCGTAGCTGACTGAGGCTTCTCTCTGCACACCGAGTCATGCACGTGATGCAAGCGTACACCCCAACCGGCGACCAACCTGATAAGGCGATAGAGGAGTTCTACTTCGCCCAGGAGGACGCTAGAAAACTCATAAAGACAGGGGATATAATATATCTCGGTGACTTCAACGCCAAGATTGGGGAAGGCTTTGATGGCTAGGTTTATGGAGACCATGGACTCAGAAAAAGTCTCTAGCTTATTGTAATGATGATAACATAAGACGCACGGAAAACACGATTATTACGGATTACCATCAAAAGACTCGTCTGCCCAGAGGTGCCCAAAGTACCGAAAAACTCGAAACACGCGTAGATAGAGATGAAAATTATGGAGAACAGGACTTCCGGATAGTTCTCGATAGTTCGATGGAGGGTAGCATAGCTGCAGACACTTCGGCCTCTAAATGGGCCCATTATAAAACCTCCCTTTAAGGCTACTCTGTATGTGAGCTGCAAAACTCTAGCGAGTGAGGAGTTGCCAATGCTGGCCATACTAGGCCAGCACTCCCCTAGTATTAGATGCCTAGTGTTTACTAGAGCTGGGCAGAGGTATATTACATGCTCTGCTGTTTCTAGTTCTGAATTGCACCCTCTACATAACGGGCGGTCCATTAGACCCATCACGTGTATGTGTTTGTTTAGCCGGCAGTGGCCAGTTAGGATGTTAGTCAATAATTTCAGACTAGTTCTAGATAAGTTAAGGCGGGCCGTGGCTGCAATTTTACAAGAGTGCCTAATTGTTACCCTTGATTGCTTTCAGCCCGGCGTTTCTCGACATCTTACCTTGTGAAGAGCATGAGTCCTATACTTTATTATTTTTTTTCAGAGTACACGCAGAAAGTATTTCATCCTCTTGGGTTGTTAGAGGATGTAAGGATCCCTTGCTGGTGAGCTCATCTGCTATTGCGTTCCCCTTGATGCTACTATGTCCTTTTATCCAGCAGTTCTAGTTTGTTGTGTTTACCTAGCTCCTCCATGCTTTGTAGACATGGATATAGCTCTTTCGACACAAATGTGTTGGCATTTCGTGCATTTAGAGATGCTTTGATGTCGGTGAGTATTTGGATATGTTTATCCTTAATGTTCTGTTCAGCTAAACTTTGAACATACTTTAGTATTCCTGCTAATTCAGCTTGCAAAACTGGCGTGAGTCTTCCAAGTGGTGCACTTAATTTGAGATCGAGTTCTAGTGGGAATATTCCATAGTCAGCTCTCGTCTTAGTTTTAGATCCATCAGTATTCATGATTATGTTGGCGCCTTGTGGAATCCAGTCCAGTATAATGATGGTTTGAAAATGTTTGACAAAACTGTATTTGGGTAGAATTCTGTCGCACTTACCTTCTATGAGGGAGTCGGTCAAGTTTGACAGTTTCGAAATTAATGATTTTTAGAAATAAAAGTAGAATGGGTAGAGCAAAAGAGTAGTAATGTAGGAGAATATTGTTTAGAGAGTGTGAATTGTTTTAAGTATGTACTCTTTTGGTTTGACTGCAGAGGTGGGTTTAGGAAGCACTTGGAGTGGGTGCAAGCAAAGGCGAGAATTGCTTGAATAGCGAAGAGAAAATGGGAGGGTGGTGGGCTGGTAAACTAGTAATTACGAGTAAGATGCATTTGTGCAGGCAATAGTGTGGTTCGTCGTGGAAGTGCGGGGATTTTGAGAGCGGGATATAATCGAAAGGGAACAAGGCTGGTTTGTGAAGAGTCTGCTAGGACTCGAAAGATCGACGCTTATGTCGGTGCGTTGTAGGAAAGGAATCGGATGAGCATGTGGTTGTTCAAAGAACGTTGGGGAAGAGAGGTGGTGCGGAAGTGTGGATGAAATGTAGGAGTAGGGCCGAGGGTGGATGAAGAAAATATAGAGGAAGCATGTATAAAAGAGTGGATATGTCTGATGTGTGGGTGGATGAAACACTGAGAGGACTGGGAAGTCTAATAACTAGGGTCAGGGAGAACATTAGGGATGCTGAATGGCAAGTAAGGCAGGTAAGAATGAGCTAGTAAGACCCTGGTTATGTACAGTGTAGCATGTGTGAGGGAACACCCCTACATAGCACGAAAAACAAAGAATGTATAACAAAATCGAGATACGGTTCGTAAGAGAGAGGAAGGAATGTGTAAATAGGGCAAGGATACGCCACATGTGTACTGGTAGTAAGGGGAGTGACACGTGATGGTACCTAGACATCGAATGTGAGGGAGTGTAGGTGGGGGCTAGCATATATATGGATGAATTGTTTAGAAAGTATGGGACACTTGTGGAAATCAGCAATAGGCTGGCGTGGGAAACGATTCGGGTAGAGAGGCATTAGGGGAGATATTTGGTTATGCCAAAACAGGTTGTTTTAGTAATAATGTCGTGAAGGGATTATAAAAAAAATTGGTTCTGTAAACAAACCAACACCTGACTGCGCTCCCAAATCTGTGACACATCGCCTTAGGATTATTTAGCGCGAATGTTATCGTTAGTCTCCCACCATATCTGACTACTACAGATTAAGCCGGTTTAGTCGACCTTTGCCCGGGGAGCCACTGATGAAAGCTTTCCATGCGCAACAACTAAATTCGTTTATGAAATGTTCAAAATGTCTATGAGTTCTCACATCGGATTTCGTCTGGTTTGGTGATTGTGTGTCTCTTTGTTTGACTTAAGTTGGATTTTCTGTATTAGTAGTAGGTTATTTAGTCTTATTGATTATTTTAAGTTTGGTTCTTGGGTTATATGTATTGTATAATTCTTCAGTACTTTTTCCTTTGTCTAATTTATATAGGATTTTTAGTATTTTGTTTTGTTTTACTGGCTTGTGTTTCCCCATATGTTGTTGACATATTTGTTTTGTGATGTGACTAGTGCATGGTATATTTGTTTTCTTGTTCTAGCTTGGGATATAGTTTCATATTTTTGTTATAGCACAATCGTTTTAGTGCTTTTATTTATTATTTTATGCCATTTGAGGTTGTCTTGAATTTTTAGTCCTAGGTAGTCCACAACTTTTGCTTGTTTTATTGTATGGCCATTGTATTATTATGTTAATCTCGTTTGTTTCTGGCTTATTGTTGAATATCATTAATTTTGTTTTTGATTCGTTTATCGTCAGCATGTTGTTGCACTTCCAGGTTTTTAGTTGTTGTAGGTCTGTATCTATGTCGTTTGTATAGTTTTATAGTTCTTTCCTGAGTAGACTGTGTAGGTGTCGTCTGCGTAGATGAAGAGCTTCCTTTTCAAATCTGCTTCCATTAGGTCGTTTCTATATAGTATATATAGTAGAGGTGGCAGGTTGCCTTGCGGTATGGCGTATTCGGGATTTATTAATGTGTCGTTGATTCTTGTTGTTTGGGGTCTGTTTCTTATGTAGGTTCTTATAAGGTTTAGTTATTTTCCCTTTATTCCTTCAGCTTCTAGATTGTCTATTAATTTAGGTTTTGATATCGTGTCGAAAGCTTTTTGCATGTCGATAAAATAGCTGTTACTAGCTCTTTTTCTTCAAGTTTTCCTTTTATGTGGTGTATGAGGTGCTGGCGTTGTTCCGGAGTACTGTTAGAATGCACATTGTGCGTGGTAGATAATTTTGTTGTTGTTGATGTGGTTTGTTAGTTAGATTTGGATGGTTTTCAAGTATTTTGTTTAATGATATAGTTTTCTGGTTTTGTCGTTATGATCGTTTTCTTCATGTATTCTGGATATATGGATTCTTCTATTACATAATTGATCAGTTTTGCGATGATTGGTGTTAGTTCTCTTTTATTTAGTTTAATAATATTGTTTGTGACTTTGTCGAAGCCAGAGTCTTTGTTGTTTTTTAGTTCAGATATTATTTTCTTTATTTTATTTGGTGTTACTTGTTTTAAGGTTATGTTGTTGATTTGTTTTGATGTAGTTGTTGTTTCTGGGATCGCTTTGTTTCTCTGTTTGTTTTTCTGCTAGGTTTTGCCAATGTTTTCCAAATAGGCATTTATTTCGTTTGCTGTTTCTGTGTTGCGGTTTGTTATTGCCCCATTTTGTGTTTGTATTTTTTCGATATCTTTTCTTTTCTTTTTTTCATTTTTGTATGTTTTATTATTTATCAGTTTCCAGAGGCTGCTTGGGCTATTTATGCTTTTTTGGAATATGTTTTTCAAGAATTTGGTTTTAGTGTTTTTTAGTTTTTAGTTTGGTTGTTTTTTGTTTTTGGGTATTGTATTCGTCTTTCAGTCTTTCGTTCATGGGTTGTTTTAAGTGAGTTTTGTGAAATTTATTTCTGTATTTTATCTGGTGAATGATTCGTTTATTCACTGGCATTATTCTGTCCTTTTGATTCTCTTTGTGTATGTGCTGTTTTCTATTATGTTTTAAAGTTTTGTTGATAGTTGTTGGAAGTTGGTTTTTGTGTCTATATCCAATTTTTCTAATTTCAAGTTTTATTGGTTCATTGTTCAAGTTGGTGGTTTCGTAGAATTTGTAAGAGGTTTTGTTTTTTCATTTTGTTATCTACTATTATCGCGCAGTGGTCTGAAATATTTTGGTTTGGATGTTTTCTATTGTTGTGCGTTATTACATGATCTATAATAGCATTGTTTCCGATTTTGTTTAGTCTTCTGTAGCTTGTTTTGTTGTTTTGTGTTTACTATTTTGTAGTTATTTTCCTTTAAAATTTTGGTTTGTAGGCTTCGGATATTGTGTAAGTATATACTGTAGGTAACCATTTTTGTGCTTTTTTATATGTTTGCTAATTTGTATTATTATTATTTTTAGTTTATTTAAGTCATATATGTTTCTTATTTTATTGTTCGTATCCGTTTTCCACATGCATGTTTCTTTTTTCCATTTAGTCCATATTCTTCTGTTTTCTTGTTATTGTTGTCTGTTCCTATAGCGGTTATTATTTCCGCATCGTCCAGCTTTATGTGCATCTATTTATTATTTGTTTGGGTATCGCTTCTTTCACTGTTTACTAGTATACAGTGCATTCGCTCCGACTTGAGACTTTTTTAGATTTAAGTAATACGTGCACCAATACATTAAAAAAACAATATATCTAAATTAGAGTTATACAAACAGATAGGACTTGTACATTGCTCTCCAGCAGATTTTAATTTCCGCTAATTCCCCACCCGATCGCTCTGTGCTACCCAATAAGGCCCAATATCAATGATATTTAAATTTACCGCTAAATATCCCTGCTAGATCACAGTTCTATCGCGTCAAATGTTTTCTTTCAGTTCGACGGAACATGCGACGTCCTCAAGTAATTCAGTTTAGAATACTAGTCCCTCAAATGTCATAGGGATTTTTTATAGGGGCCATTGTTTTTTAATGCCACGCTTTGAGTAGAGCAGAGGTGTTGAAAATGTGAATAGTACATATATTCTTGTTCGTCGCCTTCTAGGTAAGAAACAACTTCTGATACAAGCTTGCCAGAGCCTGGCGTGTCATGTTTGCACAAAGGCCCGCGAAATCATGACACCCTACATTTACTACATACCATCTTTAAGTTTAAAATAGACAAATTATGGATACGATCTGGATATATTAAAGCAGTAAACTCAATAGACAGTTTTAAAACTAACATATCACTTTGAATTTATACTATCATAGGAATTAACATGATCATTTTAAGTGCATCCATGAAAAAAATGTGTCTAGAAAAGTTGCTGCTCCGTTTTAGGAAAATGTAGATATAGAACTAAATTTGTATGTCATTATTACCTGATAACGTAGTAAGATAAGTAGTATAAGTGCTTAATGTGACTTTCCGAAAATAGATCATTCATTAAGCATAGCCATTACAGAGAAACCCTCCTCTCCCACACTAGCAATTTGTAGATTTCAACGCGTTCCCATCCTCTCCTACTCACTCACCTTTCTGCAATTCGAAGGGGAGCTACATGTCGTGACACTTTGAATGTGACGAATGTGACTAAGTAAAAGCAGAATGTATTGCGTTTACTTAGTCTCATTCTTCACATTATGTAGTAAGGAGAGTGACATGTCGTGGCATTTCACGACATGGCACTCCCCTTACTACATATTACACCCGCGGTGTATACTTGCCCAATCCAAATTTTCCTTCCTCTCTCTTCCGAACCGCATCTCAATTTTTGTCCCTGCTCCACCCTTCCTTGATTATGTACCGAGGGGGTTTCCACCGTACTTGTCACTCCACATAACCAGAGTTGTATGAGTCATTCTTTCCTGACTTTCTTACCATCCGCTACCTGCCCTATTTTTACATCTCATCCACACCTCCCGCAGCCTTTCTTCCTAAATTATTTCAAGACCCTAATTAATCAATCTGACATTTACACACCTATTGTTACTTCATCTAAAGTTTTACACGCAGAAATACCGTTGCAAAAAGATATATTTTTACGGTGCTATATTATTAATTAATTACACGGTTCAGTTCGTTTCGAGCAATATATCAAGGAATTGATGATTGCTGATTAGAATACAACAAGTATCGGCCTATAATTATCTGATATTTCTAAACATTTCGATGTAATTGTGAATAACAAGCCATTTATGAAAATTGTGTAGGCTGTGGGTATGTTAAAGTGGGAGCGATATATTAGATGCGTGCAAGAGTTTAAATATACTAAATAATTAATACAGAAGTCTAATAACGGCGCGGCGGGTCATAGAAATTGTTTGTAGTCCGCAAATGCTGCTTTAGCAAACTAGTCCCGCAAATTTGTCATAGTAACGCTTAGGGGACTGTCACGCTAATTCCACGCTTTAAGTAGAGGACAGGTGTTAATAATGTTCGCTATCGCTATCTACCATATTATTTATTTTCCCCTTGTTCTGCATCAGAATATACAGAATAAATGTTACAAAAACATATACGCAAAAGCTTTAATCTGATAGTACTTATTAAATTTATAACACTAACCTCTAAACTAAATATAACTGTGTTTCCGTTTAGTGGAAATACTGAGCGACAATAAGTATATAGGAAATTTCGTTTTTATACCAATAATGTTTTATTGTTTAATACAATAGTTATACAACTAGTTTCGACCCTTGATCGTCATTCTCAAGTGTATTTTCGTTTCAAATTGAGTTAGTTACAATTTTCCGTAACAGGAGAGGTGATCGCATAGCCCATCGCCATTAAACAGTTTAAACCGAGATTTTCACGTCTGCTATTAATGTTGTAAGAAAGTTAGATCTGTTTACCCATTGAATAGCATTACGTTATTTTGGCAGAATATTTCAAATGACTCGCAAAATGTTCAGGCCATGAACCTCTATTCGGCATACTAATAACCAACTAGAAATATTTACTACTACCTTTCATACTAGTATCATCTTACCAAAACGAAATTACATGCGATAAATTTACTCACTCTGTAAATTATACACATAGACAACAATTTATTATAATTCACAGCATTATTCCAGGTCTACAATGAAATAAATTACAACACTGCCTATACATTTATCGAGTATTATGAATCGCGGAAAAGTTTAAAAGCCTAATAAATATAATTTCTTTCTCTATTATGAACAGGGATTAAAGTTTACAATACTCATCAATTAGACTATATAAATAGGTTGACTACATAAATAAATACGTTTTATGAACTTGTCATGATATGTCCTTAACTCTGCCATATACGTACATATATAGATATTTCAATATGCGCCTTATTTAGTTATATGCAGTTATTGTTTAGTCGTTATGAAACTATGATATAATAGCAATTCCCCGTACACATATATATTTTAACCATGTGTTACTCTAAGATATTGTATGATGACTATGGCAGCTTTATCAATTTAATAAATTGATAATCATTACATAATTATTAGCATACTTTTTAACGTGTAGTCTTATATTACTTTATGGTAATGCTATTATTAATTTCAAAAATCAGACATAGTTTTGCAAATTACTTTATTATACATCATATTCATTAAAATATACTGATTTGATAAGATTTTTTTCATTTATATTATATATACTGCCGTTCATATAAAATGCAATACACAGAGGTTGTAGATCGATTTTAATAAAATTATCTAAACATGGCTATTTTGATTAAACAAAGTAATGATTGAAATTTAATTAAAATCAATACATCCTGCTTTTTTCTTCTTGAGTTATTTCTTTGTTGTCACTTATTATCAATTAATTGTATTAAACATGCTAATGGTGTGTAATAACTGTCCATTTTTAATTAGTTTGTCCAATATTGCATGCAATTCTTCAACATTGTTTATGGAACGCCGCACAGCCCCCACACAAGGAGTGATGATATGGGGTACACTATGTTATGGTAGAAGATCACCCTTGGTCATCATCGATGGTAACTTAAACGCAGCCAGTTACAATGCCAAGGTGTGGACCCTTTTGCACTTCCATTTTCGGTTACAACACGATGTTTGCAAGAAGCTCTCCATGACCTCTCGGTCACCAGATTTGTCATCCATGTTTGGGATATGATTGGTATAAGGCTAACAGATTTACTGCACCCACCAAAAGACATGCAGCATCTTCGGCTGCCGTTTCAGGAAGCTTGGAATAATATACCGCAGAAAAAAAATGTATAACTTGATTTACATTATGTATTGCCGTTCAAATGGGTAATCGTGATGGAGCATTTAATTATTGAAAACAATTTTTTTATTTCTGTTCTTTTGTTTTCAAATTTTGTTTGAATCATCACAACAAGCATTACGTGAAAATGTTATTAAAATTGGTCAACAACTTCTCAGTCAGTACATATGTAATTAATTATAACATATCTATATACTGTCTTTTTGTAAGTTCAGACAGGTCTGCTGAAAAGGCAGACTGGTCTGTTACTAATGACAACCAAATAAATAATTGTCTCGTCGTTGGTATGCCCCAGATTCCGCGAACGCTACTGTAATACTGCCTTGTGTGAAGTGGCACAAATTTGTCAAAATATGTGAAGCGAAACGTGGAGCATACCAGCCTCCAGGGTCAAATATTCTTATGGCTTTAAGGGCGGATAAAATTTCATATAGTTCAGCCTGCAGATAGAAACATATGGAAGCAAACAGGTCGCTATTTTCACCCCCAAATCAGGTATCACTACACCATACGCGGCAGTGAGAAGATCTCTACATCCATTTGTAAAGGTCAACTTGAAGTTCTTAAATTTGGACTCAACAAAATTAGAAAAGAAGCAAGGTGTCAGGGGATCCCCCATACTGAGTGGCAGATGAACATTTTTGGGTTATGTAGTAAAATGAATTAATCCTTGTCATAGAAGAATAGTCAAGAGTTCTGTATGAAACATACAGGATTCCATCCAACCTGCGAGTGTGGAAAACTCGTACCACATCTTTAATGGGTGGGGTTAAGAATAGTGAAGACATTTAGTCAAGAGTCTACAGGTGACTCTTATGTGGAAAGGCGGTTCAACAGGCTCCACCAACAATGTATTCGTATGAGATGATCTTCTTGCTTCTAGTCAACAACCAATTCCTACAGCGTATATTCCACAATGAACTGGGACGTCGGGGAGTTAAGGTAGATGAAGCAGCAATAATCCAGACTAGATCTAATCAAGGTCCTACAAATTTGCAAAAGAATATTTGGATCGGCACCTCGGTAATTTGCCCGGACACTTAATAATATTTAGAATGTAGATACACCTATTCCTGACAGAAGCAATGTTAAAGTTTAATTTTCGATTAAATACTATACCCAAATATTTACAGTTATCCACCGACTCGATTAATTATCTCTTCAAGTGAACTAAAAACCGAATATATTTATTTTTCCGGGAAAGGAAAGGATTGATTTACACTTAAGGAGAGAATGTACGAGCCCCAGGGACCTTAACTCTTTTACTATTCTATCCAGATATTCCTTCAGATGCTCTTCAATTACTACACGATCCCTATTCTTATAGAAAACAGATATTATCTGTGTACTCCAGAATGTTGCTGGAGAACCCGTTATCCAACTGGTATAATATATAAGGTAAAGGATTTGAGGATGTCCCCCCACAAAACTCTAACAGCAGAATGATCCTTGCCTTTTCAAATAATAATCCTTTCATGAAGGACTACGCAATTTAAAGCTTCTTAAATCACCCTTAAAGTTCAATAATATATTTGATGATGATATTATCATAGGCACCCTTGATGTCTAAAAATAGTGTACCGACCTTTACCTGTTTGGCAAACGCATTCTCAACTAAGCACGAAAGAGAAATCACACTACCCGAAATAGATCTGCCCTTACGGAAACCATTGAAAATCCGGAAAAAGACTTTCAACCCATCATTCCAATCTGCCTTGATTATAGTCTCAAAGATCTTTCTAACGCACTGGGACGAGACAACAGGGTGATAACTGGAGGCGACGTTTCTGGGTTTGGAGAGTTTCAGACGATCAATTTAGATTGGTAAGGCGAGTGTTCTCTATTCCTTATCTCGATAAATAGAGACGAGAGATGAGATTTAAAAAAATTCGGTTGAATAGACCAGTGCGTTCTCACCGGAGCACGAGTTCTTTCTCGAGCTCATGCAAAGATCCAACACACACATGAAAATATCTCTAAGAGATCCCTCAATAATTATTGGGTTCGATCTATAGGAATCCACGGTCCAACGGAAAGGGGTGGTGCCAATGAGGAAAGGAATTCCGTACTCCACTCGCTGCCAGGAGGATTCTCCTCGGATGAGGGTACGAATGAGTTTTAAATGTTTTCACCCTTCTCTAAACCTCAGTAATATCAATACTAAGGGAGCTACAAAAGGTTTTAAAAGATGACCATAAGAATTCCCTTCGTAGCAGCAATACTTTGTTTGGCCCTTAAGTAATTCTCGTCTGAGAAATGGAATTGGAATTGGAAATTTAAATTAGCTCATTTTTGGAACAAATGATCCCTGAAATTCGCTAAACCTATTTTTTTAAGAAAAAAGAGTTCCTCCAAATTACTGTTAAGGCTTGACGTTGCACTGTATAACTTGTAGGTTAAAAGGACTGCACTCAAATATTAAAACAGGAAAAAAAACGGTTGAAAATATGAAAAATAATATAAAAATAGTAAATAAAAAGAGATTGAAATACATAATAATAATAAATTGTTATAATAAAATTATAAGGAAAAAGAGTAGTGGAAAAGGTTAATAAAAAACCTCTGACTCAATTCACATATAGGAATTGGCTTAATAATCAACAAAAATAATATAGGATATGTAACAAAAAGTCCATATCCGATAGTCATAAACAGTATAAAAGTAGTATACAAACTATACTTCCGGTTAAGAAAGAAAGTGAAAGTGTCCGCTTAAAACATCTGGTTTAACCAAGAGTTTTTCCGACGAAAACTCACACCACCTACATCAACATCAGGACGTCCTGAAGGTCTATTGCACCAAGAAAAGCAGTGAAAGCGGCCAAGAAGATTTGGATGACAGAAGAAGTGAAAATTTAAAGGTAGTACACTCTGAGCTCACGTTTATTTAAACTACGTGCAATTTAATTTGACGTTCTAGACGACTCTATTACAGAAGCCATTAGCAAACTTATATATAATACCAGACAACGTGAAAAACTTGTACATTTAGAAAGTCAAGAAAAGAAACCTATAAGAGGGTTAGACTCACAACCTCGCAATAATGACATCATAATTCATAGTCTATCTGGAGTCACTTTCGAATAAAAAGAGCTATTACTACTATAGAAAGGCCCCAACTACTCACCCCACGTAACCCACAAAAACCTGATAGTGGAGGCTGAAATGGCATTACGATAAATCCCCGAAAATGATCTCTCGAAGACCAAAATATCGAAAGCAATAAAAACAGAAAACAATGCCCAACGCAGCTCAGATCCAACTCTCTTTAAGTCAATAAGACAAAAAATTCGTGACAACGAACTAACAGTTACAAGAGCCGATAAATCCAACATCCCAGAACGAGATTATATACAAAAAATTAATAACTTCATTTTATCGGTAGAACTTCTCGAAATTAACGACCCTACAACCGAGTTTCAGAAAAACTACTCTTATGTTCCTTAAGCACCCCTCATCAATATTTAACACTTCCGATATTTGGAGACTCACATCAATAAATCCAGTGGCACAAGATTATATGGTCTAATAAAAACTCACAAACAAAATTTATATCAGGCCCGTAGTATCATATATTGACACACCCAATCGACAATTCGCAATTAAAATAAACTCTATTTTTAAAAACTTAACTAATTTCCAATCCCCAACTAGCATCAAAATCTTTAATCGAAAAACTAAATTGAATTAACGGCCCAAAAAAATATAAATTAGTATCCTACGACGTGTCAAATATGTTTGCAAACATACCACCGTAGGAATGCCTTATGATTATCCGAGACATCTTGGATAAAACAACAATGCACCCCGTCACAAGATTCTGCAACTCTGATCTTGTGCTGCATTTGAAATGTGTGTCTAGCAGTACTATTTTAGATTTAATAATAAATTGTATTATTACCAAAACGCTGGCCTCCCGATGGGCTCTCCCCTTAGTCCACTTTTAGCCGATATCTTTATGACAAACTTAGAAGAAACTATTCTTAAATCAAATCTGGCGAAGACACATATAAAATGTTGGTATAGATATGTGGACGACATTATTGCAGGTTTCCTTGGCAAAACACGTCAACTGGAATTGTCCGTATATAAACAAAATACACCCAAAAATAAAATTTACAGTAGAAATAGAAAATGTACGATTAACTTTTTAGATCTGAGTATTACTAGAACAACCAACACTTTTTCATATAAAATTTACCGGAAACCCACTTATTCTGGCATAACCATCCCACATGATTCAGCACACCCTCTGTCCCATAAACTTGCAGCATATAACTCAATGGTCTATCACTATCTAGCACTGTCTGTGCCAATGTGCAGTTCAGACCTTGAATTGGAGCTAGAGAGAATAAATTGTATAGGTATGGAAAATGGGTATTCCCGACAATAAATAGTATCCATAATCAATAAAAAACAACAAAAAAACACTTTAAAAATGATATACCCGACAATTTCAGTTTAGAAAGTGCCCTTCGTGAGTTTAACTTATGTCGGCACCATTTCAGAAAAATAGGACACATCTTAGGTAGTCTCAATATGAAAGTAGCATTTAGAGCCCCAGCCAAATTATCAACAATTATCTACAATGCCAAAGATAAACAAGAATCGCTATTGAAGTCGGGTGTATATAAACTTAAATGCTCAGAGTGTACTAGCGTCTACATAGGACAAACGGGTTGTAATGTTGAGAAACGGTGCAACAAACATTGCACGTCATTTAGATTACTAAAATCAAATTCGAATTTTGCGAACCACTTTGTCGAGACCACGCATATGTTTCCAGATATAAGCTCGCTGGAAATATTGCGAAAAAGGGAAAGAAATTAACTCTATTAGAGGCGCTGGAAATTCATAAACATAAAAAGTGTAATGATATAATTTTATTAAATGACCAGCTGGACTTAGATTACTCCGCATTATTTATATGTGTATAAATGTATTCTGTATAAATGTCTCTTATTGTTATTTAAAAAAAAATTATATTGTTATATTCTTATATTTTTTTATATTTTTAGTTTGATTTTGCAATTGTTTCATGCAGTTTGTGTTGGTGAGTAACTCGCCTAAAATATGTATTTTATGAGATTTTTAAGGGCAGTCTCGTTTGGAGTTTTTACAAAATTTAATGTTGTATAAATAGGTACACTTTACACAGCTCGTCAGTCATCGGATTAGCTTGATAATGGCTAGAGCGTAACCGAAAATATTCGCAAACAGCAATAAACAAGTGATAAAAAACAAAGAAAAGTTCGTTTTATTTATTTAATATACATAGTAATCAACCTCGCAAGACGCTACCAACGTCAAGTTATTCAAGTGTATAAACAAGTACAGCAATCGATGACAAGATAGAACAGATATATGAGCATATTACTACGGGTGGAAGATACGAGAAACCTCGCTATTCAAAGTCATTTTCATGCCAAAATTGTTATCAAAGCTGATGCAACAATAACTTGCATGGGAGAAGTCGGCATAGGTTTGAGAAACAGGGGTGATATGTTACTAAACTATCTACAGAACGAGAACCTGCTCTGTATGAATACCTTTTAAAAAAAACCGCTAAAGATAGAAGATAGAAGTGAATCAATATTGTAACCTAAAATAAAAAACAAACAAAGTAAAACAATCAGCGGCGTTACCGTTCTAAAACAATTTCATACTGGTAGCGACCATTTGCTAATTAGGGTAATTCTAGATATCATTTCTATAAGAACTAAAAAGAAGATAGAACCGATCCAACCTCTAAACAAAATTGGACTGGATCAGCTCTCAGAGAAAATAACGGAGGACATTATGTACTAAGGAAGATTTATATGAGAACAAAATCTAAAATCAGAAAAAGTGCAGATGGAGCAGCGTAAAGACGTCACCAGAGGTATGCCAGAGTACTCAAGTCTAAACGAGCAAATCAGCAAAAATATACAGAAAGACATAAAATACACAGAGGATAAAAGATACCATAGAACATAATAACAACATGCAAGTCTTAAGATGCAGGTTAACATATGGCAATGGGAGAATAACCAAAATAAAAAATAACCATGACACTATTATTACCGCTAAATCGGAAACCTTTAAAGTAATAACACTTTTATGAATAGCTATTCACATTTCTTATGCCGGATCTAGGTGAAAATTGAGCATCTATTAACAACGTTGGAGCAGAGGAAATCTCTCATATTCATCAAGCAAAAATAGAAATAGCTTTGCGTAAAATGAACAATAGGCAGGGCAAATCACAAACGATATGCTAAGACAAATGTGGAATCTTATTAGAAGCGGTTGGAATGTTGAGGGAAAAATACCAACAACATGGAAAAATGCGAAGGTCATATTATTATTTAAAAAAAGAGATAACTCTAATATAGGAAACTATCGACATCACACTACGAGATATTATAGAGAAAAGCACGATATTCCCTTACATTGATTGGGCTTTTGTCGATTACCATAATGCTTTTGATTCAAAGAACTATGGACCATCCAAAACGCCCTATGAGTGGCAAGAATTGAGTCAAGCAGCGTCAAGTATAAAAATATCTATGATCAAGCCACATTTAATATACAAATAGAAAAGGACTTAGTTACAAACAACATTCACATTCAACTACGACAAGGCATACGACTATATCACGAAACTATTCATTGCAATTAAGCATATCTTTAATAATTTAGCGTGGGAAAAGAAGGGTATCAAAAGTCACCTGCGGTTTTCAGACGACGTGGTTTTCGATACTAGTGATATAGAAGAATATGCTGGAAACCCTACAATATCTCTCAGAACGGGCAGGATTTAAGATGAAGCTCAGAACTATTAAGATATTGAGTCAGGCCAAACAATAATCAAGCATTCTAGACAAATAAATGGAAACTGTCGATCAATATCTATATTTGGACCAACACTGACTGATCCAGGTGCTAAGCTAAGAGTGTAACAAAGGGCTATGGAACGAGTCATGCTAGGCGAAAGTTTAAGGGGTCGGGTAAGAAACGACGAAATTAGGCCGGTGCAGTCCCCCAGCCCCTGGATCAGTATCCCCATGCCTAACAAACCGGAAGGAGGTATTAAAAAGTTCTATATCAAATCACCCTCACGAAGGAACACACTTTGTCGTAGTGCGGACATCCGTAAAACGACTTACTGTTCTGAGACTCATCACAACTACTTGCGTGACTGACCCTCCCGATCCTCATCCAGCTACCAGCAAACCCAATCAGACTCTGAAGATGACCCTGCTACATACGAGAACACAACGGCCAGGCGGTACAAGAATGCAGATGAAATAATTGCAGACATGCTCACAAGAATTGTTGCTGAAGAATCGCCTGAAGCAACAACAGTACCAAGGGAAGGGCTACCTAGTTGCCAGGAGCAACGGCGGTAAGAAGGTACACAAAACCAATGGGCCCCTTAAATGTACTGGCTGGGGTTAGAAATGCCATGCTTAAAGTATTCGTGTAACTGTCAAAGTCGCTGGGCAAAATACGAACCACTCACGATGAGAGCTCGTAAAGTTATGCAATTTCGGTTTACTAGCCTTTAAAACACTAATAAACCAAAATTCCATCATTATACGAACTCATATCGCTAAATGTTCGTATTTTGCGGAGCGACTTAAACGAATACGTTCGAACAAGTGGTTGCACTGGGAAGTGCAAAAGGAGGAAACAATAACTGACCACCGGCATATCTCATACATGGTGGAATCCAAGTAGTTTGTCACCCAGCCCTAACTCCAGGATCCGACGATGACTACACGAATAAGGAGATGGACGCCTGACAAGATGGATAGGATGGATGGAAACTGCTCATAGCAACCCTGGAAGCAACGATCCCAAAGATATGAGTGATTCAGACGAAGGAGCACGGCAAAAGGAGTTCAGGCGGGCCATTGAGAGAAGCCAGGAGGCATGCTGGCGCAACATTTGTAGAGATGTCGTTAACGACCCGTGGGGCCTCCCTTGCAAGATTGTAATGAAGAAGAGCGACGCCCGCCCACCGGTCCCCAAAACAACGGTACATAGAGGGACGAAGACAGTAACTACTGCCATATTCCTATCAGGCCCAGGAAGGACCGACGAATCACAATCGCATGAAGACGAGGGGACTAAATCGTGAGCAGACGAAGAGATGCTGGCGGCCATCCTCAGACTACCTGCCAGGCCCGGAAGGACTGCCCAACGAAATAGTGAAGACAGTCGGCCTGGTAATAGCGAACCAGATGGCCAAGATAGCTGACGCGTGCCTAGAAAAGAGTCATCTTCCCATCTGAAGAATATTATTCGGCAGGAAAAGGAGATATTGCAACGAGTAGAGGGAATCATCAAAAATCGGTGCATCGAGCATGGTGGCCACCATCTTGAAGATATCTTATTTCAATTAGTACAATTTAAAAATTTAAACTTTGTTTATATGTTTTATTCGCCATCAGAAAGAGGTTCCTGTGCCCCACCCTGAACAAAAATATTCCGCCCTAACTATTTCCCTCACCAGGGAAAGATGCCGTCCTAATTTAGGACCATAATGTGTCTGACTTGAGTCGTCTCATTTCGTGTTCTACTTCATCCAATGTTCTCATCCGCCATCTGCTATGCATTCCACCTACTCTATACTCAATCTATGCCCCAGCCCCTATACCAGTTTTTTTCATTTGTACACTGAAATTGAGCAATCAACCTCTGCTCATAACTTGTTTTAGAAGCTCGCTAACAGTTAGGCAGACTACCGTACACTTGAATTACCTATTGCTTTCACTATTTACTAATTGTAATTGCACTCTGTCGCTCTTGTCGTTCCTCCTCCTTGTCACGTAACCTAATATCTAATTTTACTTATTTTTACTGTAGGTGGCCCAGTTCAGTCAATGAAAACCTTGCACGTTCATTTATCTTCCTTCTCTCAATGTCCCAATATTTTCGAAATTACTTTTCATACCTATTATATATTATATATATATATATATATATGTATTAATTTAGAGAAATTTGTATAATTGGACAGATGAAAATACTTATTGAAGTTTATTTAAATAGAAAATACATAAGATAATTGTCTATAAATGTTCAAATATATCACCTCAATGCAACAAAACAGGCTCTTGAGCGATTTAACCGAGATTCGTTGGCCCTTTGCAGAATATCTACATTTAATAAAGCTAGCATCATGGAGTCGATTAAGGAAACGTTCTCGGCTTCCACGCGTTGAGTGTATATCCTATCCTTTAAGAAACCCCATAAAAATAAATACAGTAGATTTAGGAAGACTGACCTAGGTTGCCAATGTACTGGTCCTCCTCTTCCAATCCACCTACCAGGAAAGTAAGTAATTAAAAGGATTATAACCTGTTTGCCATAGTGGACTGGAGCGACGTCATGTTGTAACCAACAACACTACATAATTGCGATCGACTATCTTCAATAACCGTATCATTCAGAAAGTCATGATATGATTTTGAAAGTTAAACGGTTCGGCAAAATATGTTGACCTATTATGCGGTTATTCAGTAAGCTCACCCAAATATTTATTGACCATCGTCTTTGAAATCCTTGAACTCGCGTTATATGGGAATTTTCTTGACACCAATTATGAATATTATGGAAATTGCAAATACCTACTCGGACTCATCGCTTTACAGTGCTATTTTTATAAAGCCTGCCTCGTTATTCATGATATTTAGTAACCATATAAAGAGATTATGCCGTCTCACTTAATATAGTCAACTAGATACTTTCCGATTTGTATTATATTATATATAACTCGCTGACGAAGGTAAATTGAAATTTGTTTTATTCTTGTTCGGATTTATTGTAGCGCATTGAATAATATTCCGGGATATTATACTTTTGTTATACCCAGTATACAGATTTGTCCACACTGGGCGCCCCAGTGACAGACGCTAGACGTGAATGAGTGAATAATGGACATGGCAGCATCACTCGACCTCTTGGTCAGCAACGTCGACGGGATGCCTACATCCTCTCGCAACGAGCCGGCAACATATACATGTCGCTGGCGTCGAGCAGGACGACGGGGAAAGCGCAGGGCACTAAGCGACCACCGGTTCATCTCCTACCACTTCGAACCAGATAGCGTGGTCGTTCAGTCACAGCTACAGAGCACACCAACAACGCGTCGGAAGAGGCGTTGGAGGACCGAGAAAATCGACGTCGAATTATTACAGCCAACAATCTCGAACATGTGAGAAACTGAGAGAACCACCGTAGATCAAATACCGACGACCTAAATGAGGTCCTCCAGAAGGCCACCACGATAGCCATACCTATCAAAGATACTGCAGAAGGACGGAGAAGAAAGACATACTGTTGGTGCCAGGAGGTGGCAAAGGAACGCACCAAGACCAACAGGGCTCGGCGGCTGGCCCAGCGCACCAGAGCAGCATGAGTACAAGCCGAGCTCATCTGGATCCACTACCGGGAGAGACGAAGAGCATACCGGCAGGCAATCGAGCGACGCTCAAAAGCCTGCTGGCAGACAATGTGTCGGGAGATCGAGAAGAACCTATATATATAATTATGAAGAAGCTTGGAGCTCTAATGCCCGGTCCGGATTCTACGATACCCGGTGGAGTAAGGGCAGTAATAATAGCACCATTCCCGTCCACTGCACTCAGTACCCACGAGGAAGAAATATCGATTGATACTGCCACAATACCTACAGAAGACACAGCACAAAACTGGGAGGAGGGAGAGGCACTGCAAGGTATACTCCGGCTGTCATGCAAGAAAGCCCCTGGCCCAAACGGCCTACCTAACGAGCTCTTGATGGTGGCGGCACCAGCCATCTCGAAGAGAGTATAACAAATTGCGACCAAGTGCCTTGATACGGACACCTTTCCCCGTCGCTGGAAATCCGCACACCTAGTCCTAATCCCCAGCCGCTAACCCAAAGTCCTACCGCCCACTATATACACGGGCCGGCTGGTGGAGACGCTTGAGTACATAGGATCCATCCTTGGTTCCCTTATTTGGAACATCGCTTTTGACGACGCCGTGCGGCTGGAACTGCCAACGGGCGTTACCTCAGTGGCTGAGTGGACTGAGTATCGAGGTGGCCAAGGCCCAAGTTGCCCTGCTCTCCACAAAAAGGGAGAGGACGCAGGGAGAGGCAGGGACCACAATCAGCATGCTTGGACATACTCATAAGAACGAGAGAATAATCAGCTACCTGGATACGATTCTTGAGGCGAGCGTTAATCACATGGCCTAGGTAATCCAGACAACTGCAAGAACGGTGGCGGCACTGGCAAGGCTACTGCTAAATATCGATGGCCCGGGGGAAAAGAAGATGAAGTTGCTGGTAACGGTGTCGCATGCCCAACTTCTCTATGCAGTTCCGGCCTGGGTCGACGCTGTCAAGATCCAGCGGAATGCGGACAGGTTGAGAGGGCGTTACGCACCAGCCTTACACACCAGCGTTACGCGGGCCTTAAGAACGATATCAACAGGCGCGGCTCGCGTACCAAAGTAGGCAAGAAGCATAACCATAGAAAAATGATAAATACGATGCGATAAGTCTCAACACGCCAGTGGCTGATTTTCCCACAAATTAGACTGTTCATCGATAGGGAATTTGGAGAAACCTACCACTAACTGACCCAAATCCTGTCGGGGCATGAAGTCTTCAAATCCTACCTCCACATGATTGGTAAGGCGGACACACCGAGATGCAAATACTGTGACAGGACGGACGACCCAGCCGGTGCTACCGGTGGTACCATGAACGGGCCACTTTGATTGAGCTTGAGGAGGAGGCTGCCACCCAAGGATACTGGGGACACTAATGTTGGCTTACGGCACCAATTGGAAGGCTGCTGCAACATACACCCGGATAGTAATGAGACGGAAGCTTGGCAATGATCTCCAAAACTGACGACATGAAACACGACAAAAACGAACAATCCGAGACCAGAGATAGGACTGACGAAAGACCAAGCGAGGGTCTTAGAGTACCTCTAATCCGGACAAGCCCTGAGTAACAGAACGTGAATTTTTGGTTTAGCCGGTAGGCGCCCCAGCCAGAACTCAAGGGGAATCCGGCACTACCCTTGCCTCTAACACCTAATGGTGGCAATGAGGCATGCGTATCTTTCAAAGATTCCAACTTACAGGACAAAAACGTATACATATTTCTATAATAATGTTTCCTTAAAAAAATCTTCTTTTAATTATTGTAATACGTTTGATAGTCGTTTCCTAATATTTTGTTCACATTATTACGTACATTTATACGCAATGGTCTATTTTGACTATTTTCCATACGTAAAATGTAAAACTTGCATTTCTAAGTTTGCATGATAACAATACTAAAAAAATTGCTGCTTTCAGAAGCGTGTGAATAAATGGTATATTAGTTTTTAATTTGAAATTAAAAAAAAAATAGTAATCATATAGCCCATACTATTTTGCTGAAATTGTTTTACTACCGTTATTTAACACATGAATTCATGCAGTATAACGAAGACATTTATATAATAATTAAATTTTATATTATACAAAATGTGCGATTTTTGATATCTGTATTGTAACGCCAATAACATTGAAATACTAATTAATAATATTAAGCATAGAGGAACAATTATTCTAATGTAAACCGTCCTTCTAGAGGGGGATAATGATAAATTGTGTGCTCAAATTTGAATTTAGTAAATATGTAATAATCTTAATAATGATAAATGTAAAATATGGATTTTATAGTATATATTATTATTAACAAAATATCAAGAAACATAGACACGACGCTTAAAATATTAATTTTGAAGCATATATCCTGAAATGGCCTGCAACAAACTATACATAATTAAACAAGATGACATGTAACACATTTTAATGCTCAAACTTTTATATATATATATATATATATATATATATATATATATATATATATATATATATATATATATATATTATGGGTTATGTAGTTATAAAAATAAATTAGGCGTTAATTATATTTCACTTCTTTCAAACGACGCTAGTTGTTAGACCACTGTACACGATTCCATAAGTATACGATATTTATAATTAAACGATAATAAACACCGTATTCCTAATACTAGGGAAACTCGGCAAAATGAGTAAATACGTGCATCGAGATTTTGTGATATATGGTATGGCATGAATATGTAAATATCTTCAGAACAAAGTTCAATTATATCTAAATTGCGGCGCAGAATGGAAGTGAAGAAAGTGTAAATTCTTGTATTTCTTGAGAAGGCCTCCAGAAGAAGAAATCACAAATTAACTTTAATGGTACATGCAAAGTCAAATATATTTCTCACTTATCTGCGTATCTCTCAACTAAAAGTAAAAGTGATAATCTTATGAGTTTGAATATAATTTATTAATTAAAAACTTAATCATAATAACATATACTAATTAATCTAATATTAACTGCACCGGAACGCGTTTCCCGACTACCTTCCTCTTCCGTACATCGCAAATTAATGTAAATTTCTTTATAACAAATTAATATATTATCTTAATATCGTGGAAAAATATCGGCTACATTAATTTGTATAAAATTTAAACAATAGTTTCTTGACATAAATGCGATTTTCTCTTGCAATGCAATTGAAAGTTAAACTCTCGTAACATAATGTGCAGTTGCAAATACTATCACTATTACATTAGTTATCTTGTGTACAAGTAACAGCCGTATGCCAGGAGTTCATAACAGCTGGCTGATTAGACATATAGAAGGTAGGCGGACATCTGGAATAAGACGGCCTTGCTTGGTATTCGGGCGCCACAAGCAGGTTGGGGTCGCCTTTCTTGCATCATCGCAGGAATTTCAATAATCACTTCTTTTATGTGCGCTATCGGTAAGATTTATACTTATGTGAATTATTGCAAATACAATGAAAAATATAAACATTTGTAATGTAACTTATGAATTCGCATTCCAATTAAATATATTGTAACATATTTAGACGAAAATAAATCAAAATGATGATAGCAACATTCAAACTAGGCGCTGCTGTCGTGCTTATGACAAGGATAAACATTATTTATGGGCTTATGAATACAATAAAATAATTGTTATTGTTTGCATAAATTTAATCTGCATATCGGAGTGGCGAAGTACGACTAGAATGTAGTAGCAAAAAACTGGTAGCTATATATAAACCATGTTTGGATTGAATTATGATTAGTCATGTATAAGTAAATATATAAATATTAAAGCTGTATGCTTTAAAACTAATTATAATCGTATATTATTTAAATATAAGTTCTTCCATTCTTTACTGTGATCATTAATTCACTAAATATACAATTTATAAATCAATGAGTGGCGTATCTTAAATTAGATCTAATTAACCTTTTAGGTTAGGCTTAATAATACAATGGGTGTAACTGTGAAAGTATAAATGTATCTATTTTTTATAGTTAAGTAACTTTGTTTGGCTTTATGACAAACCTCGTGATAGATTAAAAGGAAATATAAGTTATTACCAGCAATTTTACTAATAAATATTTGAGTGTTGGTGGTAAGCAGGAAAAAATTATATAAAATATAGAATTCTTAATGAATGTCAAGAATAAAATTAACGGACCGATTAGAAATACAAACATTGTCATAATCATATTGCCTTAGTCTTCTTCTTCTGTTCACTGCTCCGGTTTTTTTTACTATTCGTTTCCAGAACTTCCTTAATCCTTGTTTTGATGGGATTTAGCCTCTGTATTATTTCATTATGTTTTATAGATCTTGTGTATTTTTACTTTCTCTACTATATCCATCCATTATATCCCGTTCTGTATATTTATTTTCTAGTTTTTGACCCGTAGATTTTTTAGGTATTGTTCTGCCTTATCATTGGTCTTCCTCTTCTTCTGTTTTCTCTTGGTTTCCATTCCATCTTTCTAAGTCCTCAAGATCTCCTTCAATCCATTCCTATATCCTTTGTTTGTATTTCATCATTGCTTCTTTCCTTTGAAGTATGTAGTTAGCCTGGTCTTCTAATTCTCCTGTTCATTCCTACTTGCTTTGTTTTTGTGCTGGCTCATTTCTTCGTTGAACCATCCTTTCTTTAGGTGCTTTCGTTTAGCATGGTTTAGCATAGTTTAGTATTACTATTCGCCCCGTGGTGTACTGTATCGCTCAATCTTGTCAGTTTAACAGATTCAGTCATAAGAGTATATTTGGTTGGTTTTAAAGGTATACTGGTAATATATAAGGTGCTTTCGTTTAACAGACCCTAGGCGTGCTGTATCGCCCAAGTCTTGCAGTCGTGCACCGCCGGTTGTAAAAGCCGAGGTAGAATTGTGCGCACCTGGTGCGGCAAATCGAACAGACAATAAGCCCGTAGCAGCACAGAGCCATAAACGAAAACAGCTTGTTGGTCCCCTTTTCTTTCCTATTGTTACCACTGTTGCGCTGGTTATAATGTTCTGAAATAGCCAATTCCTTATTCATATCTTCTGTTGTTGATGTTGTAGCGCTATTTCATTCAGTTGTAATTTTGAGGGGGCTCGGAAGGCTACTTTAAGATTGTTTGATGTGAGAATATTTCCTATTTTTACTGAAATTGGTCCGAAAAAGGTTAACGAGGCAAAGATAGGTGTTGGTGCGGGTATAACGGGGTAGATCATTTTAATTGCTAACTGTCTATATTTCCGATGAATGATTTTGTCAATTTGGTTTGTGTAGAATCCGTTATTCACGGCGATGGTTTTGATATTTTTAATTTCAGACTCGAGATCTGTTTCGGAAAGTGGTACTGTTAGGGCTCTATGAACCATTGAATTATATGCCGCTAGTTTGTGAGATAATGGATGGTGGGAATTATTAGGTATAGTAATTCCAGAGTATGTGGGCTTTCGATATATGTTAAATGCGAATGTTGATGGCGTTCTTGTGATTGCTAGACCTAGGAAGTTTATTGTATTGTTCTTTTCTATTTCAACGGTGAATTTAATTTTAGGGTGAATGGAGTTTATAAAGTTTAGGAACATTTCTAACTGTCGTGGGGTACCGAGAAAACCGGCAAGAATGTCATCTACATATCTGTACATATCTCACAAACTAGCGGCATATAATTCAATGGTTCATAGAGCCCTAACAGTACCACTTTCCGAAACAGATCTCGAGTCTGAAATTAAAAATATCAAAACCATCGCCGTGAATAACGGATTCTACACAAACCAAATTGACAAAATCATTCATCGGAAATATAGACAGTTAGCAATTAAAATGATCTACCCTGTTATACCCGCACCAACACCTATCTTTGCCTCGTTAACCTTTTTCGGACCAATTTCAGTAAAAATAGGAAATATTCTCACATCAAACAATCTTAAAGTAGCCTTCCGAGCCCCCTCAAAATTATCTACTATATTGTTCAACTCTAAAGACCACCAGCCCTCTTCTTCAAAATCAGGAGTTTATCAATTGAAATGTTCCGAGTGTACTGGTGTATATGTGGGTCAAACTGGTCGTAATTTTGAAAAACGATATAACGAACATTATTCCTCATTTAGACTCGGCAACACTTCCTCAACTTTCGCGAACCATTGTTTAAATACCGACCACCCGTTTCCAAATTTTGATTCTCTTCAGATCTTGCACATCGCAGAGAAAGGGAGAAAATTAACACTATTAGAATCACTGGAAATTTATAAATTACGTCAGCAAAACAATTTGGAGATTCTTAATGACCAGCTCGACCTAGTATATACACCACTATTTAAATGTATCCCGTCAGTATAGAATTGTAATCAGCTATAAATTATTACTATTGTTATTATCAAAAAAAAAAAAAAAAATGTTCATTAATTTATTTCCCGCTTTTCTTATATTACTGTTTGATTTGTATTTATTATTATTATTATTTTGTTTATATATATATATATATATATATATATGTATATATATATATATATATATATATATATATATATATATATGTATGTATGTATGTATGTGTGTATATGTATATATATATATCAGGTATCATATTTTTTTTTTTGTTTGTTTTGTTTTTTATAGCATTTTGTGTTCTTTTATATATTGGTATTTCATTTTTATATAGTCTTTTAAACCTTAAAAGTTGGAAAATCCGCTGCGGGAATTAGTTTGTAACCATTAGTGTTTACAGGGTAATCCCCGAGGGTGGGTTTTCCTCCTTCTTTGGTCTTACATGTGTATATATTTTTTCTTTTAGGTTATTTTTATTTTTATTTTTTTTTTAATTTTATTTTTTTATTGCTGTTCAATTGTATACTGTTTATTGATGTTTGTAAACTTATATAAGCGCGCTCGTTCATTTTTACCTTCAGTCATCGGGTAAAACTTGACAATGCCTAGAGCTTAGGCGAAACTAGTTGTTTTAAACAATTAAATAAGTGGTAAAAAACATAGTAGTTTTATTCATCTCCTTTATTGAAAATGAATTACCACGTAGTAGACGCCAAAACCATTCAATTTCTGAAAGAAGCCAGTACGGCAGAACAGGCGAAATTATATTTTCGATTGATGAAGAAAGAAAAAGTGAATGCGCAAAATATCTGGTTTATACAAGAATGTCTTCGGAGGAATCTTACACCCAACTTCATAACAATTAGAACTAGCTCGACTACATCATCTGCAAAGAAGGCCTTAGACGCAGCACGGAATATTTGGATGAGAGAGGAAGTGAGATTCCTTTACCGCCGGAGATGTGTCCTGCAACATTATTTAAAGGTAGTACACTCTGAACTTTCATTTAAACTCCATGCCCTCGAATTTGACGCCCTAGACGACTCCATCAGAGACGCTATCAGTAGACTTATCTATAAAAAGTATCAGACTCAATCCAAAAAACTCCTTAATCTGACACACTCCAAACATACACTCGCCGTACCGACGGAAAGATATGCAACATTTAATAATGACACCCCCTTAGTTAACAATTTATCTACAACAAATTTCACCGAAAAAGAAATGTCACTACTATCTAAAGGCCCAAACTACTCCCCTCATATTACTCACAATAATATTCATGAAAACCTCATTGTTGAATCGGAAATAGCTTTAAATAAAATACCAGACAATTTGATCCCCAAGAATGACATTATAAAAATACTAAAACATACATCTATCCCCAGCGACATCTCAGATCAACAAACCATTAGGTCCTTAAGACACAAAATCTCCGTAAATGATCTCGTTTTCACAAGAGCAGATAAATCGAATATCGTGGTAATTCTGCCAAAAACAGTATACACTGATACAATAAACGATTTTATTACCTCGGAAGACCTTACCGAAATCAATGACCCCACATTCGAATTTCAAAAGAACGTAAGAGATTTTCTCAAACACCCTTCATCGATATTCGATAAATCTGATCTTTGGAGACTTACCACTATGAATCCACGTGCACCCCGATTATATGGGTTAATCAAAACTCATAAAGAAAACCTCCCGATAAGACCGGTTGTATCCTATATCAATTCACCAATACGGCAATTTGCAATCAAAACCAACGCTATTTTTAATCAGTTAATTAAGTTTAACTCTCCATACAGTATCAAAAATTCACACTCACTAATCACCAAACTCAATACGCTCGCTGCCCCCAAAAACTTTAAATTAGTCTCATTTGATGTCACAAGCATGTTTTCAAAAATTCCATGTGACGAATGCCTTACTATCATTCGGGACTTAATGGATACAACCACCATACACCCAGTAACCAGATCAGAACTTCAGTCAGCCTTTGAAATGTGTGTTGCACAAAATTATTTCCAATTTGACAATAAATTCTATTTTCAAAACTCTGGTCTCCCCATGGGCTCACCCCTCAGCCCACTGTTAGCTGACATCTTTATGTCCCACCTGGAGAAACAAATTTTCAAGTCGAAACTTACAGACATACACATTAAATTTTGGTACAGATATGTAGATGACATTCTTGCCGGTTTTCTCGGTACCCCACGACAGTTAGAAATGTTCCTAAACTTTATAAACTCCATTCACCCTAAAATTAAATTCACCGTTGAAATAGAAAAGAACAATACAATAAACTTCCTAGATCTAGCAATCACAAGAACGCCATCAACATTCGCATTTAACATATATCGAAAGCCCACATACTCTGGAATTACTATACCTAATAATTCCCACCATCCATTATCTCACAAACTAGCGGCATATAATTCAATGGTTCATAGAGCCCTAACAGTACCACTTTCCGAAACAGATCTCGAGTCTGAAATTAAAAATATCAAAACCATCGCCGTGAATAACGGATTCTACACAAACCAAATTGACAAAATCATTCATCGGAAATATAGACAGTTAGCAATTAAAATGATCTACCCCGTTATACCCGCACCAACACCTATCTTTGCCTCGTTAACCTTTTTCGGACCAATTTCAGTAAAAATAGGAAATATTCTCACATCAAACAATCTTAAAGTAGCCTTCCGAGCCCCCTCAAAATTATCTACTATATTGTTCAACTCTAAAGACCACCAGCCCTCTTCTTCAAAATCAGGAGTTTATCAATTGAAATGTTCCGAGTGTACTGGTGTATATGTGGGTCAAACTGGTCGTAATTTTGAAAAACGATATAACGAACATTATTCCTCATTTAGACTCGGCAACACTTCCTCAACTTTCGCGAACCATTGTTTAAATACCGACCACCCGTTTCCAAATTTTGATTCTCTTCAGATCTTGCACATCGCAGAGAAAGGGAGAAAATTAACACTATTAGAATCACTGGAAATTTATAAATTACGTCAGCAAAACAATTTGGAGATTCTTAATGACCAGCTCGACCTAGTATATACACCACTATTTAAATGTATCCCGTCAGTATAGAATTGTAATCAGCTATAAATTATTACTATTGTTATTATCAAAAAAAAAAAAAAAATGTTCATTAATTTATTTCCCGCTTTTCTTATATTACTGTTTGATTTGTATTTATTATTATTATTATTTTGTTTATATATATATATATATATATATGTATATATATATATATATATATATATATATATATATATATATATATGTATGTATGTATGTATGTGTGTATATGTATATATATATATATTAGGTATCATATATTTTTTTTTTTTGTTTTGTTTTTTATAGCATTTTGTGTTCTTTTATATATTGGTATTTCATTTTTATATAGTCTTTTAAACCTTAAAAGTTGGAAAATCCGCTGCGGGAATTAGTTTGTAACCATTAGTGTTTACAGGGTAATCCCCGAGGGTGGGTTTTCCTCCTTCTTTGGTCTTACATGTGTATATATTTTTTCTTTTAGGTTATTTTTATTTTTATTTTTTTTTTAAATTTTATTTTTTTATTGCTGTTCAATTGTATACTGTTTATTGATGTTTGTAAACTTATATAAGCGCGCTCGTTCATTTTTACCTTCAGTCATCGGGTAAAACTTGACAATGCCTAGAGCTTAGGCGAAACTAGTTGTTTTAAACAATTAAATAAGTGGTAAAAAACATAGTAGTTTTATTCATCTCCTTTATTGAGTATGATAATGATATAAATATATATATATATATATATATATATATTGTTTTTAATAAATTAAAATAAATTCACATTGCCTGAATTTCTTAACTTTATCCATACTTTGTATGATAAAGTAACACAATATCTGTTATAGTCACTACAAATTTAATTTTCATATATCGCACACTGAAATGACAAGTGTTGAAAAAAATATTTACAGATAAATGCATTTTAAAGATTGCTATAGTTCCAATAGTTTTACCATTGAGTATAATGTAACCATTTTTTTTAAATAATAATTTATTCTAAACGCAAAAAGAATTAAAGGTACGTTAAAATATACATAAGAATCATCAAAACAAAAATCAAAACCTGAAACTTCATTTTAAAAGTTACGACACTTGTTGATCAATTTGAATAAAATTTTAGCAAATTTGTTGTCCCTTATTATGATGAAACAATCAAATTATTAAACAGCAATAAAATTGTAATTTACATTATTAGTGCAGGAAGGCAAGTCCCGAATTAGCGAATGAGTTTACAGCACGAGCCGAAGGCTAAGAGCGAATTCGGGAAACGGCCTTATTGCACGAATAATGTATCTTATTTTTTGTACGAATAAATACTAAATATTTATTTAAAGTTGTGACAAATAGGTAATGTTACACTACCAATTACATATAATTTAAAGTCTATAGTTTCTTTAAAATTGTATTTATTCAGTATCATATCGTTAATTTTTAATGCTATTTGAAGTATAAGAGGTATGCGCTGTGCTTGCATGCATTCTCATATTTATAAATACACATTTACATTGGTACCAAATTTATTTTAAGTTGGCAACACTGGCTACTTCCCGCACTAGTGCGGGAAGTAGTATTCCCCGTACCCAAATCAATGCGGAAAATGACTTGTCTTAGGACATGAGTACAAAAAAGTATTTTTCAATAATTAATTGCTCCACTTCGATTTGCTATGCACTCATTTAAACGGCGGGGCATATTGTCAATGAAGTGATAATTTTTTTTTCTATGTGTATCATTTAAAGCTTCCTGAAAACATACTCAATGGATAACAAATCTGGCGACCGAGCTGGAGCTGGGAAAACAACAATGTTAGGTTCTTGCAAACATGTTATGACGCTAGCCGTTTGAGTCCGTGCGTTTTCTTGTTGGAAAATCGGATTTTCTAACCCCGAAGAAATGGAAGTGCAACAGCACATTGGCACTATATCAATGTAACCCAGGGTTATCTTCCACCATAACATGTTGCACCCCATATTATAACTCCTTATATGATGTCATTCTTGAAACCATTTAGCACTTTCGTTGCCCCATTCTGCGCTCCGTGAAGTAAAATAAAAGGAAGACACACAAATGGAAGATACGAATGCTGTTCATAAGACTTTCTCCGGCGATAAACAGATGACATTGATATTCTGAGTCCTACACCTTCCGAGTTATAGGATATTTTGTGGGCAAAAGTCTCCAACGGCGTTCTTAGAGATCTGTAGTCGTCCAGATCCAAGGCGACGTTATTGAAACCCTTCATGGGATCATCTGTACCAACATCTTACCACCGTTGAGTATTAATGGATGCATGAATACGGCCCCGTTTGATTTAGTTGCGGTAATTTGCACGTAGGTAAACTCTTACACACTTACATACGAATGGCTTGTTTAATATAATTAATTGATACTAAGTTACAACAAATAAATGACACATAAAACAAAAACAACATCTATAGAGTTATAGTATTTAAATTTTAATCATTACATTGTTTCATGGAAATAGCCATGTTTTGATCATTGTGTTAAAATCTATAAGTGTGTTGCGTTTTTTATTTATGAAATATAGTATATATATATAGTTGAGACATATCGACATCTAGCTCAGAACTCCATAGTGGCCTGGTGGTTTGTTTAAAATTGTTTTGTAATGGTTGTAGATGTGTGCTGCTTTCCGCTGCAATTTTCTTTGATTGTCTTATTAAACCATGGTGATTTGGCGATCAAGGTTTGTGTACTCTTACCTGCCCTCCTAGCACCTCCTCTGTGCAACTGCTTTCAACGCCGTCTTCTTCTCTTATACTGTTGTATATATTATCCCTGGCAGTTATCTTGTTAAATCGTCCGTTAGCTCCTCTCCACTTTGATCTTGTAATGTGCTGCTTCCGTTTCATATGTATTTCCAGTTGCAGTTTACAGATCAGATTGTTATCACAGCTTACATCTGCTAAACATCTCACATCCAGTATTGATTCATTACTATTTTTCGGTTCTTAGCATATATCGTGGACCTCTGCTCGCGGTTGTTGCTTTATACATATTTATGTTGTTCTTTGTGGTCAAAGGTGTTAATAATGCTAAGTTCGTTTAATACGTACATATTCATCTCAGTACTCAATTCTTGGGTGGTGCATTTCTCTGCTTGTCAAGCTCCTCTTGTTCTTTCAATCTCAGAATATTGTTAATGTAAGTTGCAATAATTCTACCCCGACCCCACTTGTTAGTCGACTTCTATACGAATACCACTGTAGGCATTCGAAGAGAGTGTGCTCTGCATCGTCAGATTCGGGGCTGCATTGGAAATAGTCCTGGCTGCTGGGCTTGCCAATCCTGCACAGGTACTCTTGAAAGCTTCCATGGCCCGTGAACGCCTGCGTCAGGGGAAAGTCAAGCTCTCCATGCTTCCTGCGCACCAAACTTCTTATATCAGAGATGGCCTTCTTAGTCCACTCGGATTTCCTCTCGGTAGCATTCCAGATTTCTTGTCACTTTGTTATGGTATTCTCCCTTTCAGCCTTTCTGGAACCCTTAGTATTTTCTTGTCCTGCCCCGAACAGACCTTGCCCTTCGTAGGCGAATAGCTCGATTAGTGGCATCCCCGCTACCACAAGTACTGCCTCTCTAGAGACTGTACGGTACGCGCTCGTCACCCTTAAAGCGATGCTATTTGTAAAAAAAAGACCTTTATTGGCATTTCCCTCACTGCCCCTCCACATCACAAACCTCAACAAAAATATACAAAAATAAAAATAAAAATACCAATATAAATAAAAGTACTACTCCGCAAAAATTAAATTACAAATTACCCTCATCTATCGCCGCTCCCTTTGCCCTTGCCACTTTCCTCTCCCACGTCAGCCTCTTGTAGATTTTCACGCCTTCCCCACCCTCGCATAACCATTCATTCAGCTTTCTGCAGTCTCCCACCCACTCTGCTTTCACACCCTCACATTCTTCGCTAAGGTGCCACCACGTGTCGCTTCCCTTACTACACAGCGCACACGCGGTGTACCCTAGACCCATCCACACTTTCCTCCCTCTCTCGTCTGACCCACACCTCGCTCTTGCCATGCATACCTTGCCCTCCCTGCTCTACTCACCCCTGGCCAGTAACTCGGGAGTCTCCCACTCACTTGCCACTCTACGTAGCCAGGATTGTAAGAGCTCTCATTCATTCTAGTCTGCCGTTCTTGCCACTCAATATCTCTCAATCTCTCTCTTACCTCAGTTCCTAGGCTACTCATTTCTCTCAGCTTCTCCTCTACCCACACCTCAGACATACCCACTCTTTCATACATCCTTCCTCTATCCTTTCTCCTACCACTCTCCGTCCTACTCTTACACCTCATCCATACCTCTCGCACCAGTCTTTCCTCACTCAATTCCAGCAATCTTTCTTCAAACTTCACAACCCTTACACACGACTCCCACCACATACTCATACGATTCGTCTCCTGCAACAGCACTGCTCTCGGTGTCGACTTTTCGAGACCCAGCAGACTCTTCAGGAGCACACCTTGCTCTCTCTCTATCACATCCCACTCACGCAATCCCCACACTTCCACTCCATACAACAGTCTAGGTTTTACACACGCATCCCAGATCATGCACGCCATTACGAGGTTACCGCCCCACGACCTCTCCCATTTCCTTCTCGCTATTACCCAAGCCATTCTCGCTTTCGCTTGCATACTTTCCACATGCACCCTAAATCCTCCTCCACTGTCAAACCAGAAACCCAAATATATAAAGATATTCACTCTCTCAATCATCCTTCCCTTCCATTTCAGCTCTTCCACTCTACCCCTTCTACCCCTATTCCCAAACATCATCCATTTAGTCTTCTCCACATTCACTACTAGCCCTTTCCTATCCATGTACCTTCCCATTCTTTCCAACATCTCTTGCATTTCTTCCACTCTCTTGGCTACTAATACTATGTCATCCGCATATGCCAGCATCCACACCTTGGTTCTCCCCACCACGACCCCTCCAGCCTGTCCTCTCCTCAGCACCGCCTCCAACTCGCTTGTGTATAGATTGAACAGGAGGGGGCTTAGCGGGCACCCTTGCCTTACACCCACATTCACCCTAAACTTCTCAGACACTTCTCCATTCACTCTCGATTTTGCCCACGTCTCTTTATATTTACTTCTTACCCACTCCACACTTTCATCTTCCATCCCCAATTTATCCATACACTTCACGAGCTTTCCTCTAGGAACAGGAACTGAATCATACGCCGCTTTCAAATCCACAAACACCGCATACACTCTCCCTTTGCACTCCAACGCTTCCTCCAACATTCTCGCAAGCGTGAAAATCTGCTCCCTCGTCCCTCTTCCCTTTCTGAAACCCCCCTGGCATTCCGGCAGCAGCCCTTTTCGATCCAATTCCCTCGCTAGTCTATTTTTCACAATTGTCATCATCGCTTTGTACCCCGCATTCATAACGGTAATACCCCGATGCTATTTGTATCTTACCGGCCCACATCGTAGCACCGTCCAGCATAATACGTTCTAGTGTAGAACTCTTGCTTTCCGTCGCCACTAGGACCGCCCTTGCGGGCCGTAGCCTGTGCGTGTACGGAAAAGTTTAGATGCTTGTCCAGAGTTAGACCAAGGTATTTAGGCTGTCCTAGTATTCATTCTATCGATCTACTCGTCTTCCGTGGGTAAACAAAATTGCTTCTGTTTTCTCATAGGCCAAGAAGAGTTGATTATCCTGGATCCAGTTGCTGATTTGGTCTAGGTTATCATCCACTTCCAGACCAGCTGCTCGTCTGTCCTGACAGCTACGATCAGTATCAGATCATCAACATATCCCACCAGCTCTACTCCATCTGGAAGTTTCATAGATAAGGCAAAGGGCAGAACCATGCGGTACACAAGTCACTGCGATACGCCCACTGCTTGTTTCTGCCTCGTACATAAGTTCGCGCTCTTCCAGATAGATTTGAAAAAGCCTCATAGGTATTCCGTCGGGATGCACCTTGTGACGATGACCTGCTATGAAGCTGTATTAAAGGCGCTTCTGACATCAAGTGTAACAAGCACAATATTTGCCAGGTCCTTCATGTGCCTTCGCGAGGTTTCTGTGTAGTATGAAACGAAACCCAATTTAGCCCATTTCCACGTAACGGGGAAAACACCTATTTCCAGTGCCTCATTCATTGCTTGGGGCGTAGCTAGGGGGAACTCCTTTGCGTTTATTCTAACTATTTCAGAAGGCACTCTATCCGGTCTGAGAGCTCTGTCGTAATCGATGGCTGGTAGTAGTGAGCTCTTCCTCAGGGAATGGCTTTGAGACTTCATCGGCAAGATTAATCATTGGTACCTTGTGTTACAGTCGTAGAGGAAGCTTATATATAAATGGTCAATGAAGGTTTCCTCCACTAGTACCTGCCAGTCCTTGATGGTATTTGCAGCTGCGGACGACACAAACGTTAGGTCGAGAATAACCTCATAATACTTCTCCGGAAACTCGTACATCCTACCCCATTTGCCGGGACATAGTTGTTATAGTAAGAATATTAAGAGCTCATCTTAGGAGAGAATTTCCTAGAGGTGCGTAGCAACCAATTTTTCAGTATCGAAAGTAAAGAAAGAAATAGATAGTGTTTTGATCCACCCTAATATATATATATATATATATATATATATATATATATATATATATATATATATATATATATAATTACTAATTTCCGGCTGAAATCAATGTAAATATTATCACAATAGTAATAATAATAATTAATTGTAAATACTCATAATTTAGTTTAATGTGAATATGCGAAAAACATAACATAAAAACCCGTATTTAATTATTAAAATATGATGTTTATAACTATAAACATCATATTTTAATAATTAAATACCGGGATCCCGGTTTTTCCACATTTAAATACCGAAATACCGATATTGAAATTCAGACACAGACGGACGAATTAAATTATGATTTTCACTATAAAAAAGGCAAGAGAGTACTGTAACATATTAACATTCGTATGATGAAGATATAAACTATTATAAGCCGTCAAAATAGGGCTTACGATATAACACTATTACACATATATTATAACACACACAATACCCATGTTGCTTCATATACTACTAACAAAATTGTGGGGTACACACTAATTTGCCGTCTACTGCTTAAAACAACCTATAATTTCAAATATGTATTAGTGCAATGATACATAATGGCCCGTAATTAGTTTAAATTGTATATTGTTAATAAAAATTGTATCCGAAAGGGAAAATCCATAAACTAGAAGGCTGTACAATTACTAATATCTTATTATTACAGCGAAATCAAGGATTATTCGTACATATTTCTATATACGTTTTCATGTTCGTTGTTGTATTGAGTAATGTTTTGTATTGCTTAATATTTAAATTAGATAACAATTAAATGTTTCGATAAAAGGTAATTGTCCACAATTAATACTACGATGTACCTTGAAACCACCGCTTAATGATGCGCTTATAGACTATTTGCTTTCAGTATTGATTGTATTGCAAAATATTGGTTCCGCTTGTGTGCTTTTTATAAATATATAAGATATACAATTATTTAAACATAATAAGAAAGGACAACAATATGTCTTAATTTGATTTGAAGGTAAAATCGTACTATTAAATATTATAATTATATAAAAATTATGGATTATAAGTACTGAAATAAATTATTAGTATGTAATGTATAAAGCGTAATTTATAATTTAAATTACCTCATATTTTCAGAAAATTTGTTATAAAGTTGCCTAGCACATGTTACAGTCAAATAGTATAGCAGCACCCCGTGACCAGCACAAAAGTTTACAGTAAATAAACTATTAATACCGAACAGATTTCATTCAAAATAGTTTACGATTATGGGAAATATATAAACATTCATGATTTCTGGTTAGTTAATTAAATAAATAAAGTTTAATAAATGTATTTTGTAATATAAAATAAAACAATTACACTGCATCATTATGCAAACAATTAAATTGCATTGAAGGTATATTTTAATTTAATAAAATTTAAACAACTAGGTTAACATAACAATACCAGTTGCTATTTAGATCGCGTATCAGCTTGTAATGGCTATGCTAAACTATTTGCAAACCGTCCACCCGCATCAAGAAAATGTGCATAAATTTACAATAATATTTGTATCAAGGCTCCCATTTCTACAATCTTGCTAAATGAAATATAAATAATCGCCAAGTACATCTCAAATTTTATTCGCGCAGTACATATTAACTACATTTCATTTTAAAACAGTATTTAATAAAACACTAATAATTTTTATCAAAACTTTTTGCAAAAAAATATTACTCGAAAGAATCAAGCCGATGCTGTTTAAAAGATATTTAAACCCTAACCGCCAATTTGGATTCAGACAACAAAATGGCACTGTCGATCAAATACACGCAATGTAATGCAAAAAAAATAAAATAAGCCTTCTAAACAAAATTGTACACCGACGATTATTTGGAAATCGAATCAAACGCCTGTCGACAATAATGGCATTCTGAATTGCTATTCCAATTAAAAGGCGATCTTCCGCAAAACCTATACAAAATCTTATAATCGTACTTAAGCAAACGTTTATTTCAAGTGAAGTTTAGGACGAACAACTATTTTCAATACATACCAGTGTAGCGTTCTGGGTTCATTGCTCTATTTTCTTTATACAGCAGATATGCCAACACAAACAAAGCTTCAACATTTGTCGATGATACAGCTATACGGCCTACAATACAAACCCAAAAATAGCTTCAAATCTATTACACCAAAACATAATGCAAATCTAAATCTGGTTAAGAATTTGGCTAATAAATGCAAATAGGAGTAAGTTGACCAATCTAACGTACACACTAAAAGAGGAAACGTATCCCCCAGTATTCATAAATTATTAATAGCTTCTAAGCGTACGGAGTCTAGCTCTTGTGTGCTGCAAAAAACTTAAATATTGAGATTCTAGAAATATGCCAAAACAAAGTTCTACTATTAATACCTAAACTACCACAAAACGACCCGAACTCACGTCTACTCCAAGAATCAAATATCTTATCACACGACTGCTTAACATCTAGGAATAGCGTAGCCGAGTATCGCAATGCATTGCAAAACTCTGGTGAGTTAATGCTGTGTTAAAAGGAGAGAAACCGTACTGAGAATTCGACCTAGAAGTACCTACTTGGCATATTTGCTGATACCACATGTACGCTGTCAGGGCGAAAGCTCGGAAGAAAGTTTATATCCCTGGTTTTAGGATCGTCAAGACTATCGCGTCGTGTCTTGGTTGAAATCCGTTTATATGTATTTCTAAAATTACCATGTTCTATGTACTAATTTCCACAGCTTCTTAAGCATATCACCGTACACTTGATAAGTTTAGTCAGCAAAGATTATTGTGCTCTTACACAGCGATTCGGGTCAATTGTAGTAAGCCAAGCATGATGTTTTTTTTTTGTTCTAAAGCTGCCTGAATATGTTGTAAGTTTTTTGTATAGGATTTTAAATCTTGCCTAGATGATTTCTCATCGAGTTCGTCGCTTCGATTGTCTTTGTAATAGCGGTATTTATTGTGTGATTTCTATATCAATTTTGCAAATGTGTGATATTTGACACAGTAAGACCAGCATGTGTTGCTGGAACTCCTTCACTATCTTATTCATTGAGGAGGTTGCAGATACATGCAACTGACGGTCGCGACAAGTAGAGACTAGGAAAAACCGTAAATACATGAGTATTAAACGTTTTATAAAATTCCACTATACCACATTAAACATTCAATCCATGCCTGATACACGTACTCACTCACTTGTTTATATATCACTGTGTTTTTGAATTTTTTGTTTTTGGCAAAAAATTATTTAAATTAAAATTAATCAAATGATACAATGATTATGAATCTACTTTTGTACTGCAAATGTAATCCGCTATTTTATTTCGTTTCGTTTTATACCTATCTGACTAAACTAAAAAAAAATCAGGATGTGGAAAACGTGATTTATTTGACAAACAAACCAAATATCTAAGATGATTTGAGCTTATCACTCGTGGTACCACCTCGTGCTCGAATTACGGCCTGACTTAGCCGTAGTCTACTTCTAATGAGATTTTCAATGTTGAGTTAAGGAATATTTTCCCACTCCTGAACAGCAAAACGCTCCAACTTTTGTAGGTTCCGTAAAACTAGCATTTTTTTTGGTACACCAGTGAATACACTTTGCTTTACGCAGTTTGTCTGTAGCGGTTGATCGGTTACCTAATATGGCAGTATCATCAAACGTTGGTGTAGTTATCGAACGTTGGTGTAGTTAGTTAGGAGCATGTCGCTTATGCATGTGGGCTCCCAAGATATTGCCTTGTGGGACACCTGCGTAGACCATTTTGAAGTTTGAGTATTGATCATCTTGTCTTACTCTAAAAAGTCGTCCCGTAAGATATGATACCAGCAGTTGCGCTAGTTTGGCTGCTAGCATTTAATTTAATTTATAGATTAACGTATTGAGCCCCGACATGAGAAACGAAAATCTGGTCCAACAGATCAGAATTTTGTTTGCATATTAACTTTATATTAACCATATATATCCAACAGACTTGATTTTTATCAATATGTGTTTTTAAAATTTTTGTTTCACATATCGACTGTGTAGCGCATGAAAGGCCAATCTGCGTTTTGAACAAAAGGACCAAACTGATTTAAAAGATTTAATACTAATATTTAACTTTTAAATATTGTGAAATGAAAAATTGAGAGAGAGCCACAGTTTGCCCCTCGTAAATTAGCCATTTTAATTTTGTTTATTAAGTCCTTTAAATCTGTTTGATCCTTTTGTTAAAAAAGAAGATTGGACCTTCTTGCGCTACACTGTCGATATATGCCGCGCCATTTGTGTAACATTTATGCTTTTGTGGACTATCAATGTGGTTTCGTCGAATAAACAGAACAAGACTTGCATTTGAACACAAAACTCTGGCGCTGATATAATTAGTGGTGTAATCGCCGTTTAAATGAACAAAGTTTATGAGACACCACAGGAGTACATCGCCGTCCTATACCTCCCAGTTAACGTGGCATCGCGTTGATGCCGTCCGGAGCTTAAAGTATTAATCTTTGGTGCCAGACTTTATTAGAGGCCTGGGTCTCGTCAAGGAAGATTGCTGAGCTTTGCTTAGGTCCATGGTCTTGATCGATAGCGGAGTGTCGATCTCGGAATCATTGGTGGTTCAAAATCAAGTGTATTTTGATTAGAAGTGGCTTTAGTCTTCTCAAAGCAAGTTTTTCGAATATCTTTGACATGATAGGTATGGATATAGGTCTGTAATGCTTTATGTCGTTTGCCAGGTTTTGGCAGCACGATTACCTATGATGCTATCCAGCGGTCTAGTACCTGTAACAAGTCGCGTGGGTGCTATCCTGCGGGAATGGTAGGTATTATGACCGGGTGAATCCCCTGAACTGGGTAGTCGTGGTTAGGGGGGTGTTCCAAACTACCCGCGTGGTTGTGCCGTGCGTAGAATACCGTATGGGTGTATGAACGGAACCTGGTGATTGCGCCTTCCCGACATGGGGTTCAATATATCTGGTCTTGGCAACACTTCACTTTGTCCAGGATTTCACCCGAAACGGGCGATATGTGTCTGATCCAGTACAGCTCAATCGGCTGTGCTGTCCAATTACGGCTAGTGGGTCACCTGCCCCGGTAGCTATATCCACCCTGTAGCCTTGGCGTATCCAGAATAACCTGGTTCGACCCCTTTATGAGGGTTCCAGATGGATAGGGGACATCAAAGAATACACCAGCACGCGACAACTGGAGTGTAGCTTCAAGCAGGGCTGAACCTAGTCGTGGGACGGTTGTGTCTATCAGCGTCACCCCAAACACGGCAACCGGGATATCGGAAGGCCATTATACACTGTCCCAAAAGCAGGAAGTGTGGCCCGAAGATTTCTGGACAGAGGGGGCGGAAGGCAGCTCTTAAGGAGTGAACTTCTGTACCCCATCAGACAGCCACATTGCCAGCGACGCCACTAGCGGCCGGGTCTTTGGGCTACGTGTGTCAACAGCATGCTGCTGGTCATGCCTTGGGTCATTTCTCAAATGTTCAAACAACGCTGCTGGAACAACATCCACTCCTGGTCTTAGGCCGCCAACTTTTAGTGGCTCGGGTCGCGCCAGTGAAACATTTTGACTTAAGTGCGATGATGACCAGTGTTGAGGAAGAGTCTGCTCAGGTGGTGTGTGCACTAAAGCAGGCTGCTGACACACCTAAGGCGAAAAGCGCAGCTGAGCAGGAAGGACCTGACGCTGTTGCCTATACTGCTCCTGCTTATCAGCCCACGAGCTAAAAGCAAGAGGGAACCTTGAAGGACTTTATGTAATTTAATCGTAAGCGTCTACCAGATAAATCTCCATCATAGCCGGTCTGCGACAGCCCAGCTTCCTGGAAAACCTGGATTGTTAAAACTAGGGTTTCGGAATTAGGCAAACTAAGTGGACAAATCATATCCACGCCCACAAACAGCAAACTGAGAACTTGTATATACACATCTAGGAACCTAAAGGTTACACCATTGACACAGCTGAGTAGTGTTGATAACTCAGCTCAGAATTGGCTGATGTGGGCGAGACAGGAAAGATGACATAATAATGGCAATGTTGAACGACAACCCAACTCACCTCATCATAAGCTGTGACTCCAATGCACACTAAACGGTTTGGAGAAGCGCAGATACAAATGATAGGGGTTAGACTCGTCTAGACTTTCGTTCAGGTACCAATTCGATAATAAACCGTGGCTGTGAACCGACGTTTGTGACATCACGTTACCAAACGGTGATTGATAGCACACTGGCTAGTTTTGAAATCTCTAACGCAATTTGAGAAGCTTTTAAAGACAACCAAAAGTCATTCAAGAGTCTCGTCCGTCAAAAGCAAAGAGACTTTTGGAGGAAGTTATGTGATCAGGTAGAAAATGCTGACTAAACAGAGTTCTCTCCAAGGATCTAACACAACAACTAGGCTGTCTAAGGAGGGGTGATGGTACATACACGTTCACACGCTGTGTTGTTAGACATGCGCTTCCCTGGTTGCAAACTCGACTCGAGTCCAAACTGGTAGCGCTCGCCGGCTTGACAACTTGGGCTATACAATCCTTCAAGCCTTATAAATTGCCGGGCTTAGATGGCGTATATCCTGCCCTACTACAGTGAGGTCTTGGTTACGTTCATCGGTAGCTAAACCACGTTTTCGAGGCATGTATAGCCTTAAAATACATTTGAAAGGGAGCTGAATGGACCTTCATACCTAAACCGGACAGAGAAGGCTACACCTCTGCCAAATCATTCAGACCCTTTAGCCTCACTTTGTTCATGCAAACATTCTGGTGATCCACATATAATGGATGAACCGCTAATTATGTATCCGCTTCATGCCAAGTAATAGGCATATCTCCCAGGAAAGTCGACGGAGTCCACCCTCTGCGAAGTTGTGAGTCACATCGAGAGATCTATGGGGCCCGGACCAGCTACACTGAGAGTATTAATTGACATCTAAGGAGTTTCCGACAGGGCTACTTTTGATAGTATCGAGAGTACCCTATTTAAGCATGGTATCTGTCCAACAGTCGTGGAATGGATACCAAACAAGCTCATGTGGAGTGCCGTTTGCGTTAAAGTAAGAAGCACCACCGTCAAACGAATGGTAACTAGGAGCTGCCCATAAGGGGGAGTTCTATCTCCACTACTATGGAATGTTGTAGTCGACAGCTTTATAGACCATTTAAATTAGGCAGCATGGTACATGCTTGGGTACGCGGATGGATATCGCAATCATTCTAACAGAGAACTACGAACATATACTAGGCAATATTATGCAGAGTGCACTAAGAATAGTACAAAAATAGTGCACAGTACACTGTCTTACGGTAAACCTTAGGAAGACAGATAGTCCTGTTTACACCAAAAATAAAGCCAAATACTTTAAAGTCTTATTTGGGAAACTCTAAAGCTGGCATCACAAGTAAAATATCTAGGATTTGTTCTAATTAGCAAACTAATGATTTATTTTAAAATGATATTTTAAATCAAATAAACGCAGCCCAACGGAGCCTGCTTAGTGCAGATACTTACCATTCCAAAGAAAATGTAATAGTACATTTTTATAAAGCATATAAAATAATCTTTCGGTCGGCTAAGGATATAGTCGGTGCAAGATAACTTTGAAATCAGTTCTTAGCATTTAACGATCGATCTATTTAACTGTCGTTTATTAAAATGGGCATAAAACTTATCTTTAAAGGCACCTTACACGCTAAATAACACTGTCATTTCTAGTACTGTTTGTCTAGTATTTGCTTTAATATTTATCAACCAATAAATTATCCGGATTAACTTCAGTATTCTGTATCAATATAATATCTTACACGATCAGTAATATTGTCAATATTTTAGAATACCGACACTGTTATTGACCGTGTAAGTGTCTTATAGGACTGCTAAAATCATATATTTTTCTGCCATGACAACTCTACAAAAAATATACAGAACCACATATAGATGTGTCTATTTTTTATGACAGTGTCATTTTTTCCGTATTTAATTTGCAGCTTTATGGGGCTTCTTTGGAATTTAAAAAATCGTTGCCATAAATAAGGCTAAAATGGCAGACCATACATCATCAACCCAGGTACGGTGAGTGAGATTTTGTAAAACACTTTTGAACTCACAAGTTGGATTATAGATAGATCTTTCTGTGCCACAAATAGATCACGCGCGGAAGGCATTTAGAGCGCGCATTCGCTTCAGGGCAATGGTTAGGCTCGCGTATGCTAATCGAGAATGGCTGCAGGAGAAGGACCCGATAAAGAAGAAGCGAGATCGTTCTGTTCACAGCCGAGAACCGGCTGCCCAGAATATTTCTTTGGCGGTATGTTTAATATTTAAAGAATCTAGTATCATAAATCTAATAGCTCAGACTTCAATCAATTGCTCCCAAACCCTTTTTGAAATTGATTCTGAGATAAAACATTAGTTAGTAGATGAATATGCCGTCCCCGAAGTAAACTGTATAATAAATAGCAAACTACTTTCAACTATTGCCAGAAAGTATAATCGGTTAATTAGGTTAATGGGTTTTACGACATATATAATATTATAAATGTATCTGTACTGAAGTCACTGGTGATCGTCGCGTTTCGCACCATTCGTTGCAGGCCGCTAAGACAGCACCACCGATTCAGTCGGACAGTGGATTATCGAAGCCTTCATTTCTTTTGTTCAGACGCGTCAAACTCGGACTACCCGAGTGTACGGGTAGGTCGGGCATTTCGTCAGCGGGCCATAGTCCACCTTTCCTATGCAGAGCACCGCGGGCTTCGACGTCGCGAATCGCAGCAACGACAAATGGAGGCGCCAAAATTTCCGTCAGCCTGAATAATAACATCATACACCACTAGATTCAAGATAAAGGACAATCAACATTCAGACCGAAATATCGAAGCACCAAGAGATTCCATCAGGATGGTGAGCATGGAAACATTTTCTCTCTCTCATGGAGCAATTTATGTCGCCTTCGTAGTTCAACCCCACATCGTAACTTATGGCTTATATGAAAGCTAATTATGAAAGAACCGCTGTGGTAAATGGAAAATTGGCTACCTATAATATAACTATTCTCTGATCAGTAAATCTGTAATGACACACCATGAGATGTGGTTCAAAAAATTAGCCGCCTCCTAGAATAAAACCGGCCATCTTGGAGCATCTTGGAACAGCACGAGATGGATATTTAAAATTTAGTCAGAGGGTATGGCAGGCGCTATCAATTAATTACAATTAAGAGGGCGAACTGGAACATGCTATTAATAAGTAGCCAGGAATAATTTTTTTTATAATACTCAGAGATGGATCTACGTAGTAGCAAGTAAGAATGAATAAATAAGATCTATCCATGGTGCAGATTAGCCATAATGTCGACCCTACGACGACAAGTGATACTACTTGCCCAGAACTTCATCTGAGCTTCTGCAAGGCCCGCAGTGCGCTAGGATGATATTCCGAGTAGCTACGGTAGAAGAGATCGGATGATACTGCCGCCTACCCTACTACATTGGAACATCTTGCTAATTTCAAAAACTGACGAAAGATTATTATTGGTCGCCTCATATTTAAATTATTTTTTACAATGGACTGGCCCTCCAAGGCGTCTACACGCTCCTGCTATACACGCCTATAAGTCACGAGTGAGCCGCTGAAATGGCCACAGCTTTTGGGCGAGAATTTTCTGCAAGGTTTGCGTAAGAAGGGTCCATTTTTCGAATCTATACAGCAGTATAGGGAAGATGTAGCATTTTATCACTCGCAACCTATGAGCTAGATTTAATCCGTGGTTGGCCAACAGTTTCTGCATTTGTGCAAAGGTACTTCTAGAATGTTCGATACGAATTTACATTGCCGCCTATACTCATTCAAAAAATGTTAAGGTATTATTTGTAGTGTCGAACACGTTCAAGTACGTCATTACTAAGCGCTAACTGAGCAGTAACATGGGACATTTAGTTATTAGCATATTTATGTTAATTTTTAGACTCATTTTAATACTAGCGACATTAACTCTACCCAGAATAGTTTGTAGATTTTCCGTTATCCGTAAAGAGGACAGTGTCATCTGCATATCTGATGTTATTGATTCTCTCGCCATTGACATTAATGTCCTCTATTGTATCCTATAACGTCTCTTGTAATATTGATTCCAAATAAATATTGAAGAGTAATAGAGATAAAAGACATCCTTCTGATATTCAGATTAATGTCGTTTCGTATTTTTTAAATCTGCCATATTTCTGTCCAAATATTTTTCAAAGTAGATGAAACATACAGACATCTTGATTCATATACTCACATCTCTACACTAGTACTTGCATACAGAATAGGGCATCTCTTGTACTCAGACCACTCCTGAATATAAATTGCAACTCTGTTATAAAATCTTTCCATCTTTTGTAGATTGTTACATCTATGATTTTCAGGAATAGTTTCAGTACACCGCAACGGGATGTTTATCTTTGGATTGTGGTCTAACGCTACATTAGCTCCAGGCTATGTTTTCGCAGATTGAAAGTTATTTCTATAACGTTCGTCTATAAATGAAAAGAAATTGGATTAGACTAATTAAGTACTTTGTATTACGAGATTTTGTTCCTGGCAAAATTCAATACGCCGACTACCTCCTTTATTTTAATTTTCAAGATAAAAGTTGCTAATTGTGTTGCTGTCCTATCTTTACATTAAAGTCCATTAAGATTATGTTCACATTCGTGTTCTTGTTAATGTAAGTCCACTTTTAATTTGTTTTGTTTTGCTAAACTTCATCATCTTCTGTATCTGAAGTCGGTGGGTATACCTTGTTAAAATTGACGTTCAGCAATTTAGCTTCTATCTGCAGAAGTAGAAAACTGACTGAATATGGAACACGTTTTAAACTAATCGGTTAGCTTATTGTGACTAACTGCAACTCCCTGCATATGGCTCGCTCCGTCATTTTCGGCATATAAATTGTATTAACATTGGCCTGTACGGTTCCATCGCAACCCACTGATACCCAAAATATCTATGTTCATTCTAGTGACGTTCAACAACTTTCTAGGTTCGAACATACTTTGGACATTCTATCTGTTTGGTATTAGTCATCATTTTGGACCCAGAGATTCAGTAACTCATATAGATAGGCAGCTTAAGGTACTCCTTTTAGAAACTTACTATTAACGAATGAAGACAAAAAAATCATAATAATAAATAAGAAGACAAGTTAACAAATTATAACAAACATTTTGTGATTGAATGGCTTAATATTTGGTATTTCCGTCGCTTGCTTGAATAACTGCCTCGCAACGATGTCGCATACTGCTAATTGAAGTTCCAATTTCACCTTGGCCGATATCTTCCCAAATTTCTTTTAATCATAGTTTAAGCTCTTGTTGGTTGTTTGGGCGACGAGGAAGTCGTCTGCCTATCTTGTCCCAGGGGTGTTCAATTAGATTAAGGTCGGGACTTCTAGCTGATCATCGCATAGTACTGATGTTTATTTTCGCAAGATACTGTTGTGTATTTCGGGCAGTTTACGGGCTAGCGTTATCATGAATAAACATGAAATCAATCCCCACAAAAGGCGCAAAAGGCATTACGTGAGGTTCCAAAATGTTTTCCATATAAGAAACTGCCGTGACACTCCCTCTTGCTATCACCACCGTGCGAACCTCTAAAGTGATACCTCCCCACGCCATTGCAGATCCCCCACTAAACAAAACCGTCGGAGCAATGTTACATTATGCAAACGTTCTCCTGGCCGTCTATACACACGCATTCTTCCATCACCGCCATGAAGAGAAAATCTATACTCATCACTAAACATAATGTTATCCCAATCAGCCTCCAACTACTTTACATGCTCTCGAGCAGAAGGCTGCTTGACTACGATGCTCTGCGGTTAATTGTGGGACTGTAGCAAGTGCTGGAGGTAAATTGAAAACATATAAATAATTTCTTACGGTAACGCAAATTACACGAATGTCATGCGTCTCCTCAAGAATATTTTGTAGCCTTCGAGCCGTAATAAACCCTTTCCTTTAACCTTTGCATCAACAAAAAACAATATTTTTACATATGTTCTAGCATTCGTGAGTGTGCATGGGTTTCCCGATGCCTATTCAATATTCGGGTGTTGGTCGTTTGGATTACACCAAGTCGTTCACAGATATTGCGCTGACTCCTACTTTCTTCTGCAAGAGTTGCTATTCGAACAGCTTCTTTTACACTCAAATTGTGATTTCGACGATTATTATTATTCATTATTCACTATTTCACACTTTCCGTCTAAATGTAATACGAAACAAACCCAAGACGAAACAAATCTAATCAATCTTATTTGTTGTGAAAATGGTACGTCAGTTCTTTTATTTATTGATAGCAGCTTAGGGTCAAAAGCTCTATTATACTACCATTTTTAACGAAGCGGTACCTGGTTTCTATATATATTATCTCCATTAGACGTACTAGGTTCTCGGTTATACCTTTGGCTGTTAAAGTATCCCAAATAGTATACATGTTGTTCATATTCGTCACGAAGTGCGTTTTGAACAAGAGTGGGTTCAGGTTGACCTAGTCAATTTCTCACCCTACGCTGATATGCATCACAGAGTTCAATAATGCTCAGATCGAGGCTATACGCTTACCATTCTAAAGAATTGGAGTCCACTTCCTCCAACTGTTCTTCTTCTTTCTTCATCTCTACAACAATTTATTGGTTTTTGACCTCGCCTATGATTTTATTCCATTCGTCTCTCTATGATTTTATTCCATCAGCTCTTGTTCAATCTTACCATTACTCTTAGGTCCCCTCCCAGGCTGTCTTTCCACTTTTTACGGGGTCTTCCTCTCGGTCTACTCGTGGTAGGCTTCTATTATGTGATACGGTTTGTGTTCCTGCTCACTTCCATTCTATTTATATGTCCAAGCCATCTTATTCTCAGTGACTTTATGTGGTTCACTATATTGTTGTTCTTTATCAGAGCTTCGAGTTCAAACTTAATTTTTATTCTGTGTGTCTATTTCTCTTATTGTGGCCTAGATTTTTCGCTCAAATCTCTTTAATTCTTCTTCGTTTTTTCTTGAGTAGTGTCCACGTCTCTCAACTATAACTAACTACTGGTCGTATAAGGCCCCTGTATATCTTGAGCTTCGACTTGTGACTCAGGAGTTTGGTGGTTAATAACTTCCCATTTACATAGTAACCTCTTTTATTTTCTCTTTTCTTTTATTGTGCCAGTTTATATATATTATATGTAGTGGAAGTTGACACCTCAACCGATAGCCACACTGGAAGCTGGGAAGATACTTCAGTATAAGTTCGCTGAAGCGTTCTCCATAAGAGAACTCGTAACCGCGAAACCATCAACGACGACGGCCAAACCCGAGAGAATTCCATATCAGGCGCCTGGTCCATCGACGGGAGGACGCCAGTAGAAAACGAACCAAGAAGAGTCCATCAAAAAGTCGCTGCAACTAAGACAGGAGCGGGGGAACTGAGCCTCCATCAGAGTGGGAGTATATGTATATATATATATATATATATATATATATATATATATATATATATATATATATATATATATGTCAATTCTAGTGTAGACTATTCCTACTTGTCCGTGGTAGTTGGGTGACGGTCGGGGGGTACCCACCGCGATGCCCATCTCCGTACTGGGGGTTACACAGCTTGCACCGTAATAGTTTTATCCTAATCATTATTGCTCATGTCGATTTTGTGGTTTAGTTAATGGGAAAGCACCAATTCCATACGTTGTCATTGTATAGTCGTTACCCTGTTCCCGTCGTGGACAGCACAGGACAGCACTACAAACAGAAGAACTAATATTTATGGGACCTTCCAACGTCTCCGGGCCATATCCACTTACCAATAAATTTGTTGTCTCAAAATCAAAATAAATTTTTTTTGAAAAAAAATGAACGTTCTGAAAGTACATAATAGACTCACTCCCTGGTTTCTATGAAATTGGTATCGTAAATGAGACATCTTTTATATGTGTTCTTCTCATTATCAAGTAGAAATCTGCTGTATTTCAAGCCTCGATTTCTAGATACATGTTCCATACACAAACTTACTAATAGAATATGTTTTTAGGATAAAGCAATTTTAAACAGAAACTCCATCTACCGAACGGATGAGAATAAAGAGCGTATATATAAAATAATATCGTTTTTAAAATCATTCCGAAAATACAAGGAGGTGAATACGTTGTACATTATGTAATTTTGTAATTAACAAAACTATCTTTTCGTTAGAACATCGTGCGACAATTAGCCTGTGTAACGTACTACGCGTACTTCGAGACAAACAGAATAATCGTGCGACAAAACCAGCCAGGTCATGCAATGTACTTTCTTCTTAAAGGCGAATGTGAAGCATACTCAAGCAAGTACGACAAACGACTCCAAGAGGATGTTGAGACTAGTCGAAGTACATTAGTCAGTGGAACGACATTTGGCGATTACGCTTTACTACACAAAGTTCCGCATGCTTTCACAATTACAACCACTAGTATACCAATTGAAATAGTAAACATTTAAAACCCTATTTAATGTGTTTAATTATAGCTTCTTGCGAGTTTCTTTACCTAAAAGCGGACGACTTCGACGAAATCCTGCGTGATCTGATCGCAGACGATTGGCAGGAGACAATGGACTACATGAGTAAATTCACGTACTTCAACGACTGGGATATTAAAACGAAACGCGAATGTTGCATGATCGCTAAACGAGTGCACTACCGTTGCGACGAAACTGTTTTGGGAAAGAGTGAAAAAGAGGCCGATCTACCAATGGTTCACTTTATTATTAGCGGAGAATGTGTCATGATTGAGTTTCTTTTGGTGCATGAAAATATTATTAATGGTGTTCTAAAGCGAAGGCTCTTCAGTACGAAAGAGGAAGATGAGTTGTACAGGCATCCCGCTTCCTCATCCACTACCAATACACTCTCAGCCACTCTTTTGACACCATCTAGAATGATGTTACGGTCAGGTAACGGTAGTGACCGTGCTAAATCCTTAACGCGGATTGTTAAGCGGATGGAGCAGATACAACAGGATGTTGATGTTGAGAGTAATGAGGAAGATGAGGATGAGGTGAAGGAAAAGGTGAGACATAAGGAGCGGTTAGTGGAAATTAGCAAACCGAAGGATTTAAAGACTTATTTTATACAGGTGAGAATTTTATGATGTGAGTGCACCGTCAGCCTTTTTCTGATTGCCATATACAGTGAGAATGAAGGTTTCTTCTGTTGGACATTAGTTTTCATAGTAAAAATATATTTTCCTATTTCACCTTTACAATGGGTATTTTGTGACATTGTTTTTCACAACAACAAAAAAGTGCTGTAATTCATTTTTGGGAATTTAAATAAGATAATGTTGGTAGTATTGAAATAAATGCAAATGTCATTTGTCATGCAATTACTAAAATAAAACAAACCTGTGTTCCGTTCTGCTCACCACTTGTGTCGCATTGCAAAATCAGTTGGGCGAATACTCTATTTCACACTGTGAAAACTAAACTTTCATTATCAATGTCACTATCAAACAGCGTTTGTTGTCAGGTAGGGTTATATATATATATATATATCACAGAAGGCAACATTGAAAATGTAAAGAAAGTATTATAAATTACTTGCGATTTGTATCACAAATCAGGACAACATTAAGGCGAATTACAAAAATAGTAAAAAAACAATGATCACTCTGCAAACGGCATTTGATTTACAATGTCATTCTAACACTTGTTTTTTGATATAGTACTTTCTATTTCGCGTTTACAATAGCTATTTTATGACATTGTGTTCACCAAAATCTTCTTCTTCTTTCATATGGACAATATGATTCATCTTAGCGATTTCGGGTTGTATGAACAAAACTTCCGATGGTCCTTAATTATATTCATTGCCTTATGTTTTTCAGCTATGACATATGTTTATTCCAGCACCTCTTTTTCCTTCAATTTTACCTTCAATGATAAGTTTCTAGTACATCATTCTTTTGGTTTCGTATCACGTGTCCTAGATATGCTGTCGTCTTTCTTTTAATTGTCGTCAAAAGACTTCTACCTACCCGTCATATGACTTCCTCATTGGTTATTCCTGCTCAGTTGATTATTCGTGAGATCCTGAGTATTCTGCGGCTACTCAAAAGCTACTATTCTGTTCATTGATGCTACTTTCATCGTCTATCCCTACATGTCGTAGAGAAGTACTGACCATATGTAGGTGTTAGTAAGAACCTTTTTGAATTTCACAAATGGACGGAGAGCGTGGAGTGTGGATCATTTTCTATTCTGAATCTAACCCCGGCGTTTCATGACAAGATCTTTGTTAGTCATGTTTCCAGATACTTGAATTTACTGACTTGTTCTATTGGTAAATTGCCAAACATGAGTTCCTCGTCATCTGCTATGCATGGGTCTCGAGATATAACAATAATTTTTGTTTTCGTATTATTTCTGTTTAGTCCCAGGACTTGACTCTGAGTCCTAACCTTGTTGACGAGTTCTTGGAGGTTTATTAAGTTATCGGCGATCAGTATTGTGTTGCCTGCATATCGTACATTGTTTATCCATATACCAGTAACCTTTAGCCTTTTTCTAGGTCGGTGCCTTCAGGACTATGTTCTCAGAAAATCTCATAAACAGGAGAGGTGACACCCCTATCGCACTCCTCTACGGATCTTGATCTCGCCGGTTGTATCGTTTTCAATTTTAATTTGTTTTATTTGGTTCCAGCCTCCACCTGAATCCAAATTGGATATCTCCAATTGTGTTTGCGCATTTTCTGTATATCCTTTGGTAAATTATTTTGAGTAAGAGCTTTAAAGTGTAACTCATATGGCTAATGAGTATGTAGCTTTCACACTTTTTGGCGATTTCCTGTTTCGGCAGTATGAACGTTGATGAGACGATACTGCCCCATATCATACACTTGGTTGCAGATTTTTTGCGGAACGGCAATGCCGTTTTATCTAGAAAAATTTGCTATAGAACTTTCTCTGGACCTGCTGATTTATTGTTCTTTGCTGCTTTTATGGCTTTTTGGCTGATTGACGGACCCGCCAGGTTGTTACCTGCCTCTGTGTTGTTGATTAGCCTTTGACAGGCGAAGAGATTCTTGATTCACCCTTGCCACATTTCTGTTTTCCTTCCGTATCTATGACTAGTTCGTTCTTCTGATTCACTAGCATGGAGTTTCCTTTAGTTTCCTGTGTAGGTTACAGTCGTCGTGTAGAATCTGTAATTGTTGGATTTATTCACATTCCCGTGCCAGTCAGTCGTCCTTAACTTTTCTTATTTGGTTCATATTATTTTCTGAATATTGTTATAATTGTTTACATAGCCTTTGTTCTGCATTGCGCCTTTCATCCATTAACAAGATTTCTTCTGTCAATCCTGTTCGTTTGCAGTCTTTTGTTTTGAAACAACTTTATTTTGTGTGCTTTACATGATACGTATCATGTTGGCCCATAGACCGGTTATGTCATCTTCTTAGATGTTTGTGGATGCATTTGTTCCCAATTTTCGGCTATTTTTCGGTTATTACCGCCATTCTTATTTGTTCGTCTTTGAGTTCCTACGTTGAGCCGGTGGTATGACCGCTGGGCTGGTAATCGAAACAATGTTTTGCTCAACTTAATTTCTTTATCCTGGCAGAACTGGAAGAGCCGATCGCCTCTCACATTTTGTATTCCTATTCCAAAGGGGCCTACCAATTTTGCATAAAGTCCCCCATGATTATATTAACGTCCTGTCTTTTCATGAGTTTGAAAAGACTGGTTATGGCAGAATAAACTTACTCCAGTTCTTTATCTGCTAATTCTACTGTTGGGGCAAATTCCTGTATAATGTTAATATTTGCAGACATGGCACTGACTTTTATTAGTGATACTAGGTCAGTGTAATACAACCGGTGACGTGTTTTTAAAGATGGTTACATTTTAATCCAACCTTCCTGTGGTTTATGCCTTGGCTGCCGGATTAGTAAAGGGTGCCATTCGTAGTAGTACATTTTTGGCAACCTTATTTCTGCTATACCTACTATATCTATGGTCTGCCTCCTTACTTCCTGACTTAGATTTGCTAGATTTTCTTCTTCGTACGAGGATCGTACGTTCCAGGTCCCTATTGTGATTTTCTCCCCCCGGAGAACCGATTGGCCAACCATTTACCCGGGAACATTTTATGATGAAAGTAGTCATCATATTGTTCTCTTCGGAAAATAATGTAGGTAGTGTCCAGTTGCCTTCATTCGTGAGATGTGTATATGTACGCTCATCTCTCGTTCAGCCAGCTCTGGTGTTCTCAGCCAACTGTCAATCCGTCATAATTCAGCATTATCAGCGCCGCCACGTGAATGCGTGAGTATGAGCTCTTGGCAAGAAGTAAACGTACTCAGTGCAGCTTTGGTCTGAGTCCTACTATATTGAGTCCCAACAGAATCACTACTGGGTTCTAGTTGCTCTCGCCCTTCGTCATAATGCAGTGCTATAAAGCAGCCTATACACGATCGATTTCTGGACGTGAGCCGGAAACACAATAACAAACAAACAAATGTCTCCGTCATGTTACCAAATAATATAAACATGTTATCATTTCTGCTCATCAACTATGTTGCGTGCATGTGGTTCTGCGAAACCGTAAAAATAGTTCGCAAAATGTCTGCAGTTGTGCGAATCGTCTTATTTCGTACTCTACAAAAGTAACTAAATTTTTTTTCTTGATCATCAATCCTTGAAAACGTACCGATGCCAACATACAAAAGTAAAGAAACAATTAGAAATTAATTGCAATTTGAATCATAAATAAAAACTCTTTTTTTAAATATACTTATAACCCTAATATTTAACACGGGAGATACACTGTGCACCGCTAGGAAAAGATGAATGGTGTAGTTTCAAAGAAACGCCGGTTAGGCTTAAGAAGCCACGGTTGTTTAAATAATTCCAATACGTATGTCATATGTTTTCCACGTCTACGTAGTACTATTTGAAAAGTAAACATCTATATGAACTTCTTGAAATGTATTTTAATACAAGAAAATGTATGCAACAATTTCTTCCATCATTTGTAAATTCTAAATAAATTTTTATATTGATCGAAATATCTGGACTTCTTCAAAATAAATGTATCTCTGGTGCTAATTATAATGCAATGTACTAAAATTGTGGTTGAAGAATGACTAGAGTCGGAAAAATGGAAAAAGACTAGCTGCAATGAGAGAAAATAATATGAACTATCTATCCACAGGAGAGCCAGGTCCTGTTTCGAGCTCGCTGTAGACCACTAAATGATAACCAAATTGCACGCAGAATTATTGCATACTCCAACTAGTCAGACACCGGACACAATTAATGTTACAGATAAAAATTCGGTCAGTTTGAAGGTACTTACAAAACTTAACACGCACTGAGACGATAAACAAAAATAAAGCGGCCACAAGTAGCATACGCGCCAGTCAAAGATAAACAAGCAAATCGGGCCAGAGATAACAATGATAAGGCCGCCATATATGCCGCATTGATGGACGTCTTCAAACCCCAGGAATGTGAAATATCGGCTAATAAAGCTGAAATAAATCACTTTCTTAAAACTCCTTACCAAATGAACTCAATCCTCAATCAAATAAAGAAAATCTTCAGACTTTGACCTTCTTACGATAATTCCGCAGGGGTTACCAATTTAAATATTCAGATCTCTTACTCACATTTCCAATGCAATCTTGAGGACTTGCCACTTCCCAAACGAAATTAGGACTAGTATTATACTTATTGTTTACAGCTGACTTACCGACAACCTAATTAACGTCCACGGGAAACGAGAAGACGACTATACTCACATACCAATGAAATTATGGCATCTAAACCCTTCCAAAGTAATTTGAACAAGCTCCAATGTGGCTTATGAAATGAAAAATTAGAGCAAATGTAGATCAATCAATTCATGACACAATTTTAATGTAAAAGGAAAATTGCCCCGCAGTAATATTAAATGATCGATAAATAAATAAACAGCGTTAAATATATTGCATACACCTTAATCTCAGACTTACCTGGCAACAGCATATATTTAATAAAAGACTCGGTCTTAAACTAAATAGTTGATACTTTATGTTGGGAAAGAAATCCCAGCTAGATTTGGAAAACAAAATACTATAAAACAATAATTAACCCAATGTGGACGGGATCCAGCTCTGACTTTGAGATTCTCCAACGATTTCAGAACATTTTTTTCGAACAATAACTAATGCACCCTGGTATGTGGCAGATAAAGACCAACATATCTGCCTTTCTACAGTAAAAGAAGAAATTCAAAATCTGTGCTACATATAGTGCGAGAGTGGAAATACATCACAACAAACTTGCAAAATCGCGCCAGAGCTGCACAAAACGACAGAGGTGGGCAATACCAAAATCTATCTCGCTCACATTATTTCGTAGAATGCTTGGGATGGGGCTATCGATGCCGTACCGTGCGTGTAGGTTTTGTCCTGCACATCTAGTGCTTGTGCGCGTGTGGTTATATTAATAAGAGCAAAAACAATTTAATTATCATTGCCACTTTAGAGCTCAGTTATATGCACACACATTTCAAAGTTAAGTAGGGTGTGCAGTCCACACCCTGCGCAAATATGTATGCACGCCCCTGATTCTGACAGATTGTATGTACATTGGGGAAAGAAAAACATATCGATGGAAGAACTGGCCCACATTCTTTTTTTTTCCTCAAATATGCAATCCAATAAGTTTATATAGATTATTACATTTCAAATACAGTGAAGCATCGCATAACGAGTATTATTAGATCTATAATCTGACTCGCAACTCTAAACACTCGTTAACGAGACAAGTTTTATCAATAGAAATACCACAAATGCAACTGTTATCGACAATTTTTTCGAGTGCGTTTTTGCATTTATAATCGACCCGATCAATTTTAAACGTAAAAACGCGCGAACAAAAATGAGCTAAGGAATATTAGACGCATAAGTGGTATTCTGAGGAACATTGCTCGAATGTACAAGAATGGTAATACATTTTTTTAAAGAAGTGTGACAGTGACAGTAACATCAAATAAATAATAAGGTAACGTCAAATAATTTTATATATTAGTTGAATTCGCTTCTAAAGTTAACAGCAGTGGTTGATTCAAATACCCCTAATAACATAAAAAGGTTTAAAGTAAGAGTTCTATTTATTTTGACTAACTTTGTTACTTGTAAAATGCTAATTTGCACGAATGCAAATAATCGATCTACAAGTAAAAAAATAGCACTAAATAGAAGGCTCATTGGTTCAAATTTCAAAATTCTGACAACATAATTGGCTTACAAATGTCATGTGATAGTGCAATATTCATATAAATTAAAGAAAACTACGGTAATACGAAGCATGCCGAAAAGAATACTAAAAAATGGCTAACGTTTATTAAACAAAATTACATATGAACATACTTTTTAACTATTTTTTAATAAAATAAAACATTTGTTTTTGCTTCCTCAACTTCTCGCTGTGAAACTCAATGCAACTCCATTAGCTCTTGGCTGCGCTTTTCCACAAGTTCCTCGTTATCATCTTTATCTACCTTCAGTTCCTTGATCTCTGCCATGGACACAATCTCGTTGACAGGTCTCAAACCCTTCAAAGTCACATTCGATAGCAGAAGTGAGTCCTTCCCATCCCATGCCTCTACGATCTTATATAGCTGTCCTCTTGCGGCTTTTTCGTCCTGGACTTTTTTGTAGGGGTTATTCAATGTTGCTCAAAACTACACAAATAATGTCACAACACGTCTGATTCTTAAACTTCTTTATAGGCAGTATGTGCCTGTTTCTCTAAGTTTCTCCTCAACCCTTGGTTTGCTGTGATATGAATGTCCAAGAGTCTGCGCATCTTTTTGGCGGACTTCCAAGGGGTCTCGTTTCGTTGGGCTTTACTGTCATGGCCCAATTGATGGCTGTTGCTTCGATGTACTCTTGTCCAACGCGCGACAGCCTATATTTGTAGGTCTGCTCATATCGTAGAGCTTTTGACAGGATCTCTTAACGTGACTCCTTTTATCGCTCTTAGGGTGCAAGTTTTGGTCGTTCTTAATGCTTGTTTCGTAACTGATCTGTCAACTCTTGTTACAATCTCTACTCCAAGGTAGGTAAAGTTCATCACTTGTTCTATTACCTAGTTGTCCAGTTCTAGTTTGAATCTGTTTGGTGATCGGCTGGCTACCCTGCAGTTGGTTTTAAATAGAAAATGTCGAAGTATTATCTCTTCAGTTTCTGAGAATGTCTGTTGTCTCGTTTCAGGTGTCTCTCGTTGTCTGCCATTAGCATAACGTCGTCCGCGTAGCATAGTATAATGAACGTCTGGTTTTCCATTCGATATTCCGCTTTGAGGTCCTGCACCCTCGTTATTATATTTTGCATTATGATGTTAAATAGGGTCGGTCTTACACTGTCGCCTTGTCTTATTCCATCGTATCTATGTACGCTCTATGATGCCTTGCTTTTGTTTTTATTGTTGTATAGTTAATAGTGTATATTTCTCTTATTATGTTTGTTTTCCAGTCGTTCCTCGTTTTATGAGTTCTGTAATCACATCAGCAATTCGGATCATATCGAATTATTTGCTTAGGTCGACGACGCACAGGTAAGCGATAAGCTGCTCCCACATCTGACGTTGAAAGTGAAGTGGTGCGCCATCGTGTAGCAAACCACATTTTTTGCCTAATATTTAAAGGTCATCTTCTAATAACTGGGGAAGGGTATCTTGCATGGGGATTTTCCATTGCCCATACGTGCGATTTCTAAAGTTATAAACGAAACCTTGTTGGTCACCAAAATACGACTTGTAATATTAACAGGTAATTGTTCATAAAAGCCTCGCTGGGTAATCTTGGAGCTGTAATAATTTAACGCAATGCTAGTGGAACGGAAAAAGTCGGTTTTCTCACAATGTATGCCACACTGATGTATAAGGGACTTTTAGTTCAATGGAAATTTGCTTGATACTAATGGTCGGGTCTTCCTCAACAACGTCCAGGATGCGTTCTTCTACCTATACCGTATGAGCTTCTCTAGGTCGACTACCATGTCTTCCTCGATGTCGATGAATTTCCAGTTTCGCGGCATCGCGGTGTACAATGCGGAAAAATTGTTTCGGGGCGGGGTGGTCAAAGGGAAATGTTGTGCGTTACGGCGAGATGCAGCGTTCTGATGGCACTCACCAAACAGTAACGTCATATCAACAATTTCATCATTCCCATGCACATGTACCATTTTTACATAACAATTTGACGCAACTTAATGAAAGGGAAAATCTTTAAACTTAAACAACTCTCAAACTTAAGAAACACTTTGACACGTAATTGAAAAATACGACTAATGACGTGCGCACACGGGATCCTACTCTTTTTGGTTTTAAATATAATTTATCTCGGTTATAAATAAACTTTTATTAGATTTTTTTACAATGACTATCCTCCCCTAAGAATCCCAAGTTTTGGAAGAACCTGTATAAATTCAATCCATCAAGGTCACTTTATTTACTTTTCCTTCACAGATTTGCACCCACAGTGAACTTGGTTGTTTTAATCTCGGCGAAAACTTGCGTAGACGGTGTATCGTAGCTAAACGTGACATGGTGTGTCTGGTAATACCTCGCTACTGGCTAATGGCGGAGGGCTGGAGCAACAGATGGAACATGATTAAAAACTTTCTAAACCGACAGATTCCGACCACAGAACAGATCTACCGTGAGTTTTTAGAGAAGCGTAAGTTTAACCAGTACAAGAAGGATTTCGTGTCGAACCTGCGGCACTCAATCAACTGCAATTGTATCGGCAACGTGCCCTACTCGATCAGGATGGTGCATGATTTCGAATTTGAAGAGACACCGAATTAAATATTTTTCATAACAGAAAGGACCAAATTTTATCATCATTATTTGTAGAATTTCTTAAGTAATATAATCGCAAATGGCACTAAAATCAAAATTAGTTTTACAGTAGGAGCATGAGATAAAGGTAAAGCAAACGCGTGTAACATCTCAAATATAAAATAAATGTACTTATAATACAGTTCAGGAATAAACTAATGGGCGGATTGTTACTAGAATAAAATCCTTACTTCCTATTTTATTTTAGCATAAACCCTAAAAACTATGAGAAAATTCGTACTTTACACTAATCCTCTCCCAGTCTCGCGTTAACGCATTGATATAAGCCACAACGGGTGTTTCTGGGTCTTTCTTGCTAACTTTTATTCTGGGTTAATTGTCTGCAGGTTGCAGTATTTCTTCCAATGGCGATGGCGGTGTTTGATAGGGCAACACGCGATAACAGGGGTTAAAGAAGCTATCGGCTACATATGACATCAGATAGGGTTCACTCCGCAATCGATCATTTCGAAGGTGAACATATCACATGGAGCGTCATCAACGCACAGACTGAAGATCTATTGTTGAAGTAATTTTGGGAGATGGAACGCTCTCTATTGTTCGGCATATTAGAAAGGGAGGTGAAACTATATGAAACCATTTAAAATTCATTGTTCAGCTATAGATTGCATTGATGAAAAAATACCATCTAGATCAGTTACTCATATGTTGCAATTATAATCTTCCCGGAGATAAATGCGTTAATAACGATTTTGGTGTCAATCTGCCAAGAAGCTCCAGTATAAAGGCTTCTTGGACCGCTCCCAACTAATCAATTTGCGAAATTCAAAGGCTATATAAACGTCTTTAATAACTTTTCGCGATTTAGTAGGACTAACGAGATCACTAAACCGTTGCTGGGTGAAATGTACCTTACGAAAAGGGTGTTCGAATCGAATCAAAGTCTCCATCCCCTAAGCCGTACCCCTCGTGCGACATTGTTTTTTCTCAGGAAACGTGATATAAACCCCTGGTGGACCAGTACAACACCAACTTGTGAGTTGCTCATAGCTTCCGGTGCATCCTCGTTAGCAACATTAGGTGACAAAAACTTGTCCTCTTCGGCCATCCGGGATTTGGTGTTCATAGAGACTATGCGGTTTGAAGAGCGATCGATCGACATGGCTACACAAGCACTCTTTCTTTATTATATACCGTAAAACGGATTGTCCAAACTTCTTACATCAAACATAACTACAAACCGAAAATAAACATAATTACAAATTAGCACAAACCATAATACCATTTAATTAAATGGTAGGAAAGCCACGTGCACACTTGGCTCTAGCTATAGATGTGTATCCTTGCACATTCAGAATCATAGAGAGTTAGAACGGAAAAGACATTACGAAGGCAGCGAAACAACCGGGGTACGAAGCATGATAACATGTGACGTAAGATAGTCAACAGGATTCGTTTTGGGTTACCATAAAGGCAGAGCGTCTAGTTTTTTAAATTTCTGTGATTAGGAATCTTGTAAATACGCCCATGCTCTGATCAATGAGCATGGGCAGTATCAGATTCACCACGTATTCTGAACAGGGCGCCTACGGACCAAACCTCCTCAAAACCCACGCGGGAGGCTTGACCGCTTCAAAGTACACTAAGCGCTCCACACGCTGCCTTGGCCTAGAGATGGAATCCCGGGTGCTCATTGTTGTTTATCCCATCCTCTGATGTTCTTATATTTCTGCTCTGAAATCTACATTGCGTTGGGGGTTGGCCCCTCCGCCTTCACGTCTAGCCTCTTCCCTAGTCCTTCTCTTTATTAGGTAGCGGAGACCCCCTGCGACATGGCCTTCTGCCCTACACAGTGCGCAGTAGGCAGTCTGCCTTATTGCAGCTCTTCTCTTCTGATGGCTCTATATTGAATCTACCCTACTTTCAACCTTTTTGCTGCAAGGTCGTCCGCCCTTTTCTCGGTTGTTGTCACCATGATGTTTTGGGTCCCGTTTCGGGCCGATCTCGGCTCACCTACCCTATAATATTCCCCATTCTTGGTTGCCGCCTTGATGGCCACCTCAACCTCGGTTCTCGTCGTTTCTAAATCCAGTCCCCTTATGTGCATGATTACTCCTGTCCTCCTGACCCTGGGCTCGGTTCCCGGTTCCGTCCCGGTGATGGCCCCACACAGTGTGTCGACTTTGGCACCACTACCCCACACCCTAATCCGGGGGTGTCCGCTGTCTGTCTTTTCAAACCGTGCGAGATTACTGTCCCCTCGGTCAATCTTCCGCATCCTCCAGAATTGGTCCGAAATGTTTGTGCCTCGGCCGGTTTAATCAGTATGAACTCCGTCTTCTGAGTCTTGGGCTTTGTGGTCACCGTAGTAGTACCCTGGGGATCTGCCGCCCGGTTTACCTCTTTCGGCCGCTTGTCACTGCTCTGTATTCCTGATATATTCGCTTCACCACTTCTACGCTCGGGGGTCATTTGGTTACTTCTCTTCACATTTTGGAAGGTGCTCTGCAGCCCAGCGCTCGGCCGGTGTTTTGACTGCTTCGTTGTAGGTCTTTGTCCGATCGAAAGTGCCCCTGGTTTTGGTTATGGCTTCGTCCCTTGTCCCTGTTTCCTCTGGCGACGGATTTGGTGCAATTTAACATACTTGCATTTAGCCATTTTATGGTCGTGTGCAGTCTTCGTTGTCGTGGTATTTTCCTGAGTGGTTGCCTCTACTTTCCTTCTCATTTTTGAAGTCTGGGATCTCGGTCACTTGCCTCAGTTCTCGGCGGGTTTCATTAGTACCCTAGTAATTGTGTAGTGTCTGGTGACGAGGTTTCGATTATTGGCTTCCCATATGCATGGTCATGCATGCGTCGTCGTGTCGGATCAGTCCAGAACATCATACACATTTAATTGTTTTGGGTGGCCCTACTAAGGGCACATTTTCCCTCTTACCCCCGAAATGACACCGAAATCAGCAACCTCATGCTGCCACGGGTGTCATTGTGGCAGGTGGAGAAGTCAGACCGTGAGTTTCTTTTTTATAGAGAAGAGATGTGTGACTCCTAGCCCTGGATACCTAATAGCGTTGGGGCCGGAAACAGCCAAGAGAGGCTGAAGAGTTGGCCAAGGGAGGCCGACAGATCAAAGTAAGTGTAAGTTAATTAAAGTAAGGAGGCTCAGTCACGCAAGGAGTTGTGATGAGTCCCAAAACATCAGGCGCCATCCTGGTCTCTGCTATGATCTCCTTAGCAGGGCTTTCTTCGGATATCGCCTCTTTGGGTGTGTTCCTTCGTGTTTTTCTCCACGAATCCGTTTTATAGAATAATTATAATAATAATATAGTGATAATACAATATATAATGTATACATGGTGTGACAAAAGTAATGCATAATATTTCTGAATCTGATTAATTGAGCCAAAATAACTCCATCCCATTAACCTTCTTTATTAAGTAATTGAAAGAAGGAACGTTGAATTTTATTTAAATAGAAATAACATTAGATAATTCTAATTTTGCATGCGGCTATTAACCCACGTAACTTTTGATTATTTTTTGGCGAAAATCGGCCATGGAAAATTACTAAACTGCAAATTTCGATTTTGAAAAAAAAAAATACCACGACATTTTTGTATAATGTATATATAATTCTTATTTAAAACTCTAACTTACGCAATACCTGTGATGTGATGACGTAAGATGCAGATCCCGCGGCTACAACAATTAGCTCGCAGTTATCGACCCAACGCGACAGGATCCATGCTCGTGTAGACTTAGTAGGAAAATACTACTACGCGTGCTTGGGATTAAAATCATCTGTTAGGATTAGCCTACGGCCTGAAGATCAAAACTTATTCAGACCGGCGCTTAACAACTATAATGACATCGCCAATAACAGGAAATCAGTTACTTCATGTGGATCAGATTTTAAACCGTCTGCAGAAGTAAATAGGATGTTGTCGAAAGTGTCGTGGCAATTAGATGCATAATCTTTGCCCAATTCCAACTTCGCGGTAACGCGGTAAGACGGCAACGTATTTGAAGCTTGAAGATTTCTCCGGGTAGAAGAAGTCAAGGATAGCGACAGCATTTCCATGGGGGGTAGAGCTTAAGTATGAATATTAGGGCTCTCCTGTGCTTTTGGACGCCTCCAGAACCTCTGCGTGTGAGATTTGTTGATTCGGTATAAAGTCACCGAATCAAGCTCCCGGGGACAAAGCCTTTGGCGGTCTTAATCTATTTATGAGTAGCCGGTATATTAAATTCTCCTTCTTTGTCCAAAATGGCGACAGATTCACTGTATCCAAAGCATTATAATGATAGCTTCAAAAAAGCTCGGTTCTCTTGAACCGATTCTGATGAAAAAGAGTAATTTGGGCGGGGAGCTCTTCTGAAGCTTTACGCTGGCTGCCCAGGGTATGTGTGGCATGGGCTCGGTGGGTTAGTCTATGCAGGGTTAAGTGGAGAAATCTGTGCATTTACATTATGAGGAGCTAGCGGAGGGAATTCCTTCCTCGCGCGTTCCGGCCCTCTGTGAGCGTGTCCTCGATAGGTTTGGACTAGGTTATTGGCGGTATAAAGAATATTATCAGGTTTGCGGGGTCCCTTACGGTTGGATCTATTACTGACATAATCGAGTTAATTACCGTCTCTAAGAGCCACCCACAATGACTCATGGTAGTGGTAACCTAGTGGGTGCAAAAATTTTAAATACATTTAAAAGAATTATAGCATTCAGAACAGCTTACAAACGTGTCAAGAAGTTCAACAGACTCAAACTTTTTGCGGTATAGGGCCATCCGTACACGAGTTGACTGATTCCAAATTAATCAAATCAGTTTACAACTCGTTTACAAACTACCGAATTTAACCCTGAAAGTGGTCATACATGAAGCAAAAAAGCGAGTATAGGAAGATATCCTAGAAGCACTGAACGGAGACTTCTGGAAGAAGAGGAACAAGATGCTCTCAGGCAATCCCCGAAAAAACAGAGGGAGTCATCGGCGAACCTGGAAGAGGGAACTCCCTTTACCATAGCAGAGCTTGGGGTGGCCGCAGCTAGATATAATTAAATGTGCAGTTAGAAGATTAACATAGGAAGCCTTCCAACTAAGGTAGGAGGGAACAATTTCTGAAATCATAAAAGCTGATACTCATCCCAACGTCGGGGAAGCCGGTAGATTTCGCCTCGGTCTACACATATCTTCAGGATAGACTGCTACTTGTGGGCGGCCGATAGTAGGCTCAGTCAGACATGTGGAATATGGTCTGCGGCGTACCACAAGATTCGGCCTTGGGGCCAACCTTGTGGAATGTGATGTATAACGGGGTGCTTGGCGTACCGCTGCCCGGCTGGGGAAAATTCGTCGGGTACGCTAACGACCTTGCGCTACTAGTAACTGCGCGCGCCGAAGTACAGCTTAATGCCACAGTAACCATCTGAAGTCTGAAAATGATAGAGTGGCTCCAGAAAAACCGCCTTGGGCTGGCCAGGCAGAATACTGAGACAGTGCTGATGGCAAGAAGATGGATAATCAGGAATATTCAGTTCCACATTAGAAGCACGGAAACAGTGCACAAATCACAAGTTACTTGGGCTCGTAATAGACAGGGACTTGACTTTCTGGGTAAATGCCAAAGAGGTGACAGCAGGACCCGGAGGTGTGAGGCGGCGTTAGCCCAGCTTATAACAAACATGGGGGCCTAGCTACTGGCGAGCTTTACGGAGAGCATGCTATACGGCGTGCTAGTCTGGCCGAATAAACAACGATGAAGAAAAGGCAAATTAAGCGAGAAATTAGAAGGATTGCACAGGAGGAAAGAGACAAAGCAAACAGTTAAGACAGGATGCCAAAATATGACAATAAATAACGAGGAATGTAGATGGGAAACCGCGAAGCAGGAAAGGTTACGACACAAAGTAGGCAACAAAAAAACTGCTAAATAAAATAACAGGGCCAGATATAATGGAGACAAAAGTGCAAAAGACGAACGATTCTAATACGCACATGGAATCTCAGAAGTATCAAATGAACTTATTGAAGAACTAGAAAAGGAAAACGGGCAAACTTGAATATAATGACAATAATGGAAACAAAACTGAAAGGACGAGGATTGAAACGAGCAATAAATAAGCACATACTTATATATAGTGGAGTTGATGATTCAGATAGAGTAAGAGCAGGGGTGGGTTGCATAATATATAGTAGATTAGAGCAATCTATAAAGGAGTGGGAATATATATCCGAGAGAATAGTGACAATACAAATAGAGGAAAAAGGGATGGATAGCCAAAGTAGTAATATTGTACGGGCCAAATGAGGATGACAGTAAGACAACCAGATGAACTCTGGGAACAACTGCAAATGGAATACGAAAAGCTAGACGAGAATACATACATAATGGGAGATTTCAATTCAAGACCGGTGAACTGAAACGTAGGAATTGAACACCTAATGGGGAGAACCAAAAATATAATGGAAACAGAATGATAGATGTCTGCATACTAAAACGTACAAATATTAAACATGTAGATAAACATACAAGAGTACAAGAAAACAGAGACGAAAAATCAATTATGATTATGTTTTACCACAGAAAACAAAAGATAGAGGAGTAAAACACGTTCTTACGTGTTTTACTCCTATTTTGTGACTACGAGATAGTGGTCACTTCCTATATCGCTGCCCCTTTTACTCTTGTAAAAGGGGCAGCGATATAGGAAGTGACCAGTATCTCGTAGTCACAAAATAACTGAACAAAATACATATAAATATAAATCACACCAAAACCGAGAAACTAAGACTACACTAAAGAGTAGTACCAAAGCCACATAAGACAACTAATAAGGGAAACGCCAAAACCGAACCTGGACAGAGGAAATATGGAATACCTTTAAATATATTATAGGAGTAGCAATAAGACGAGTATCCGCAAGAGGAAATAATATAAATCAAAGTCATTGGCGGAATGAGTCTGTTAAAGACGAGATAAAGAAAAGGAAATGGGAAAACTACCTTAACACCAAGAAAAAGTAGACTACCAGGGATACAAAATTCAGAGAAAAGTAACAAAAGTCTCCATAAAACGAAAAAGAAAATGTCATGGGATTATTTTGGTACAACCTTTCAAATTTCAAAGGAAATCAAATACTTTTCTACGCAACGGTAAATAATTCAGAAAGGAAAAAGCGACTACATTAACACAACTGAAGAACAAGCAAGGTAGAATCATAAGAAATAATGCAGAAATTATAGGGAAATGAAATATGGCCACAATGGTGAACATATGTTATTACAATTACTACATTATATATGGTAAACAGGAAAGATTTCAGAGAATTGGGAAAGGGCAGCAATATTACCTATATTTAAAAAAGGAGAGAGCAAAAGTGCATTAATTACAGGGGGATCTCATTGTTATATTTTTATGTACAACAGCAAAGGCAATAATGGAAACTAGACGACGGCAAGAAATAGAGTAAACATTAAAAATCGCGAAGTAGATTGGAAAGGACACTCAACATAGGACCATATATTTGCAATCAGAAAGAGGACTGAAAGAGAATATGATAGCAAAATACATAAGTGTAGAAGAGTTAATATTCGCAGATTTCGGAATTTTAGACAAGAATGTTTAGAAAATGAAATAAACAGTAGAATACGGACAGCAAATAGAAGTTACATCTTAATGGAACCCATCCTAGAAAACAAATGGATATCGAAGGGAACACAAATGGTACAATCTATAGGTCAACACTAATATGCAGAGATGAGCCATGGATACTGACCAGGGACTGAAATCTAATATCTAATATATCTGTTAAAAATGCCAGAAGATACACAAACAAAAAGAATATGTCAAATAAGACAACCGCTAAGAAAGAAGAAAAAAGACCGCGTAAAAGTTGGGATAACGCAAAATAGGAAATATTAAGCAACAACAACACAGGACAAAGAGGAGCAAACGAAATAGTTAGAAATTAAAAGAATGTGGAAAGAATTCGTTAGGAGCATAGAATCAGAGCTAATCAAATCTCGAAAGGGTACTTTGAGATGTAAACAGATGTATATATAACATACAATCTAAATTGTTTAGATCCTGGAGGAGACTATCAACAACAAGATGCCACAGTAGGGTGGGAGGAATCCACCTTGAGGACAGCCCCTTCCAACAAAATGTTTTATGGCATTTTATCATTTATTGTTACCTGAATTGTTCTTTGTCCAAACATCTTCATCCAGCCTCTTCTCTTGGAGTAAATACCATGAACGTCTAGTGCATTATCAATACTATCGAATGATGTTTTGTAGCAAACACCTTTTTTATTGTAGCGAACCTTCGATTCGTGAGGTTACGAGATGTAGGGCTGTTTCTATTGAGCGGCGTTTGTAGGCATATTAGTTCGGATGTAGGGGTTCGTATTCAGCCGCCCGTCCCTGATTTCACTTACAGGTCGTCGTTGGAATATGTTCAATATAAATGAGGTTAGACTACCATTGTGTATTGATCAACTAATGTTTATTTTAGTACTTCGGTTTTCACAGGATACATTTTCTTTTTAATATTTTGTTTCGTAGTACTTACTACTTTGTTGAAAGAAATTTGCTTATATTAAAATTATTCTCCTTGATTTCAATAGTGTTTTAATACTGAGTTGTATAATTTCGACGCATATATATTTTCCTCTGGGTGCATATATTTATTCCTGTTACAACTACGAGTTGCTAGCTTTTACTAATTATGTATTGTATTTCTTCGTTTACCTATGATCTATTATGTATATTATATTATTTCATTAATTTGAATTACTTCATCTTTTTAAGTTTTTATTTTTTAAAGATAATAATCTCGATATTTTTGGATTTATATCTTCTGTTATATGTATGAGTATGTGTTACAATATACAACTGCCCATCAAAATTCGGGTCATGTTGTCTCTTGTATTTTTTATCTAAAACGGGGGTGTTAAACAGTGCACAGCCACCCGGCGTACTAAAACTTTTAATCTGACATACATTTGCTACATTGTACATTGTTTTTTCCGCCGGCACCCATTTATTTAATTCATAATTAATTATTTTACGGGGGATGTAAGTTCTGCTTATAAATTTTAATAGTCATATAATGACCATTCGCAAATAAATGTGTCTGCTTTATTAACACACTGCTTTAAATTGGAGCAAAAAGTACACCATATCCGTCGTGCATTTATTATTGTTAATTAAATTTATCATCAACAAAATGATTACATTATATTATTTGTATCAATTTGACCTTAGCTTTTATTACATTCAATATTAATATTGCTTTAATGTCACGGAGCAAAATCAATTGAGAGAAAAAATCATGTAAGTATTTCAAAATTAACACCGTTCCGGTCTGAAAATCAAATAAGTCATATGCCATATATTGTCAATGTTAATAACTTTCAATAAGGCAATTATAATATATGTTTAATTGTTTAAGCCTTTAATATGAACATATTTTATCGTATTACTAATATTATGAGATTAGTTTATGCTGCAATATTAAATGCATAATTGCTTGTAACTCCATTATTCATTCATAAAAATAGAATTATTATACGTGTTATACATAATCTGATATCAAATTAATTTCAATCTGCAAGTATAGTTTTAAATATTCTGTATCCAAACAATAGCACTCAAAACGACCGTGGTTAAAATCTTATTGCCAAACTACAGATATCTAATTAATAATATTGCAAAATTAGTTAAACTATTTGAACAAATATTCAAGACCAATATATCAAGTCATCGAGTATTGGTCAACTTGACATTGGGTCCGACAGTACGACCAGGTCGTGACCCATGCTATTATTATAGTTTTGCCACGATTATTTCACAATAACGAGAAAAGCTCATGGAAAAAATATGTAATTTCATGTACACTAATTTTAAGTGCAATCTCATCTAGATGACCTTAATCTTTTTGATAAAAGTATATTCTCCAATAGGTATTTATTTTATTATTTCCCTTATAACACTAACTGTATGATGATTTGCACTCATTAGCATAGTATTGTATTATAAGGTCGTAAATTTCATTTAATTATATGACACGTGCACATAATAACACGGATTTGTCACTTTCGCTAGTTAAACATTTATTTAATGACACATTTACACTTTAATAAAATAAATGTTTTAAATAAGAAAATACATTTAAAACATACATACTTAAAAATATACTGCCACCAACAGTTCAATTTTAGAACAACTTTATTTAAAGACAAATTCTTTAAATAAAGTTGTAAAATTGTAGAAAAGTATCTTTAAATAGATTCAATAATTTTAAAACTAGTAGCTAATCATTTTAAAGCCAATTTTGTTTAAATGCATGATGGGTTGTTATTTATATTCGGTATATCATTTAGTTTCAAACATGCAATTATACTGGTATGTACTATGTACTATTTGAAGTTAAATAAAATCGAAAGCAGAATCGTTAAAAAATAACAAATAAAGCACACACAAAATAGTTTAGGTAATTTGAAATTTTCTAACTTTTAAAAGAGTAAAAAAGTTTCAGTTAATTTGTGCCCACAAATATAACAGTAACTAATAACATTAAAATAAATACTTATAACTAAGCGGAAGCGATGAAGTTTTTCTACTATTAATATATACTGTCTTTCATTTAAAAGCAATACAGAGGTTACGAAACGATTTTAATAAAATAATCACAACATGGCTATGTTGATGAAACAAAGTAATTATAAAAATTTAAATAAAATCCATAAATCAATTTCCTGTATTCTGGCATGTCCTCGTTATCACTTAGTATCAATTAATTGTATTAAACAAACTATTGGTGTGTAATAACAGTCAATTTTACAATTAGTTTGTATGAGAGAAACCGGACTTTCGTTTAGAGCTATTGCTAACCGTGTAATCGTGATTTTACAACGGTGATATCATGTTCGTCCAGTTGGTCCGATGAACGCGCACGAGGGAACACACCTTGCGTTGGATACATAGTGGGGACAAAGGTGGCATCGTATTGCTAAGAAGTTCTGGGACAACTATCTGCACAACTGAGAGAAATTTACCACCTTTGAACTATCTACATCATTTGGTCAACTTTTCAGTCACTTTGACTGGTTTCCGACCCCGATGCCATTAGGTATCGAGGGCTAGGGGTCACCCCACCCTACGACGGAAACATACGAATATAAATGATTTCTGACGAAACCCTGAAAAAAAATAGGGCAGAAGGTCGGTACCCCAGTGCCTCAGGCACCATCGACGTCGAGATGGTGCCTAAGGCAGGCGTGACCTAGATATTGTTAATAAGCTCTTTTTGTTTTCTTTTTGTTTCCATTCTGCGTATGACTTCCAAATTAGTTATTTTTTCCGTCCATAGTATTCTGAGCATTCTTCTAATAACTACATATGGAATGCTTCCAGTCGTTTGAATGTACGCCTTGAGCATTGTGGATTCTATATAATAGTATAGAAAATATCATCTTCATTTATATTCTGTTGCTGACTTGTCTGCAACAGAACAAGTTTTTCATTCTGTGGAATGTGGTGAGAGCTATTTCTATCCTGCACATTATTTCATCCGTGATGATCACTTTGCGAGTTATTCAGATCCTCAAGTACTTGTATTTTCCTACCTTTTCTATGAGCTTCTTAGCTTCTTATAAAAACAAATAACAATTAACAACTATTGTTATTTTTTTTAGCATGCCATCAGGCAATGTACCTTATCCTGCAACTTAATTTAAACCGGTGCAGATAGCCCACGATCTATCTATTGTGCCAGGACGAAGGAGGTGTCTTATGACGTTGTCCTGGCCAATGAGCTTAACATCAGGGTAGTCGAAGGACCGGGGTGGATGTGCAGTGTTGATCGCAATGTGGCGGTGTAGGCGCGTGCAATGACGGGGCATCCACACTGAATACGGGGGATAACTTTGTGGTGGCAAAAATAGGACAAATTAAGCTCAATAACGTCTCCATCTCCCCGAATAGCCCGAATGGAACAATGGAGGCGACACTGGATGGGATCAACTCCCACCTCGACGCACACACTGTACTGGGAGGGGGGTGATTTCAAGACTAGTCACAGGAGTGCGGGTCCCCAATTAAAAACTGGAGGGGGCTGCTATTGGTGGAGTAGATGGCAGCGAGGGCAATGATCCTCCATAACGAGGCACGCCCAGTTTCCGAAGAAAGGGATATTTGGCAACGCTGGACCTTACCATCTCGCTGGACCTTACCATCGCAGGCAGAGTCAAAGAATGGCAGGTGCTTGAGACTGAAACCCACAGCGATCACCTGTAGCTGTCATTCGTGATTGCAACCGAAGAACTACTCGAGCGTTATGGGTCGGCCAAGGGTGCGGTAGGCACGAGATTCGACGTGTCTCGTCTAAAGCAGGACGAACTAACCTTGGATATTAAGTAGGCCTAGCGGATGGGAGCTTGTGTCCAGCGGATTTCCATGACACGGTCCAGTGGGCATGCCGCACTAGCATGCCTGTTAAGAACGGGGGATTTCGGGCAGAACTGAGGTATACTAGTGAAACGAAGAAATCGCCTCCTTAAGGCGGCACTGTCTGGCGGCCAGACGCCGCGCCAGGGGGGCAGGAATAGTGCTGGGTAGTAATGCAGGATCGCGGGGCAAACAAGGCCCTGAAAATAGTCATAAAAAGGTCGTAACGAAGTAAATGGGATGAGATCCTCGAAGCGGTCGAAGGGGATTTGTGGGGCCAAGGATATAAAATAGCTAAAGGCAGGAAGGGTAGTCGACGCCCTGTTCCCAATGACGGCGATTTCATGCCCACCCGAGGTGGTGAAGATAATCGCTGCAACGTTTGCACCTGAAGTAGCGGCAATAATTAATGGGCCGTAGAGAGGGGCCTTATTCAGAAACTTTGAAGGGAGCACGGCTGGTCCTCCTGACAATAGCGGGAAAGCCGGCGATAACCTCCTCCGCGTACCGGCCGCTGTGCATACTTGACACACTTGGGAAACTCGTCGAGTATTTGACCTTGGGGATGATAACCATCGTGAAAGAGCGGCTGGGGGTTTGTCGGAAAACTAATTCGGGTTCAGGCCGGGGAGGACCACGGTGGCAGCGATAGAGGGAGTACTACAGATAGCCAAAGAGACACGAGAAGGAACGTGGCAAACCAGGAAACTGACGGGACTGGTAACCATCAATGTCAGGAACGCTTTCAATACGGCAAGTGGCAAACTGGGGGCTAACTATACAGGGGAGTCAAATGGGTGTAAGGGGCAAATGGTTACATCAATCCAGGAAGTGGCAAACGAGAGCCTCGCTAGGGTTAGTGGATGGCTAACGGGGAGCGGACTCAGTATGGCCGCAGAGAAGGCGGAGGCGGTCATGCTAGTAGACAACAGACGGATTGGGGAAGCCTGCTTCACGGTACAGGGAGAAAAGATTACTCCTCAGAAATGCGTCAAGTATCTCAGGATCGCAATCTACCAAAAGATGACCTTCGCCGCACATGTGACCGAGGTCTCTAGAACGACTACTCTGGTGGTGACGGCTTTAGGACACTTGATGCCGAACATACCAGGGCCGCGCGAGAGAAAGCGGAGGATAATGGCGCGAATGTCCGATAGCATAATGACGTACGGAGCCCCAATATGAGCGGACAAAATTAAAATAGAAAACACTAACCAAATGATGGGAATATAAGGGGATCGAGTGGATATAGAACCGCGGCAAGGGATGCAGTGCTGGTAGTCGCCAGAGTTGTTCTCATCGAACTGCAGGCAATGGAGATGGAAAGACTATACAGGATGAGATCAGAACTGATAGCCAGAAGCAGGACAGATGAGAAAGCTATAACTCGAAAGCTCTGGCAGGATCGGTAGAGCGGAATAACAGAGAAAGCAGTTTGGACCCGGATATAGATACCAGATGTTGAGGCCTGGACGTGCACGAAGCAAGGAGAAATTAACTATTATATCACCCAGGTCTAAACGGGGCATATGTTGAGCACACGGCTTTTGCCTGCAAACGATGGGAGAGCCAACGCGTGCTACTAAACCGGGAAATCGAAACCCAGATATCACCTGAAATTATGGTGTCTCTGATGCTCTAAGACGAGGCCACATGGGAGGTCATAGCGCAATTCATCAGGGGAATTATAAGCCGGAAAGAAGAGGAGTGGTAGAAGGAGACCACCAGTCCCAGATCTGGATGCGGATGGAGGTCGTGTTTAGATCGCCCTAATAGAGTCGAGATCCAGCACTACCCGGGTGTGAATACCAGCACAGCCTCCCGGGTGTCTTTTGAAGATTCCCCACCTCAAGCCAAATAAAAAATAAATAAAAAAGATGTTCCGATTAAGGGCCCTGGATCTGGATGTCCTCGGGTGACTACAGATCGCGAAGAACACCATTTAAGACTTTTGGCCACAAGAGACAGATTTTACACAATTCGGTCAATTGTCATAGACTGGATGGAAGGTGCAAGACGCAGAATATCAATTTCACACCATCCATGTTTGTGTCTTCCTCTTCCTCCACCTGCAGACTAGAATGGAGCAACAAAAGAAGAAAATGGTTTCGAGAATGGCATCAAATTGATTTTACTGACAAGTCGCGATTTTGTTTATGGTACCGCGACGGTCGGACATATGCACAGAAAACGCAATATGTCAACATTTTTTGTGGAACGCTACACAGCCCTCGCACAAGGAGTGATGATATGGGCTAACATAAAAAAATCACTAGATTTTTCCTACATTTAAATCGGGTGCAATATGTTATGGTAGCAGATCACTCTTGGTCTTCGTCGATTGCAACTTAAACAGAGCCAGTTGCATTGCTAATGTGCTGTAGCCTGTTTCACTTCCATTTCTTCGGAGATTGGAAAATCTCATTTTTACGCCCTCGTACGGCAAGGGTTACAACATGATGTTTGCAAGATATTGTTGTTTTTCAATGGTCTGCTCGGTCGCCAGATTTGTCACCCATTGATCATGTTTGGAATATGATCGGTAGAAGGTTAACTGATTTACGACACCCATCAAACGACGTGCAGCATCTTCGGCTGCGGATTCAGGAAGCTTGTAATGATATACCGCAGGATATAATTGATCACTTGATGGACAGTATAAATAAGTGCATAGTAAATTGTGATGGACTAACTCATTATTAAAATTTTTTTTTTTTTATTTCTGTTCTTTTGTTTAGCATTTTTTGAATAATTTATTAATATTGATCAACAACTTCTGTGTCTTGTGTTTGCGATGAAAATCAGTATATTACACACATTTGAAATTAATTTGAATGATTACTTCATATAACTAGTTTGTTAAAGTGATACTTAACGTACTTGAATCTCTCTCTTTAGTGCAATAGATCGTAAAAGCAGTAACAAAATGCCACTTGTCTACGTAGCTATTTAAAAAAATATCTGTTTACATACTTACTAATTGTAGGGTTACATATAATAATTGTTATAGCTAAAACGTTGTACGCAACACGTATCGTAACTGCATGTTATGATACTTATGTTGCAAATAACCATTAAAATTAAATGACAACTAGCATACCTCAAAATACAGTTACAATACCAGCTACATGCAAGAAGCTGATGTTACAATAAACATTACAATATCATACGTATTGTAATAATTAATAGAAAACTATTTTTTTTAATTAAAAAAAGCGGTTTCAAATTATTAGTTTACAACTTTTTCCTATAGTTTTAACCAACCAATCAATACATATATAAATATCGGCAAATTTAGCAAACTACCATGTTCTAAATACAGTTCTTATCATATTTAGTAACACATTGTAGCAAATTTCCACCAACACCTAGTCAAAACTAAGTTACATCAGATAATAGACGGATGTGAAATGTGGCAGTAAAACATACAGTAGTGAATCCAAAAATGTGATGTCAAAATTGTTACAGACGGGCGAAAGGTAATAATGTTTTAGAGATGATCTTAAAATAAGCAGTGGACGTTAGAATGTGTTTTCCCACTTAAATGTTCACGATTACAATTCTAATGGATATTATATGATATATGTAAAAATTAAAACGAAAACTAGTCTAATGTATTCCCAAAAACATCATAAATATGCTATTAATGGGAAGCACATCCTTTGTAAATAATAATTACTAATTTAAATCCTATTCCCATGTTTTCAATAACAGGCACGATAATATGGACACACTGTATATAAAAAGTGTGCTTCATTACCGCTATTAAATAACGCACGACATAAAATGTCAAACAAGTGCTTGGCCGATTTAAGGGGATTAGACTATATTTATAATATGTGCAATAAAAAGATATATTACATTGACATACACCTGTATTTTAATCCAGGATTAGAAACAACCCATAGTTAGAAATATACACATATATAATTGATGGGTTCATAAATTACAAACATATAGAAAAAGTAATTCCAATATTCTTATTGTATAACATTCACACACGTTAATACTATTTCATAATAAGAAATGAAAAATGTATATTTTATATACATTATTATGCTGATCTTTATCCTTGTAGACGTCCGTTTCAAAGTGATTACAAAGGTAAATGATTAGTGGTTGGCGTTGTGATCGTCCTCAGCAGTGTTGACAATCAGACCGTAACTGAAGCTACTACACCTTTTTAAATGCACGATTACTTTACATACGCTTGTTTACCTGAATAATAATTATTTTCAAAGTCACGTCATTAATATTATACCATTTAATTGAGCATCAAGGCATTTAACAAGGGTGTTACTAAGACAGTAAAATATGATTTACAATCGTTTTACAAGGCATTAATAGTCGCAACACTATTTTAGGATTTAATTGTACATATATATATATATATTTGCTATTAACAAACCCGGAATATTATTACAACAATAAGTTTTGCCTCTTTTAAGATAAATTATTATTGCTTTACTCGATGGATTCAAGGATATTTAAAATATGCCGATAATTGTAAATGCAGTTTAATTAAACGTTAATAATGCGAGTTATAAAAGCTACTTTGGTGCATTCTCAATATATAATTTGTCGGAAATTGTCAATTAGAGAGAAAGACAAACAATACACTGACCGACATATTCTAAATTGGGTATTTCGCAAAAATCAATTGATTTATCATATTAAAATATGTTTTATTCAATTCTTATTCCCTCCTAATTAATAGAATATATTTCCATGGCATAGGCTTTTTTGTTTCTCCGTGATAGATGTTTCACTGCTATAAGTAAAGCTTGATCTTATTACTTTCCTCACAATGTTTGTATATTTTTTTTAATATTTCCATTTTTCCAAATACATTTTATGAATTATATTTCACACTCTCTCTGCCTTACTCAGTTTATCATCCTTTTCTTAACCATTTTTCCATTGCTTACTTGCCGTTTTGTACTTGTTCCAATATTTGTCCATGTAGTCTTATTTCATATTTACACGCATATTTTTACTTTCCTTTGATATTAGCATAGCATAGAACAACGACGAGCGCAGCTGAAAGAGCGTAAACGGGCTTTGCACTGCGGTACAGAAAGGCAATGAAACTTCTACTGCCATTTCCAAAAATAAACCTATTAGAGAATAAAATATTAATATGGCGTCAGTCCCAGACAACGAAAATAATAATAATAAAAACAAAGAAAAGGCCAGATGGCATGGATCGGGTACCCAGCAAACGCAACAAGGAAGTATCCACTACTCACGTGGATCAGATAGTCAACACCTACAGAGTGTGGCAGTACTTGTGACGCCAGATAGGGTTACAGGTTTCATACCTATAAACGAACTAGCCATGCTACTAAGACTGCAAACAACACACCGAAAATAATCCAAGTTTATGTTCCTACAAGTAGTAATCCTGATGAATAAGTGGAGGAATTATACTACAACATAGAAGAACTGAAGTGCTACAAGAAATATTTATATTGGGAGATTTCCACGCCAAATTAAGCTCCGGTGCCGAAGGCGACAATATAGTGAACGAACAGAGAACATTGTAAGAAATCAGTTCAAAAATCTAAAATTATATAAAATCAGAAGACATACCCCGGAGCAGACGTGAACTCACAATTCAGTTATTGCAGACTTCAGATACCTCCGCTTCAAAACAGTCGAATCCTTTTGACTCCCAGCAAAAAAAAGTAAACATTCGAAAGCCCGTCAATTCCGAAACGAGAACCCAAATTAGCTCCCAAAATTCAAAGCATCGACAGCAGCGAACAATAGGAAACTGAGCCAGCGTAAAAGAAATACTAACAAATATAAAAGAAGATAAAACAGGAATGGATCATCATTCTCATCTTAGTGGAAGAGAGAATAAACAATAAAACAAAAAACTAAAAATAAGAACTGAACAGTAAAATACGAAGAGAGTGTAGAACTGCTAAAGAATACTGGTAAATAAAAAAGTGCGAAGAAATAGAACGTTTAGTCTACACAAAAAATAAAAGTACTAACAAATAAAACTCTAAGACTGTGAGTTGAAATGATAACATTGAAATAATAACCGGCATCGGTGACAAGCTAAGAATGTGGAGGCAATATATAGAGGCACTATACTACGACGAAAGTGCAGCATCACCACAGTAAAAGACACGGAAGTAAAGAATTAGGTCCTGAAATCCCCAAAAACAGGTTACACACGCAACAAAAGTGCAGAAAAAATAGGCCACTGGCCCGGACAAAATCTACACTGAAGTATTCAAAATGATACAAAACAAGAAGCGAAAAGCAATCTCTTTTAAACAAAATATGCAGCACATGTATTATACCCTCCTAATGGCTGAAATCTACTTTACTAACATGTACTAAAAGTATTTATCATAATAATACACACAAGAATGTTCAGATAATGTCGGATCCGCTAAGGCACACATAATTCGGCTTTCGTAACGGGGTCGGGGTTGGAACGCAAGATGCAATATTCTCCCTAAATGTTCTAACACAACGATGTCGAGATATGAATGTTGACATTTACTCATTCTTAATAGATTTGAAGAGTTTGACGGCATTATACACCAAAAGATGATTGATATACAAAAGGCCACAGGCTTGGACAGATGGGACCTGAATATCATCGGCAATCTCTATTCGAATCAGTCATAATAAACGACACAACATCGGAAGCGATGAATATCAAGAAGGGGTTCTGCCAAAGCTGCGTCTTATTACCACACTTATTCAACATTTACTCAGAAACGATATTCAGAGAGCACTCCAAGAAACGGTATCATGGTTAATAGAAAGACAATACTCAACTTAAGATATGAAGAAAATACTGTAGTTATACATAACAAATAGTTTCCCAGAGCTACATCAGATGATCGACAGCATAGTGCAACACAGCGAGTGATTTGGCCTACACATGAACATGCTTAAGATCAATCTGTTCGCGCTAACGAAACCCTCTATTCAAACACAAGTACGTTAACCAAGTATGAAGAGTTAGAAATAGCTTATTTTTTTACCTCATCATGAAGCCATAAATGAAGGAAGTATGACGACTAACTTTGGGTTGTTTTCGACGGATCGGCAACAGACTCTGGTATCTCATTAAACAATCTACCGCGTGTATACCGATGTCCTCAGGATTTTTTCGATTTAGGCAGCATACTTTTGTTCGTGAGTGCTGATATTGCAATGATGTACCGTCAAATACTTGTCCAACCACAATAAAGGCGACTCCAGTGTATTCTTTGGAGTAACAATTCCACAAATAAAGTAGGTACCTACGAATTAAACACGGTTACTTACGGTACAGCATCAGCGCCATTTTTAGCTATTAGATGCTTCAATTGTCCACAGAATATGAGACCATTTACCCTAATGCATCACAAACAATCAGGGAAGATTTTTATGTTGACGATTTGGTCGCTGGTGCAGAAACAATACCAGAGGTCTATAAAATTTGTAAACAGGTATCGTCTTTTATTTTAGAAACAGGATTCTTACAATTTCGGAAGTCATACAAAGCATTAGTAATCATACGAATACTTCGATAATAATTATAGGTAATGATAAGGATGAAAACAAAACACTAGGTTTGTACAGGTTTCATTGCTGTGTACAATATCCAAAGTCGCACCTTTAAAATCACTAACCCTCGAGTTATGCGGAGCTTTAATTCTAGCAAAGATATTACAAAAAGTTATTAATAAAACGTATTTATGGTCCGATTCAACGATTGCGCTATATTGGTTAAAACTCCTCATAAACTTCAAACTTTTGTTGACAATAGAGTTAGTCAAATCCAGAGCCTAACAGATATTACCAATTGGCACCACATTCGTAGAACTGATAATCCAGCTGATTTCATTTCAAGAGGAATCAACCCAAGTAAACTAATAAACAGTAAACTTTGGTGACAAGGACCTACTTGGCTACAACAGCTAGAGCAATGGCCCATCGGCCCATGAAAATAATACCAATAGAAGTACCCGAAGTAAAATTTCAACGTAACTTTTTCTTTTTCAGTGCAAATCAGATTATTTTTCAACGATATTTATACATAACCAAGCTTCAACGCATAACTGCATATTGTCTGCGATTCGAACGTAATACAAGTACAGCAAATGAATCGCGATTCATAGGCCCACTAAGCTCATTCGAACTAAACTATTCGTTAGCTATTATAGTCAAATTAACACAAGAGGAATGCTTTTCTGCAGAGATACAAAGCCTACGCAATGGTATCATTGCTAAATGCTGGAAATCTCTTAACCCTATTCATCGAGAACGATGATATAGTACGAGTAGTTGGGCGAATTGAAAACTCCGAGTACTCTAACCACAAACGCGGGTATACTTATGGTGTTAGGTGGACGAATATATTAACAGTTAATTCACACCGTTATTAACCACTACCTATCACCGTCCGACGGAAAAGCCCGCCTGAGCAAAATCAACAACTCTTCAAATGGCCCGGAGCCTAGCCAAAATCTCACCGTGTTTGAGTAACCCGGATGGACTCGTGGACTAGAGCCGCCGAGTTGGATTTTCAATCATGACAAAATCCATGGAGCCGAACCATCGAGTCAGACCTTGGCTCTGCCGTGTGTGGTGAAATCCCGAGCCAAATGGCCCGGGCCATCGATCCAAACCACTATTACTGTCACTGTCTTTGCGCTGTGACAACGTATATACGCTTGTTTCTGTATATACTGTACTTGTACATTATGTATTGTACATATTGTATTGTAAATTATGGGTACTAGCGGTTATGATTTTGTCTTGGAGGTAATTGACAAATACAGAAGCCATGAATGCCTTTGGCAAACAGAGAAACAGTACAAAAAAACACTAAAAACCTAAAGCCAGGGATGAAATGGCTGTAGGAAATTTTAGTTCTTCATATAAGCATCCACTTGCTCAGTACCGCAATGTAGCAGTCAATCTCTCGTGAGGAGTGATGGCTTCTCTCATATGGTGGTGGTTTTTTCCGTGGAAAAATTGCTTCATTGCCCCTAAAACCATAAACAATCACAAAACGGCACGTAGTCCAGTCAATGAGTGCTCAAAAGAAGAGTGTAGAGTGCATGAAATATACGAGAGTTTTTGACTTTAGGTTTTCGAGATATATGGTATATACGAAATTAAATACGTAAATAAATAATTTTCGAAAAAAGTAATTTTTGCCTCAACATTCGCTTCTTGTGCCTCCACCACCGTTTTCAGAAAAATTGTCAAAGACAAAGTTGCAGAGCATTAAATTTATTTCAATTTTATATATACTTTATTTTCAACTGGATCAAAAGTATTATATATAAATTAGCTTTCTTTTTATTTAGAACATATTGTTCCTCCGTTTCCGAGATATAGTCAAAAAACCCAAAAAATGGGATCTTCTACTCCCCTCCCACCCTTTGTGTATATAGAGCCTAAAGAAAAAGTTCGTAAAGTGGTGAATCCAAATTCAACGTTTGCGTAGGTAATTGTAGAAACAATTATTCAACATAAAACGGAAGCTTTTAAAAATGGCTGTGAAGTTTCCTATCGGGGTAATCATTTGGGAGTGTATGTCAGGAAACGGCTTGGGAAAAATGGAAGTAATTCTAATTATTGCTCATAAATATTAATAATAATTGAATAATAGTTTCTCAGCGTACATGAGCTCTATCCAGATATGAATTTCTGGAATAAGAAATTCTGTTCTGAATAGAGATCTAAGGCTAGAATACCTAGAGCATATCTCAGTATCAGTTGCTACAATTAATAATAATGAATAGTTCAAGGAAAGATAATGGACCAGAGAAGCATCGGGAAAAAATGTCGTGGCTCAAAAACCTACTCGAATTCTTCAACTAAACATCCATTCAATTATTTAGAGCCGCTGTAAATAAAACCAATATATCCATGATGATCGCTCAGCTATGTAAGGAGAACGCACAATAAGAAACAAAATGCTCCGATAACATATCGAGCCAGTAGGTCGTTTCATCGCCGCCGTTTCATGTCTATATTACTGGATTCAGCTCTTTGGGTCAAGAGCCAGTTCGTCTTCGGCGAAATGATGATAATCGGGCCCAGATGGTACCCTAACTCCCATTAGCTGCAAACGGGTAGCTCAGTAAGACGCAGGGTGAGTTATTACCTGAACAGTGTTGTTGTTGTTTCATCTCTATCGACTCATCTCTTCTGGTTCATCGCCGCCATTTATCGCTGTTACATGTAATTTTAAACTATCATATGTGTGTTCTTTTAATTTTAACTTTATTTCAAATGTTTGGTTTTAAATAACGTAAACTAACAACTAAAATAATTAATAAATTATCCACATATAGGAATAAATTCATCCATTCTCTAATTTATTGAAATATTTACTCTATACAAAAAAAATATTACTGTTTTTGTAGATTTTGACTAAATTCATGTTTAGCAATGTTAAATAAATTATTATATAAATTAATTATTTGATAGTATCTTAATAAACTCGAGCTAAGAATATAGCTTTAACTGTTCCGAATATTTAAAGTTCTAGATACGTTTTACAGTTCTAACAGCAATCTTCAAAAATACATTTGCCATTTGCAAAATGTTCCATAATAAAAAATATTTAATATAATTGTATCCATAATAATAATCTAAGCAGGTACGCGCGAATGCAGTTGGCGCTCATTTATAGAATATTTCGCAAGCGCGCCGACCTGAATGGCTGACAGCACAAGGTTCCTGCAGTGACCACAGGTCAACAGGTCAACTTCGGAATGCCTTGCTTTTATTCACAATGGTTTTCTTTAATGTGTTTGTGTACACTTTTGTATACCTATATACACTTTTCAATAATACAATTCGCTATTTATAGAATCGACCATGAATGAGACACCGACTACTCGCTCGTGATTTTATATACATAATCGGCTACTCACGCGATTATATATCTTCATTACGATATAATTTATTGATAATGAAATCGGCTAGATGAACGTAAGTATCATGCAAGTCTCTCCAGAGATGTTCTCTCGTGTTAAGAACTCATAATGTACATTTTTGAATAAAGTAAGTTTTTCGCTGAGGTTATAGATTCTAGTAATCTCTCCACAAAAATCTTTAATGTTTAAGAGCTACTAAAACGTACTGTACTTGATGGACATTTCATGCAATTTTTTAGGTAATAAAGAAAGACAATATTATTCAATTTATGTATACATTAGTTAAGTAACGAAATCGCCAAAACGAATAAATAAGGAAAGACTCGCCATTCTCAAAGCTGGCATCTTTAATATATTATCATAATTAAAAGAATCAATTTATCTGCTTGAAACACAAATTGATAACAAATTTCAAGAGATATTTAACAAATTCACACATTTTATAAAATGTCTGGTGTTACCTGCCTATGGTATGCCACGCACACGATTTACCGAACAAATTCATATAAGTAGAATTTAAAAATTTCTCAAGAATCTTTTATCTCGAATATAAGTTGTGCGTGATTAAATATTAACCTTTTTATAACATTTCCACATTTCTCAGAAAAGTATGATTGATCATGTATTTAGTTTTTGAAAAAATATTTTAATATAAGTTGTGCAGAAATAAATTTCAGAATGATTAAAAATCGTTCTTTCTTTACAAATGGACTGCTTGCGTTATATGAAAAATTGTATATACTAGGTTTAATATTAAGAATTTATTATATTTTTACTGTGAAATTTAATTTAATTTTATTTATTTACTTTATTACATAATTGGTGGAATTATGGTGGAAAGACCACCGACCAATAGTCTAATAAAGATTGTTTTCTCTCTCTGGACAGTTTAAATAGATAAATAAAAGTAACCCGTTAGAAAATTATTTAAATAAACAGAATATTTTTTCAAAATAATGTATATTTAATTTTCTATTGTAATAACAAACTCAATTTACAAATTTAGTTCCGATTCATAAAGCCAATATTATCCCTACAATAGTATAAAATTCATTCTTAACATAAAATCAGTTCTGGTGTTTAGTTTAAGATATCAAACAAAAGTATGGGTCACGAGAGAGCTAAGATGCTAATAGCACACACTAATTATTCGTTAAACATAATATACATATTTATTTTAACAACTTAATATTGACAATTCAAGTTTATACAAAACCTAAGTTATAAAAAATATGAAAATAAATAGCCCGTTATATACTAATACGAGTTATGCAACTTCTAATAAAGTTTATTGTTTAAGAAATACATAATATAATGAATGGGTAGATAACAATGCCTAATTAATTAACAATAATGTTAACATAATTTTAATGTATACATTGTGTAACATTACATTGAAATAAATAATAACCATAAACGGCTTACCTTATTTAAACTGAATCGCATATAAAAAATAGCAGAAATAACATTACCAGCTTCGCTATTATACATACATTGTTTATTTGAATATAAAACCATAAATTACAAATTGCAAGTTACCAGGTCATTTGTGTTTTTTTGTGCTATCATTTCAAAAGTGGTAGTCGGTTAAAATTTCCATTGAGAGTTATGCTTTTTTATTTTGTAAACGATTATTTTAGATTACCATTTTTTTAATTGATAAACAATAAATTCAGTAAGACTGCATAGCCATCTTACTGAATTTATTGTTTTATTTGGACCCCATAATACACTAATTTTCATGCAGCCCATATTGTACCCATATGTCACCCCCAACCTTTCCCATTTTTGTTTTGGTTACGCCGTCCCGGAGTCATTTGCAGAACTGCATATTGTACGGTCGGAGAAATTATCAATACAGCAATAATCAATATAACTACAGTCTACTATTATACAAAACAACAGTAAACTTGAGAGGATAATGACTAATTGAGTAGTAATGTGGTAGAGAATCGGCTTTATGTTATAGCTCTACAGGCATTGATTCGTTATGTTTCTCCACGCGAATCTGGCAAATGCCGCTCTGGTTCAATTATGCTGATGTATCTTATGAAGTTCTTCTTGCACTGCCTCCAGCCATGTTTTCCTTGGTCGTTCCCTTTTGTATCCTCCTATCGGTGTACGATTGTATGCTTCCTTCGTTGCTTTTACCCCGATAATCTTTGAATATGCTCCAGTTAGCTGGTCTCTGGAACTTAATTATTTGTATTATTCATGGTCCCCCGTTCAAAACAATTCTTTATTTGTTCTCTTCCAGATGTCTCTTGAACTTGACCTAATTTATCAGCAAAAATTCTGCTCAATAGTCTCTCGAAAGTTAGCTATTCTTTCTTTTTTTAGACTCCTTGTTACACAGGCGTACGCTACTGTTGGTTATCTGATTGCTTTATATATAATTTAAGGTTAGATCCTCGAGGCGCGGTTTTAACATTATTGAGCTTAGGGACCTTCTTGTTTGCCTTAGCTATTCTGGCCTCGAGTTCCTTCGCCTCATTATGGTTTTAGGTTATTACTATAGCTTGGTAATTGAATAGTCTTAACATCTGTAAATTCTAGGTACCTTCTGCAGTAATATTAACCGTAAACTGCGTTGGTTCGTCTAGGGTTTCATCATAAACTGTTTTTTTTTTTGTTCATTTAATAGGAGCCCCATTGTGTGTGTCTGATCTGAAGTTCTCTCTGGGTTTCTTGCTAATATTCTTCGTAAATCAGCCCCGTCTTTATCCACTTCTCTACATCATTTCTTCCCAGCGCAACGTTGAATAGCATGGTTGACGACGTATTCATTCCAATCTGTGCGTTACAGTCGTACAATTTTCAGCTCGTATTTTGGTACATTGTTTTCAAGTTGCACTATTACTTCATTTTCCTTTTCCTCTGTATTTACATGAATCTTTATGATCCTAATTTTCCTGTGCTTACCTCTTAGTCATGTGTACCACATTCTATCAGAGATAAGTTTGAAATCTACTACCGCGTGCTTACCTTTATTTACTAGAAAAACAGTTTCGAATCTTCTATTATCTCCTCGACTTTCAAAGGATAGGGGAGATAGGCACCCCTATTCATCATGTCACCGCTGTTTCCTCTATTTCCAGTAGGGATATCGATGCCGTATTTTTTCATTGTCTTCGTTAGATTTATGAGTGAGTGCATATATTCCCCTTGCTTTCCATGTAGCCATATAGAAATCCTTTTTAATTTTTCAGGATCCCTTCGCTGTTCCTTTGCAGTTATTCCTCTTGTCTTCGTTTTTCTTTACTGGGCGAAGTCTATTACTTTTTCTCGGGCTAGATTTATTTCCACTGCCTGTACGGGTTTCTTTTCTTACACCGTCTGTATTCCTACCCGTTTATTGTGAGCTTCCCCTCGCAATGGCATAGTATATGCTCTCCGGTCTCTCCCTCTTACTGGCAGAACCTACAGAGGGATTCTTCTGCCAGGCCTATCCGTGCCATGTGCTTGTTAAGCCTGCAGTGACATGTTAGGAGGCCTACTGTCATTATGTTTTTCTGACTTGGGTTAGTAATTCCTGTGTGTATCCGGGGCTTCGTCCTATTAATAATTATTTTACATGTCTCTGTCCTGGTTTGGTTTGTCCACGAGTCCTGAGACTTTATTGCCATCCATTTTTCCATAGATGTCTTTGTTTTTAAAACACTGCAATTACGGGCCGATAAAGGGTTTTGATGAGCTTTTTCGGGCGAGTTCGTCAGCCCTGTTATTGCCTCGGACGCCACTGTGCTCTGTCACCCACGTTAGCATCAGTTTGTTTTGTCTACCTAGCTCGACAAGGCTCTGCTGGCAGTCTCATACCAGTCGGGACTTAACATTTGTCGTAGCGATCGCTTTTATTGCCGCTTGGCTGTCAGTCTATATGGCAATTAGTGTATTAGTTATTTTACGTGTAAGTGCTTCCCCTGCACAGCGTTGTATAGTCAACAAGTTCTGAAACACTGTGGAGAGCTTGCCCAGAATTACTGAAATATTTGTCTTCGAGTTGATTTCCATTGCGACGGCGGGGATTATTTTCATGGCTCCTGTTGTTCTTAGGAAGGCAAGCCTATGGGTGCTGTTCAGGAACCTGGACCCTTTGGCTTGCTATCTCTGGAACCAGCATACTACTGATCAATGGCGTAGCGAGGGGGGGGGAGCAAGGTTGGCGCATCATGCCCCGGGCGCTACTCACAAAGGAGCGCCAAATGGTCCACAATAGTATATTTTACATATAATATTATATAGTTGTAGGCGCTAAAAAGGTATTGTGCCCCGCGCGCGAGTTAAGCTATCTACTGATCCAAATGATATCATGTCCTCCACTGCACCTACCTAGGGTTAGCGTAGCTTTCTATGTGCTGTTGCTCATGTGTGAGTTCTATGTCAGTTTTTGGTCTAACATGACTCGGTATTTGGTCTATGATGCAAATAGAATTTCTACACTTTTAAGTACCGGTTGTTTTTGGCCTGTTAGAACTATTCTTCTTGTATAGTTGACTATTGTTCTTTCAGATGGTTTGTGGACAAACCTTCGCCTTCATACTATTTGTCGACCATATTCAGTGCTCTTTATGTGCGCTCTGATATTCCTGGGAATTTTATTTTCGTTTCACGACGATAGCAATGTAGTCGCATATCCTAGGTAGTAGATACCTTTTGAGAATAACTTCTCCAGGTGATCTTGTTCTCTAGACTGGCTAGTACCCACTGGCATCGCGGTCGTTCATCCTTCCCACCTTTGATAAGAAGCTGACTTTGGTCTTCCGCCACTCTTGCGATAAATACTTTCAGGCTATGCTAGCTCTAAATATTTTGCAAATGTGAGGGACGAGAATGTCCTATCCTTAGGACTAGGTATATCCCATCCCCTCCCGGCGATGTAAACGGCCGGAATTTACTTATAACCCATCTTATTTTATGTGGTTTTAGTATTTCTGTAGCGAGTTTCCAATCATCTGCAGTGGATCTTGTGGGCCTTGTGCACCCCCTGGGAGTTTGGTTACCCGTTGCTGTTGCTCCGGAAAGTGCGCTTTCATGAGCAGTTGTCAGTTTTCCTCCACTGTGTCCATATAAGTTCCAACCTGTCTTTTTCAGGAAGATTATTTTTTAATTTCTAGCACATGCTGGGTTTTAATTTACCTACCCTCATAACTTCCTTCAGTTGTTCCATTTGGCCTGATCCCCTCCATTATTCCGGAGAGGTCGGAGTCTCCAGCGACGTTCTTGTCGGGATCGTTTATTCTCCCTCCTCCGTCTCCATTCACGCGTCGGCTTGCGCCTAGGCTATAGGTCTACTGGGCATGTCGGCGCTGCAGTGGCGTTTTGGGTGGCCTCAGCCGCGGCTGCTTCCTCTATTTCCCCGTCTTCTTTATATGCCTATTCGACCGAAATTTGCCCATGCCGAAGTAGGGGGACATATTACTGGCATCCAGGGCCGCATGTAAGTTTGACTCCATGAAGAATGTTCTCTCTGCAAGGGTAACGCCCCAAATTGTTCACACTCGTTTTCAGTTCGTGCCACTTACAACCTTTTCAGAATCTTGGAGGATTCTAGCCTCTCCCCGTTTTCGTCGTTTCTCTTGCTCGGGTAAGGAAGACTACAAAGGGGTGTCGCCTGGTGCCCCTAGGGGAACATTAGGTACCGCATTTTCACCCTGTGGCAATTCAATCCTTGGCACGTTACCTTACACCGTGACTTAGGTTGAAGTTACCCCGTGCCATCGGGCCTACAGGCTCTCAATCCCCATATCGCGTGATGTTACTGGGGTCCATCACATAAAGGTGAGAGTACCATTAGAATCCCCTCGATTCCTTCAAAACCCATTTTTTAAATTTATTTTTATTAGCTAGCTTATTCTTTGCTATCAATAATTTGCTTTTCCGAACTTGCTTAGCGTATATGTCTTTTCTGGCTTAATATAATATCACATAGTAGTTTATCTACTTCCCTTTGCATCTCGTTTGTGTTAATATGTATCATCGTATAATAATATCATTTTTTCTCTTATTATTATTATTATTATTATTATTATTATTATTATTATTATTATTATTATTATTATTATTATTATTATTATTATTATTATTATTATTATTATTATTATTATTATTATTATTATTATTATTATTATTATTATTATTATTATTATTATTATTATTATTATTATTATTATTATTATTATTATTATTATTATTATTATTATTATTATTATTATTATTATTATTATTATTATTATTATTATTATTATTATTATTATTATTATTATTATTATTATTATTATTATTATTATTATTATTATTATTATTATTATTATTATTATTATTATTATTATTATTTATTCCCTCCATATCACAAGATTAGTCTTGGGTTACTGCTGCAACCAGGTTAGATTAACCAGGGTTACAATAGTGCTAGAACTCTGCGAACTGTTCTGGCTGTCCCTAGGAGTACTGCGAGCTGTGATTCACGAACAGCGTAAGAAACTTCTGTTTCGTCTAGTTCGAGTTTCTTCCCTAGGAGTACTGCGAGCTGTGATTCACGAACAGCGTAAGAAACTTCTGTTTCGTCTAGTTCGAGTTTCTTAAGATTCTCCTTCAAGTTTTTTTCCACTAGACCGTTTGCGGTAATTATCAACGGCAATATTTGGCACTCCTTTAGTTGGTATAAATGCTTGATCTCATATGCCAAGTCTTGATATTTCAACATTTTTTCTGTATAGGCTGCCCTTGCATTTTCATTCCCAGGAACAGAGATATCTATAATGATTGCTCGTTTGTCCGCCTTTAGAAATACCACAATATCAGGTCTGTTATGCCTAATTGTTCTATCTGTTATTATTGTGGTATCCCAATACATCTTGAAGAACTCGTTTTCTTGAACTTCCCGTGGAGTGTAGCGATAGTACGGTTCTAGGTCTTCAATAAAGTGGCCCTTTCTACTGAGTATCATATGTATGACTTTGGCCATATTATTGTGCCTGTCCGTATAGTCTCTAGGTGCGAGACTTTGGCAGCTTGATATTATGTGCTGAATGGACTCTGTGGCTTGGTTACACATGCGGCACTGCATACTCGCTATGTTTTGCTTCAGTATGAGTTCCCGGTAAGCTCGAGTAGGCACAGTCTGGTCTTGAATAGCGAAAACTAAACCTTCCGTCTCCGACATCAGGCTTCTCCCAGTCAGGTACAGGTGCGATAGATCGGGGTCTATGTCGGGACTGCGCAAGGCTGTAGGGTAGCGACCGTGTAATGCTTTCGTGTAGTTATTATCCGCCTCAACGAGCACCTTGAAGAGCGGGAGACGGCTATTGTTAAAATATTGCCGCAGGTTAAGAATTTCTGTATATAGACAGTTGGCTAGATTGTTGACTCCTCTACCTCCCGCAGTCCGAGGCAGTGTAAACCGTTCAATTGCGGATCGTGGGTGGTGGCTGCGGAACCTGGTAAAGGTTGTTCTTACCAATCGGTTCAATCCGTGAATATCTGTATCCGTCCATTTAATTATGCCAAAGGTATATGTGACAACTGGCATAACCCATTCATTGATGGCTGTTATTTTTTCTTTGGAATACAGATATGATTTTAGAACACGCTTAAGTCTTTCGAGCATTTTTGATGTTATCTCCTTCTTCATGCACTGGTGATCTATTGTTATGCATTGCTTCACGCCGAGGTATTTATATACTTCTCCGAGACGCAACGAATTAAACGTGATGGTATCAGATACCACCGCGTTCTGGTCCTCTTGAAGCACTCCCCTCTTGATATGCGCCACTGCACACTTTTCAACTCCGAATTCCATTTTAATAGTGTTGCTGAAAACACTTACTAATTTGAGCTGACTCGCGAGTTGGTCATTTCCACCGGAATATAATTTGAGGTCGTCTACATACAGTAAGTGGTGCAATTTAATATCCGGGTGGGTTTGAATTTTATATCCGTAGTTGTTGCTGTTTAGGAGTTCGCTCAGTGGGTTAAGAGCAAGACAAAACCAGAGAGGACTGAGGCTGTCTCCCTGAAATATCCCCCTGGCTATTGTTATTGGTTGCGAGAGTAATGTGCTATTCTTGGAAGCTATGTGGAGTTGCGTTCTCCAATTTTGCATGGTTCTGGTCAGGAACGCTATCAATTGTTTCTCAACCTTATAAATATTGAGTACCTTCAACAACCAGGAATGTGGTACCATGTCGAAAGCTTTTTTGTAATCTATCCAAGCTACTGAAAAATTGCGCTTCTTATTACAGGCTTGTTTAGTTATTATTGAGTCAACAACAATCCATTCCTTACTACCCCTTGATCCTCGTTTACAACCATTTTGTTCTGAAGCTAGAACTTTTGTGTTTTGCAGATGACTGTTGATCTTACATGCTATTGCCGAGGTGAGTATTTTGTAAATGACTGGGAGGCAAGTAATAGGTCGGTAATTATTGGGCAACTTTGGGTCACCGCTTTTAGGTATCATGTACGTTCTACCCAATGTAAAGAAACTCGGGATCTTTTCAGGGTTGACAAGAGCTGCAGTTAATTGTGCACTAAGTGTTTTATGTACACTTTGAAAATATTTCCACCAGTATCCTTGCAATCCATCAGCACCAGGAGATTTCCAACTGCCAAGGTTCTTTACTGCCATATGTATATCTTCCACTATGAATGTTGTTGCGTCCATTTCTCTTATATGTGTTGCGTTTTCCTCTATTGCGTTGATCCATTTAGCGGTGTGGTCGTGATGTTCTTCTCTACTCCACAGATTTGACCAATAGCTGTGCAGGTCATTAATGTTACAACTTTCCGCCTGTATGTTGGTTTTTTGTTCCAGTGATTTATAAAATTGTTTCCTGTTGTTATGAAATAATCTATTATTATTAAAACGGCTAACACGTTCATTATACCGTCGGACTCTAGCTCCCCAGGCTGTTACTTTTTGTTTTAATTTGTCTAGTTCTGCCTGTAATGTCGTTTTAAAATTAGGTGAGTTTTTACTTATTCCGATCTGATGCAGGACTATTATTATTATTATTATTATTATTATTATTATTATTATTATTATTATTATTATTATTATTATTATTATTATTATTATTATTATTATTATTATTATTATTATTATTATTATTATTATTATTATTATTATTATTATTATTATTATTATTATTATTATTATTATTATTATTATTATTATTATTATTATTATTATTATTATTATTATTATTATTATTATTATTATTATTATTATTATTATTATTATTATTATTATTATTATTATTATTATTATTATTATTATTATTATTATTATTATTATTATTATTATTATTATTATTATTATTATTATTATTATTATTATTATTATTATTATTATTATTATTATTATTATTATTATTATTATTATTATTATTATTATTATTATTATTATTATTATTATTATTATTATTATTATTATTATTATTATTATTATTATTATTATTATTATTATTATTATTATTATTATTATTATTATTATTATTATTATTATTATTATTATTATTATTATTATTATTATTATTATTATTATTATTATTATTATTATTATTATTATTATTATTATTATTATTATTATTATTATTATTATTATTATTATTATTATTATTATTATTATTATTATTATTATTATTATTATTATTATTATTATTATTATTATTATTATTATTATTATTATTATTATTATTATTATTATTATTATTATTATTATTATTATTATTATTATTATTATTATTATTATTATTATTATTATTATTATTATTATTATTATTATTATTATTATTATTATTATTATTATTATTATTATTATTATTATTATTATTATTATTATTATTATTATTATTATTATTATTATTATTATTATTATTATTATTATTATTATTATTATTATTATTATTATTATTATTATTATTATTATTATTATTATTATTATTATTATTATTATTTACAGTTAATTCACAGATTTTAGCTGGTATTCATTGGTTTAGGAAGGAAATTCATCCTATCCTGACCAGTTAAGGAATTTCCTTACGATATGGCATGTTTGGAGGATGACAGCTTTCTGAATCACTGCCGCGAGGTATTCAGGCAGGTCCAACCGTCTAATGTAGCTTTTTAAGTGTTTAGACATTACTCCCTCCACCGATATTATAATTGGGATTATTTCTACCTTGTCCAGTTGCCATATATGTTTCAATTCAATTGCCAAGTTCTCATATTTGCGTATTTTCTCCCCCTCAGTTTTTCCTATATTATCAGTCAACGGACAGGCAATGTCAATTATAAAAGCCGACTTTTGAAGTTTGGAAATGACAATAATGTCAGGCCTATTATAATCAACTGTTCTGTCCGTGATTATCGGTCTGTCCCAGTATAGTAGAAAGTTGTTCGATTCTACCACTGGTTTTGGTTGGTAACGATAGTACGGAGGGGGGTTGTCAACGAGGATAAGTTTTTTTGCTAGCTCTACATGTATAACCTTAGCCACCTGGTTATGTCTGCCCAAGTATGCGTTCTCAGCGAGAGCAGGGCAACCAGCAGTTATATGTTCAATAGTTTCACCAGGTCTTTGGCATTTTCGGCATTTATCTGTCAGGTTCAGTTTTAGTATCACTCGTTCATAATTTCTTGTCCGAATCACCCGATCTTGTATGGCAGTAATAAATCCTTCGGTCTCTACGTGTAGTTGACCTTGTTTCAGCCAAGTAAGTGACCCTTCCTTCTCAATGTTTTTATTTTCAAGTGCTGTGGGGTATTTCCCATGCAAAGCCTTTTCTTGCCAGGAGGCAGCTACATTGTTGGTTAGTTCATTGCTCTTCTCCGCATCTTGGTTTAAGTTTAAGGCAGAATAGCCTTTATCTGCCGCGGATACAGCCTTGACTATATCAGAGTTGGCGTTCTGAAAATACTGCTTGAGTTTAGATTCCTGACTGCGGCACAACGCGTAAGCCTATCTAGTTCATTTAGATCTGTTTCGGTATATTTGAGTACTCCGAAAGAATACGTAAGTACCGGGACTGCCCACGTGTTGATGGCCCTAAACAGATTTCCAGCATTAAGGTGAGTGTTTAATAGTTTAGTTACTCGATATTTGTACTTGTTTTTAAATGCTTTCTTTAGATCACCGTGGTTTATTTGCCGATTTTGGGCGATTCCTAAGTATGTGTAAGTGTCCTCCGGGTTTAGTGGTTGAATGTCCTCACTTTCTTGTTCCTGTACATGATATTTACCTCTAGCAATCTCCAGTGTTGCACACTTCTCCAATCCAAATCTCATTTGGATGTCGGTGCTGAATGATTTGGTTATCTTAATAAGTGAACGGAGGTGCTCTTTATTCTCTGCATATAGTTTGATGTCATCCATGAACATCAAGTGAGAGATTTTAATGTCGCTTCTCAGATTTAAGCGATATCCATAGGAGCTTGACTTTAATAGATTAGACAGTGGATTAAGGGCCATAACAAACCACAACGGACTCAGGGTATCCCCCTGAAAGATTCCTCTTTGGATTTTTATCCGCGTGAGTCTTTCGTGTCCTAGCTGGAGGTCAGTAGTCCACTCTTTCATCATGGTATCAAGTAGTGCTCGGATTGAGTGGTGCACTTTGTATAACTCAAGTGTTTTCCGCAGCCAGCTATGAGGCACTGAGTCAAATGCTTTGGCGTAATCTATATAGCAGATGTTTAGATTTCGGCGTTTCACTTGTGCTTGTTTCAAGATAACGGCATCGATGGTTAATTGTTCCTTACATCCAAGCGCTTTTCGGATACATCCCTTTTGTTCTGATGTTATTATTTGGTTGGCATCACAGTGGTCGTAGATCTTCGTGTATATGATGGCAGTTAGAAGTTTATACACTACTGATAGGCAGGTGATGGGCCTATAATTCTTCGGTTCCTTCTCGTCCCCCTTCTTATATAGTAGATAGGTATTTCCACGTGCCAAAAACTCTGGGAATTCTTTTGGATCCGTTATCAATTTGTTAATACTTGTGGCAAAACACTTGTGTAAGCATGGAAAGATTTTCAGCCAGTAATTTTGGATTTGATCAGGCCCTGGAGTTTTCCAGTTCGATAGTCCCTTTACTGTATTTTTAATGTCTTCACTTGTTATCTTGACCTCTGACATTTCAGGGAGTAGCAAATTATCTTCTATATCAGGAAGCCATGCAGCATGTGCATTGTGCTGCGTGGGCTCTTCCCAAATTTGTTTCCAGTATGTCCCAAAGTTCTCGGTGCTGTATCCTTTTCCTGGTGCTTGATGCTCTTGTTCTAGAGTCCGGTAGAAGTTCTTTTGGTTTCTTGAGAATAAACTATTTTGGGCTTTTCTTTTCGTTGTCTTATTATATCTTCTCAGGCGCGCGCCTTTGGCCTTGAATTTTTGACGTATTTCGTCTTGATATATAATAAGTTTATCAACAATATCTGGGTCTTCTTTATGCAGTTTCGCATTTTCGAGGATGGTTGACATTTTGGTTATAATGTTTTTGCTGCGATTGCCTTTTAAATATTGGTTTATAATGTCCACTTGGCTTCTCAGATAGTCAATATTGGCTGTAATTAATAATAGTATTATTATTATTATTATTATTATTATTATTATTATTATTATTATTATTATTATTATTATTATTATTATTATTATTATTATTATTATTATTATTATTATTATTATTATTATTATTATTATTATTATTATTATTATTATTATTATTATTATTATTATTATTATTATTATTATTATTATTATTATTATTATTATTATTATTATTATTATTATTATTATTATTATTATTATTATTATTATTATTATTATTATTATTATTATTATTATTATTATTATTATTATTATTATTATTATTATTATTATTATTATTATTATTATTATTATTATTATTATTATTATTATTATTATTATTATTATTATTATTATTATTATTATTATTATTATTATTATTATTATTATTATTATTATTATTATTATTATTATTATTATTATTATTATTATTATTATTATTATTATTATTATTATTATTATTATTATTATTATTATTATTATTATTATTATTATTATTATTATTATTATTATTATTATTATTATTATTATTATTATTATTATTATTATTATTATTATTATTATTATTATTATTATTATTATTTGTTTTCTTCACATCCATTGATGGGTTTTCATCCTTTCTGACGGGTTTTTAAACCAAGTTAGAAAGGGAATGCTATTATTTGTACTTGAGGAATGTTCGGGCTATGTTACAAGTCTTTAATATGACAGCTTTTTGTATTTCGTGGTGTATATATGATTTTAACTTTAGTTGTTGCAGATGTTGTTGAAAAGAGTGTGGTGTAATACCTGTGGTTGATATAATGAATGGAATTATATGTGTTTCCATATCCGTTCTATTTCAGTGGCTAGTGGTTTGTATTTTTCAATTTTTTCATTATATTTAGGTGTTACATTTTTATCAATTGGTATTGCGATGTCTATTATGTATGTGATTTTCTCTTTCTTACATTGGAAGGTTATATCCGGTCTGTTATGTGCTACAGTTTTGTCCCTATGTATGGCTATGTCCCAATATAGTTTATAGTTTTCGTCTTCCATGATCGTATTCGGAATATATTTATAATACGGTTCGTTATCACTTAGTAGCCCGTATTCGTTTGCAATTGCTTGGTGGATAATCATAGCCGCTGTATTATGCCTCTCTGTATATTCTATTCCTGCTAATATTTTGCATCCTCCAATAATATGTTCTATAGATTCACTTTGGGCATGACATTTTCTGCATAGATCGTTAGTAATATTTTGGTCTTTTAATATATGCTTCTGGTAGTTACGTGTAGCGATTACTTGGTCTTGGATGGCAATCACAAAACCTTCAGTTTCTGGATAGAGTTGTCCTTTAACTAGCCACATATATGTTAGTTTCTTACTAATAGTTTCGTTTTTCATGATATAGCAGTGTTTGCCATGTAGTGTTTTATTTGACCATTCATCTTTTTTTTGCTGTAATGTACGGTATTCGATTCGTATATCGTCCGATGCTAGGTTTAGTGGTGTGTAGTTCCTGTCTGCCTGTACTATTGCTTTATGTAGTGAATTTGTTTTGTTTTTGAAATACTTTCTGAGAGTTTTTAGTTGTTGTGAGTGCAATGCGTGAATGTCTATCATACCTCTACCTCCTTCTTTTCTATTTATCGTTGTTCTTTCTTTACATGAATTTGGGTGTAATTTTCTGGCCTTTGTTAATTCAGATCGTGTTAGAATATTGATATTCTCTAGGTCAGTATTTGTCCATTTTATAATCCCAAATGAATATGTGAGTACGGGAATGGCGAATGTATTGATAGCTTGAAAAAGGTTTTTGGAATTGAGTGTGCTTTTAAATAAGAGCTTTAGGCGGTTTTGGTATTTATTCTTCAGGTCTTGCTTTATAGCTGTATGGTCAAGTCGGGTACTTTGTTGGAAACCTAGATATTTGTATGTTTCATCTTTGTCCATGTTTTCCATAGTCTCATTATTGATTTTTTCCGTGCCAGGTTCATTTATCCATTTTCCCTTTTCGATGTGCAGCATTTTGCATTTGCTTATCCCAAACTCCATTTTGATATCTTGTGTGACATCTTCTATAATTTTGAGTAGTCCTTTCATTTGTGTCTGTGTTGCATATATTTTGATGTCATCCATGTATAGCAGATGGTTTAGCGTATGTTTGACGGCACCTCGGTGTTTTATATCGAATCCATAGGTTGTTCTCTTCAGCGTATTTGAGAGTGGGTTTAGGCACATGCAAAACCAGAGGGCGCTGAGCGCGTCTCCTTGAAAAATGCCTCGTTTAATTTCCAATGTGTCCGTTTCGATTGATACTGTGTTTGTCTTTAATTGTATTATTGTTCTCCATGTCTGCATACTTGTCGTCAAGAATCTTTTGATAATTGGGTGCACTTTGTATATTTCTAAGACTTTTATCAGCCAACTATGGGGCACCGAGTCATATGCTTTTTTGTAGTCTATGTAGCACGTATGTAGATTTCGTTGTTCGTTTTGTGTTTGTTTCATTATCACATTATCTATTGTCAGTTGTTCTTTACATCCTTGACTTTGCCTTCTGCAGCCCTTTTGCTCTTCTGTTATAACATTATTGTCCGTTAGGTGTTGATCTATTTTTCTGCAAATAGTTGATGTTATAATTTTATATAGGGTTGGTAGGCATGTTATCGGTCTGTAGTTGGCTGGGTTTTGTGTGTCTTCGTTCTTGGGTAGGATATATGTTTTGCCTTCTGTTAAAAATCTGGGGGCCTGCCCCGGTTCTTGAATTATTACGTTTATTTGTTTTGTCAGGTACCTGTGGGTTGAAGTTAATTGTTTAAACCAGTAGTTGTGTATGTGATCTGGGCCAGCACATTTCCAATTATGGGTGTTTTTGATAGTTTGTTTAACTTCTTCGGTTGTGATGAGATATTGTTCTTGTTCCCTAACATTATGGTGTTCGGTTTCTTCCTGTTCTATCCACCTTGTATTCTCTACATGTTGTACAGGGGTTGACCAGATGTTTTTCCAAAAGTTGGTAATTTCATATTTGCTCGGTGTTTTTGTCTCATAGTCTTCATTATGTTTGATGTTTCTATAGAATTTCTTCTCGTTATTATTGAAGAGTATATTGGTCATCTTCCTATTATTTGATTTCTTATATCGTCTAAGCCGTGCTGAGTACATTGCTAATTTCTGCTTCAGGGTATCTTGTATTTCAATTGTTGTTTGTACATTATCTCGTGTGATATTATTTATGTACTTTATTATATTTTTGGACGTGTTTCCTTTATGATGTTGTGCTAATCTACCTAGTTCCATTCTTATTTTCGCTATGTTATCCTCTAGCCGTATTTGCCATTTTTGTTTTCTTTCTTTTCTGTAGTTTACATTTTGGTTTGCATGTATTTTCTGCTGATTGTTTGTTAGTATTGTTATTGCTGCGGAATATATTAGCGTATGGATGTCTTCAAGTTTGGTATCATCTGTCAGGTGCTTAATGATAATCACGTCGTTCATTATGTCTAGCAGTCTTTGCGTTTGTTTTTTAAATATAAGTTTTGGTAGTGGATATCTTTTAGTAGGGTTCGTTCCTGACCAAATTGCTATATTTGTCTCCATTTCTCTGTCTAGCTCTTGTTCGATGTTTCCAGTTTCCATTGTAGGTATGATTGCAGGATCTACTGTTGCATTTTGATTTTGTGTGCTAGTTGTTATTGTACAGTTCAGTTCAGTCAGAGGAGGTGTTACGTTATTGATATTTATTTCGGATAGTTCTTCCGCTGTTTGTTCTTTAATTCTTTGTATCTCGTGGGCTGTAAGTCTGTTGTTCCTTATTATTACGCGTTTTTGATCTGCTACCCTTTGTTCAGATACAACATCTGCCAGGTGAGGGTAGTATTGTATAAATAGGCTGTGCATATTAGTTCTGTAGCCGGTTGATATATATTCCAGTTGGGTTGCTTTGAAGTAGCAGCGCATGACATTTCTGTTCATTTCTTCAGTCCATGTCATACGTTGCCGTAGGATCCCTGCTTTTGTGGTTACCCGTTGTCCGGGTAGAACATCATTGGCTGGGTCCTCACTTGCTGATTGAGTGGGCGTCGGCCTAGGTGCCTCGGCAACAGCTTCATCAGCGTTGGCCTCATGGAGATGGTGAGTTTGGCCTTCACCTATCGGTGATTCGTTCATTGGGATTCTTGGTCCTTGGGGATTGCCTTGGGTCGTTGCAGGTGGTTCTTCTTGACGGTTCCGATCCGGGTCCTGCTGTCCCGGCCCGCCGGAGTATCGTTGCCTTCTCGTGTTGACAGCTATTATTTATTTCACATCCCGAGGGTTGCTAACTAGGGTCCGCGGGTTCGTTAAGCCCGTTATTTCAGGTAGAAGTTACCCGAAATACCCCTGCGGGTGGTTCGTTAAGCCCGTTATTTCAGGTAGAAGTTACCCGAAATACCCCTGCGGGTTATTATTATTATTATTATTATTATTATTATTATTATTATTATTATTATTATTATTATTATTATTATTATTATTATTATTATTATTATTATTATTATTATTATTATTATTATTATTATTATTATTATTATTATTATTATTATTATTATTATTATTATTATTATTATTATTATTATTATTATTATTATTATTATTATTATTATTATTATTATTATTATTATTATTATTATTATTATTATTATTATTATTATTATTATTATTATTATTATTATTATTATTATTATTATTATTATTATTATTATTATTATTATTATTATTATTATTATTATTATTATTATTATTATTATTATTATTATTATTATTATTATTATTATTATTATTATTATTATTATTATTATTATTATTATTATTATTATTATTATTATTATTATTATTATTATTATTATTATTATTATTATTATTATTATTATTATTATTATTATTATTATTATTATTATTATTATTATTATTATTATTATTATTATTATTATTATTATTATTATTATTATTATTATTATTATTATTATTATTATTATTATTATTATTATTATTATTATTATTATTATTATTATTATTATTATTATTATTATTATTATTATTATTATTATTACCGCGGGCCACATGGCTTGGGGTGCGTTATTACCGTTTTAAATATTACATACGGGTAATTTACAATAGTAACAAGAATAACAGTTGATATTAAACCTATAGAAGTAAACAAAAAGAATTGTCAATGTAAGGAATTGTATTTTGTACAAATAAAAATAAGATAACAGCATCGTTTACAAAACTGATAACATCCCCGAAATGTGGCTCAAATCTACCTTTATAGTCATCCCCAATTAAATTCACATACATATTCAGCTATTTTCGTACAATTACCCTTATACTCATAAGAGCCACCTCCTAAAAACCTTCCTCAGCAATCAAACACTATACAATCTATATGAAGAATACATGGATGAAACAGAATTTGGTTTTCGGATAACAACTGGTACGAGAGAAGCTCTATTTTGCATCCAAGTTCTATTTCAAACGTATAAAGATGAACAGCGAAATACACTTCTGTTTCAACGATTATCAGAGGGCCTTCGAGAGAGTACAACGCAGCACATTGAATAATAGGTATATATAATAGACTTAAGAATGATCGAAAACCTATACTGGAGCACATACAGAGAACGGTAAAACATCCGAGGACGTGTAAATATTATCAGGAGTGAAACGGGGGTGTGTCATATCGCTACTTTGGTTCAACATATATTCAGATAAAATCGGACCAATAGAATAAGCCAGACTAGCCAGGAAAACTGGCTCGAGTTGAACATCAAGACAACTAAATACATTGCAATGACTAAAAGAATACCACCACCACAAGGACAATTGATTGTAAATCAACAAATAAGAGAAATATCCAAATCAGTCTGGCGAACATATTTAAGAGTCATGACTTGAATAATAAAGCCGAGACTATGCTTTTATATAGGGTAGATTTATGGAAAGTCAATGAAGCTTCGAGCAAATAAACTCAAAGCTTTTGAAATGTGGCTATATAAAAGAAGACATTTATCATGGGTCGACTTGAACGAATGGGGAAAGATGTAAAAGTACTAATAACTGTGAAGAAGAGGAAGCTAGCATATCTAGGCCATATAATGAGGAACCGAAAACTCCAACTGGTATTACAAGGGAAAGTGATCGGAAGAATATGACCGATGAGGAGAAGAAGACCGAGGTATAGCATAACAACAACAAATATCTTCAGGGCAGCCGTCAACACAGTAATGATCGCCAGAATGATCGCCAACACTCGGTAAGAAGTAGCCACGAGAAGAAGGCGCCGAGTAAAGAGACCGTGTAACAGCAGAGATGATACGGATGTAGTGGATTCTAAGCAAACATTTAAAATACTTTATTATGATGCCATTCTAGATCACATCTACAATTATTCCATTAACGAAATATTTGAGTCATTCAAGTAATGTGACTGTCTATTTGTTTTTTTGTTTGAGTTTAAAGGATTAGATTAGGAGTTGGTTACCAAATTACAGTAATGTGAAAATGATGTGCTAAATATTATCTTATCGAGACATATTCCGTAAAGTATAATCCTATACAGAGTTTACAAATAATTATTTGTAAACTCTGTATAGGAGTATACTTTATTATATTTTTATATATTATATTATATATTATACAATTGTCGATGTCGATTTGATTAATAGGATTTTTTTACCACTGAAAGTTTCCGTTGCGATTGGTGACTGTTCCTTCTAGTTAACAACCCTTTATCATTTTAGTGACTGTTGTCTTAAAAGGCTAAATGTTTCTTGAATGATATGCATATGTACTAGAATTTCTTCATTTCATATATTTTAACACTATAATTATTTTTAATTAGAAATATAGAAAATGTTGTCACAAAAATTGATAACATTTATTATAGATCATATATTTGGCTGTAAATATACAAGGCCGTACATTTTTATTCATAAATCAATCATGAGAACACTCGATAATAATGTGTGGGATTTTTTTTATTTATTGTATTATGCATGTATTTATAATTTACTAGCAACATTTTTATATGAAATTATCTTAAGCTTCTTGACTATTTGAAATAATCTGACGCTATAAACATTACAACAGCGATAACAGAAAATTCGCTTTTCCAATTAATGTGCTAAAAGCAGGGTAGTTTCGTAATTCGTAAGTGATATAAGACTTGCCCTTGTGCTCGTTGGCCAATGCGGGTAAAATGTAGTTTCGCAATTAGCATTATATTTAACTGCACGAACATCCTGTTAAACGCTGTTGACTGGGAGAGGAATAAGTAAATGGGTAATATCATTAACATCATTTGCAGTCAGTTAAATCACCGACAAAGCTTCATTTTAAAATATACGCTATTGTTTTCACAATCAGTACCCTCGATATACGTTTTGGTTTGCAAGCAAATCCTATTATATAAAGTATTTAAGTTTTACTTAAATAATAAAATATAATCTTGGAAATTCAGACTTTACATTTATTATATTTATTCTGTATTAATTAAATTAAATTTAATATCCAATATAATCGAAATATTCGCTAATGATTGTATATATAGACTCTTCCATTTAATATACACATTTAATATCAAGACAAGACTTGAAATCTTATTAGTACCAATTTTGTTTTGAGTGTGTAACACAAGATATCAGTTATAATAATATTGAGTCAGTTTTTTCAATAATAAACGCTGATCTAGTTAAAAAGTATAAAACAGTATTATACAAAAACGAATTTAGAGGCAAGGAGACGAAATACTTCAACGTGGGTCCCCTGAGGCCAGCATATGGACGGACGGACGTTTGAGTCACCACCCCGAGGGAGATGTGAATCATTTGCGGAGAGTATTTCAGTTGCTGGGGAATGGTGCACGAGGACCCTGCAGCCATCTATGCCTACGGTGCGGGAAGGACACTACGCGACAAAATGGTGGAACACTACAACTTCATATGTGTTAGCGAGCCAAATGAGAAGCGGGCTACGTAATCTAGATGGATGCTGTCAGACGATCGCGGTGCTGGTCTGTCGGTGAACCGCAGCACATGGGTCATATCAGTAGGCAAGGGGCAGGATTTATGGCAGCCCTGGTGGAAGAAACCCTAGTCTTCAGGAAAGAGGAAAATATGTTTTTGAAATATAGTTTAGTTTTCAACATAATCTCCGTTAAGTACGTACAATGCACTTCATCCAACGATGTTCCAAAGCCATTATGCCCTAACGAAAGTGCGATTCTTGAAGTCCTCCAAAATATTCTTCGACAGTTGCTTTTACTTCTTCTTCTGTGGAAAATCGGTTTCCCCAATTTTTTAGTCGTGGAAATAGATGGAACTTAGAAAAAAATGGTGCAAAGTAACCTCATTTTACGGTACTTCAGTTCATTCAATTTTACCATTTCTACCACACTTGTATGGGGACGTTCATTGCCATGATGGAAAATATCTTCTTCTTATGCAAGCCAGGTTTTTTCATGAATTTATTTATCTACTTGGTCTAGAAGTCTAGCGTAATATTCACCGTATATTTTTTGGCCCTTGGGAAAATAGTCAATTAGTAATATTCCATTAACATCCCAAAAGACTGACGCCATAAGTTTCTCAGCTGACTTCACAGGCATTGCCTTCTTTGGTGGTGGTGGACCCCTACGTCTGCATTATTTAGATTGTTATTTGGTCGCAGGGGTATAATAATGAACCCAAAGGACGGTTTTATTTTAGTTAAAACGAACTCTATTGACAAATTCTCATTCGCTGAAGGTATTGATCAATTGTCAATATGCGCGGCACCTATCTTGCCGAAAGGTTTTTCAGCCATAATTCCAAAGTTAGGATATAAAATGTTCATTCATCTGAGATGCCTACATCCTTCGCAATTTCGGAACCCTTTAATCTTTTTCGACGATGTTCAAGCATTGTAACAGTTGTTGGTCTTTCACTCCTGGATTATCTTCTTGGCTCTCACGGCCATGTTAAAGTTATGCTATCCACTTATGCACAGTCGTAAATGATGGTGGAGGCTCTCCTAACATATCCTGCATATCTTTATAAATTTCTGTTGCCTTTATTCACAATATATTTGATAACAGCACGGACATTGTAATATTTGACAGTTGTGCACAAGACAGTCGGCGTCATCTATTGTATATATTTTATTCGAACTGATGCTGCCATATGTGCTTCATTTCGCGGACAGGCCACTAGCGGACTATATCTCGGAAGGGCATCAAGGGACCTTTGATCTAACCCTGCGCTCCCCAAGCCCCCAGGCAGAGTCCGCGAATGGCGGGTGCTCGACGTGGAGACCCACAGTGATCATCTTTATGTGAGTCTCTACGTCGGATTGACCCACACCAGGGATTGGAGGGAAAGTGAGCTAAAGGCCCCGTTTAACCACCGCACATTAGATAAGAACTAGTTTGTGGAGGGTTTCGAGGCAGATGAAGGGACGACACACAACGTCCGGAGCACCTGATGGCTAGGATGATTTTTGGTTTAACGCTAATGAACTCAAGAGCTCTTTTGAGTTCATTAGCGTAGCCCGTCTATTTATAAGACTTTTGAACTTCATTGGGGATACAGTTTTAATAAATTAACTTAATAGAAATAGAAATTAATACTCCGAAAATGCATTTTTCGAATATGTTCCTAAATTGTCTCTTGAATAACTTATTTTACTATACTATACTTATAATTTGTTATTTATACATTACTAAAGCCCTGTTTTTTTTCTAGGCAAACGGTGGCGTAAAAATACCCGTTTGTGCACATCTTAAGAAACATTTTAATTATATATAATTGAATAACTCACCTCTAGGAAACCATATTCATTTATATCACGGTTGCTATTTACGTATTAAGAATTGACATTTTTTACAGTATACGGAATCAGAACGTTTTGTCATACAGAGACGCTATTGGTATTTCTAACAGTAAATTGAAAATCTCGGCTAATAAATGGCTTTGATTCGTGAACATTTTATACGATTTTCGACGTGGGTTATCTCAACACAGTGTGCCGGTCAACTTACTACGACGTTTGGTGATGAAGCACCATACAAGACCACAATATATCGTTGCTTTAATTAATTCACTTGTGGTTGTACCAGAAAACATTGATACTGTGGACGAACTCATAATGCAAGATCATCAAATCACGTATCGCGATTGAGGCTTCTATGGGCATTAGTATGACAAGCATACCTAAGATATTGCTTGAACATTTAGCCGTCAAAAAAGTTGTTCATGTTGGATAATTGGTCATGTGGCAACCATGCCTTTAGAGCAACCTTGCCAGAAGTCGTTAGTGAAATAAGGAAAAACGAACCGCCGACGAAGGATTCTCCACCATAACAATGCGAACTCACACGCATCGGTTTTTTAAAATCAATAAAGAAGCTTCTACATCCCAATCATTGTTTTTGTTATTCATTCTCAATACATAAATAGCAACCCTCCTATATACATTCTTGAAATAATTATATATCGAGTTTTGGTTTATGGGGATGTATTTATTTTTTCATTACCTTTAAAATAAGGTGAAACTCAACAGGGGTTGCTATTGTTATTGCTATGTCGGGTATTGACAATCTGATGCGGCTAGTACAAAATACTATATCTTTATGTATAAGGTATAAAACATTAGAATTGAACCCTCTCATGTCGAAACAGTCCAAATGCGACGGTAGTATTTTAGCGAGAGGACGCTAAAACACACGCCAATTGTATCCTTTATAAATGAGTATTTATAGTGTTGTATATTCGGCAACTATACTTACAGATTACAACGTGAAACGATTCCACAGAAAATGCGTTTAATTTTCTACTTATTTTTTTACTTTAAATTGTACTTTATTATAATAATTGCGAATTTGGTTTATTCTTGTAATAAAAATAACTAGTAAAATTGTAAATTTATTTATATTGTTACAATTTGTTTTCAATCTGTAATTGTAAAACGTTTCATGTGCTAATTTAACTCGTTTTTCAAATTACGTCGCTGTTCGCTTATATTTTATGCTAAACTTATATGTACTACAAAGACGATTTTTGGGACTACAGATGGAACCGTCGCTATGGGTTAAATAATTTTTGCAATCTAAATATAAAACCGTCCATGTATATTTGTTTTTGCTTGTAGATTACATATCAGGGGTGGTCAACAAGTCGATCGCGAAGCCAATTTTGGTCTATCGCTCGTAATGTTTTAAGTTAGATACCGATTAGACTACTTTATAAACTAATACACTAATGACATCAAGTCGATAGCAACATATTTTTGTAAAAGTCTTTGGCCACCCCTGTTAATATCAACGGCAGGAGCTTCATTGATTGCTCATGTTTTCAACAATTTTAAATCTTTTTTTTTTCTTTTTTATAAATAATTATGTTAAATGTGATCAAATGATTGTATATGTGACTTGTGAAACAGTACATAAAAAATAATTTGTATATCTACGGGTAGCTCTTTATAAAATATTTAAAAAACGGATTGCGGTTCTCTTTGGTCTCTTAATATGTAATTATGATAAATAATATATTATTAAAAAATCAACCGATATATCACTCAATTGAGGAATTTCTTGATCTCTAATATTAATTTTAATCTCTTTTACAGTTTAAAAGTTAGTTTGCATATCTACGTGTTTACTAGTTAAGTGTGTATTTAATATTGTCAATAATTTGAATCATTTTTGTTCTCATTTTTAATCATAACTCTACATAAGTTCTAGTGTTTTTGTAATTTTATACATATTTTAGAGATACAAATATTTTATTCTGTTATGTACTGCTCCTTAAACGAAACTTTTAATGGGTCCTTTTATGTTATTTACTGTATCGTATCCTTATCTTAAATATAAACCTCACCGGAAACAATAATTCACTGGTGTTAATAATTATGTAGTATCAATAATGGTTATGTGGAAACACTTACATCTTCTCTGCGGAATTAGTATTACTTTAATGTCATCGAATATTTGGCCTCATTGCAATACTTTCCTTGACCTCCGCATTAAATCGAAAGTACAACCAATTGTAATTTACTAAAAAGCTGTATAAAAGTAAGCAAATAATTATAAAAACCATATTCCAAGGGCTCTCAAATTACTTCTAAAATGATCATTTAATGCAATAGACTTTATAATTTATAATTATATAATTTTTGATTATTATGTGGTGATTGTATATTACTTTATGGTGGAAATCATATAATCTGCTCATATTAATTAAAGAAAAAAACTGCAAGAGATTTGTATTCAAAACTACTTTTATTTGTTCCACATCTATCTAGATAACTATAAAGAATAGAAGTTTTTTGTAATACCGCTATCGACATCCGGCAATCTATTGCTCGCCAAAATAAAAAATCACGACAAAATACGCTGCCATAGAATTGTACGACGCGCTAGAACCTCGATTAATTGTGAAAGCACTATAACGCAAAGCATATGCATTGGAGATCTTGATTTGCAACAAAAAGAGGCAGGGAATTACTCTAAGCGTCACAAATCAATCAAATACTATTTCTACTATATTAACATACTGGTTAAGCTACAATCAGAAAATTTCCGAAATCGAGAATCAATTCTAGAAACAGTAGATGATGTTTAAAGAATTTGTGTTTGACTTTCGGAGCTAGCTTTCCAGTCTCGACATTCTAATATCGAAAAAAGGCACTATACATCGTCGAGCCTGCAAGCCAGTTCGCAACAATTCATTATTTTTTACTGGCTGGGGTCTGGTTTTGTTGTAGCATTCCACTGCACTGTGGCCACGGCTGACCTACTATGCTCCCGCATTGCTTGTTACTCGTTCATGAGCTTTGTATCTTCAATGAAGTCCAGAAGTCTCATGAATGGACGGGCTAAAGGCTGAACGAATCGCGTTGAACCAAAGATATTTTTTCTGCATGCGTTGAATGCATATTTACAAACACATTACTATTTAATATCAATCAGCATTAGCTAAGTCAGCACTTGTATATCGGCTTTTGCATTGCCGATACAATGTTCAATAAATAAGTTAAACCATGTAAATATCTTTGTTCATCCATAATTGGCGCAGTCGCTATCCAACACACACCGTAGATAGATCGTTTGTTTTAACAATTCATCGGTAAAAAAAAAGAACCAAGAAGAAAACACAACTCCCAGGAAGAAGGAAACATAAATCTAATAATACAGTGATTATAATATTGTTCACTCCTTTACAACCAATGTCCTATTGAAACCCCAATAGTACCAATTTCTTTTTAATGAAACATATATTATAATAAGAAACAATGGCTCTGACATTAAGAGACCAATTGGAGATCATTCCTAACTACGATGGAAACTCCAAAACTATTTACAATTTTATCGACAGTTGCGAATATGTGCTTCGACAACTATTAAAACCAAATGATACACTAGATAATCAAAATTTCAACGCCTTCTTATTAAGGCACATAAAAAATAAAGTGATCGGACGAGCAGCCGAACTTATAGCATGTACGAAAATTTCATCATGGAACGAAATGAAAAACAAATTGTATACAACGTTTGCAAATCCAAGAGATGAATTTACACTTATTAGTGAATTACTTTTGCAATCCAAAGGATATGAAAGACCAACAAGGTTTGGAAAACGTTGTCAAGATATAAAAACATTACTCATATTACTTACACGGAGAATAACATACCTTTGCGCAATATAAAGATCGGAATGTACAACGACATTGCGCTAAAAGCATTCATAAGAGGACTAAGAGATCCTATAAGAATAATCGTACAATGCCGAGACCCATCAACGCTGGAGGAAGGAATAAAAATAATACGAGAGGAGGAATATTTTCAAAGAGAATACACAAGCCTTAAGTCCGAAAACTGGAATTTATTTACCCCCAGACCTGAACAAAAATATAACCAACAACCACAAAACCGATCAAGACAATTCCTTAAATATGGTCCTGAACCGCATAAACTAAATTCATCACGCTTCTCCTCTATGAACTCAAGCAGGGCGAGTACAAGTTATATCAATGACCAACCAAACCCGAAATGGCTGTCGGAAGAAGTATACCATCAAGACCAAAATGAAGATCCTGAAGAACCAGAAATGGAAAGCAGCTACAACGAAGTATATCTTAATTATATAGATATTGAGGATAGTACAGCACGTACTTCTGTTGTTAGCATATATGATGAATCAGCTAATTTAACTATTGTGAAACCACCTGAAGAAGCACAAACACCAGCATTATTCACTTCAGTAGAAGAAATCCAGGGTATAGAACATAATACCCAGGACATTATTCAAGAAAATCAAGACGACATTTTCAACGAAAACAGAAATAGTGTCATATTAAAACAGAAGAACAGAAACGCACACCAATATACAAACACTTTATGCACGAAACACAAAACCGACGAACTATCGTTTAACAATAAAGTTCTACCGGAAATTAATATTGAAAACGCAACACCGATATTTACAACAACCGAAAGAACTGTTAAAGAAGAATATGGTAAGAAAATACAAAGAACAAAAGTTAATTCAATACTTCGACAAAATATAATAAATGAATATAACAGAAACCATATAAATATTCCATTAATATTAAGAGAAAATGCTAGGCCGACCACTCAAGAAACTGGACGTAAATACATTTACAATCAAAAGATACCATTTAAAAAAAATAGGACAGGTATGACTATTATAATATAAAAACATTGCATTTTTTGGAAAGTCTTATTGCATACAAATCAAATTATAACAAATACTGCAGACCCTATCTATATGGAAAGAAATTCACTATATATACAGATCGTCGTCCATTACAAAGTAAATTTTCACTTAAAAACCCTCATTCTAAAGTAGCACGTTAGCGACAAAAAAATAGAAGAATATGATCATGAACTTGTTTATAAAAAGAGATAATTAAAACACACCAATGCAGATACATTATCTAGAATTGAAATAAATTCTATCCACCTAAATACAGGAGAAGAAACGGAATCTATCATCGCAAATGTCGACGAAGAAATTGACATAGTACTACAGGATATAACAAACGCATAAATCCCAGATTATTCCGATATTAGGAAAATTGTACAAGGAATCGACTCCAACGACGCAAATAACGCAATACATACTTAGATGAACAATAACGTATTAGTTCGAAGGCTCGAATCGAAACAGCCTATAGTCATAAGAGCCAAGCAAATAATGAATTAGAAATACTACATTTATTAAGAAGATACGAAAAACCGAAAACGACTTTCTACATGTATATTGATCAAGAGAAAATATATAAGTATATTTGCAAGACTTACTGCAAATACTTTAACGGACCCATAGTAATACTTTATATGAACACCGCAAGAGTTATAGAAATTCCCGACAGTCAACAACAACAAAAATTCAAAAATAAAAACCATGTAAAAAACAAAATCATAAGGGAATAAAAGAAACATTAGACTAACTACATAGATTATATTTTTGGCCAAATAGGAAGAAATTAATAACGGATTATATCAATAACTGCGACATTTGCAAACCAGCTAAATATGAGACAAACCAACCAATCATTTCAATGATCTTAGCAGACACACCCAGCGGACTATTTGAAAAATTGCACGTGGATACATTTACTTCTTAACAATTATTGATGCCTTCTCACTACTAGGACAAGCTTACCAAATTATTTCAAAAATACAATAGAAACAGCAGACAAATTACTATTATATTTCCGACACTATGGAGTATTTGGTAATATTACAATGGATCGCGGATTAGAATTTAATAATGAATGTAACGTAACATCCCCAATCTAACGGAGTAATTGAACGAGTTTATTCTTCAATAATACAATATTTTCGTATATTGCGAAAAATTTCCAAAAAACCTCCGAACCAAATAATGAAGTTTGCGATAGTAGCATACAACAATTCCATCGACTCATCAACAAGAAACATACCCCAAGAATTATTACCTGGACACACTGCCAGTAGAAACCCATACGACATATTCCCATTATTACGAAAATTATAATCTAATCATAAAGACAAAATGGAACAAACATATAAACAGATTCAAAAGGAAATTGACATAAATTAGGAAAACAGTGAATAAATTATATGTATTTAAAGGAACAAAAATGTAGTAACGAACAAAATGAGTCTAAAATATAACGAGACTTTTACTATTCAAGAACTACACAACACATATATAATTAAAGACAACAGAGATAATACACCTAGTAATCTAAGAATTGAAATATTTCAGATCCTTCCATTATTTTAACAAAATTATAACTATTATCACATTTACCCACTTCCAATCTCAAACACACTTTTTTCCAAATCATTGTACCTAAGAATATATACCTACTCCTAACTGAACAATATTATTCTTTAATTAATGAATTATGCAAAAAGTGTAATTCAAGTCACACAGCTATATTGACGTCAAGGGAGTCAATATCCAACATCACGAACGAACAATGGCCCGCAAAAATTATATGGATACGCGAATTTATTATCAGCAAAAACATTGCAGACCATACCATCAGAACCTACAATTGGACGAAATCATATCGTAATTTTTATGAACATTACGCTCAACAACACAACATCCGAGAGAGACAACCAGAGCCCACCACAGCAGGATTCAGTCTGGATTCCTTAAGGACCCCAGCCTTCTCTTGAGGAGGGAGGTGTTACGGGTACCCCTTTGCCCTTCAACGAATTACCACCAACAACAAGAAGACGCTGACCCTATTGTTATATAAACAAAATCGACCATGAATATATTGCTGATACAAATACCACGATATTTACTATCGCCGTACATTTGCACCAGCATATTTACAAACACTAATTACTATTTAATATCAATCAGCATTACCTAAGTCAGCACTTGTATATCGGCTTTTGCATTGCCGATACAATGTTCAATAAATAAGTTAATCCATGTAAATATCTGTGTTCATCCATAATTCACCCAAACGGCCATGTATCATTTTTTCGATCATCCATAATAATATGACATTCCTCAATCTCAGCATCCGGAATAGAAGAATAGAACGACTTATCAAATACTCCGACCATTAACACAAAATTTAGAATGTTCATCAACATTTTTTTATTTTTAACTTGTTGCTTGCATATAAAATATCGACAACTATTGTTCGTGCTTGATGTTTAAGCATTTATAACATCTGTAGCGAGGTGGTGGGGGTCCATCGATATGATCCCCTGGTAAATTATAATGTTCAAAGCAGGGAAGACAGGCTATGATATCATCTTCTTGAAAATATGCTGGTAAAGAATCCCACATAGAATGTAATTCCAATGCTGTTATGTGGCTCAATAATGCAGTTTATATTGTCCTCGGCAATGACAAGCACAACATTTATTCACTGATGCAAAGTTTAGATAAAAGCTGGTAACACTTTTTACTTTTTACTTCTCTTGAGGAGGGAGGTGTTACGGGTACCCCTTCGCCCTTCAACGAATTACCACCAACAACAAGAAGACGCTGACCCTATTATTATATAAACAAAATGAATATATTGCTGATACAAATACCACGATATTTACTATCGCCGTACATTTGCACCAGCATATTTACAAACACTAATTACTATTTAATATTAATCAGCATTAGCCAAGTCAGCACTTGTATATCGGCTTTTGCATTGCCGATACAATGTTCAATAAATAAGTTAAACCATGTAAATATCTTTGTTCATTCATAATTAGCGGGCTTAGGAAATAATGCGCCGATAACGGGTCACCTAAGGCCCAATTCACACATAGGAGGCGAAGGTGCGGTGACGGCGCAGCGAGAGGCACGACGCTTTTTCGCCACCTATATATAAACATATGGTGCAATGCCCACTTAGGTGACGAGTCGCAGGCATTTGCCTCGTGCCTCTCGCCGTGCCGGCACCGCGTCTTAGCCTCTTCGCTTGAGACACGGTGGCTGCGAAGCGAGAGGCACATCTCTTTCACACCGCCTCTATGTAAACATATGGTGCAATGTCCACCCCTTCACTGCATATGGACATCACAATCGCCTGTGCGACGTCACCCCTCACCTCGCCTACACCGCGCCTCCGACCGACGCCGCTTATGTGTGAATTGGACCTAATAGAGCAAAAAAAAATACCTGGAACTTGTCTATGCGCCGCAACATAATATGCTCGTCTGTTTTCCTTCAATCATGCATATCCAGCAAAACGAATTATCAAGATACACATACAAATTAGGGTCAGGGCATAGGTGGTTCAACCAGGCTTATCTAGCGGTTTTTTAACTACTGTTGTTCCCCGTATAGATACCACCCTGGCGAAGCGAGTGCAATAACCCGCAACCCTCTATATGCACAATGCAAAATATGTGATTTCAAAATGAGTTAACGAGATACACATACAAATTAGGGTCAGTGCATAGGTGATGAACGTCATTATCCTTTAACCACGCAAAATTTAGCGCATCATATACAATGTTTTCTTCTTTACAGCAAGAAGAAATATATTATAAACTTTAATTTTATAATAAAATATAAAACATAATGATGTCGTTCAATATAATGATTTTTTTTTTCATACAATTACATAAAATGTGACAATTGTCAAGTGGCTACATGTAGAAAAGCTAACGAAACAATTAACACTAATAAAAAAATATGCGAACATTTGACTATTTCTAACGATAAGCAACAAACAAGCAATTGTAACACCAAAAACAGAAACAATAAGTTTTCGTAAAAATGTGCATTATAAATTAATGTAAATACTCGGTATATATAGACAGTTAGGGCGGGGAATGGAGAGAAAGACGATCGCAGGATAAAGTGACCAACCAGGAGGGTAGAGAATGGATCCAATAGGTGAGAAAGTCGGGGTGGGATGTACTGAATGGCTGCTGCGAAGGGGGTTCGGTTTTGGACTATGTGGTATCGGAAGGGAGGAGTTGGAGTGTTTCAAGGTGGAAAATATAGGGGGTCGGACCATGTGCCGGTGGAGGTTGTCATGAGAAGGACAAAAGGTTGGAAGAGGGTGGAAAAAAGGGACAGCAAGGGTTTGGATGAAACGAAGTAGAAATTGCGGTGTATGAGAGAAACCTAATGGGCGTGAAGTGGGAGGAAGTACAGTTGATGCTCCAGTTGGAGAGAGTGATGGCGGCTGCGTTGGTGGTGAGGAAGAAGAGTGGAGGCCAGAGGGAATGTTGGTTCGACGAGGAGTGTAAGATAAAGAAGACGGGGTGGCGGAGGGAAATGGTGAATTGGAGGTACGGCAGATGTGCAGTCGAAAGGGTTAATCAGGCGAAAAAGGAGTTCGAGAGTACGTGCGAGAGGAAAAAAATAGAGGAGTTGCAGAAAGTGGAAAAGATGTTGAGGAGTGTGTAGTGGAGAAACGGATGTGGGAGATCTTAAAGGGAAGGGTGAATCAGGACAAAGTGAACATAGAGCTAGCAGAGTGGGAGAGGAGTTGTAAACAGATGGCGGGGTCTGAGGTGGAGCTGGGCAGTTCGAGTGCGAGACAGGTGGTGCTAAGGGAGTCGTTTTCCCGGAAAGAGGTGGAGGTGGCCCTGGCACAGTTAAAACTAGGAAAGGCAGCGGGGGAAGATGGGCTGAAGGCAGAGACTTTCAAAAAGCTACCGGAGGAAGGAAGGGAGAAGGTGCGGCAGAGTTTAACAAGGTGTGTAGTAGAGAGGAGGAAGTGCCGGAAAAGTGGCGTGTGGGGGTCACCACCGTCCCGGTTCATAAAGAGGGAGAGGCCTCGGACGTTAAAAACTATAGGGGACCACCATTATGAGTGCCGGTTATAAATTGATGATGACTATGGTGAAAAATAGAATGGATAGGGAAGTGGAGCAAACGGCGCTGCTGCCGGAATGCCAGGGTGGGTTCAGAAGGGGAAGAGGGACGAGAGAGCAGATTTTCACTCTGACGAGAATGGTGGAGGAAGCGCTGGAATGCAAAGGGAGTGTATGCGGTGTTTCTGGATTTAAAAGCGGCGTATGACTCAGTTCCTAGGGGGAAACTGGTGGAATGTATGGATAGTTTGGGTATGGAAGCGGAAGGAGTGGAGCGGGTGAGAAGGATGTATAAAGAGACATGGGCGAAAGCAAGAGTGAATGCAGAAATATCTGAGAAATTTAGGGTGAATGTGGGAGTAAAGCAGGGGTGCCCGCTGAGCCCCGTCCTATTTAATCTGTACACGAGCGAGTTGGAAGAGGTGCTGAGGAGAGGACAGGCAGGAGGGGTCGTGGTGGATAGATCCAAGGTGTGGATGTTGGCGTATGCAGATAACGTGGTGCTGGTGGCCAAGGGAGTGGAAGAGATGCAAGAGAGGTTGGAAATAATGGGTAGGTACTTGGATAAGACGGGGCTAGTGGTGAATGTGGAAAAGACCAAATGGATGTTGTTCAGGAATAGGGGCAGGAGGGGTAAGGGCGAAGGGCTGAAATGGAAGGAAAGACTGATTCAGAGAGTGAATGGCTTTAAATATTTGGGCTTTTGGTTTGACTGTGGAGGAGGGCGAAAGCAAGAATGGCTTGGGGGATTGCGTGCAGAAAATGGGGGAGCTTGTGGGGTGGTAACCTCGTAATGGCGTGCAAGATCTGGGATGCGAGTGTAAAACCTATATTGTTGCATGGAGTGGAAGTGTGGGGATTGCGTGAATGGGAGGTAATAGAAAGGGAGCAAGGTTGGTTCCTGAAGAATCTGCTAGGGCTCGAAAGGTCGACACCGAGGACAGTGCTGTTGCAGGAGACAAATCGTATGAGTATGTGGTGGGAGTCGTGTGTGAGGGTTGTGAAGTTTGAGGAAAGATTGCAGGATTTGGGCGAGGAAAGACTAGTACGGGAGGTATGGATGAGGTGTAAGAGTAGAACAGAGAGTAGATGGAGGAAGGATAAAGAAAGGATGTATGAAAGAGTGGGTATGTCTGAGGTGTGGGTAGAAGAGAAGCTGAGAGAAACGGGTAGCCTAGGAACTGAGATAAGGGAGAGACTGAGGGATATTGAGTGGCAAGAAAGGCAAGTGAGAATGGCTGAGACCCTGGCTACGTAGAGTGGCAAGTGCAGGGGAAACTTCCGAGCTACTTAGCCAGGGGAGAGTGGAGCAGAGAGGACAAAGTATGCATGGCAAGAGCGAGGTGTGGGTCAGAAGAGCGAGGAAGAAAAGTGTGGATGGGGCTGGGGTACACCGCGTGTGTGCTGTGTAGGAAGGGGAGTGACACGTGGTGGCACCTTAGCAAAGAATGTGAAGGAGTGAAAGCAGAGTGGGTGGGAGAGTGCAGAAAGCTGAACGAATGGTTAGGAGAGGATGGGAAAGGCGTGATAATCTGCAGGAGGCTGACGTGGGAAAGGAAATTGGCGAGGGCAGAGGGGGTTTAGTTTATTTTAGTGGGTAAAAAATGTTAATTTGTATTCTTTTTTAAATTTTTTTTTTTTAGATCTTGCTGTGAAAGTATTTTTTTTTTTGCGGCTGGAATTTGTAAAGGGAAGGGTTGGGCTGATATGCCAAATAAAGGTCTTGAAGCCTCGTACTAATCGGCGAAACCTTGATTCACGTGTACGTCAATTGTGGGAATATTTTTCGTCCTGAAGCAGAAGAGATTTTAAAAAAATAACTATCAAATAACATATGTGGAGGCATATTATTGATCAGTTGATATTGGAAAATCAGTTATAAACAAAATAATCGAATCGAGATTATTTAGTTTACAGTTGGATGAGTCAACTAATATCGGTAATAAAATAGGTTGTGTTCACTCGATTTATTGAAAATAATGATATTTTGGAAGTATTTTTATCCTGCAAGGAATTCGAAATAACAACGACGAGAAAAGATATTTTTAATACGATGAACACATATTTTAATATAAGTGGCCTATCTTGGAAATCTTGCGTGTCTATATACCAGTACATATCTACATATGGTGCCCCTTCAATGGTTCAACTGTAAAAGAATTTGTGCACGGCTTTTTAAATTATTTAAATTAACAAATTCAAAATTCCCATTCTCAGAGTAGTTACTATGCAAATAACTAATAAAAACCGAACTTAAAATATTACGTATGAAATAAAAACAGGTCCCCTAGGGGGAGTCTGAAACTCCTACAGGGCGCGTCCCCAGGTGGCGGATAGGGGAAAGCTCGGCAGATATGCCGGGTAGGAGGAAAATAAAATACCTCCCGCGGACCAAACAGACACAGCAATGGGTAGCAGCATTGTGGTAGTAAGTCAGGTGGATGCTAAGATAGCTGGTACAGTTGACGTACAAGAAAACTTGAGGCGTGGGACGAATAATGTCGAAGCGGCGATAGCACTGCAATGGAGAAGGCAAGGGGAAACCACTCCATTATTATTATTTTTTATTACCACTCCTTAAATGGGCAGAGGGTGCGAAGAATCTCCGGGCTTGCCAAGAAAATATGCACATGGAACGTCAGAAGTATGTGGGAAGACGGAAAGACCGCAAACGTAATCCAAGAGATGAATAGAATGGAGGTAGATATTCTAGGAATAGGTGAAATGCGATAGAAGGGATCAGGCAAATGCACCGTACAAGATCGAACCATATTTTACGCTGGAAAGGATGATACACATCACAGAAATGGCGTAGGTGTAATTGTAACGAAAGAAGTAAATGCATCCGTGAAGAATTTTATACCTCACTCCGATAGAATGTTGCTATTACAGCTAAAGGCAACACCTGTGGACATTAATATCATCTAAATTTACGCGCCCACAGCGGACAAGGACGAAGAAACTATCGAAGAATTCTATGACGGATTATCGACTCTTATCAAATACACAAAGAAACGTGAAGTTACTATAATAATGGGTGACTTTAATGCGAAAGTGGGGGAAGGTATGGAGGAGAATATAACAGGAAATTTTGGCCTGGGTACTCGGAACGAAAGAGGCGATAGACTAATACAATTTTGTAAAGAACAAGATCTAATTCTCTCAAATACATTCTTCAAACTGCCCCCTCGGAGACTATACACGTGGAAGTCTCCAGCAGATACACAACAAAATATAACGCGCAATCAAATTGACTTCATAGCAATACCCAAAAGATTCCGAAATTCAATAAGATCGGTTAAAACATACCCGGGTGCAGATGTATCGTCAGATCACAACCCCTTAATTTGCAAATTAAACATCAAACTTAAAAGAACAACAAAAGCAAAAATCACTCCAAAACCAGACATGAGGAAGCTTCAGTGACAGGTAGTTAAGGAACAGATGTGTAAATCATTAAAGGATGGCCTAGTAAGAGCAAAACTACTACCACGCACGGACCACCTAGGCAAATGGAATGCAATGAAACAAGTCATCCAGGAAACATCCGACTCTTGCCTTAAACAGGAAAGAACCAGTAGAAAGGAGTGGATGACAAATGACATTCTCGAACTTATGGAACAAAGACGACTGGAAAAAACAAGAAACCCGACTAAATATAAAAGCATTCACTCAGAAATAAAAAAGAATATCAGACAAGTAAAAGAGAAGTGGATGTCAGAAAAATGCTCCGAAATCGAACAACTTGATCGAAAGTATGACCACTTTAACATGCACAAGAGAATAAAAGAAATGACTGGTACAGATAAAAAGCATAACGTGGGAAACATAACAAATACCGACGGCACACTAATAGGGGAGAAAGAAGAAAAGCTCAGAGTATGGAAACAATATGTAGAAACACTTTTTGATGATAATCGTGACAACAACCACGCACTGAACGTGGGTAACACCGGTCCAAAAATCACAAAAGATGAGGTATCAAAAGCACTGTCATCAATGAAGAACGGCAAAACTTCAGGGCCAGATAATGTGAACTCGACAATCTTAAAGCTACTCTGCGATGCGGATAATAATTTCTTGGACACCGTTACAGCCCTCTTCAACCAAATCTACGATACAGGAGACATTCCCCAGGACTGGCTTACTTCAGAATTTATCCCAATACCCAAAAAACCATCGGCAAAGTCATGCGACGAATATAGATTGATAAGCCTAATAAATCATATCCTCAAGATATTCTTAAAAATCATACATGGCAGGATATATAAAAAATGCGAAGAGCAGGTGGGGGAGACGCAATTTGGATTTAGGAATGCCCTGGGAACCCGTGAGGCTATTTTTGCAATCCAAGTGCTTATCCAAAGATGCCGAGATATGAGTACCGACGTGCATATATGCTTTATTGATTTTTCAAAAGCCTTCGATAAGGTGCAACATGGAACCATGATCCAAACTCTAAAAGATACAGGAGCTGATGACAAAGACTTAAGAATAATTGCAAATATGTATTGGAATCAGAAAGCAGTAGTAAAAATCGAAGGTTCCAATACTGACGATATTAACATCAAAAGGGGAGTTCGACAGGTCTGTGTTCTCTCTCCTACTCTATTTAATATATACTCTGAGAGAATTTTTAATGAAGCACTGGAAGATCTAAACGAGGGAATCAAAATGAACGGGGAAAATATCAATAATATCAGATATGCCGATGACAGTGCAATACTAGCCAGTAGCTTAGAGGGTCTACAGATACTGATGGATCGCATCCATGATGTAAGCAGTAAGTATGGTCTACAACTAAATACCAGTAAGACGAAATATATGATCATCACCAAACATCCAACTCAGCTGGTGCCACGCACACTTCGTATCAACAACGAAAACATCGAACATGTAAAAAAGTATTCGTACTTAGGTACAGTCATACACGAAAACTGGGACCAAGCTGTCGAAATCCGTTGTAGAATAGAAAAAGCAAGAGCTGCTTTCAACAAAATGAGAAGTTTCTTTTGTGGTGGTGATACAAGCTTGGAATTGAAAATCAGAATGATTCGATGCTATATATTTCCTGTACTGCTGTACGGAGCCGAGGCATGGACTTTGACACACGCCAACATGAAAAAAGTCGGAGCCTTTGAAATGTGGATCTACCGACGTATTCACAGAATATCATTGACAGAACACGTTACTAACTTGGAAGTCCTCAGAAGAATGGGAAAAGAGAAGGAAGTACAAAACACCATCAAGCAGCGGAAACTAGAATACTTGGGCCATGTGATGAGAAACAGCAAGTACCGAATCCTCCAACTCATAATACAGGGCAAAGTAGATGGGAGGAGAGGCCCAGGCCGAAGAAGGCATTCTTGGCTTAAAAACTTGCGAGAATGGTTCGGACTAACATCAATCCAACTATTCCGACAAGCGGCAGATAAAGTCCGCATAGCTATGTTGATAGCCAACGTCCGCAACGGATAAGGCACGATAAGAAGAAGAAATAAGAAAGAAAATATGCAATATGAAAAATAGTATAAATATAATAATAAATAATATAATTTATTTTTGTAGATGTTTTGTGTATATTGCCTTCACAAGATCGGCATTTTCTGCTCTTTTTTTTTATCAATTTATAAAATTCTCGACAGCTCATGTCAAAGTTTTATGCATAATTCTGCCTTTACCAGCTTTCCCATAATCGAAAAAATTCATTTCACGAAGGAAACATATTTGTATGCATTTTTTATCTGTTAGCAAATCGAGCGATTTGGATGAAGGAATGATATTTTCAAGAAGTCAGATATATAATTTATCGACATCTAATTCTAAACTTACGTTTTTTAAAAAATGTTGGTATTTGAAAATTTCTTAAGATTAATTACTGAAAAATATTGAAATGGGCAGTTAACAAAATTAACAAAATCCTTTATGTACTCCTTTTTTGCTTCAGTCACTTTTTTTTTGTTTTTCAGGCAGTTAGAAATCTAAACTTGTATTCACTTTACTACTGAAAATAGATCTGTTAATCTATATTAATTTTCAAAGATAACATTATGGCATGTGATGTGCAGTGGATTTTTTTTCTTTACTGATTGATTTTCAAGCTGTAAAATATGCTGGTTCATAAGCACCAACATAAAATGATGCACAAAGTGAATATAACATTCGACTAAAGATTAAATATCTGTATCGTCTCAAATCTTATCTTCAGTCATTCACGAATTTCCCAATAGCTTACAAGCACTTTTGTTGGCGGTTTCTCCTGTGGCGAGCCAAATCTTCGGATAAATATGTTCGTTTCTGGGTGCCCGCACTCCGAGCGGACGATCTGCGAGCCAGCCCCGCAGCGACGAGCCTGTGCTTGCGTTAAATTTGTCCATAAACGCACACTTATCCGCCGAGCCTAGTCGGGTACATGTTTATTATATTCTATGTGCATAATATTAAGCGGTCAAAATGATTCTTTGTTCCGTGTGTCGATATCTTGATCCGCACAATTACAATTGTGAACTGAACAAACAGTTGGCTTGGCAAATGATATTTTAAATTTTTTTAAATACCACGAGCAAAGCTAAATACGTGTAAATTCATGATTGTTACACCACATCATCAAGTGAATTTGTTTTTGGAAGAAACGACGCTATTAATTGTTTTTTTTTTAGTAGTTTAAAAATTTAAAATTAATAGCCATTAAAACGATTTTTTAACACTTTTAGTTATTCCATACACGAGATATACGCCACAGTCTGCATATAATTTTTTATATATTCAATTTTACTTACATGTTTTCTTCCCTTCTTAATAGGTTGAATACGGTCTAGTACCTGCATCAACACCGCAGCTAGTTAAATATTGTTTTTTTTGATACTATAAAATGGAATACGTCCATATGTGAATCTTCCAAATATCCTCTCATTATCAGCATCTGTTATTGCCTCCATAAAGACATTTTCAACATCGTCTCTGGACACATTAGATATATTACTCCCTATTATATTTACAACTTCACTTTCTCCATCACTGAGTGATGATAAATTAATACAATTTTCAATGTTAAATTGTTTATCTTTAGTATGACTTTCTGTATTTGCTTTCGAAATCATCTCCATCGCTTAATGGCATGTTCCTTTGGATTAACTCTTTGCAATATTATTACATCTCTCATTCTGAAACTTAAGAACAACATAAATTGGTTTATAATCTGAAAAATAGGTTTCATATACACCTCCAATTGCATGAGGTACATTCGAAAAAATGACATCTATTTGCGTATTAAAATTAGTAGTAGACTCCTTTGGGTTCATTACACTCTTAATGCCATATTCAAGGAAGGTATGTTTCAAAAATGAATTATTGTCTAAATCATTATAGATGTCAAAATTAAAGTCGCCTAGTATAGTAAAATGTGTCTCAATATCTTTTATGAATTCGTAGAACTTCTGGAAATTTTGTTTAAAAACGGAATTTGGTGTTTTTGAAGATTTGTAACCGATAATGAAGGCATTTTCCACTGTAAAAAATACTAACTCAACGTGATATTTGTTGCCTTTTTCAAATGAATGCTGAATACCCGTTACATTTATTGAATCTCTAGCTAAACAAAGTACCTCTAGAATTATGAGAAACATTTGACCTAAAAATGTTTTATAATTTGTAAAATTGAAACCATCCTTCTCATCAAAGTTTCAGCAAAAATTACAATATCTCCATTTTGGTACCATTCATCACTCATAATATGCTTTTTATTTTTCAGAATAGATCGAACATTCTGGTATATAACCTTCAAACCTTCTAAATTTTTCAATTGGTCAAATAGATGAATGAACTGTTTTGTTTTACGTAGCCGATTTAATTCTTCTAGCGCAAAGTTTTCTTTATTATTTGATGTAGGACATTTAAATTTGCCAAGTATGTACAGCCCCGACAGTGAAGTGACTCTGCTCAATGCAACATATAGCATCTATCGTGTTGTACGTGAAGATTTTCTAAAATCTAAACATATTTCTTTGCAGGTCTGACCTTGATTTTTGTGAATTGTTAAAGCTTCTGCTGGCACAGCCGGAAATTGTTTTCGCAACACTTGATATTGCAACTTGTATGAAATATTTTTTCAATTGGAGTTAATTTCAAATCAACATTCTCAGTTTTCATAAATTCTGCGAATAAACTTCTCTGTCTTCTTCCTACCCTTTCCAACTGAAAATCTATGCACATTATCACTGGTTCTTCAGAATTCAATTTGAATTTAATATCCACCAAAACACCCCAGGCTCCATTGACAAGTCCATCTTCTACATCAATATTGTTTGTTAGCATGTATTTGATACCCTTTTTCAGTCTAAGATTATGTGCTAATCCATTTAACTCTGTTAATTTCTTCTCCTTCAATGATTCCAAAACCTTGTTCCTGGCTATTTCTGAAACTTTACCTAATACAAAATCTTTCGCATGCGATATGTATTCTTCTCCGGGATGAAGACGTATTTTCTCATTTCATCATTAAACAGATTTACGCTCCGATTATCTGGAAATAATCTCAGTGCAGTATTTGGAACCATACTTTCTTCAACAATTCTCGTGTTGACTAAATGTATATCAGATTTGGTCATTGAGTTAATCGCCAAATTATTGAGAGCTTGTATAAACTTGAAATCGTTCTTTTGCCTCATAATTTCAGTTAACTCGTAGAAAACAAATTCCTCCCACAAAGGATTTATATTTCCTAAAAAGACACTCATCTCATTCTGTTTCGAGTTCCTATAAATGGGAGTATCCATTACCGGAGGAAGTTGATTTAGATCTCCAACTACAATTACAGCTATTCCCCCAAACGATTTGTTTACGCCCATTATTTGACGCAGCCTCCCATCAACTCGACTGAAAACCGTACAACCATTGAAATTTCATCCCGGAGAATTAATAATCAAATCCGGAGATAATTCACTGAAACCCGGAGTCTCCGGGTCAAACCAGGCGGCAAGCCTAGTAATAACTCACTGCTTCATTCACCGTGAATAATTGGTAGAGACAATAGACTTTGAACTAAATAGTATTAGAAAAAATCATTAAAATGGTTCATTATAACAAAGCTAGGCCATTAAATACTCGTATATTTACAAAACTATTTAGAGATGCATTCTCACAACACTGCTTCTTCATATCGAAGTGAGATGGTCGGGTATTAAATCGTGTTTTTGAGCTTAAAGGAGAAATATTAATATTTTGTCAACATAAAAATAAACCAGAATTTTGTGTTTATTACTAAATCATTCTTTGTGTAAACTAGTTTGTTTAACAGACATATTTGATCACCTAAACAAGTTAAACTCCAGCACACAAAGAAGAACATATTTTAACACTGAAAATAAAAGCTTTTAAATATAAAATAAATAAGTGGAAAATGAGTCAACAAAAACAATGTAGAAATGTTTATCAAGTTTCCAACGATATATTACAATATTTGACGATATTTTACAATATTTGACAATATTTGACGATATTTTACAATATTTGACAATATTTTACATTTGACGATATATTGCAATATTTAACGATGTTTTACAATATTTGACGATATTTTACAATATTTAACTATATTTTACAATATATGGTATTTCACAATTAAAGACAAATCTGGAAAAATTAAAGTGAACGAAAATAATGTAGAAATTCTATAAATCAATTCTGTGGCTATTTGGCAGAAGCTGATATGTGATTTACTAACTTTTTTCATAAATGTCCATAAATTCACTCATTAATAAATAGGATGTTTTATTATTGTAATTGTAATGACCTCCGACTTTCATTTCCATATGTAAATTATTATTATTTATGTAACAGTAAATATGGTACATATTGTAAAGTTAAGTAGAATAATTGAAACATATCAGCTTCTGGCAAATAGCCACACATTAATTAGTGTTGGCCGTTTATTAAGACAATAATCAAGGAATAAATAACCAAGGGCATTAATTCTACTGGCTGTGGAAATAGGTATGCATGATATATAGTTCCCATATTAAATAAATTAACTATCAACGCTACAGTCGATTACTTAATAAAATAATATCTAAATTCAGTTTCCAGGACCAATAGTCAACTGACCACTAAATTGGGATATTAATTGTGTGGCCAGTTGACTGTATTGTCCCTGGAAAGTGCAATTAGTTATTATTTTATAAAGTAGTCAACTGTATCGTCGTTAGTTAATTTATTTAATATGGGAGCACACAATAATTCATTCAGTCGTTTTCGCACCATTCAATAATCATGAAGTGTCGTTCTCGGGGGCCTCTGGATTTTCTTACAGTTGTCTCAGCTATTGTTCTACTCGCTGCGAAACATGTAACTGCAAATAATTAAAACGTTATTTTCGTGAGCTTAGAAGATCGTTGCATTGCATTCGAGTAATAATGTGTACAGGAAATGAAGAAGGAGGAAAGTCCAGAAGATCGATGTACTGAACTGTAATCATATGTGTATAACCAGCGACTCGTAAGTCAACTGCCTACAATCTAATACACTTGAATACAAAGTGAACACATAAAACGCCTATAGACAACTTTAATTAATCCCTTATAAGTTCATACAATTTATGGAAACTTAACAGTTTGAATATATCGCAACTTCAAATACCCATTGCTAAAAAATCGTCTATCTTTATACAGCTATCAGCCGTAAGGCCCGTCCGCCGGTCAAGAAAGAAGCTCAGAATCGTTTAAACGCCCGGTATTTACCTTAACTTCACAGAAAATCTCTGAAAAACTATGAAAGATAATTCTCTCCGAGATAATTCTCTCTCAGTACGAGTTGGATAACGCCTCTAACCACTCGCCATTGAGCTGGGTCCAAATTGCTATTTACATTTGTTTATAGAAACAGCAAAAATAGCATAAAATTAATCAAACCTGAATTATTATTTGTATTGTACTTATAAGTTTTGAATTAGTTTTGGTCTCACATGTACATGAAAATGCTCACTTTGATGAATATCAGCCATTTGAAAGAAAAATAATCTATATTCAATATAACTTCTAATAAACGTACTTTTTTAGACTGTAACAGCTCATTATTATTCATATTTATTTGTAAAATCTCATATGCGGTGACATCCAAAAAGTTGGACAAATATTTTATTATTAACTCCTCAGAAAATTGTATATTAAATATTCTTTCAAAAAGTTTCTGCATTATTTCAAACTTAATAAGCAATTATCTAAGTAAAATTATCTGCTTGCACATAGGAGGTATAACCAAACATTATAAAACAGCTTAAGAGAAACTACCCTTGTTTTTCTAAGTTATGTGAAAATTTTATTTGTAATTGTTACTTAGAACTTACAGAAGGTTTTAAATACGAAATTAGAACCACCTACGACGAAAATATTTTCCTTTGCCTTTTCTGGTATAAAGATAGGCTTTTTTTATTTGTAAACTCGGATTAACCTAATATAATCGATAACAAATGACTTGAATATTTAGACATTATCAGTATTTGACAAAGCCCATCTTAAATGCATGAAAAGGCATAATAAATAATATCGTCGTAGGTAGATCTAATTCATATTTAAAAATGTCTGTCAGTTCTAAGTAACATTTCTAAATATCGTTTTCACATATCTTAAAAAAACAAGGGTTGTTTACTCTTACGCTGTTTTATAATTTTTGGTTCTCGCATACGCAGGCTGATAATTTAACTTCGATGGTTGGTTATTACGTTTGAAATAATGGAGAAATTTTTTTAAAAATAGAATTTTCTAAGAAGTTAATTATAAAATATGTTTCCACATGTGTACACCTTTCTGACGGACACTGTAATCTAATCAAATATATATTTCATTCAAAATTTAATGAATACTATCGGTATGTCGAATGGTTTTATACCTTTGTAGATATTTTTTATTATATTGGTAATACTGTACTTTAATAAGTAAATAAAATAATCCTCGTCATTCTAAATTAAAATTAAATCAGGTTTCAAAATACAAAACATGACGCATATAATAGAACAGATAGTTTCTTTGAATAATCAAAATACAATTTAAAATTGTTGTCATTTCAGCAACCAGGTATGCTAATCAACTGGCCAAATGAGAATGTTAATTTCTTTATTTCCAAGTTGGGTATATTAGAATCACAAAATAAATCATTAATGGTTATTATCAATCAATCTAACTTCCTACACCAAGTGACATTTTCAATATACATGCGATTAAGCCCACTCACCGCGTCAAGGTACTAATTCTTCGAGCGGGAGGGATGGGATAGAAGGATGGAAGGTTAAGGTAAATTTGAATGGTAAGATGTGGAATGAAATTATTGATCAGTTGTAGATGGAAGTCCAGCGTCGCTAACGCTGAAAATATGCATTACTAAAGTTTTAGTGTTCTTTGAGGTTTTCAGTTACAATTGTATATTAACCTTTGTATGCAAATGATATGTGATAATATATTGTCCCTGGCAACCGGAATTAGGTTTAATTTGTCGTAAGTAATCGACTATAGTGCAACCAGTTAATTTAAATTAATTTCGTAAGAATAACAAAAAAACGCCGATCCTCTGGGACTGGATTTTCGTTTCCCATACCGGAGCTTTATGTGTTAAACTAGTAATTAATAGTAAAAATTAATCAGCCACCCAGAATTCTCAATATATTATATCCCGGGCTTGCCAATTTTATATAATAAGATGTTGATGTTACCGAAATCACTTTAATTTAAATTCCCAAGAAGAAGAAGACACTGCACGTATATAAGTATATGTTGGTGTTTCCAAAATCACTTTATTTTAAATTCCCACGAAGAAGGCACTTACACAATTAAATGTGGTTCCCAAAATCACTTTATTTTAAATTCCCAAGAAGATGGAGGCACTGCACTTCTATAATTATATGTTGATGTCCCCAAAATCACTTTATATTAAGTTCCCACGCAGATGGACGCACTTCACTTATATAGATGTTGGTGTTCGCGAAATCACTTTAATTTAGATTCGCAAGAATATGGAGGCACTGTACTTATATAAGTAGATGTTGGTGTTGCCGAAATCACTTTATTTTAAATTCCCAAGAAGTTAGAGGCGCTGCACTTATATAAGTAGATGTTGGTGTTTCTAAACTCACTTTATTTTAAATTCCCAAGAAGATGGAGGCACTGCATTTATATAGATGTTGGTGTTCCCGAAGTCACTTTAGTTTAGATTTCTAAAAAAAATGGAGGCACAGCACTTATATAAGTAGATGTTGGTATTTCCAATCACACTTTATTTTAAATTCCCAAGAAGATGGAGGCACTGCACTTACATGATTAAATGTTGTTCCCAAAATCACTTTATTTTAAGTTCCCAAGAAGATGGAGGCACTGCACTTATATAATTAGATGTTGGTGTTCTCAAAATCCCTTGATTTTAAGTTCCCCAGAAGAGGCACTGCATTTGTATAGATGTTGGTGTTCCCGAAATCACTTTATTTTAAATTCTCAAGAAGATGAAGACACAGCACTTACATAATTAAATGTTGTTCCCAAAATCACTTGATTTTAAGTTTCCAAGAAGATGGAGGCGCTGCACTTATGTAAGTAGATGTTGGCGTTTCCAAAATCACTTTATTTTAAATTCCCAAGAAGATGGAGGCACTGCATTTCTATAATTATATGTTGATGTCCCCAAAATCACTTTATTTTAAGTTCCCACGAAGATGGACGCACTGCACTTATATAGATGTTGGTGTTGCTAAATCACTTTAATTTAGATTTCCAAGAAAATGGAGGCACTGTACTTATATAAGTAGATGTTAGTGTTACCAAAATCACTTATTTCAAAATATCAAGATGGAGGCACTGCACTCTTATAATTAGATGTTGATGTTTCCGAAATCACTTTATTTTAATTCGCAAGAAGATGGAGGCACTGCACTTACATAATTAAATGTTGTTCCCAAAATCACTTTATTTTAAATTCCCAAGAAGATGGAGACACTGCACTTACATAATTAAATGTTGTTTCCAAAATCACTTTATTTTAAGTTTCCAAGAAGATGGAGGCGCTGCACGTATGTAAGTGGATTTTGGTGTTTTTGAAATCACTTGATTTTAAATTCCCAAGAAAATGGAGGCACTGCACTGATATAAGTAGATGTTGGCGTTTCCAAAATCACTTTATTTTAAGTTCCCACGAAGATGGACGCACTGTACTTATATAGATGTTGGTGTTGCTAAATCACTTTAATTTAGATTCCCAAGAAAATGGAGGCACTGTACTTATATAATTATATGTTGATGTCCCCAAAATCACTTTATTTTAAGTTCCCACGAAGATGGAAGCACTGCACTTATATAGAAGTTGGTGTTCGCGAAATCACTTTAATTTAGATCCCCAGAAAATGGAGGCACTGTACTTATATAAGTAGATGTAGGTGTTTCCAAAATCACTTATTCCAAAATATCAAGATGTAGGCACTGCACTCATATAATAATAGATGTTGATGTTTCCGAAATAACTTTATTTTAATTCGCAAGAAGATGGAGGCACTGCAATTACATAATTAAATGTTGTTCCCAAAATCACTTTATTTTAAGTTCCCAAGAAGATGGAGGCACTGCATTTATATCGATGTTGGTGTTCCCGAAGTCACTTTAGTTTAGATTCCTAATAAAATGGAGGCACAGCACTCATATAATTAGATGTTCCCAAAATCCCTTGATTTTAAGTACCCAAGAAGATGGAGGCACTGCATTTGTATAGATGTTGGTGTTCCCAAAATCACTTTATTTTAAATTCCCAAGAAGAAGGAGGCACTGCACCTACATAAGTAGATGTTGGCGTTTCCAAGATCACTTTATTTTAAATTCCCAAGAAGTTGGAGGCACTGCACTTCTATAATTATATGTTGATGTACCCAAAATCACTTTATTTTAAGTTCCCATGAAGATGGACGCACTGCACTGATATAAGTAGATGTTGGCTTTTCCAAATCACTTTATTTTAAATTCCCAAGAAGATGGAGGCGCTGCACTTCTATAATTATATGTTGATGTCCCCAACATCACTTTATTATAAGTTCCCATGAAGATGGACGCACTGCACTGATATAAGTTGATGTTGGCGTTTCCAAATCACTTTATTTTAAATTCCCAAGAAGATGGAGGCACTGCACTTCTATAATTATATGTTGACGTCCCCAAAATCACTTTATTTTAAGTTCCCAGGAAGATGGACACACTGCACTGACATAAGTAGATGCTGGCGTTTCCAAAATCACTTTATTTTAAATTCCCAAGAAGATGGAAGCACTGCACTTCTATAATTATATGTTGATGTCACCAAAATCACTTTATTTTAAGTTCCCAGAAAGATGGTCGCACTGCACTTACATAGATGTTGGTGTTCGCGAAATCGCTTTAACTTAGATTCCCAAGAAGATGGAGACACTGGACTACAAACTATTTTAAGCAACCAGGGACACTAACGCGCAAATAGAAATGCATGAGATATAACTTACATATAAAATAAATTAAATGAACACACTATAGTCGATTACGGAGATAAAATCAAATTTCAGTTGCCAGGGACTATATATCATCACATATTATCTGCCCACAAAGGTTAATATACGATTGTAACTGAAAACCTCAAAGAACAGCAAAACTGTAGCTATGCACATTATAGATATGACTAGTTACCAGTGACTCAATCGTCTACTGACAACAGTTTCATTACCATATTAAGTATAATAAATAATTATCCATAATCATTACTTACTTAATCCCTCAAAACATTATACAACTCATTGAAAATTCATTGTTTTAATATTTTGAGTCCTCAAATTGAGAGAAATCAGCGTGTGGCTGTTTTTAGAGACCTCTTACAAACGTCTGCAACAGCAGCTATCCAGAAACTCCAACGCGAACAGCAATGTAGCTATGAATGGGAGTCTGCCTGACACCTTAAACTTCCGCCCAACACGATCACAAACCACATTACCGCTAATCCAACGCATCTGTGGAAAAAAAGACACTAGTTAGTTAACTTTAAAGTTAAGAGATCAACTTGTTGCTTGTTTTTCGAGAAAGCCCAGTGTGGCCTCTTACAAAACTCTGCCACAACAGCTACACAAAACAATTCACTTTTCACAATTCACTGGTTCCCTGCGTGCCTCCTTGAATTACCCGCACAACGCGAACAGCTATGTGGCCGTAGTTGGGGGGTCCTGCGTGACACCTTAGAAATTCCGCAGAACGCGATCACAAACCACACTGACAGCCAATCCAACGCATCTGTGAAAAAAAATACACACAAGTTAGTTAACTTAAAAGGTAAAAGAGTAGCAAGTAAAAAATGGACACAAGTTTGTTAACTTAAAAGATAAAAGATCAGCTTGTACCTGTTTTTCGAGAAAGCCCAGCGTGGCGTCTTACAAAACTCTCCAACAAAAGCTGTCCAAGTCATGCTGGGCCCCTCAAATACTCGTAGAACACAATTCACTGATTCCCGAGGAAGACCTGCGTGGCCCCGCACAACGCGAACAGATATGTGGCTGTGGTTGGACCCCCAACCACATCCACATAGCGTGACCCTTAAAAATTCCGCACAACACGATAACAAACCAACCACACTGACAGCTAATCCAATGCAACTGTGAAAAAGATAGACACAAGTTAGTTAACTTAAAAGGTAAAAGATTAGCTTGTAGCCGTTTTTATGAGAAAGCTCAGCATGGGCTCTACAAAACTCTACAACAGCTACAAAACACAATTCACTTTTCACCATATACTGATTCTCTGTGTGGCCCCTTAAGATGCCCGCACAACACGAACAGCTATGCAGCAGTGAATGGGAGTTCTGCGTGGCCTCTTGAAACTTCCGCACAGCACGATTACAAGCCACACTGACAGCTAGTCCAACGCATCTGCGAGAAAAAAAATGGACGCAAGTTTGTTAACTTAAAAGATAAAAGATCAGCTTGTAGCTGTTTCTCAAGAAAGCCCAGTATGGCCTCTTACAAAACTCAGCAGCAACGGCTATCCAAAAAGTGCATCTGCGGAGAAATAGAGAAACATGCAAGCCCTTCGTGGCCCCTCAAATACTAGCAGAACACAATTTACTTTATAACTGATTCTCTTGGAAGGAAGCCCTGCATGACCCCATAAAATTCCCGCACAACGCGAACAGCTTTGTAACTGTAGATGGGAGTCCTGCGTGGCCCCTTAAACTAGTAATTAATAGTAAAAATTAATCAGCCACACGGAATTCCCAATATATTATATCCCGGGCTTACCGATTTGAAAATAAAAAGGTAAATAATATTAAAATCACTTTATTTTTAATTCCCAAGAAGATGGAGGCACTACACTTATATAATTAGAAGCTGGAATTCCCAAAATCACTTTATTTTAAATTCCCATGAAAATAGAGGCACTACAATAATATAATTAGATGTTGGTGTTTCCGAAATCACTTGATTTTAAATTCCCAAGAAGAAGGCACTGCTCTTATATAATTAGAAGCTGGCGTTCCCAAAATCACTTTATTTTAAATTCCCAAGAAGATGGAGGCACTACACTTATATAATAAGTAGCTGGCATTCCCAAAATCACTTTATTTTAAATTCCCATGAAGATAGAGGCACTGCACTCATATAATTAGATGTTGGTGTTTCCGAAATCACTTGATTTTAAATTCCCAAGAAGAAGAAAGCATGGCACTTATATAATTAGAAGCTGGCGTTTCCAAAATCACTGTATTTTAAATTCCCATGAAGATAGAAGCACTGCACTCATATAATTAGATGTTGGTGATTCCGAAATCACTTTATTTTAAATTCCCAAGAAGATGGAGGCACTACACTTATATAATTAGATAATGGCATTCCCAAAATCACTTTATTTTAAATTCCCATGAAGATAGAGGCACTGCACTCATATAATTAGATGTTGGTGTTTCCGAAATCACTTTATTTTAAATTCCCAAGAAGATGGAGGCACTGCTCTTATATAATTAGAAGCTGGCATTCCCAAAATCACTTTATTTTAAATTCCCAAGAAGATAGATGCACTACACCCATATAATTAGATGTTGGTGTTTCCGAAATCACTTTATTTTAAATTCCCAAGAAGGAGGCACTGCTCTTATATAATTAGAAGCTGGCATTCCCAAAATCACTTTATTTTAAATTCCCATGAAGATAGAGGCACTGCACTTATATAATTAGAAGCTGGCGTTCCCAAAATCACTTTATTTTAAATTCCCAAGACGATGGAGGCACTACACTTATATAATTAGAAGCTGGCATTCCCAAAATCCCTTTATTTTAAATTCCCATGAAGATAGAGGCACTGCACCCATATAATTAGATGGTGATGTTTCCGAAATCACATTACTTTAAATTCCCAAGCAGAAGGCACTGCTCTTATATAATTAGAAGCTGGCGTTTCCAAAATCACTGTATTTAAATTCCCATGAAGATAGAAGCACTGCACTCATATAATTAGATGTTGGTGTTACCGAAATCACTTTATTTCAAATTCCCAAGAAGATGGAGGCACTACACTTATATAATTACAAGCTGGCATACCCAAAATCACTTTATTTTAAATTCCCAAGAAGAAGGCACTGCTCTTATATAATTAGAAGCTGGCGATTCCAAAATCACTGTATTTTAAATTCCCATGAACATAGAAGCACTGCACTCATATAATTAGATGTTGGTGTTTCCCAAATCACTTTATTTTAAATTCCCAAGAAGATGGAGGCACTACACTTATATAATTAGTAGCTGGCATTCCCAAAATCACTTTATTTTAAATTCCCATGAAGATAGAGGCACTGCACTCATATAATTAAATGTTGGTGTTTCCGAAATCACTTTATTTTAAATTCCCAAGAAGATGGAGGCACTGCTCTTATATAATTAGTAGCTGGCATTCCCAAAATCACTTTATTTTAAATTCCCAAGAAGATAGATGCACTACACCCATATAATTAGATGTTGGTGTTTCCGAAATCACTTTATTTTAAATTCCCAAGAAGGAGGCACTGCTCTTATATAATTAGAAGCTGGCATTCCCAAAATCACTTTATTTTAAATTCCCAAGAAGATAGATGCACTACACCCATATAATTAGATGTTGGTGTTTCCGAAATCACTTGATTTTAAATTCCTAAGAAGAAGGCACTGCTCTTATATAATTAAAAGCTGGCGTTCCCAAAATCACTTTATTTTAAATTCCCAAGACGATGGAGGCACTACACTTATATAATTAGAAGCTGGCATTCCCAAAATCCCTTTATTTTAAATTCCCATGAAGATAGAGGCACTGCACCCATATAATTAGATGGTGGTGTTTCCGAAATCACTTTACTTTAAATTCCCAAGCAGAAGGCATTGCTCTTATATAATTAGAAGCTGGCGTTTCCAAAATCACTGTATTTAAATTCCCATGAAGATAGAAGCACTGCACTCATATAATTAGATGTTGGTGTTACCGAAATTACTTTATTTTAAATTCCCAAGAAGATGGAGGCACTACACTTATATAATTAGAAGCTGGCATACCCAAAATCACTTTATTTTAAATTCCCAAGAAGAAGGCACTGCTCTTATATAATTAGAAGCTGGCGATTCCAAAATCACTGTATTTTAAATTCCCATGAACATAGAAGCACTGCACTCATATAGTTAGATGTTGGTGTTTCCCAAATCACTTTATTTTAAATTCCTAAGAAGATGGAGGCACTACACTTATATAATAAGAATCTGGCGTTTCCAAAATCACTGTATTTTAAATTTCCATGAAGATAGAAGCACTGCACTCATATAATTAGATGTTGGTGTTTCTGAAATCACTTTATTTCATATTCCCAAGAAGAAGGAGGCACTGCTCTTATATAATTAGAAGCTGGCATTTCCAAAATCACTTTATTTTAAATTCCCAAGAAGATAGAGGCACTACACTCATATAATTAGATGTTGGTGTATCCGAAATCACTTGATTTTAAATTCCCAAGAAGATAGAAGCACTGCACTCATATAATTAGATGTTGGTGTTTCTGAAATCACTTTATTTCATATTCCCAAGAAGAAGGAGGCACTGCTCTTATATAATTAGAAGCTGGCGTTCCCAAAATCACTTTATTTTAAATTCCCAAGAAGATGGAGGCACTACACTTATATAATAAGAAGCTGGCATTCCCAAAATCACTTTATTTTAAATTCCCATGAAGATAGAAGCACTGTACTCATATAATTAGATGTTGGTGTTTACGAAATCACTTAATTCTAAATTCCCAAGAAGATAGAGGCACTACACTTATATAATTAGAAGCTGGCATTCCCAAAATCACTTTATTTTAAATTCCCATGAAGATAGAGGCACTGCACTCATATAATTTGATGTTGGTGTTTCCGAAATCACTTTATTTTAAATTCCCAAGAAGATGGAGGCACTACACTTATATAAGTAAATGATGGTGTTCCCGACATCACTTTATTTTAAATTCCCATGAAGATAGAGGCACTACACTCATATAATTAGATGTTGGTGTTTCCGAAATCACTTTATTTTAAATTCCCAAGAAGATGGAGGCACTACACTTATAAAATTAGAAGCTGGAATTCCCAAAATCACTTTATTTTAAATTCCCATGAAAATAGAGGCACTACAATCATATAATTAGATGTTGGTGTTTCCGAAATCACTTGATTTTAAATTCCCAAGAAGAAGGCACTGCTCTTATATAATTAGAAGCTGGCGTTCCCAAAATCACTTTATTTTAAATTCCCAAGAAGATGGAGGCACTACACTTATATAATTAGAAGCTGGAATTCCCAAAATCACTTTATTTTAAATTCCCATGAAAATAGAGGCACTACAATCATATAATTAGATGTTGGTGTTTCCGAAATCACTTTATTTTAAATTCCCAAGAAGATGGAGGCACTACACTTATATAATAAGTAGCTGGCATTCCCAAAATCACTTTATTTTAAATTTCCATGAAGATAGAGGCACTGCACTCATATAATTAGATGTTGGTGTTTCCGAAACCACTTGATTTTAAATTCCCAAGAAGAAGAAAGCATGGCACTTATATAATTAGAAGCTGGCGTTTCCAAAATCACTGTATTTTAAATTCCCATGAAGATAGAAGCACTGCACTCATATAATTTGATGTTGGTGTTTCCGAAATCACTTTATTTTAAATTCCCAAGAAGATGGAGGCACTACACTTATATAATTAGAAGTTGGCATTCCCAAAATCACTTTATTTTAAATTCCCATGAAGATGGAGGCACTACGCTTATATAATTAGATGGTGGTGATTCCGAAATCACTTTATATTAAATTTTTAAGAAGACCGAGGCACTGTCAATCGCTATTCGCTAAAACAATAATCCAGAATGCTACAGTCGGACTAGAAACCATTTTAAACAATCAGGGACACTAAGGCAGCTGGCTGTGCAAATAGAAATATAGGAGATATAACTTACATATTAAATTAACAAACTGGCCACACTATAGTCGATTACCGAGACAAATAAAATCTTGTAACTTAAAACCTCAAAGGACAGTAAACCTGTAGATACATCTAGTAACCTGGAACTAATGCGTCTACTGACAACAGTTTCATAAAAATACTAAGTATAATAAATAACTACCCATTATAACTACTTACTTAATTCATCTAAACATCAATATTTAAAATTAATTGTTTGAAAATTTGGTGTCCTCAAATTAAGACATCAGCGTGTAGCTGTTTTCGAGACCTCTTACAAAATTCTGCAACAACAGCAATCCAAAAACAGCAAGGTGAACAGCCATGTGGCTGTTGATGGAAACCTGCGTGGCCTCTTAAAACTTCCGAACTGCACGATTACAAGCCACACTGACAGCTAATCCAACGCATCTGTGGGAAAAAATGCACACAAGTTTCTTAACATAAAAGATAAAAGATCAACTTGTACCTGTTTTTCGAGAAAGCCCAGCGTGGAGTCTTACAAAACTCTCTAACAATAGCTATCCAACGGGAGTCTGGCGTGGCCTCTTTAAACTTCCTAACAGCACGATTACAAGCCACACTGACCACTATTCCAACCCATCTGTGGGAAAAAAATGGACACAAGTTTGTTAACTTAAAAGGTAAAAGATCATCAGCTTCTACCTGTTTTTCGAGAAAGTCCAGCGTGGCGGCTTACAAAACTCTCCAACAACAGCTATCCTAGTTATGCTTGATCCCTCAAATACTCGCAGAACACAATTCACCTTTCACAATTCACTTATTCCCGAGAAAGCCCTGCGTGGCCCCTTAAAACTACCGCACAACACGACCACAAACCACACTGACAGCTAATCCCATGCATCTGTGGGAAAAAAATAGACACAAATTAGTTAAATATAAAGTTAAGAGATCAGCTTGTAGCTGTTTTTCAAGAAAGCCCAGCATGGCCTCTTACAAAACTCTGCAACAACGGCTATCCAAAAAGTGCATCTGCGGAAAAATAGAGAAACATGCAAGCCCTTCGTGGCCCTTTCCGAAATCACTTGATTTTAAATTCCCAAGAAGAAGGCACTCCTCTTATATAATTAGAAGCTGGCGTTCCCAAAATCACTTTATTTTTAATTCCCAAGAAGATGGAGGCACTACACTTATCTAATTAGAAGCTGGCATTCCCAAAATCACTTTATTTTAAATTCCCATGAAGATGGAGGCACTGCACTCGCATTATAAGATGTTGGTGTTTCCGAAATCACATTATTTGAAATTCCCAAGATGTTGGAGGCACTGCACTTATATAAGTAGATGTTGGTGTTCCCGAAATCACTTTATTTTAAGTTCCCAAGAAGATGAAGACACTACAATTATATAATTAGAAGCTGGCATTCCCAAAATCACTTTATTTTAAATTCCCATGAAGATAGAGGCACTGCACTCATATAATTAGATGTTGGTGTTTCCGAAATCACTTTTTTTTAAATTCCCAAGAAGACGGAGGCATTACACTTATATAATTAGAAGCTGGCATTCCCAAAATCACTTTATTTTATATTCCCATGAAGATAAAGGCAATACACTCATATAATTAGATGTTGGTGTTTCCGAAATCACTTGATTTTAAATTCCCAAGAAGAAGGCACTGCTCTTATATAATTAAAAGCTAGCGTTCCCAAAATCACTTTATTTTAAATTTCCATGAAGATAGAAGCACTGCACTCATATAATTAAATGTTGGTGTTTCCAAAATCACTTTATTTCAAATTCCCAAGAAGATGGAGGCACTGCTCTTAAATAATTAGAAGCTGGCATTCCCAAAACCACTTTATTTTAAATTCCCATGAAGATAGAGGCACTGCACTCATATAATTAGATGTTGGTGTTTCCGAAATCACTTTATTTTAAATTCCCAAGAAGATGGAGGCACTACACTTATATAATTAGAAGCTGGCATTCCCAAAATCACTTTATTTTAAATTTCCATGAAGATAGAGGCGCTGCACTCATATAATTAGATGTAGGTGTTTCCGAAATCACTTTATTTTAAATTCCCAAGATGAAGGAGGCACTGCTCTTATATAATTAGAAGCTGGCATTCCCAAAATCACTTTATTTTAAATTCCCAAGAAGATAGAGGCACTACACTCATATAATTAGATGTTGGTGTTTCCGAAATCACTTGATTTCAAATTCCCAAGAAGATAGAGACACTGCACTCATATAATTAGATGTTGGTGTTTCCGAAATCACTTGATTTTAAATTCCCAAGAAGAAGGCACTGCTCTTATATAATTAGAAGCTGGCGTTCCCAAAATCACTTTATTTTAAATTCCCAAGAAGATGGAGGCACTACACTTATATAATAAGAAGCTGGCATTCCCAAAATCACTTTATTTTAAATTCCCATGAAGATAGAGGCACTGCACTCATATAATTAGATGTTGGTGTTTCCGAAATCACTTTATTTTAAATTCCCAAGAAGATGGAGGCACTACACTTATATAATTAGAAGCTGGCATTCCCAAAATCGCTTTATTTTAAATTCCCATGAAGATAGAGGCACTGCACTCATATAATTACATGTTGGTGTTTCCGAAATCACTTGATTTTAAATTCCCAAGAAGAAGAAAGCATTGCACTCATATAATTAGATGTTGGTGTTTCCGAAATCACTTTATTTTAAATTCCCAAGAAGATGGAGGCATTACACTTATATAATTAGAAGCTGGCATTCCCAAAATCACTTTATTTTATATTCCCATGAAGATAAAGGCAATACACTCATATAATTAGATGTTGGTGTTTCCGAAATCACTTGATTTTAAATTCCCAAGAAGAAGGCACTGCTCTTATATAATTAAAAGCTAGCGTTCCCAAAATCACTTTATTTTAAATTTCCATGAAGATAGAAGCACTGCACTCATATAATTAAATGTTGGTGTTTCCAAAATCACTTTATTTTAAATTCCCAAGAAGATGGAGGCACTGCTCTTAAATAATTAGAAGCTGGCATTCCCAAAACCACTTTATTGTAAATTCCCATGAAGATAGAGGCACTGCACTCATATAATTAGATGTTGGTGTTTCCGAAATCACTTTATTCTAAATTCCCAAGAAGATGGAGGCACTACACTTATATAATTAGAAGCTGGCATTCCCAAAATCGCTTTATTTTAAATTCCCATGAAGATAAAGGCACTACACTCATATAATTAGATGTTGGTGTTTCCGAAATCACTTGATTTTAAATTCCCAAGAAGAAGGCACTGCTCTTATATAATTAGAAGCTGGCGTTCCCAAAATCACTTTATTTTTAATTCCCAAGAAGATGCAGGCACTACACTTATCTAATTAGAAGCGGGCATTCCCAAAATCACTTTATTTTAAATTCCCATGAAGATGGAGGCACTGCACTCGCATTATAAGATGTTGGTGTTTCCGAAATCACATTATTTGAAATTCCCAATATGTTGGAGGCACTGCACTTATATAATGTTGGTGTTTCCGAAATCACTTTATTTTAAGTTCCCAAGAAGATGAAGACACTACAATTATATAATTAGAAGCTGACATTCCCAAAATCACTTTATTTTAAATTCCAATGAAGATGGGGCACTGCACTCATATAATTAGATGTTGGTGTTTCCGAAATCACTTGATTTTAAATTAACAAGAAGAAGACACTACTCTTATATAATTAGACGCTGGCGTTCCCAAAATCACTTTATTTTATTCCCAAGAAGATGGAGGCACTACACTTATCTAATTAGAAGTTGGCATTCCCAAAATCACTTTATTTTAAATTCCCATGAAGATAGAGGCACTGCACTCATATAATTAGATGTTGGTGTTTCCGAAATCACTTTATTTTAAATTCCCATGAAGATAGAGGCACTGCACTCATATAATTAGATGTTGGTGTTTCCGAAATCACTTTATTTTAAATTCCCAAGAAGATGGAGGCACTACACTTATCTAATTAGAAGCTGGCATTCCCAAATCACTTTATTTTATATTCCCATGAAGATAAAGGCACTACACTCATATAATTAGATGTTGGTGTTTCCGAAATCACTTGATTTTAAATTCCCAAGAAGAAGGCACTGCTCTTATATAATTAAAAGCTAGCGTTCCCAAAATCACTTTATTTTAAATTTCCATGAAGATAGAAGCACTGCACTCATATAATTAAATGTTGGTGTTCCCGAAATCACTTTATTTTAAATTCCCAAGAAGATGGAGGCACTACACTTATATAATTAGAAGCTGGCATTCCCAAAATTACTTTATTTTAAATTCCCATGAAGATAGAGGCACTACACACATATAATTAGATGTTGGTGTATCCGAAATCACTTGATATTAAATTCCCAAGAAGAAAAATCACTGTATTTTAAATTCCCATGAAGATAGAAGCACTGCACTCATATAATTAGATGTTGGTGTTTCCGAAATCACTTGATTTTAAATTAACAAGAAGAAGACACTACTCTTATATAATTAGAAGCTGGCGTTCCCAAAATCACTTTATTTTTAATTCCCAAGAAGATGGAGGCACTACACTTATCTAATTAGAAGCTGGCATTCCCAAAATCACTTTATTTTAAAGTCCCATGAAGATGGAGCACTGCACTCGCATTATAAGATGTTGGTGTTTCCGAAATCACATTATTTGAAATTCCCAAGATGTTGGAGGCACTGCACTTATATAATGTTGGTGTTTCCGAAATCACTTTATTTTAAGTTCCCAAGAAGATGAATACACTACAATTATATAATTAGAAGCTGGCATTCCCAAAATCACTTTATTTTAAATTCCAATGAAGATGGGGCACTGCACTCATATAATTAGATGTTGGTGTTTCCGAAATCACTTGATTTTAAATTAACAAGAAGAAGACACTACTCTTATATAATTAGACGCTGGCGTTCCCAAAATCACTTTATTTTATTCCCAAGAAGATGGAGGCACTACACTTATCTAATTAGAAGTTGGCATTCCCAAAATCACTTCATTTTAAATTCCCATGAAGATAGAGGCACTGCACTCATATAATTAGATGTTGGTGTTTCCGAAATCACTTTATTTTAAATTCCCATGAAGATAGAGGCACTGCACTCATATAATTAGATGTTGGTGTTTCCGAAATCACTTTATTTTAAATTCCCAAGAAGATGGAGGCATTACACTTATATAATTAGAAGCTGGCATTCCCAAATCACTTTATTTTATATTCCCATGAAGATAAAGGCACTACACTCATATAATTAGATGTTGGTGTTTCCGAAATCACTTGATTTTAAATTCCCAAGAAGAAGGCACTGCTCTTATATAATTAAAAGCTAGCGTTCCCAAAATCACTTTATTTTAAATTTCCATGAAGATAGAAGCACTGCACTCATATAATTAAATGTTGGTGTTTCCGAAATCACTTTATTTTAAATTCCCAAGAAGATGGAGGCACTACACTTATATAATTAGAAGCTGGCATTCCCAAAATTACTTTATTTTAAATTCCCATGAAGATAGAGGCACTACACACATATAATTAGATGTTGGTGTATCCGAAATCACTTGATATTAAATTCCCAAGAAGAAAAATCACTGTATTTTAAATTCCCATGAAGATAGAAGCACTGCACTCATATAATTAGATGTTGGTGTTTCCGAAATCACTTGATTTTAAATTAACAAGAAGAAGACACTACTCTTATATAATTAGACGCTGGCGTTCCCAAAATCACTTTATTTTATTCCCAAGAAGATGGAGGCACTACACTTATCTAATTAGAAGTTGGCATTCCCAAAATCGCTTTATTTTAAATTCCCATGAAGATGGAGGCACTACGCTTATATAATTAGATGGTGGTGCTTCCGAAATCACTTTATATTAAATTTTCAAGAAGACGGAGGCACTGTCAATCGCTATTGGTTAAAACAATAATCTAGAATGCTACAGTCGGACTAGAAACCATTTTAAACAATCAGGGACACTAAGGCAGCTGGCTGTGCAAATAGAAATATAGGAGATATAACTTACATATTAAATTAACATACTGGCCACACTATAGTTGATTACCGAGACAAATAAAATCTTGTTACTTAAAACCTCAAAGAACAGTAAACCTGTAGATACATCTAGTAACCTGGAACTAATGCGTCTACTGACAACAGTTTCATAAAAATACTAAGTATAATAAATAACTACCCATTATAACTACTTACTTAATTCCTCTAAACATCAATATTTAAAATTAATTGTTTGAAAATTTGGTGTCCTCAAATTAAGACATCAGCGTGTAGCTGTTTTTCGAGACCTCTTACAAAATTCTGCAACAACAGCAATCCAAAAACAGCAAGGTGAACAGCCATGTGGCTGTTGATGGAAACCTGCGTGACCCTTAATACTTCCGCACAACACGATCACAAACCACACTGACAGCTAATCCAACGCATCTGTGGAAAGAATAGACACAAGTTTGTTAACTTAAAAGATAAAAGATCAGCTTGTACCTGTTTTTCGAGAAAGCCCAGCGTGGCGTCTTAAAAACTCTCCAACAACAGCTATCCAAGTCATGCTAGGCCCCTCAAATACACGTAGAACACAATTCACTGATTCCCGAGGAAGACCTGCGTGGCCCCTTAAAATGCCCGCACAACGCGAACAGCTATGTGGCTGTGGTTGGGGGTCCTGCGTGACCGTTAAAAATTCCGCACAACACGATCACAAACCACACTGACAGCTAATCCAATGCATCTGTGAAAAAGATAGACACAAGTTTGTAAACTTAAAAGAAAAAAGATCAGCTTGTACCTATTTTTCGAGAATGCCCAGCGTGGAGCCTTACAAAACTCTCCAACAATAGATATCCAACGGGAGTCCTGCGTGGCCTCTTAAAACTTCCGAGCTGCACGATTACAAGCCACACTGACAGCTAATCTAACGCATCTGTGGGAAAAAATGGACACAAGTTTGTTAACATAAAAGATAAAAGATCAACTTGTACCTGTTTTTCGAGAAAGCCCAGCGTGGAGCCTTACAAAACTCTCCAACAATAGCTATCCAACGGGAGTCTGGCGTGGCCTCTTAAAACTTCCTAACAGCACGATTACAAGCCACACTGACCACTATTCCAACCCATCTGTGGGGAAAAAATGGACACAAGTTTGTTAACTTAAAAGGTAAAAGATCATCAGCTTCTACCTGTTTTTCGAGAAAGTCCAGCGTGGCGGCTTACAAAACTCTCCAACAACAGCTATCCTAGTTATGCTTGATCCCTCAAATACTCGCAGAACACAATTCACCTTTCACAATTCACTTATTCCCGAGAAAGCCCTGCGTGGTCCCTTAAAACTACCGCACAACACGACCACAAACCACACTGACAGCTAATCCCACGCATCTGTGAAGTAAAAATAGACACAAATTAGTTAAATATAAAGTTAAGAGATCAGCTTGTAGCTGTTCTTCAAGAAAGCCCAGCATGGCCTCTTACAAAACTCTGCAACAACGGCTATCCAAAAAGTGCATCTGCGGAAAAATAGAGAAACATGCAAGCCCTTCGTGGCCCTCAAATACTAGCAGAACACAATTTACTTTATAACTGATTCTCTTGGAAGGAAGCCCTGCACGACCCCATAAAATTCCCGCACAACGCGAACAGCTTTGTAACTGTAGATGGGAGTCCTGCGTGGCCCCTTAAACTAGTAATTAATAGTAAAAACTAATCAGCCACCCGGAATTCCCAATATATTATATCCCGGGCTTACCGATATGAAAATAAAAAGGTAAATAATATTAAAATCACTTTATTTTAAATTCCCAAGAAGATGGAGGCACTACACTTATATAATAAGAAGCTGGCATTCCCAAAATCACTTTATTTTAAATTCCCATGAAGATAGATGCACTGTACTCATATAATTAGATGTTGGTGTTTCCGAAATCACTTTATTTTAAATTCCCAAGAAGATGGAGGCACTACACTTATATATTTAGAAGCTGGCATTCCCAAAATCACTTTATTTTAAATTCCCATGAAGATAGAGGCACTGCACTCATATAATTAAAAGTTGGTGTTTCCGAAATCACTTTATTTTAAATTCCCAAGACGATGGAGGCACTACACTTATATAATTAGAAGCTGGCATTCCCAAAATCACTTTATTTTAAATTCCCATGAAGATAGAGGCACTGCACTCATATAATTAAATGTTGGTGTTTCCGAAATCACTTTATTTTAAATTCCCAAGAAGATGGAGGCACTACACTTATATAATTAGAAGCTGGCATTCCCAAAATCACTTTATTTTAAATTCCCATGAAGATAGAGGCACTGCACTCATATAATTAGATGTTGGTGTTTCCGAAATGACTTTATTTTAAATTCCCAAGAAGATGGAGGCACTGCTCTTAAATAATTAGAAGCTGGCATTCCCAAAATCACTTTATTTTAAATTCCCAAGAAGATAGATGCACTACACCCATATAATTAGATGTTGGTGTTTCCGAAATCACTTTATTTTAAATTCCCAAGAAGAAGGAGGCACTGCTCTTATATAATTAGAAGCTGGCATTCCCAAAATCACTTTATTTTAAATTCCCATGAAGATGGAGGCACTACACTTATATAATTAGAAGCTGGCATTCCCAAAATCCCTTTATTTTAAATTCCCATGAAGATAGAGGCACTGCACCCATATTATTAGATGGTGGTGTTTCCGAAATCACATTACTTTAAATTCCCAAGCAGAAGGCGCTGCTCTTATATAATTAGAAGCTGGCGTTTCCAAAATCACTGTATTTAAATTCCCATGAAGATAGAAGCACTGCACTCATATAATTAGATGTTGGTGTTACCGAAATCACTTTATTTTAAATTCCCAAGAAGATGGAGGCACTACACTTATATAATTAGAAGCTGGCATACCCAAAATCACTTTATTTTAAATTCCCAAGAAGAAGGCACTGCTCTTATATAATTAGAAGCTGGCGATTCCAAAATCACTGTATTTTAAATTCCCATGAACATAGAAGCACTGCACTCATATAATTAGATGTTGGTGTTTCCGAAATCACTTTATTTTATATTCCCAAGAAGATGGAGGCACTACACTTATATAATTAGAAGCTGGCATACCCAAAATCACTTTATTTTAAATTCCCAAGAAGAAGGCACTGCTCTTATATAATTAGAAGCTGGCGATTCCAAAATCACTGTATTTTAAATTCCCATGAACATAGAAGCACTGCACTCATATAATTAGATGTTGGTGTTTCCCAAATCACTTTATTTTAAATTCCCAAGAAGATGGAGGCACTACACTTATATAATAAGAATCTGGCGTTTCCAAAATCACTGTATTTTAAATTTCCATGAAGATAGAAGCACTGCACTCATATAATTAGATGTTGGTGTTTCCGAAATCACTTTATTTTATATTCCCAAGAAGATGGAGGCACTACTCTTATATAATTAGAAGCTGGCATTCCCAAAATCGCTTTATTTTAAATTCCCATGAAGATAGAGGCACTGCACTCATATAATTAGATGTTGGTGTTTCCGAAATCACTTGATTTTAAATTCCCAAGAAGAAGAAAGCATTGCACTTATATAATTAGAAGCTGGCGTTTCCAAAATCACTGTATTTTAAATTCCCATGAAGATAGAAGCACTGCACTCATATAATTAGATGTTGGTGTTTCCGAAATCACTTTATTTTAAATTCCCAAGAAGATGGAGGCACTACACTTATATAATTAGTAGCTGGCATTCCCAAAATCACTTTATTTTAAATTCCCATGAAGATAGAGGCACTGCACTCATATAATTAAATGTTGGTGTTTCCGAAATCACTTTATTTTAAATTCCCAAGAAGATGGAGGCACTACACTTATATAATTAGAAGCTGGCATTCCCAAAATCACTTTATTTTAAATTCCCAAGAAGATAAACCACTGCACTCATATAATTAGATGTTGGTGTATCCGAAATCACTTGATTTTAAATTCCCAAGAAGCAGAAGAATCACTGTATTTTAAATTCCCATGAAGATAGAAGCACTGCACTCATATAATTAGATGTTGGTGTTTCCGAAATCACTTGATTTTAAATTAACAAGAAGAAGACACTGCTCTTATATAATTAGAAGCTGGCGTTCCCAAAATCACTTTATTTTAAATTCCCAAGAAGATGGAGGCACTACACTTATCTAATTAGAAGTTGGCATTACCAAAATCACTTTATTTTAAATTCCCATGAAGATGGAGGCACTACGCTTATATAATTAGATGGTGGTGCTTCCGAAATCACTTTATATTAAATTTTCAAGAAGACCGAGGCACTGTCAATCGTTATTGGTTAAAACAATAATCCAGAATGCTACAGTCGGACTAGAAACCATTTTAAACAATCAGGGACACTAAGGCAGCTGGCTGTGCAAATAGAAATATAGGAGATATAACTTACATATTAAATTAACAAACTGGCCACACTCTAGTCGATTACCGAGACAAATAAAATCTTGTAACTTAAAACCTCAACGAACAGTAAACCTGTAGATACATCTAGTAACCTGGAACTAATGCGTCTACTGACAACAGTTTCATAAAAATACTAAGTATAATAAATAACTACCCATTATAACTACTTACTTAATTCCTCTAAACATCAATATTTAAAATTAATTGTTTGAAAATTTGGTGTCCTCAAATTAAGACATCAGCGTGTAGCTGTTTTTCGAGACCTCTTACAAAATTCTGCAACAACAGCAATCCAAAAACAGCAAGGTGAACAGCCATATGGCTGTTGATGGAAACCTGCGTGACCCTTAATACTTCCGCACAACACGATCACAAACTACACTGACAGCTAATCCAACGCATCTGTGGAAAGAATAGACAAGAGTTTGTTAACTTAAAAGATAAAAGATCAGCTTGTACCTGTTTTTCGAGAAAGCCCAGCGGGAAGCCTTACAAACTCTCCAACAATAGATATCCAACGGGAGTCCTGCGTGGCCTCTTAAAACTTCCGAACTGCACGATTACAAGCCACACTGACCACTATTCTAACGCATCTGTGGGAAAAAAATGGACACAAGTTTGTTAACTTAAAAGGTAAAAGATCATCAGCTTCTACCTGTTTTTCGAGAAAGTCCAGCGGGGCGGCTTACAAAACTCTCAAACAACAGCTATCCTAGTTATGCTTGATCCCTCAAATACTCGCAGAACACAATTCATCTTTCACAATTCACTTATTCCCGAGAAAGCCCTGCGTGGCCCCTTAAAACTACCGCACAACACGACCACAAACCACACTGACAGCTAATCCCACGCATCTGTGGGAAAAAAATAGACACAAATTAGTTAAATATAAAGTTAAGAGATCAGCTTGTAGCTGTTTCTCAAGAAAGCCCAGCATGGCCTCTTACAAAACTCTGCAACAACGGCTATCCAAAAAGTGCATCTGCAGAAAAATAGAGAAACATGCAAGCCCTTCGTGGCCCTCAAATACTAGCAGAACACAATTTACTATATAACTGATTCTCTTGGAAGGAAGCCCTGCATGACCCCATAAAATTCCCGCACAACGCGAACAGCTTTGTAACTGTAGATGGTAGTCCTGCGTGGCCCCTTAAACTAGTAAATAATAGTAAAAATTAATCAGCCACCCGGAATTCTTAATATATTATATCCCGGGCTTACCGATTTGAAAATAAAAAGGTAAATAATATTAAAATCACTTTATTTTAAATTCCCAAGAAGATGGAGGCACTACACTTATATAATTAGAAGCTGTCATTCCCAAAATCACTGTATTTTAAATTCCCATGAAGATAGAGGCACTACACTCATATAATTAGATGTTGGTGTTTCCGAAATCACTTGATTTTAAATTCCCAAGAAGAAGGCACTGCTCTTATATTATTAGAAGCTAACGTTTCCAAAATCACTTTATTTTAAATTCCCAAGAAGATGGAGGCACTACACTTATATAATAAGAAGCAGGCATTCCCAAAATCACTTTATTTTAAATTCCCATGAAGATAGATGCACTGTACTCATATAATTAGATGTTGGTATTTCCGAAATCACTTTATTCTAAATTCCCAAGAAGATGGAGGCACTACACTTATATAATTAGAAGCTGGCATTCCCAAAATCTTTTTATTTTAAATTCCCAAGAAGAAGGCACTGCTCTTATTTAATTAGAAGCTGGCGTTCCCAAAATCACTTTATTTTAAATTCCTAAGAAGATGGAAGCACTACACTTATATAATTAGAAGCTGGAATTCCCAAAATCACTTTATTTTAAATTCCCATGAAGATAGAGGCACTGCACTCATATAATTAGATGTTGGTGTTTCCGAAATCACTTTATTTTAAATTCCCAAGAAGATGGAGGCACTACACTTATATAATTAGAAGCTGGCATTCCCAAAATAACTTTATTTTAAATTCCCATGAAGATAGAGGCACTACAATCATATAATTAGATGTTGGTGTTTCCGAAATCACTTGATTTTAAATTCCCAAGAAGAAGGTACTGCTCTTATATAATTAGAAGCTGGCGTTCCCAAAATCACTTTATTTTAAATTCCCAAGAAGATGGAGGCACTACACTTATATAATAAGAAGCTGGCATTCCCAAAATCACTTTATTTTAAATTCCCATGAAGATAGAGGCACTGCACTCATATAATTAGATGTTGGTATTTCCGAAATCACATTATTTTAAATTCCCAAGAAGATGGAGGCACTACACTTATATAATTGGAAGCTGGAATTCCCAAAATCACTTTATTTTAAATTCCCATGAAGATAGAGGAACTACAATCATATAATTAGATGTTGGTGTTTCCGAAATCACTTCATTTTAAATTCCCAAGAAGAAGGCACTGCTCTTATATAATTAGAAGCTGGCGTTCCCAAAAACACTTTATTTTAAATTCCCAAGAAGATGGAGGCACTACACTTATATAATAAGAAGCTGGCATTCCCAAAATCACTTTATTTTAAATTCCCATGAAGATAGAGGCACTGCACTCATATAATTAGATGTTGGTGTTTCCGAAATCACTTGATTTTAAATTCCCAAGAAGAAGAAGGCATTGCACTTATATAATTAGAAGCTGGCGTTTCCAAAATCACTGTATTTTAAATTCCCATGAAGATAGAAGCACTGCACTCATATAATTAGATGTTGGTGTTTCCGAAATCACTTTATTATAAATTCCCAAGAAGATGGAGGCACTACACTTATATAATTGGAAGATGGAATTCCCAAAATCACTTTATTTTAAATTCCCATGAAGATAGAGGCACTACAATCATATAATTAGATGTTGGTGTTTCCGAAATCACTTGATTTTAAATTCCCAAGAAGATGGAGGCACTGCTCTTATATAATTAGAAGCTGGCATTCCCAAAACCACTTTATTTTAAATTCCCATGAAGATAGAGGCACTGCACTCATATAATTAGATGTTGGTGTTTCCGAAATCACATTATTTTAAATTCCCAAGAAGATGGAGGCACTACACTTATATAATTGGAAGCTGGAATTCCCAAAATCACTTTATTTTAAATTCCCATGAAGATAGAGGCACTACAATCATATAATTAGATGTTGGTGTTTCCGAAATCACTTGATTTTAAATTCCCAAGAAGAAGGCACTGCTCTTATATAATTAGAAGCTGGCGTTCCCAAAATCACTTTATTTTAAATTCCCAAGAAGATGGAGGCACTACACTTATATAATAAGAAGCTGGCATTCCCAAAATCACTTTATTTTAAATTCCCATGAAGATAGATGCACAGTACTCATATAATTAGATGTTGGTGTTTCCGAAATCAGTTTATTCTAAATTCCCAAGAAGATGGAGGCACTACACTTATATAATTAGAAGCTGGCATTCCCCAAATCACTTTATTTTAAATTCCCAAGAAGATAAAGGCACTGCACTCATATAATTAGATGTTGGTGTTTCCGAAATCACTTGATTTTAAATTAACAAGAAGAAGGCACTGCTCTTATATAATTAGAAGCTAGCGTTCCCAAAATCACTTTATTTTAAATTCCCATGAAGATGGAGGCACTACGCTTATATAATTAGATGGTGGTGCTTCCGAAATCACTTTATATTAAATTTCAAGAAGACCGAGGCACTGTCAATCGCTATTGGTTAAAACAATAATCCAGAATGCTACAGTCGGACTAGAAACCATTTTAAACAATCAGGGACACTAAGGCAGCTGGCTGTGCAAATAGAAATATAGGAGATATAACTTACATATTAAATTAACAAACTGGCCACACTATAGTCGATTACCGAGACAAATAAAATCTTGTAACTTAAAACCTCAAAGAACAGTAAACCTGTAGATACATCTAGTAACCTGGAACTAATGCGTCTACTGACAACAGTTTCATAAAAATACTAAGTATAATAAATAACTACCCATTATAACTACTTACTTAATTCCTCTAAACATCAATATTTAAAATTAATTGTTTGAAAATTTGGTGTCCTCAAATTAAGACATCAGCGTGTAGCTGTTTTTCGAGACCTCTTACAAAATTCTGCAACAACAGCAATCCAAAAACAGCAAGGTGAACAGCCATGTGGCTGTTGATGGAAACCTGCGTGACCCTTAATACTTCCGCACAACACGATCACAAACCACACTGACAGCTAATCCAACGCATCTGTGGAAAGAATAGACACAAGTTTGTTAACTTAAAAGATAAAAGATCAGCTTGTACCTGTTTTTCGAGAAAGCCCAGCGTGGCGTCTTAAAAACTCTCCAACAACAGCTATCCAAGTCATGCTAGGCCCCTCAAATACACGTAGAACACAATTCACTGATTCCCGAGGAAGACCTGCGTGGCCCCTTAAAATGCCCGCACAACGCGAACAGCTATGTGGCTGTGGTTGGGGGTCCTGCGTGACCGTTAAAAATTCCGCACAACACGATCACAAACCACACTGACAGCTAATCCAATGCATCTGTGAAAAAGATAGACACAAGTTTGTAAACTTAAAAGAAAAAAGATCAGCTTGTACCTATTTTTCGAGAATGCCCAGCGTGGAGCCTTACAAAACTCTCCAACAATAGATATCCAACGGGAGTCCTGCGTGGCCTCTTAAAACTTCCGAGCTGCACGATTACAAGCCACACTGACAGCTAATCTAACGCATCTGTGGGAAAAAATGGACACAAGTTTGTTAACATAAAAGATAAAAGATCAACTTGTACCTGTTTTTCGAGAAAGCCCAGCGTGGAGCCTTACAAAACTCTCCAACAATAGCTATCCAACGGGAGTCTGGCGTGGCCTCTTAAAACTTCCTAACAGCACGATTACAAGCCACACTGACCACTATTCCAACCCATCTGTGGGGAAAAAATGGACACAAGTTTGTTAACTTAAAAGGTAAAAGATCATCAGCTTCTACCTGTTTTTCGAGAAAGTCCAGCGTGGCGGCTTACAAAACTCTCCAACAACAGCTATCCTAGTTATGCTTGATCCCTCAAATACTCGCAGAACACAATTCACCTTTCACAATTCACTTATTCCCGAGAAAGCCCTGCGTGGTCCCTTAAAACTACCGCACAACACGACCACAAACCACACTGACAGCTAATCCCACGCATCTGTGAAGTAAAAATAGACACAAATTAGTTAAATATAAAGTTAAGAGATCAGCTTGTAGCTGTTCTTCAAGAAAGCCCAGCATGGCCTCTTACAAAACTCTGCAACAACGGCTATCCAAAAAGTGCATCTGCGGAAAAATAGAGAAACATGCAAGCCCTTCGTGGCCCTCAAATACTAGCAGAACACAATTTACTTTATAACTGATTCTCTTGGAAGGAAGCCCTGCACGACCCCATAAAATTCCCGCACAACGCGAACAGCTTTGTAACTGTAGATGGGAGTCCTGCGTGGCCCCTTAAACTAGTAATTAATAGTAAAAACTAATCAGCCACCCGGAATTCCCAATATATTATATCCCGGGCTTACCGATATGAAAATAAAAAGGTAAATAATATTAAAATCACTTTATTTTAAATTCCCAAGAAGATGGAGGCACTACACTTATATAATAAGAAGCTGGCATTCCCAAAATCACTTTATTTTAAATTCCCATGAAGATAGATGCACTGTACTCATATAATTAGATGTTGGTGTTTCCGAAATCACTTTATTTTAAATTCCCAAGAAGATGGAGGCACTACACTTATATATTTAGAAGCTGGCATTCCCAAAATCACTTTATTTTAAATTCCCATGAAGATAGAGGCACTGCACTCATATAATTAAAAGTTGGTGTTTCCGAAATCACTTTATTTTAAATTCCCAAGACGATGGAGGCACTACACTTATATAATTAGAAGCTGGCATTCCCAAAATCACTTTATTTTAAATTCCCATGAAGATAGAGGCACTGCACTCATATAATTAAATGTTGGTGTTTCCGAAATCACTTTATTTTAAATTCCCAAGAAGATGGAGGCACTACACTTATATAATTAGAAGCTGGCATTCCCAAAATCACTTTATTTTAAATTCCCATGAAGATAGAGGCACTGCACTCATATAATTAGATGTTGGTGTTTCCGAAATGACTTTATTTTAAATTCCCAAGAAGATGGAGGCACTGCTCTTAAATAATTAGAAGCTGGCATTCCCAAAATCACTTTATTTTAAATTCCCAAGAAGATAGATGCACTACACCCATATAATTAGATGTTGGTGTTTCCGAAATCACTTTATTTTAAATTCCCAAGAAGAAGGAGGCACTGCTCTTATATAATTAGAAGCTGGCATTCCCAAAATCACTTTATTTTAAATTCCCATGAAGATGGAGGCACTACACTTATATAATTAGAAGCTGGCATTCCCAAAATCCCTTTATTTTAAATTCCCATGAAGATAGAGGCACTGCACCCATATTATTAGATGGTGGTGTTTCCGAAATCACATTACTTTAAATTCCCAAGCAGAAGGCGCTGCTCTTATATAATTAGAAGCTGGCGTTTCCAAAATCACTGTATTTAAATTCCCATGAAGATAGAAGCACTGCACTCATATAATTAGATGTTGGTGTTACCGAAATCACTTTATTTTAAATTCCCAAGAAGATGGAGGCACTACACTTATATAATTAGAAGCTGGCATACCCAAAATCACTTTATTTTAAATTCCCAAGAAGAAGGCACTGCTATTATATAATTAGAAGCTGGCGATTCCAAAATCACTGTATTTTAAATTCCCATGAACATAGAAGCACTGCACTCATATAATTAGATGTTGGTGTTTCCCAAATCACTTTATTTTAAATTCCCAAGAAGATGGAGGCACTACACTTATATAATTAGAAGCTGGCATACCCAAAATCACTTTATTTTAAATTCCCAAGAAGAAGGCACTGCTCTTATATAATTAGAAGCTGGCGTTTCCAAAATCACTGTATTTTAAATTTCCATGAAGATAGAAGCACTGCACTCATATAATTAGATGTTGGTGTTTCCGAAATCACTTGATTTTAAATTCCCAAGAAGAAGAAAGCATTGCACTTATATAATTAGAAGCTGGCGTTTCCAAAATCACTGTATTTTAAATTCCCATGAAGATAGAAGCACTGCACTCATATAATTAGATGTTGGTGTTTCCGAAATCACTTTATTTTAAATTCCCAAGAAGATGGAGGCACTACACTTATATAATTAGTAGCTGGCATTCCCAAAATCACTTTATTTTAAATTCCCATGAAGATAGAGGCACTGCACTCATATAATTAAATGTTGGTGTTTCCGAAATCACTTTATTTTAAATTCCCAAGAAGATGGAGGCACTACACTTATATAATTAGAAGCTGGCATTCCCAAAATCACTTTATTTTAAATTCCCAAGAAGATAAACCACTGCACTCATATAATTAGATGTTGGTGTATCCGAAATCACTTGATTTTAAATTCCCAAGAAGCAGAAGAATCACTGTATTTTAAATTCCCATGAAGATAGAAGCACTGCACTCATATAATTAGATGTTGGTGTTTCCGAAATCACTTGATTTTAAATTAACAAGAAGAAGACACTGCTCTTATATAATTAGAAGCTGGCGTTCCCAAAATCACTTTATTTTAAATTCCCAAGAAGATGGAGGCACTACACTTATCTAATTAGAAGTTGGCATTACCAAAATCACTTTATTTTAAATTCCCATGAAGATGGAGGCACTACGCTTATATAATTAGATGGTGGTGCTTCCGAAATCACTTTATATTAAATTTTCAAGAAGACCGAGGCACTGTCAATCGTTATTGGTTAAAACAATAATCCAGAATGCTACAGTCGGACTAGAAACCATTTTAAACAATCAGGGACACTAAGGCAGCTGGCTGTGCAAATAGAAATATAGGAGATATAACTTACATATTAAATTAACAAACTGGCCACACTCTAGTCGATTACCGAGACAAATAAAATCTTGTAACTTAAAACCTCAACGAACAGTAAACCTGTAGATACATCTAGTAACCTGGAACTAATGCGTCTACTGACAACAGTTTCATAAAAATACTAAGTATAATAAATAACTACCCATTATAACTACTTACTTAATTCCTCTAAACATCAATATTTAAAATTAATTGTTTGAAAATTTGGTGTCCTCAAATTAAGACATCAGCGTGTAGCTGTTTTTCGAGACCTCTTACAAAATTCTGCAACAACAGCAATCCAAAAACAGCAAGGTGAACAGCCATATGGCTGTTGATGGAAACCTGCGTGACCCTTAATACTTCCGCACAACACGATCACAAACTACACTGACAGCTAATCCAACGCATCTGTGGAAAGAATAGACAAGAGTTTGTTAACTTAAAAGATAAAAGATCAGCTTGTACCTGTTTTTCGAGAAAGCCCAGCGGGAAGCCTTACAAACTCTCCAACAATAGATATCCAACGGGAGTCCTGCGTGGCCTCTTAAAACTTCCGAACTGCACGATTACAAGCCACACTGACCACTATTCTAACGCATCTGTGGGGAAAAAATGGACACAAGTTTGTTAACTTAAAAGGTAAAAGATCATCAGCTTCTACCTGTTTTTCGAGAAAGTCCAGCGGGGCGGCTTACAAAACTCTCAAACAACAGCTATCCTAGTTATGCTTGATCCCTCAAATACTCGCAGAACACAATTCGTCTTTCACAATTCACTTATTCCCGAGAAAGCCCTGCGTGGCCCCTTAAAACTACCGCACAACACGACCACAAACCACACTGACAGCTAATCCCACGCATCTGTGGGAAAAAAATAGACACAAATTAGTTAAATATAAAGTTAAGAGATCAGCTTGTAGCTGTTTCTCAAGAAAGCCCAGCATGGCCTCTTACAAAACTCTGCAACAACGGCTATCCAAAAAGTGCATCTGCAGAAAAATAGAGAAACATGCAAGCCCTTCGTGGCCCTCAAATACTAGCAGAACACAATTTACTATATAACTGATTCTCTTGGAAGGAAGCCCTGCATGACCCCATAAAATTCCCGCACAACGCGAACAGCTTTGTAACTGTAGATGGTAGTCCTGCGTGGCCCCTTAAACTAGTAAATAATAGTAAAAATTAATCAGCCACCCGGAATTCTTAATATATTATATCCCGGGCTTACCGATTTGAAAATAAAAAGGTAAATAATATTAAAATCACTTTATTTTAAATTCCCAAGAAGATGGAGGCACTACACTTATATAATTAGAAGCTGTCATTCCCAAAATCACTGTATTTTAAATTCCCATGAAGATAGAGGCACTACACTCATATAATTAGATGTTGGTGTTTCCGAAATCACTTGATTTTAAATTCCCAAGAAGAAGGCACTGCTCTTATATTATTAGAAGCTAACGTTTCCAAAATCACTTTATTTTAAATTCCCAAGAAGATGGAGGCACTACACTTATATAATAAGAAGCTGGCATTCCCAAAATCACTTTATTTTAAATTCCCATGAAGATAGATGCACTGTACTCATATAATTAGATGTTGGTATTTCCGAAATCACTTTATTCTAAATTCCCAAGAAGATGGAGGCACTACACTTATATAATTAGAAGCTGGCATTCCCAAAATCTCTTTATTTTAAATTCCCAAGAAGAAGGCACTGCTCTTATTTAATTAGAAGCTGGCGTTCCCAAAATCACTTTATTTTAAATTCCTAAGAAGATGGAAGCACTACACTTATATAATTAGAAGCTGGAATTCCCAAAATCACTTTATTTTAAATTCCCATGAAGATAGAGGCACTGCACTCATATAATTAGATGTTGGTGTTTCCGAAATCACTTTATTTTAAATTCCCAAGAAGATGGAGGCACTACACTTATATAATTAGAAGCTGGCATTCCCAAAATAACTTTATTTTAAATTCCCATGAAGATAGAGGCACTACAATCATATAATTAGATGTTGGTGTTTCCGAAATCACTTGATTTTAAATTCCCAAGAAGAAGGTACTGCTCTTATATAATTAGAAGCTGGCGTTCCCAAAATCACTTTATTTTAAATTCCCAAGAAGATGGAGGCACTACACTTATATAATAAGAAGCTGGCATTCCCAAAATCACTTTATTTTAAATTCCCATGAAGATAGAGGCACTGCACTCATATAATTAGATGTTGGTATTTCCGAAATCACATTATTTTAAATTCCCAAGAAGATGGAGGCACTACACTTATATAATTGGAAGCTGGAATTCCCAAAATCACTTTATTTTAAATTCCCATGAAGATAGAGGAACTACAATCATATAATTAGATGTTGGTGTTTCCGAAATCACTTCATTTTAAATTCCCAAGAAGAAGGCACTGCTCTTATATAATTAGAAGCTGGCGTTCCCAAAATCACTTTATTTTAAATTCCCAAGAAGATGGAGGCACTACACTTATATAATAAGAAGCTGGCATTCCCAAAATCACTTTATTTTAAATTCCCATGAAGATAGAGGCACTGCACTCATATAATTAGATGTTGGTGTTTCCGAAATCACTTGATTTTAAATTCCCAAGAAGAAGAAGGCATTGCACTTATATAATTAGAAGCTGGCGTTTCCAAAATCACTGTATTTTAAATTCCCATGAAGATAGAAGCACTGCACTCATATAATTAGATGTTGGTGTTTCCGACATCACTTTATTATAAATTCCCAAGAAGATGGAGGCACTACACTTATATAATTGGAAGATGGAATTCCCAAAATCACTTTATTTTAAATTCCCATGAAGATAGAGGCACTACAATCATATAATTATATGTTGGTGTTTCCGAAATCACTTGATTTTAAATTCCCAAGAAGATGGAGGCACTGCTCTTATATAATTAGAAGCTGGCATTCCCAAAACCACTTTATTTTAAATTCCCATGAAGATAGAGGCACTGCACTCATATAATTAGATGTTGGTGTTTCCGAAATCACATTATTTTAAATTCCCAAGAAGATGGAGGCACTACACTTATATAATTGGAAGCTGGAATTCCCAAAATCACTTTATTTTAAATTCCCATGAAGATAGAGGCACTACAATCATATAATTAGATGTTGGTGTTTCCGAAATCACTTGATTTTAAATTCCCAAGAAGAAGGCACTGCTCTTATATAATTAGAAGCTGGCGTTCCCAAAAAAACTTTATTTTAAATTCCCAAGAAGATGGAGGCACTACACTTATATAATAAGAAGCTGGCATTCCCAAAATCACTTTATTTTAAATTCCCATGAAGATAGATGCACAGTACTCATATAATTAGATGTTGGTGTTTCCGAAATCAGTTTATTCTAAATTCCCAAGAAGATGGAGGCACTACACTTATATAATTAGAAGCTGGCATTCCCCAAATCACTTTATTTTAAATTCCCAAGAAGATAAAGGCACTGCACTCATATAATTAGATGTTGGTGTTTCCGAAATCACTTGATTTTAAATTAACAAGAAGAAGGCACTGCTCTTATATAATTAGAAGCTAGCGTTCCCAAAATCACTTTATTTTAAATTCCCATGAAGATGGAGGCACTACGCTTATATAATTAGATGGTGGTGCTTCCGAAATCACTTTATATTAAATTTCAAGAAGACCGAGGCACTGTCAATCGCTATTGGTTAAAACAATAATCCAGAATGCTACAGTCGGACTAGAAACCATTTTAAACAATCAGGGACACTAAGGCAGCTGGCTGTGCAAATAGAAATATAGGAGATATAACTTACATATTAAATTAACAAACTGGCCACACTATAGTCGATTACCGAGACAAATAAAATCTTGTAACTTAAAACCTCAAAGAACAGTAAACCTGTAGATACATCTAGTAACCTGGAACTAATGCGTCTACTGACAACAGTTTCATAAAAATGCTAAGTATAATAAATAACTACCCATTATAACTACTTACTTAATTCCTCTAAACATCAATATTTAAAATTAATTCTTTGAAAATTTGGTGTCCTCAAATTAAGACATCAGCGTGTAGCTGTTTTTCGAGACCTCTTACAAAATTCTGCAACAACAGCAATCCAAAACACAGCAAGGTGAACAGCCATGTGGCTGTTGATGGAAACCTGCGTGACCCTTAATACTTCCGCACAACACGATCACAAACCACACTGACAGCTAATCCAACGCATCTGTGGAAAGAATAGACACAAGTTTGTTAACGTAAAAGATAAAAGATCAACTTGTACCTGTTTTTCGAGAAAGCCCAGCGTGGCGTCTTACAAAACTCTCCAACAACAGCTATCCAAGTCATGCTAGGCCCCTCAAATACTCGTAGAACACAATTCACTGATTCCCGAGGAAGACCTGCGTGGCCCCTTAAAATGCCGGCACAACGCGAACAGCTATGTTGCTGTGGTTGGGGGTCCTGCGTGACCGTTAAAAATTCCGCACAACACGATCACAAACCATACTGACAGCTAATCCAATGCATCTGTGAAAAAGATAGACACAAATTTGTAAACTTAAAAGAAAAAAGATCAGCTTGTACCTATTTTTCGAGAAAGCCCAGCGTAGAGCCTTACAAACCTCTCCAACAATAGATATCCAACGGGAGTCCTGCGTGGCCTCTTAAAACTTCCGAACTGCACGATTACAAGCCACACTGACAGCTAATCCAACGCATCTGTGGAAAGAATAGACACAAGTTTGTTAACATAAAAGATAAAAGATCAACTTGTACCTGTTTTTCGAGAAAGCCCAGCGTGGAGCCTTACAAAACTCTCCAACAATAGCTATCCAACGGGAGTCTTGCGTGGCCTCTTAAAACTTCCTAACAGCACGATTACAAGCCACACTGACCGCTATTCCAACCCATCTGTGGGAAAAAAATGGACACAAGTTTGTTAACTTAAAAGGTATAAGATCATCAGCTTCTACCTGGTTTTCGAGAAAGTCCAGAGTGGCGGCTTACAAAACTCTCCAACAACAGCTATCCTAGTTATGCTTGATCCCTTAAATACTCACAGAACACAATTCATCTTTCACAATTCACTTGTTCCCGAGAAAGCCCTGCGTGGCCCCTTAAAACTACCGCACAACACGACCACAAACCACACTGACAGCTAATCCCACGCATCTGTGGGAAAAAATAGACACAAAGTTAAATATAAAGTTAAGAGATCAGCTTGTAGCTGTTTTTCAAGAAAGCCCAGCATGGCCTCTTACAAAACTCTGCAACAACGGCTATCCAAAAAGTGCATCTGCGGAAAAATAGAGAAACATGCAAGCCCTTCGTGGCCCTCAAATACTAGCAGAACACAATTTACTTTATAACTGATTCTCTTCGCGAACAGCTATGTAACTGTAGATGGGAGTCCTGCGTGGGTTCTTAAACTAGTAATTAATAGTAAAAATTAATCAGCCACCCGGAATTCCATATATATTATATCTCGGGCTTACCGATTTTAAAATAAAAAGGTAAATAATATTAAAATCACTTTATTTTAAATTCCCAAGAAGATGGAGGCACTACACTTATATAATTAGAAGCTGGAATTCCCAAAATCACTTTATTTTAAATTCCCATGAAGATAGAGGCACTACAATCATATAATTAGATGTTGGTGTTTCCGAAATCACTTCATTTTAAATTCCCAAGAAGAAGGCACTGCTCTTATATAATTAGAAGCTGGCGTTCCCAAAATCACTTTATTTTAAATTCCCAAGAAGATGGAGGCACTACACTTATATAATAAGAAGCTGGCATTCCCAAAATCACTTTATTTTAAATTCCCATGAAGATAGAGGCACTGCACTCATATAATTATATGTTGGTGTTTCCGAAATCACTTTATTTTAAATTCCCAAGAAGATGGAGGTACTACACTTATATAATTAGAAGCTGGCATTCCCAAAATCACTTTATTTTAAATTCCCATGAAGATAGAGGCACTACACTCATATAATTAGATGTTGGTGTTTCCGAAATCACTTGATTTTAAATTCCCAAGAAGAAGAAGGCATTGCACTTATATAATTAGAAGCTGGCGTTTCCAAAATCACTGTATTTTAAATTCCCATGAAGATAGAAGCACTGCACTCATATAATTAGATGTTGGTGTTTCCGAAATCACTTTATTATAAATTCCCAAGAAGATGGAGGCACTACACTTATATATTTAGAAGCTGGCATTCCCAAAATCACTTTATTTTAAATTCCCATGAAGATAGATGCACTGTACTCATATAATTAGATGTTGGTATTTCCGAAATCACTTTATTCTAAATTCCCAAGAAGATGGAGGCACTACACTTATATAATTAGAAGCTGGCATTCCCAAAATCACTTTATTTTAAATTCCCAAGAAGAAGGCACTGCTCTTATTTAATTAGAAGCTGGCGTTCCCAAAATCACTTTATTTTAAATTCCTAAGAAGATGGAAGCACTACACTTATATAATTAGAAGCTGGAATTCCCAAAATAACTTTATTTTAAATTCCCATGAAGATAGAGGCACTACAATCATATAATTAGATGTTGGTGTTTCCGAAATCACTTGATTTTAAATTCCCAAGAAGAAGGCACTGCTCTTATATAATTAGAAGCTGGCGTTCCCAAAATCACTTTATTTTAAATTCCCAAGAAGATGGAGGCACTACACTTATATAATAAGAAGCTGGCATTCCCAAAATCACTTTATTTTAAATTCCCATGAAGATAAGAGGCACTGCACTCATATAGTTAGATGTTGGTGTTTCCGAAATCACATTATTTTAAATTCCCAAGAAGATGGAGGCACTACACTTATATAATTGGAAGCTGGAATTCCCAAAATCACTTTATTTTAAATTCCCATGAAGATAGAGGCACTACAATCATATAATTAGATGTTGGTGTTTCCGAAATCACTTGATTTTAAATTCCCAAGAAGAAGGCACTGCTCTTATATAATTAGAAGCTGGCGTTCCCAAAATCACTTTATTTTAAATTCCCAAGAAGATGGAGGCACTACACTTATATAATAAGAAGCTGGCATTCCCAAAATCACTTTATTTTAAATTCCCATGAAGATAGATGCACTGTACTCATATAATTAGATGTTGGTATTTCCGAAATCACTTTATTCTAAATTCCCAAGAAGATGGAGGCACTACACTTATATAATTAGAAGCTGGCATTCCCAAAATCACTTTATTTTAAATTCCCAAGAAGAAGGCACTGCTCTTATTTAATTAGAAGCTGGCGTTCCCAAAATCACTTTATTTTAAATTCCTAAGAAGATGGAAGCACTACACTTATATAATTACAAGCTGGAATTCCCGAAATCACTTTTTTTTAAATTCCCATGAAGATAGAGGCACTGCACTCATATAATTAGATGTTGGTGTTTCCGAAATCACTTTATTTTAAATTCCCAAGAAGATGGAGGCACTACACTTATATAATTAGAAGCTGGCATTCCCAAAATCACTTTATTTTAAATTCCCATGAAGATAGAGGCACTACAATCATATAATTAGATGTTGGTGTTTCCGAAATCATTTGATTTTAAATTCCCAAGAAGAAGGCACTGCTCTTATATAATTAGAAGCTGGCGTTCCCAAAATCACTTTATTTTAAATTCCCAAGAAGATGGAGGCACTACACTTATATAATAAGAAGCTGGCATTCCCAAAATCCCTTTATTTTAAATTCCCATGAAGATAAGAGGCACTGCACTCATATAGTTAGATGTTGGTGTTTCCGAAATCACATTATTTTAAGTTCCCAAGAAGATGGAGGCACTACACTTATATAATTGGAAGCTGGAATTCCCAAAATCACTTTATTTTAAATTCCCATGAAGATAGAGGCACTACAATCATATAATTAGATGTTGGTGTTTCCGAAATCACTTGATTTTAAATTCCCAAGAAGAAGGCACTGCTCTTATATAATTAGAAGCTGGCGTTCCCAAAATCACTTTATTTTAAATTCCCAAGAAGATGGAGGCACTACACTTATATAATAAGAAGCTGGCATTCCCAAAATCACTTTATTTTAAATTCCCATGAAGATAGATGCACTGTACTCATATAATTAGATGTTGGTATTTCCGAAATCACTTTATTCTAAATTCCCAAGAAGATGGAGGCACTACACTTATATAATTAGAAGCTGGCATTCCCAAAATCACTTTATTTTAAATTCCCAAGAAGAAGGCACTGTTCTTATTTAATTAGAAGCTGGCGTTCCCAAAATCATTTTATTTTAAATTCCTAAGAAGATGGAAGCACTACACTTATATAATTACAAGCTGGAATTCCCAAAATCACTTTATTTTAAATTCCCATGAAGATAGAGGCACTGCACTCATATAATTAGATGTTGGTGTTTCCGAAATCACTTTATTTTAAATTCCCAAGAAGATGGAGGCACTACACTTATATAATTAGAAGCTGGCATTCCCAAAATCACTTTATTTTAAATCCCCATGAAGATAGAGGCACTACAATCATATAATTAGATGTTGGTGTTTCCGAAATCACTTGATTTTAAATTCCCAAGAAGAAGGCACTGCTCTTATATAATTAGAAGCTGGCGTTCCCAAAATCACTTTATTTCAAATTCCCAAGAAGATGGAGGCACTACACTTATATAATTAGATGTTGGTGTTTCCGAAATCACTTGATTTAAAATTCCCAAGAAGAAGGCACTGCTCTTATACAATTAGAAGCTGGCGTTACCAAAATCACTTTCTTTTTAATTCCCAAGAAGATGGAGGCACTACACATATATAATTAGAAGCTGGCATTCCCAAAATCACTTTATATTAAATTTCCATGAAGATAGAGGCACTACACTCATATAAGTAGATGTTGGTGTTTCCGAAATCACTTGATTTTAAATTCCCAAGAAGAAGAAGGCATTGCACTTATATAATTAGAAGCTGGCGCTTCCAAAATCACTGTATTTTAAATTCCCATGAAGATAGAAGCACTGCACTCATATAATTAGATGTTGGTGTTTCCGAAATCACTTGATTTTAAATTAACAAGAAGAAGACACTGCTCTTATATAATTAGAAGCTGGCGTTCCCAAAATCACTTTATTTTAAATTCCCAAGAAGACGGAGGCACTACACTTATCTAATTAGAAGTTGGCATTCCCAAAATCACTTTATTTTAAATTCCCATGAAGATGGAGGCACTACGCTTATATAATTAGATGGTGGTGCTTCCGAAATCACTTTATATTAAATTTTCAAGAAGACCGAGGCACTGTCAATCGCTATTGGTTGAAACAATAATGCAGAATGCTACAGTCGGACTAGAAACCATTTTAAACAATCAGGGACACTAAGGCAGCTGGCTGCGCAAATAGAAATACAGGAGATATAACTTACATATTAAATTAATAAACTGGCCACACTATAGTCGATTACCGAGACAAATAAAATCTTGTAACTGAAAACCCCAAAGAACAGCAAGCCTGTAGATACATCTAGTAACCTGGAACTAACGCGTCTACTGACAACAGTTTCATAAAAATACTAAGTATAATAAATGACTACCCATTATCACTACTTCTTACTTAATCCCTCAAAATATTATTATTTCAAATTAATTGTTTGAAAATTTAGTGTCCTCAAATTAAAACATCAGCGTGTAGCTGTTTTTCGAGACCTTTTACAAACTTCTGCAAAAACAGCAAGGTGAACAGCCATGTAGCTGTTGATGGAAACCTGCGTGACGCCTTAATACTTCCGCACAACACGATTACAAACCACACTGACAACTAATCCAATGCATGTCTGGAAAAAAGACACTAGTCTGCCCTGTTACAAAACTCTGCAACAGCTACCCATAAACTGCATCTGTGGAAAATACTCGCACATCACAATTCACCGTTTAACTGATACCCGCGGATGCCCTGCGTGGCCTCTTAAAATGCACAACACGATAACAAACTACACTGACAGCTAATCTAATGAATCTGTGGAAAAATAGATACAAATTAGTTAACTTTAAAGTTAACAGATCAGCCTGTAGCTGTTTTTCGAGAAAGCCCAGCGTGGCCTCTTACAAAACTCTGCAACAACAGCTATCCAAAAAGTGCACCTGTAAAAGAAGAAAAAGAAATAAAGAGGATACGCGCAAAAATTGAACGAAAAAATATCTTATATGATATATAACTTTCTATGATATAGAACAAATTTGGTTTGGAAATATGCAGGAGTTTTGTAAGAAAACATAGAGGAAAACTGTATCACAGACAAGGGACGACAGACATTTTTCAGAGAAGATTTTCAAATGAACAAGGTAACCAATGAGGATTTGCACGAAAACTATATGTTTTTGCAGTACAATCCATACTTCATATGATAAAGTAAAAAATACTAAACCTAGCCACACCATTAAAAATGGTAACATTATGTCACACAAAGAAGAAAGAAAGCTAAGCTTATCAGAAAGTCCACAGCAGACTACTCAGAACACAGATACAGTGCTCCACTCTGTCCAACTACCCCCACCCCATAATGCTAAACGCATATACTTCCGCTACCAACACACAATGCTCTCGGAACAGGTAGGTAGCCGGAATTCACCTCTGTCGCTGCCCTACCCTCCGCTTCATTTGGTTTGAAAATAAACAGTAGTTTTTAAGAAAACGTAGAGGAAAACTATATCCCACACAATGAACGACAGGCATTTTCCAGCGAAATATTAAAATGATATAATATAGTATTTGCCCAAAAAGTAGATATTTTTTGCACAATTGGAGTACTTAATCCATCGTTTCGTATGATAAAGATAAAGTAAAAATTACAAACGTAACCAAATCATATAAACGATGACATTATGTCAGACCAAGAAGAAAGAAAACTATACCCATTGGAAAATCCAGATTCGACTGCTCAGCTCAAAAGCAGTGCTCCAATCAATTCAACTACTCCCACCTCTGATGCTCAATCTACCCGCATCCTCATCGGCTACCAACACACAATGCTCTCGGACCAGGTTGGTAGCCGGAACTCACCTCTGCCGCCAAAGTCACTCCGCAAAATACGGAGAATTCACGACGTGACTTCGTAAAATCAAGGAATTTCGGTTTACTATGTTTAAAACGTGGACAAAAGGAGACGGCGAAATGGCGACCGAGTCATGTCATGTAGGTATAACCATTCTATCGAGAATTGAGAAAATGTAATTCTATAGCTACCAACCCACCACATTGGCCAGCATGGTAGAGTGCTGCTACAAAGAAAACTACACTATTACAATTCCTACTACACCATAACCTTTTTGCCATTCTTCAAAAAAATTAAAAAACCGGTCCTGGGCTAGTCCTTATAATATTACAAAAAACGAAATTGATTTCATAATAATAAATTTAGGAAAGAAATAGTAAGCGTAAGTAAAACTAATACAAAGCCAAACTAGAAGCAGCAAAAAAATGTATGAGAGTAGAAGACAAAATAGTCCACCAAAATTCTTTAACAACACCTTAAGTAGTGCAGAACATCAAAGTATAGAACAACTAAACAACTACAAATTAGCCAGACATTTTAAAGACCGCGGAGTTCTACGCAAACCTCTTTAGACAAAAGACATCCCGATAGTGCTACATCAAGGATCCGAAGACATATCGGATATTACTACGGAAGAAGTGGAAACTTCAGTATCGGGAGACGATTCAGTCGTTATCGAAGCGATTAATAAAGATGCTATTCAACATGTGCCTTACAGAAGGAAAAACATCATCTTCTTGGAATAAGGCCAATATTGATATAATGCATAAAAAAGGTAACATCGCGGACCTACGGACAGATTAGTTTACTGCCGCATCTTTATAAAGTACTTACAATCGTAACAAAGCGCCTTAACACAAAATCAGCCTCGAGAACAGGCCAGATTTAGAACTGGTTTCAGTAATGATCACCTACAAGTTATTAAGTAGTCTATTCAATATAATATGTCCTGATTTTCGTCAATTATGAGAAAGCATTCGACACCAACAAATGTAAAAAGTCCTTGCAGAATATAGGATACGACCATAGGTCTACAGCTCTCACCCTCATATTTATGAACACGCTGCAGCCTGCGTGCAGCTCCATAAGAATACCGACGCCTTTAAAATAGAAAGAGGAGTGCGCCAAGGAGACACTATATTACCGAAATTACATATCACTCTTGGAATACTTTGCTGGCGATATAGTGCTCACTGCAGATTGCCTGTAAGACTCACCTATGCCTCGCAAGAATTATAGTGAAACATCAATGTTTCCAAAACTTAGCTTAAGACCAATGTCGTCACCAGCAACAACCTTAGAATAGGAGATACGCCCATTAGCCAAGTAACAACTTATACATACTTAGAACACGAAATACAAATCGGACGGGATAATTCGACAAATGTGATTCAGCAAAGAATTGGTCTAGCATGAGCTGCATTCGCGAAACATAACATGTGTTATGCATCAATGCATACTCCCAATTTTCACTTATGGAGCAGAAACTCTCACATAAACGAGCAAAACTATCAACAAGCTACAAGTAGCGCAGAGAGTTATGGAGTAAGCAATGCTCGACATAACATTGCGGGATAGGGTCCCAAATATAGACTTTAGGAAAATAACTAAACTTATTGATATAGTAGAACGAAAAACAATGCTAAAGTTGAACTGGGCGACTCATGTTGCCCGAATGAACTATAGTAGATGGACTAAACATATCCATGCATGAACACCTTCCGCAAGACGCATTGGGCGGCTATCATCACGATGGGCCGACGATATAAAACGTGTGACAACAAATTGGATCCAAGAAGCGCAAGAACGAACAAATTGAAAAAGTAAAGGGAGGCCTATGTTCAACAGTGGACTAAATAATTCCTTATGCCAAATAAGCAACATATATTAGCGTATGTCCACATTGGTAGCAAGTAACCGAAGGGGAGCAAGGAGCGATATAAAGAACCGATAATTCTGTAAGAGAACGAGTCCTTATTAGCTGGTATAGTACCAGATGAAAAAAACTGACATATATTACCGCAAGTTCCGAACAGGAAAAGATTTCAAAATTGGCAGCAATAAGCCGTGTGGCGCAAGAAGGGACATAATGAACCGAAAATTTCCCGCGAACCATAAGGTCACACTTGTAGCCTGGTGTGCTACTAGGTCAAAGTAACTGACCTGAGTAAGGGACTGGAAACCGACCGGGTGCGTATTCCGGATGACGGATAGGGAGAAGGCCAGAGCGATAGAAAAGCTGCAAGTCAAACCCATGCCGTGGCAAGCAAAAACAGTAGCCGAGGGACAACTTCCCCCAAGCCATGTTGTAAGTTATTGTTACTAGGGCTGCGTGGTACTGGGGGAGCAGTGTCGTAAACGATACCTACGAGATACCTGGCGGCCTCTCGTAGTATCTAGCCTTGCCTCCACATCTCTGGAGTTCTGTGGGGGTTGACGTTTGGTTCCCGTGAACTCGTGGCACTTGAAATGGAACCAACAAATAAAAACAAAACAAAACCAAAAAACGTGGGACACTCAAATACGGCTCTCGGGTTACACGAGGAGAAAGCTGAAAAAGCAGGCAGTTGGGGCAGGAAGCACCAATTCCTCTTCAGAAGCTGGAGGTCAGGGCGCGAAAGAAACTACAGAAAGAAAGAAATCAATATTGTGATAGGTAGTCAAGCAGTACCAAGAGCTCTAGACTTCAACGTGACTAACTTTAGATGTTATAGAATGCATTGAAGAATGATACTGGGAGCTCGAAACAAGGTAACACTTGTGTGGGCACCGGGACCAGGGGATCAGGGGGAATCAACGGCGAACCTAAAAAACGGATTAATTTGCAAAATAGGCAAGTGAATGAAAATTCATTGGCCACGAACCAACCTGCAAGTTACCATATAAGACCGAGAGGAATGGCTTGAGAACGCATAAAAGAAATTGCCACCGCCGATATTGTGAAGCCCAAACAGGAATGAAACACTCGAGGTGGTTTATTAAGGCTCCCTGTACAGAGGCGTATATGCACCAATTAAGAAATATCCTACGACTGGTAACAGGACACTGCACACTATGGGAGACAAATCACCAACGTGCAGAGGCTGTGGGGAGGAGGAAGAGAGCCCACTGCGTGTAATCACTAGCTGTAAAGCATTGAACTCATGCAAGAAAAAACTCTTTGGTTCAACTCGAATGAACCTAAAAGCGCCGCAAGCCCGCCCATCATGAGACTTCTGGACTTCATTGAAGATACAGAGCTCATGAATGAGGAATAAGTAATGGGGGACCACAATAGGTCAACCGTGGCCGCAGTGCAGTGGGATGCTACAGCAAAACAAGACGCCACTGATCTGAAATGCGATTCCTACCACCACTTGCACCGAACGTATTCGTTTAACTGTCAAAGTCGCTCCTCAAAATACATACGGACAATTCAAGATGGAATTTCAGTTTACTGTTAGTTAAAAGCACTAATAAACCGAAATTAAATCATTGCACGTACTCGAATCGTGAGTCGACTTTTGGCAGTTGGAACGATTACGTTCGGAACGAGTGGTATCGGGAGTATCAGTAATCGTACCCATGGTGGTGTAGTCCGGAAAAAATAGGGTGTCTACGTTGGTATTGATAAACCGAAGGCTCGCATCGAGTGATTTCGAGAACCGACCATTTTTCTAGGGAACACGCCACCATTCGCTGGTATAGTACCAGCTGATAAAATAACTAACATATTAGCGTACATTCCGAAAATGTGGCGTGGGGAGCATACAAACAAGCGACAATTTTCCGGGAAACATATGGTCAACACTTGTAATTGTAACTGACCGTGTGATTCATGCCACCACTCGTTCCGAACGTATTCGTTTAATCGTTAAGTCGCTCCACAAAATGCAGACAATTCACGACGCCTATTCAAAAAATTCTAAAATTAAATACACTAATAAAGCGAAAATCCGTAATTTAACGAACTCAAATTGTCCAAATTTTGTGGAGACATTAACAGTTGAACGAATACGTTCGGAATGAATGTAGTCAGGAATCACAAACACTGTGGCGTATATCCTGAAAAACACAGAGCGTGGCGTTGGTAGCGATACACCGAAGGGTCGCAAGGAGCCATTTCCGTGACGAGTAATTACCGTAACAAATATCTGGTAAATCTGACACCGAGATAAGGTAAGAATGCCGTGAAACATCGCAGAATCGTATGACAACACCGTAATAAAAAAAAGGAAACCAGAAGGCAGAGTAATGTGGCGCGACCGTATATAGTTTGACCACTCACCCCCATCCAGCCTGTGATAATCTGCGGTAAGTCATACCGGGACGCAACCTCGGATATTAAAATAGCAATACTGCCTGAAGGCCATCCAGAGTCGTCCCTGAATGAAGAGAAGATGGGAAATATCAAGTCATATCTGCTCGAAAAAATCGACGTGAAAGCCAGTGATTCCATCGGCTTCAGTAGTTTCAACCAGGGCCGCATACCTCCATATCTCCTGCGTCAACCAAAGCACCAAACTTTGGCTGACGAGGGTGATGAGAAAGGGACAATCCTAGGAGAGGGCCAGACTCAAATCCGTCGAGGATGGTTTTTTTGGTCTTAGAAGAATCCTCAATAGATATAGAGGACTAACATCAAACAAGTATAAAGATACTTCAGGTAAATATACATAATTGCATTCTTAACGACGTAGATATTGTGCTCATTTAGAAACCTTAGATATGCAAGGGGGAAATCCAGGGACTACGATTGGGATACAATTGGAAAGCATATAGTACCCATACCGACAACTTAAGAATCTGTATCCTTGCCAAAAAACAAGGTCAAACTACTACCCATGTGGAACTTAAACTATACTAGGACCTCACAGTGGTGAAGGTAAGACTAGAACCAAAAGAGGGGACAGAGGAGGAATTATTCCTAGGTTCTGCATACCTCCCATATGATCAACCCGGACCTCCATAGACACCAAAATTACGGGCACTGACCGCAGACAGAAGAACAAATCCCAAGTGATTATCGGATGCGACGCAAATGCACACAACTCTGTGTGGGTAAGCAGTGACGTCAAAAACACGGTGACTCTCTTACATTATTTATTAAAAAAATAAGCTAGATATTCTCAATCGCAATAACAAACCGACCTTCCTAACATCGACACGAAGCGAAGTAATTGAGTTAACCAGGGACGATGCAAGCAGAAACTATGGTGAGCAATTCGCATGCATCAGACGAACCATCTCTGACTGACCACAGATACATCAGATTTAATAATAAACGGAAAATAAACGAAAACTACACCCCAGACATTTAGGAACCCACGGAACTGTTAATGGGATCTGTACAAAGAATACCTGCGTCAAGCCCTGGAACCAAGTCCGGGTAAAGTTAAAAAAAGTGGAGCTGGAAATGATGACTGAGCGTCACACATACACATATTTCAGCATTTCAGTCAAGCTGTCCAAAAACGATAAGAGAGAACTGCAGAAATGTTCCATGAGGGAATAAGGGGCTCTCTGATCTAAGGACAAAGACAACAAAGCTCACCAGTTCTGGTGACTGGGGAATTTATAAAGAAACTCTGACAATACAATATGAAAATAAGAAAATCTAAAGGAACATTGAGAAAACACCCTACTGTGCAATTCTTCAGAAGGCTCTCGCAAAATGTAACAACAATAAAGTTGGAAAAATATACGGAAAAATGACGGAACATACACAGAAGCCGAAAGGGAATCGCTGAAGCTCTTACTTCAAACATATTTCCTGGGATCTGCGGTTATTAGTACCGAACACGATAATCTATCGACAGCCCATTGAAACTGGAATATAAAGAATAGCTGAATACTAGCAAGGAACATAATCTCACAAACACTCGCAAGGACCATCAACACATTCGAGCCATTTAAAGCTGCAGGGTAAGACAAAATCTTCCCAGCACTGTTCCAAAATGGAGTGGAGGAATTAAAATCAGTATCATAATAAGGGCATATACCGAATAAATGGGCAAAGGTTAGGGTGGTATTTATACCAAAATCAAAACGGTAAACATACCAACTGGCGAAATCCTACAGGCCCATCAGTCTGACCTCGTTCCTACTGAAAACAATTAAAAAACTGATTGAAGGACGGAACAATGGTAATAAAATCACTGCACAGACACCAGCATGCTTATCAATCAGGAAAGTCGTGCGAAACCGAAGTGCACGAAATAACCACAAGAGCGAAAAAGCAATTAAGAATAAGGATGCTACTCTTGCTGTCTTTTTGGGCGCTTTTTACAATAACTCGTTTCAATCCATTACAAGAGCCACACAAGCTGGAGGTATAACTGTGGTCGGCTAGATCGGCCAAATGCGTGGGCGGAGAATAAAAGCACCATTAAATGGAATAACCATGGCCGACACTTCCATGGTTATTCCATTTAATGGTGCTTTTATTCTCCGCCCACGCATTTGGCCGATCTAGCCGACCACAGTTATACCTCCAGCTTGTGTGGCTCTTGTAATGGATTGAAACGAGTAGGGGCAAGGCGGCGTACTGTAAATGTTTCTGTGGTGGCTAGTTATAGACGATCTTTTAGAGCAACTAGACGTAAAAGGCTACGCCGACGACGTAGCAATGCTGGCTGTCGGTAAATTTGACATCAGAACTGCAAGGTGCACTCAAACACGCGGTGCAGTGGTGCGTAAGAGATGGTCACACGGTTAACACCGAAAAAAAACTCTATAGTACCATTTACACGTAGAAGGAACTTAAATAAGATACAAAAAATACCGACGCTGTTCGGCAGAGAAATTCAAATGGAGAGACATGCTAAATATCTAGGTGTAACCCTAGACTCAAAACTGGCCTTCAAGCCACATATAACAAAGATTACGAACAAAGCCGTGAAAGCGTTCTGGGCATTAAAAAAGGTGTATTGGCTCTACACTCGAGTTATAGGCTCTATTATGACTTACGCACCAACAATCTGGTGGCACAAATCCTCAGACGGAGTAAGCAGGAGAATACTAGGCAGTGCAAAGAATGGCCTACCTAGGAATAACAGGGGTAATGGCAACAATCCCCACCCAGGGGTTATATTGGACCTGCCACCACTTCACATTAAAGTGAAGACAGAGACCAAGATAGCATTCTACAGAACTAACGTCTGGGGAAGTCACACAACTAGCAAGAAGAGTGCGTCCCGACAGAACAATAAATGCACTCCACATTACGAAACATTACAAGGTACATGCTACATGCACCGGATCAATATGATTTAACGAAGGATCTAAAACCAACAAAGGAACAGTCCTAGGAGTGTATGAGAACGGGTCAGCCGGAGGCACAAGTCTCCAGCTGGGCGAGCGTAAATCCGGGTTCCAACCAGATGATTCAATTCAATGTTGCGTTAAAACATTATTGGAAAGAAACTATAGAAAGAAAGAAATCGATATTGTGACAGATAGTCATGTTATAGGATGCATTGAAGACCTGATGATACTGGGAGCCCGAAGCAAAGTAAACTTGTGTGAGCACCGGGACATCAGGGAATCAAAAACAACATAAAGCGGATTTATTGGCAAAAGAGGCAAGTGAATTAAAATTCATTGGCTCCGAACCAACCTGCGGGATTACTATACAAGACCGCAAGGAATAGCTTGAGAAATCATCAAAGAAACTGCCACCGCGGATACTAAGAAGCCCAAACAAGAATGAAACACTAGAAGACCTTCATTAAAGCCCCCAATACAGAGGCGTCAGAGGAAATTCTAAATTAAATAGGAACCAATTAAGAAATATCGTAGGACTTCTAACAGGACACTGCACATTAAATAAACGCCTGCACACTATGGGGATAGCCAAATCACCAACATGTAGAGGCTGTGGGGAAGAAGAAACCTTACTACATGTAATCACTAGCTGAGCTGAAGCATTCAATACATGCAGATGGACTTCATTGAATATACAGAGCTCATGAATGAGTAATAAGTAATGGGGGAGCACAATGGGTCAGGCGTGGACGCAGTGGAGTGGGGTGCTACAGCAAAACCAGACCCCCAGGAAAAAATAAACAAATAAATCACTTGATGGTTCCTCTAAATTTTGTTTAGAACTAGTTGTACACTACAACAGAACTAGTTCTAAACAAAATCAAGAGGAAACATCTAGTGATTTAGATATTGTTGTAAAATTGTAGTTTTTTAAATTTTATATAATTTCTAGCTAGAACAATTAAATAAAAGTGCAATTACTTTGTTGATTTTGCTACAATTTATGTTCAAAAAGTTATTACAATTCAGCTTAATATTCAAGAGACTTTCGGGCACTATAATTAAATTGTTCAGGCTAGAAATTATAATAAAAGAATTTGATTCAAGTTACACACAAATACTGTTTCCATTATCGCCAAATACTTCATTGTATGAAGTGGTCGCTTCACTATTTTAAAAAATGCTGGTCAATTTTGTTTCCCATGGCTTATGTAATTTTATGAACCAAAATACAATTTCATTTCAACTAAGCACACCAACAAATTAATTAATAAATGCAACTTACATGTCATAACTAGTGACGAAATCCATAAATGTAATCCAGATGAATAGTATACAACAGTCAATTACCATCACCAAAGAGGATACACTATGTTAATTTGATCCGTACCATTCCAGTAGTGGCGATCAAGACTTGACGTGTCACTACATGTAGCAGCACAATATCCATTCATCTACAACAACATACTAACTTAAGAAAGTGCTCAAGTAAAGGAAACACATGCAACAATATTTAAAAAAAAGTAGTTATTTATTAAAGGTTGTGCTATGTCATTCTATGAAATACAACTAGAAACTAATTTTTTAAATAAAAAGCTAGATGTAATTATTATAATGTCTAAATAATATCAAAACTAGTGAGTAAATAAAATATTCAAATATAGTACTATTAATATGATGAAGTGTTTGGGTATCCTGTAAACGTTTTTAGTACAAAAATTATTACTAATAATTACTATGCTACAATCACTGTTATAATTAGTACATTATAATCACTGTGTCAACCGCACATGAAAAGTTTTACTTATCACTGGAATTATTACTGTGATACAATCACTAATAATTAATGTATTCCTTTATTTAAATAACTGTAATTATTTGTGATTGTATCACAGTAATAATTCCAGTGACAAGTAAAACTTGTTCATATGTGGTTCACACAGCTGTGGCAGTTATGTTTACAAGGGTGTGGACAATCTTTAGCACCATTATTATTTTTTTATATTGTCCTTTGAGTAATTAAATATGTCCTCATTTATACATAAGATATTAATTATAAAATATTGGGTTGCTTAAAATTCAATAAATGAGCCTGTGAGAATGAAAGTGGTGTTGGTATTTATGTAAATCCACGTGCGCAGTTAGACTTGAAATCAATTTATTCATAAGTAAAAATGTAACTGTGTATGTCGATTTACATTAATACCAAACGCAAAATCTTTAACTATACAATTTGCAAAAAAAAAGCACAAATTGCAAATTAATGAAGTGTATTGGTTTCATTGTAGTGCAGACTACTAACAACTAATACATGCAAAGAAAATATTGAATAATATTTGTGCTGCTATTAATTAATTAAGCAATACATTTTAATTGTGTTTGCTTCCAGCTTATAAAATGTTTTTTAATAAGAGCTGACTGTGTATTAGTAATTATTAACCATTAAAAAACTAGATTGCAACAACATACAATTACTTAACTGTGCATTAACTTGGCTGTGCATATTAAGTACCCATTATAAAAAAAATATTGCACTACATAAAATTATTTAACTTCAGTAAAAGTAAATTATACAGAAGTGAAATAGTATTATGTAGTGCAATAATTTTTGTATAATGGATAATTAATATGCAGAGCCACTACACAAGGAGCTGTCTGTTCCAATTATTTGGAGGCACAGCAAATTTAAGATTTGTTTGGTAATCAATTAATTAAATAACAGTAGAATAATTATTTAATATTTTCCTTGCATGAATTAGTTGTAGTTATTTAAATTAGTTGATCGTACCTGGTCCACAACACAGTCAAACCAATACACTTCATTAATTTATTGTTTTTTTTTGCAAATCATTAACTATTCTTTGCATGTGATGGCTAAATTCGTTGATTATTCATGGTTGCACTGCAGTTCAGCAAATGAACTTCATTAAATTGTAAGCAATGTAATGTGAGGCATGCAAATTGTTTATCACATAAATGAAGAGATTTAATTAGAAAGAGTACTTTTGACAAGAGTAATCTACTAACTGTCGATAGTTGGTTAAATAAACACCTGTACACTATTGAACTGGCACAAGTCTATTGTGTAGAAGGTGCAATGAAGATATAGCAAATGTTACCAACAAAAAATAGAGGCTACCGTTTGAGTAACACAGCTAGAAACCCTTAGGTCACAGATTGTGAAACCTTGCTTTAAAGCCACTCACTCATTCCACCAATCTATCCTTCATACAAATTGCAAAATAGATTATAAGTGGCTTAAAAAAAATAGTGAATAAATACAATATTCTAATATAGTGCTACCAATATAATGAACTGCTTAGGTATCCTGTGAACATTTTAATTACAAAAATTGCAATTCATAGTCATATCATACTCATTCGGATTTAACTCAATTTTTAACTATTCCCTTTGAGCTAGTCATGTAAGTTCAAAACAAATAGGCATTGAATTACAACCAGGCATGAACAAGGAATACTTATCACTGGAATAATTACTGTCATACAACCACTAATAATTACTGTTACAGTCACTGTAATAATATGTTTATTATAACCACTGTAATAATTAGTGTGTTGCTATCACTGTAATAATTACTATCATCACTGTAATAATTACTGTGTCATTCACTACAACAGAACTAGTTAAACATAATCTAGAGGAAACATCAAGTGATTTAGTTAGTGGGGTAAAGTATTTTTTTTATATTAAATAATTTTTAGCTATATCTATTAAATTCAAGTACAACTACTTTGTTGATGTTGCTACAATTTATGTTTAAAAAGTATTTACAACTCAGCTTAATATTCAAGAGACTTTGGGGCACTTTAATTTAATTGGTCAGACTTCAAATTACAATAAAATAATTTATTCAGGTTATACACAAATGTTGTTGCCATTATCGTCAAATATTTCATTGCATGAAGTAGTACCTTCATTATAAAAAAAATGACATGGTTGTTAATTTTGTTACCCATGGCTAATGTAATTTTATCAACCAAAATACAATTTCATTTCCACCAAGCACAACAACAAAATGAATTAATAAATGCAACTTACATGTCATAAGTAGTGAGCAAATCCGCAAATGCAATCCAGATAAATAGTATACAAAAGTCGACTACCATAACCAAACAGGATAATCTATGTTAATTTGATCCATACCATTGCAGTAGTGCCGATCAAGACTTGACATGTCAATAGATGTAGCAGCACAATATCCATTATACTACAACAACATACTAACATAAGAAATGCTCAAAATTAAGGAAACACATGCAAAAATATTAAAAATAGTAGTTTTTAATAAAAGGTTATGCTATATCATGAAATAAAACTAGAAGCTGTTTTTTTTAAATAAAAAGCTAGATAATTGTTATTATTTCTAAATAATATCAAAACTCCTAAAAAATAGTGAATAAATAAAATATTCTAATATAGTACTCCTAATATGATAACTCCTTAGGTATCCTGTAAACGTTTCTATTACAAAAAATGGAATTCATAGTCATATCATACTAATTCTGATTTAAACCAATTTTTAACTATTTGCTTTTAGCCAGTCTTGTAAGTTGAAAGCAAATAGGCATTGAATTACAACCATACATGAACAAGGATTACTTATCACTGGAATAATGAATGTAACACAACCACTAATAATTACTGTGTTACTATCACTGGAATAATTAGTGTATTATAATCACTGTAATAATTAGTGTATTATAATCACTGTAATAATTACTGTGTTATAATCACTGTAATAATTACTGTGATATTCACTACAGCAGAACTAGTTACTAAACAAAATCTAGAGGAAACATCAGGTAAATTAGTTTGTGTTGTAAGTATTTTATTTTAATTTTATATAATTTCTAGCTACATCTATTAAATTCAAGTACTATTACTTTGTTGATGTTGCTACAATTTATGTTTAAAAAATATTTATAATTCAGCTTAATATTCAAGAGACTTGGGGCACTTTAATTTAATTGGTCAGGGTTCAAATTACAATAAAATATTTTATTCAAGTTATACACAAAAGTTGTTGCCATTATCGCCAAATATTTCATTGCATGAAGTGGTAGCTTCAATATTTAAAAAAAATGGCTTGGGTGTTAATTTTGTTACCACCCAATGCTAATGTAATTTTATGAACCAAAATACAATTTCATTTTCACTAAGCAGAACAACAAAATTAATTAATAAATGCAACTTACATGTCATAAGTAGTGAGCAAATCCGCAAATGCAATCCAGACAAATAGTATACAAAAGTCGATTACCATAACCAAACAGGATAATCTATGTTAATTTGATCCATACCATTGCAGTAGTGCCGATCAAGAATTGACATGTCACTAGATGTAGCAGCACAATATCCATTATACTACAACAACATACTAACATAAGAAAAATGCTCAAAATTAAGGAAACACGTGCAAAAATATTAAAAATAGTAGTTTTTAATAAAAGGTTGTGTTATATCATTGTATGAAATACAACTAGAAGCTGCTTTTTGAAAATAAAATGCTAGATGTAATTGTTATTATGTCTAAATAATATAAAACTCCTAAAAAATAGTGAATAAATAAAATATTCTAATATAGTACTCCTAATATGATGAACTCCTTAGGTATCCTGTAAACGTTTATATTACAAAAAATGCAATTCATACTCATATCATACTCATTCTGATTTAAATCAATTTTTAACTATTTGCTATTACAACCATACATGAACAAGGATTATCTACTTATCACTGGAATAATTACTGTAATGCAACCACTAATAATTACTGTGTTACTATCACTGTAATAATTAGTGTATTATAATCACTGTAATAATTATTGTTATAATCACTGTTATCACTGTAATAATTACTGTGATATTCACCACAACAGAACTAGTTCTAAACAAAAACAAGAGAAAACATCAGGTGATTTAGTTTGTGTTGTAAAGTATTTTATTTTAATTTTATATAATTTCTAGCTACATCTATTAAATTCAAGTACAATTACTTTGTTGATGTTGCTACAATTTATGTAAATATTTACAAGTCAGCTTAATATTCAAGAGACTTTGGGGCACTTTAATTATATTGTTCAGGCTAGAAATTATAATAAAAGAATTTGATTCAAGTTACGCACAAATACTGTTTATCACCAAATACTTCATTATATATAAGTTGTCGATTCATTATTGAAAAAATGCTGATCAATTTTGTTCACCATGGCTAATGTAATTTTATTAACCAAAATACAATTTCATTTCCACTAAGCACAACAACAAATTAATTAATAAATGCAACTTACATGTCATAATTAATGACCAAATCCAGAAATGCAATCCAGGCGAATAGCATACAACAGTCGATTACCATCACCAAACAAGATACTCATGTTAATTTGATCCATACCAGTGCAGTAGTGATGACCAAGACATGTCACTCATGTAGCAGCACAATATCCATTATACTACAACATACTAACATAAGAAAAATGCTCAAAGTAGAGGAGATATACAATATTAAAAATAGTAGTTTTTAATGAAAGGTTGTACAATACCATTGTAAAATACAACCAGACGCTAATTATTTTTTAAATAAAAAGCTAGATGTAATTATTATTATGTCTAAATCATTTCAAAACTAAAAATTAGTGAATAAATAAAATATTCAAATATAATAATACGAATGCGATGAACTGTTTGGGTATCCTGTAAACGTTTTTATTACAGAAATTGCATTTACTGTATTCAAATAACGTTTCAATCGCAAATATAGGATAGGGTGTTTCAGGGGGGGGGCGAACTCATAAAACTGACTCCCGAAATACAATTAAATTTTCAGTAACGACGCGAGAAATTAATTAATAAACGTATCTTACATAGCTTCTAACAATTTGTTGCTAGTTGAGATATCTCAAAACATCTCAAAAACAAACCGTTACGAAACGACTAAGATCACTTCAGGTCGACAGTAAAAATGAGAATGGCTGTTACCGATGCTGATCCCACGTGGAAACAAAAAAAACCATTGATGGTTATGCAAAGTGCGCGCGAAAACATGCGAGCATGGCCTGCCTGATTATTTCATGAAAATCCGGTAAATAGAACATTAGGAAGACGCGGATAACAGTTTTATGAGGGAAATGAACTGAATTTCACGATTTTATTATAAATATCTTAGAATTATGATATGGAATGGGCCGTTTAGGACCCCCCTTCCCCAACATTTTTTAACAATCACTACTGAAATGCAATTAAATCTTCAGTAGACGCGTGAGAAATAAATTAATAAACATAACTTACTCATAATCTAACTATTTCCTACTTGATGCGACATCCCAAAACGAACAAACACCCAAAACCAATCGTAGCGTACACACAAGCACGTGCTCTGACCGGCACTCGAGTTGATAATGGCCGGCTCGTGCCGTGAGGGCTGTGTGATTTTCGCAATAGCCACTGATGCTCGCGCAAGATGTCGGAAAATGCGCGCGACACTTAATCGGAGGAAATTCCATAAATCGGGGAAATCGCACCTTAGGAAGTCGCGGAAAATGGTTTTATGAAGTAAATTGCCTATATTTTACGAATTTTAGCTCGCCCTCGCTGGGTATGAGCTTGAAAGACGTACCCGAAATAATTAAGTTACGAGGACGCGGGTCCTAGTTTTATGGGGAAATCCATGCGAATTTCACGATTTTATGAAAAATTCCGGTGCCAAGTCACAGTAAATACAACTGCGGGTGGCAAGACAGAGTAAAAAAATGCCGGTTGTAGGACACAGTAAAAAATGCCAACACTATAGAGGTGAACACGAAATAAATATTGTATGAAGTAACTTACATATGAGTAAGTATGCCTGTTTGGTTTACATCGCAGATGCAGGAATTCAATAGCAGGAGGAGTGTGTGGTAGTGTGCAAGCTCTGCAGACCAAGATGCACGATGGCGTCACCGTTCTCGTCACACGATAAGGGCGCTGTAATAGACTACGTGTGTAGTAATATACGAGTAAAATGTGCGTTAATAAATATCATATCACAACAAAAAAGTAATAATAACTAAAGATTTTAATGCGAAACGTAATTAAATATTAATATTAATTTAATACCAATTTTGGGGAGTAATTCGATATTACGGGTGTACAGTGATTACTGGATTCGTTTAACCGTTTTATTTATAATCACCCGCCCCCCCCCTTATTTTATCGCGCGAGAAAATAAAAGTTATATTTTTGGCCACATTAAAACCAATTCCATAAATTGGGTGAATCCTACATAAGGAAGTTGCGAAAAGTGATTTTATGAAGGAAATCACTTATATTTCACGAATTTCAGCCGCAGCTGGGGTTTCTATAATAATTAAGTTTAATAAAAAGAAAAATATTGGTAACGTGCACCCTTGGCAAACGGGGAACATAAGACAATGGCGTCACCCCCACCAACAGGACGCTGTGATGGACTACGTGAGTAATAGTGCGTTTATAAAAATCATGTTAGAATAAAATTGAAATAATAACTAGAGATTTTATAATGCAAAACTTAATTATAATATTTAATCAGTGGCAGCTCGTGGCTTGATGGAATGGGAGGGCGACAAATAAAAATGATCGATTAGTATGATTTATTAAATACATTTATAAATTCTAAGTCATAAGTAATAGTCGAAATAAACTATATCCTTATAGTTATTTATAATATTGATATCAAGAACTGGATTGATTTTCAGCAAAATCTGACGTTAAGAAAGTATTTTGTATTTAATAAAAAAATGCATTTGGAAAATTGGTACATTAAGATGTATTTTTATATATTTTCATTTTGTATAATAGATATACATTTAATTAAACGATATAAATCAACACGTCGCCCTTTTTGTTGCGAACAATGATACATTTTCAATAGAGCACATAAAGCAGAAAGTCATGGTACTTCTTAAAAATGTTTTAATGCGTTTAAAAGTTGAGAAACTGCGTTCACTTTTAACGGTGGTCATAGGAATGTCAAGATATTTTGTATTATTTTAACTGTTTCTGAAAATGCAGCGCGTATTTTGTTTTCAATGCTAGGGCTAAGAAATCGAAATCAAGTATGTATTCCTTAAACATTTCAGAACATACAGAGAGTATATTTGACTACAGCTGCGTTTGAAGAATGCAAAATTAATTTGTGCGTAGGCAAAATCGCTGGCGGGGCGACATAGTATTTCGCCCCGTCGCACAGTGGGATAGAATCCCAATCTAGCCGAGAAAAAAGGAAAAAACAAATTAGTCCAATTTTCTCAGAACAAACGGCAATATCCAAACAATTGGGAAAAACCCAAATTTTCAGAAAATATTAAGCAGTATTTAATAGGCGGCATGTCAAAATTGACTAAAACTTAACGTTAGTTGAATTTCAGCGCGTGGTGTTAAGTGTGTTTTTAGTAATATTTGTTCGTAATTTTTTTTTTATAATGGAGGTTATTGTTCAAGGTATGTATTTTCTTATATTAAACAAATTTTTTATTTATATTCATTGTTAAATTGTTGCCAGAGATGTAAAGATATACAATTTTAAGACATCGATTATATTCAAGTCCCTTTATAGATAGAGATAAGTTATAGAAGGCCGTAAAAGGCCACGACCTTTTTGGTACCGAATTATAGATGAAACATTTCTTTACATAATACATTTTTATTTGGCTGCTACCATCTGCTATTCTACAAGATATGATTTTTTTAAATAATCAATTTCTGACGCGCCGCGAACTATACGAAGCACTGCGTACCTGGTAGGGGCGCCAATAATTGTGTGTCGTCAGAATCCTGGGAAAGCTTATGCAACTACATAGTAATAAAGCTGAAGTTGGAAAAGTCAATGAAAAGTTAAAAGAAATTGTAAAGGAATTTTCAATAAAATTATTTCAAAAATAGGCAGCTAGTTGCAGAATAGTTTCTAGGTTTGAAAAAAAATGATGCTTGGCTAAACAAACAGATACATATAGAAGAATCGAATCATTCTCCGGGCCGTCCATGTAAACAATTTGAAGAATGCTGTGAAAAAGTAAGAGGAACAAGGAATAGTGGTAGTGAAGCAGATAGTGACGACGACATATAGTTCTTTTTATGCTTTTTATTTAATTTTTAATTGAATTGTTTATTTGTTTTTTTAATAACTATATTTCTGTCAAAATGTTTTTATTTTAACCCTTATATAATTTTATAATATATACAAAAAATAAATTTAAACAAATTGTAATTGTTATTATTATTATATTTATATTATTTAATTTGTTTCAGTTTTTTTAACAATTAAAACCAATATTTTAAATTTACGACAATATTTAGCCGCTGTTTGAATTATTTCCCTCTAGATCGAGCATCCATCCCACTGTGCGCTGTTCGCTCGATTGGACTGTTTGGTGGTCTAAATATTAAGCTGAAACGAAATTAGGCGAGTGAGCTTTCGCCCCGCCGCGACTGCCCAGTAGTTCCGTGTGATAGAACGGCATGCGCTCCATATTTATATCCCCATTGAAAATGCTGCCCATTGAAACGTTTTAATAACTTTATTTATTAATTATATATATGTATAATAAAATTTTGTTTCCCTTCCGTACATTTTGGCGGGGCGGTGCCCCGTCGCCCTCCCTGTCACTGCATTTAATTATAGCATTTTTATACCGTAAATCGCTATTATGGGTGTACCCTGACTACTGGATTTCACAAATCACTTTGTATACCGTTTTAATCATAGACACCCACCCCACCCTTATTTTTTAATGGCGGAAAATTAGACAATTATATTTTAGCACACTAAACAAATGCCCCCAGTAATTAATATTAATATTAAATGCCATTCCTCGTTAGTATTTCATGTATGTTGTCTTCCCACGTTTTGAGTGGTCTACCTCTTCTTTTCTTTTCTTGTATTCTTGTGTTCCATACACTTTTTGTCTGTCTCCCTTCTGGCATGCGAATTATGTGTCCATACCATCCGAGTTGTTTCCTTTGTATAGTTGTCTGTATACTTTCTATCTGTAGAGTGGTTCGAACTTGCTCATTTCGTATTCTGTCAATTATTGTGATACCTTCTATCCTCCTTAAGTACTTCATTTCTGCTGATTGTATTTTGCTTTTAAGTCTCTTGTCCAATGTCCATGTTTCGCTTCCTTATATCAGTGTTGGTCTATATATTGTTTTGAACATTATGAGTTTTGTTTTCCTCGATACCTGCTTATTATTAAGTATTATTTTGTTTAGCATATGGTAGCTTTTGTTTGCTGCCCGTATTCTGTTGTTTATTTCTGGTTCCAGACTTCCGTTGTTGTTTATATTTATACCCAGGTATTTAAAATTTTCTACCTGCTCGATACTTTTTCCCGCTATTTGGATTTTGTTTCCACTTCCTGTTTGGCGATCACCATCATTTTTGTTTTATCTGTGCTTATTGTCATGTGTTTATTAATGTTCTCTTGCAGGTTTTCTTCGGATTTGGCTAGTATTACAATATCATCAGCAAAAGCACACTCAGCTATCATTGTGCGTCGTAGTTTATAATATCCTATTTCCATTTTCCTTGTTTTCTCCTTTATATTTTTTAATATGTTATCTAGGAATATTATAAACAGTAGAGGGCTTAATGCTCCACCTTGCCTTAGTCCTTGTTTGGTTGTAAATTCCTGTGATATCTGATTTCCTGTCCTTATGTAATTGTATGTCTTTCTGTATATACCTTGTATTGCTCTTTGTAGTTGTTTGCTTATTTGTCTTTTTTGTAATATATTCCACATCGTTTTTCTCGGTACTCTGTCGAACGCTTTTTCTAGATCTATAAATGCTATGAATAATTTACTGTCATGGCCCCTTATTTTCTCCATCAGTTTTCTTAGTGTAAATATATGGTCCTGCGTTGAGTGGCCCTTCGTAAAGCCACTTTCTGCATTTTCTATCGTTGTTTCTGTTTGTTGTCTTAGTTTACTTTCTAGTATAACCTCATCAATTTTAGCAGTTGTGCGTATTAGTGATATTCCCCTGTAATTATTGTAGTTTTTGTTGTGTCCTTTTTTATATACTGGGAATATTACTGCTTTCTTCCAGTCATTTGGAATTTTTCCACTTTTACATATAGTGTTTAGAAGCTGTCTTAACAAATTTACACCTTCCTCGCCCATATTTTTGAGTTGTTCAGCTTTTATGTTATCATGGCCTGCTGCTTTACCATTTCTTAATTTTATAAGTGCTTCTTTTACTTCTGCTTCTGTTATATTGTCTGGTTCTTTGTTCAGAATATTTTCCACATGTGCGTTCTCATTTCCTTCGTTTGTACTTATCGTCGTGTTCTCCTGCAAAAGCTCTTCGAAGTGCTCTTTCCATCTTTTCATTATATCATGATCTTGTTTTATTATTGTTCCCTGTTTATCCTTTAGTTGCCTTAGTGTTATTTGTACTTTCTCGTTCTTGCTTTTCTTTAGTGTTCTATAAAACAACTTTTTATTTTCGTTAAAGCTGTATTCTAGTGTTTTCCCAAATTCTTCCCATGTCCTTTCCCTTGATTCTTTGATTATTTGTTTCGTTGTTTTTCTCTGTATTTTATACTCTTCGTAGTCTTCTTCTTTCTTGGAGTTACTGTACTTTATCCACTTTTGCTTTTTCTTCTTTATTTCCTCTTTTATTTCTATAGTCCGCCATCGTGTTTGCTTTCTGTTGTTTGCCTGTCTGGTTGTTCCGCATGCGCGTTTTGTAGCCTCTGTTATTGTGTGTTTGAAACTGCTCCATATTTCCTCCACATTATTAGCTTTTGAAAAAGTTGTGAGTTCCTTAACATAATTCTGGTACTTTGCTTTTGTTTCTTTATATTTTAGTTTGTCTATTCTGAATTTCTCAGTTGCAGTTTCTTTGTTGTACTTATCCTTTTTAGTTTCAACCTCGTTTCCGCTTGTCATCGTTTTTGTTTTTATTTCTTCCTTAATTGTGATGTTTGCTACCACTAGATAGTGATCACTTCCTATCTCGCCCCCTCTTTTCATCCGTACAACATTAACTACCTTCCTTTGTTGTGTGTTTGTTAGAAAATAGTCTATGATCGACTTTTCATTTCTACTCTTTACTTCTCTGGTATATTTATGTATTTCTTTATGGGCGAATATTGAGTTTAGTATTACGACATCGTTTAAGATGCAGAAGTTAATTAATCTGTTTCCGTTATTGTTTTTCGTCGGTTCTCCATGAATCCCCATTATATGTTCTATCCCTGTATTTATATTTCCTATTCTTGCATTTATGTCTCCTGTAATGTAAATATTTTCTCCTGCCTTCTCGTATAATACGTGTAGCTCATCCCAAAATTTGTCTTTTTCTGTTTTACTTTCGTCTTCTGTTGGTCCATATACTATGTTTAGGTTTCCCTTCCATCCATCTACCTCTTCAATTGTTATTGTCATTAATCTTTCGTTTTTAATAAGTATTAAAAAAAGGTTAATTATTAATAATACACGACGATGTAGTCTAGTGGTTAGCACCACCGCTTAACAAACCGGCCCGGGTGGTTTGTCGTTGAAATACAATTAACGGCACTAGAATGCTCGAGGACGATTTTCTGAAGTAGCAAGTCCCAACACTCACATACACATAGATGAACACACGGCAGAAGGACCCGAAGCTGCCAGCTACAGAATTGTAACAATTACAATAACTACTATTATTAATAACACGCCGATGTGTCAGTGGTTAGCACCCCCGCTTTACAAATTAGCGGCCAGGGTTCGAATCCCGGTCCGGGTAGTCGGTACAATTTGTCGTTGGCATACAATTAACGACACAAAACTCGGGGACGATTTTTTGAAGTAACAAGTCTTAATACTTACATACAGACACACCAGCACACGGCAGAAGGATCCGAAGGTCGATAACCAGTTACAGGTTATATATTTAAAGGGTGCTATCCAAGTATTTATATCACAGCGGTGTAAAAAGCAGGTATTGGGTTGATACATAAAATTGGCGCCAAAATAAGATTCTAACCAAACAATTTACCGCATGGATATTATTTTATAACACAGTCGACCAACACAGTAGTCCTAATGAATATAAATGTTGTGGGGGGTAGCAACAACAATATTTATTGAATCGCACAACTATTAAGGCATTCATCAAAGTATCCCGATGAGAACAGCAAGCGCATGGAGTACAGATGTAAATAATACGTACATATCACAATCATCATTTCGTAGTTTTGATGGTATCGCAATGTGGCGGCATAGGCTGAACGTCTTCAGGTACTTCTTTTGACTTTGCAACCGCGATGTTTATAAAATTGTCAACAGCGGACGCCGACGCCGAGCAGGCGCATGCGCAGCCATTTCGATGTCATTGCTTGACGTTAGATGGCGCAACAATATCACATTTCCAAGCAAATGCCTACAAATAATTTATTAGTTATAATGCTGTGTGCCACAAAGTAAACATTAATAATTTAACCGTTATAATTAAAGGTTCGCGCTGTGTAATTTCTATACATTACAACGAATTTATCAAAATATTTGTAATAACTGATTAAACCATTGAACTTGCAGCTGACTTCAGGTATATATAATTTTGAGGGGTGGGAAAAAAGTCTGAAATAATCGTTGATTATTGATGTTATATTCGTGTATGTTTTGAATATATGGAATGCAAACATGAAAATAATCAATGCTATTAAAAATAATATACTCTCCAGCGTTCATGGCTATCATCTAAACCACAAAGGATTATCTTTCTTGTGTTTGGTTAGCTGACTGAACCCGAGATGTTAATAAGTTTCCATGCGTAATAATTGTAATTGCAATAATAACAGAAACAAGAAAAATATGTTCGCGAGCATTAATAATGAATGAAGTAGGTAAGTATGATTATATTTTCTTTGATAATACGAAACTACCTTCACGCAACTAATGAAAAGCGTCTCTAACCTCCTACTGTCAAACAAACAATCTCAATGGTTTTTCGAATGAAATAAACAAATGTATGACCGCTATGCTGTTCTCGGATCCGTTGTTATTCGCAATATCCATACTGGATACAGGCGCAATACTTCTACTACTACATCAACTATGTATTCTTTACAATACAATATAATTGCCACAAAGTGATAAATAATTTTCTTAGTACAACACAGATTATGCTGATTGATTTGGAATCAGACTATTTGAATGCCCAGAAATGCTGTTCCAAGCTGAATTTTTGGGTGACCCCCAAGCTGATGATGCATACTGTTCTGCTGACACTGCTCCTGCTACACTGGCACTGCTTTCTGGCTTTAATTAATGTGCCCATTGTGTGCTGATTAATTTATGACTTTATTATGATACCTCAGGTCACTATGGATATCTTCAATCCTACAGAGATCAACAACCAAGGACTATTCAAGAAGCACTTGAGAGCCTGCATGATTAATTTATAATATTATCTATTATTTTTCTTCATCTATTTATATTGGTAAGATCTATTAATATTAATCCACAACTGATTGCATTATAATTAAGTCATGATCAATTGCACTGTATTAATATTGTATTTTTGTATTTGACTGGAGATTGTAGTATAGGCCAGCAGTCAACATCCATCATTGGATATTTGTGCCATTAAAAAAAATTAAATTGATCTCTTTGTGTCCAACCCAGAAGTTTTTTTTAGATATGCAATTTAATGAAATGCACAGAACATTTCTGACATGCCACCTAGAAACAATGTGTGCTACACAGTAGCATGCATGCCTCATGATTTTCCATATATGAGTATTGGCATGTATGTTATCATGAATACTGGAATTTTAGTATCTTTCAATATATATAGTTTTTCAATTTCAGTTAAAAAAGGTGACAGCAATAGTAATAGCAATAGTATTTTTTTAAAAGCCTGTTATTGAATAATATTTGCAATAAAGCACATTGCAATTTTTAAAACTGTCATTACATTGTTTAGGATTTGACAACAATCATCAGACATATATTTGTGTATGATTATGGGCCTTAGTTTATTTTTAAATAATTTTTTTATGAACTGACGAAAGTCAACATAACATTTACAGGCATTCTATGAAAGAACAAACAACAGATACTACCTGAATGTTTGCCTCATCAGAATCATCCTGTCATATCTTCAATATTTGGACCTAACTATATTTTCCTTCATACCAAAAAAAGTGTAAGATAGTAATAATGTTGTCATCACTCCATCATACAAATATGATTAAGGATGGATGAAACACTTCCCAAATTATTAATATATTTTTACTCAAGAAGGATGGCATTAACAGTCTGGATCAGAGATCATGTGCTTTGGTTCCAATTGGCAGAGACCTTATACTTGAAATATAGAGCAGAATTAAAAATAATCCAATTGAGATACTCAAATTGGAGATTACTTGAGTTTGAAACTGAACTCAACTGCTCAAAGACCACAATATAATGGACCAAATGGAAAAGACAAAGGTTTTATGTGTGGAACAATAACAACAAATATCCCCTTATATGCTCTTTATGTGATAAGGGGTATGTATGTCCAGTCGGTCAAAAAAGTCTACATACACCCATCAAATATGTAATAATTCAGTAATACATTTTTATGACAATAATATTGATACATATTTATTTTTATATCAACAGCATTTTTTTTTTAAGATAACAGTAGAATTGTAATATATGAATGGATTAAAGCCAAAGTTTTGTTTAAAAAATATTTTGTTTTCAAATGAGTGCATTTATTAACATTTTTCCTAATGGAGAAAAAGACCGTTCTTTTGTGGGCAAAGTGGCATAAGTTAATATGACTTATGTCAAATTGGAAGTTCTAGGAAAAGTGGTGTAAGTGCCTTACATACACAACTTTCTTGTATCGTAGTCTACATTTTCAACATTGCTGATAACAAAGTGATTTAAGTTTTTAACAAACATAGCCTTTTTTAGGAACTAAAAACTTGGTTAAGGAACTTTAAAAAGTAACCAAAGTAAAAAAAGTTGGCAACAATGTAAAAGTAGTAACAAACTATAAAAGAATAAAAATTTCTAGAAAGCTAATTTCCCAACATTTTTCATTTTTGAATTGACTTTGGCTTTAAACGATCCATATATTTTAGAAACCCTTTAATATGTAGAATTAAAATGTCACAAAAGTCTACATACACTATATAGAATATTGAAAACAACTCAATATTTGATTAATAACTAACAACAAATTGTTTTAGGTAACTGATTAGTATTTGGTAGGTCCTCCTTTCAAATGTCAACATTCATATTGGCATGGAGCATAAAGTCTATGATTCTTGAGGAAATTTCAGCCAATACTTTATGTAGTATAGCCTTTACTGTTATTTTATTTGTAATTTTATATTTTCGAATGTTTGTTCTATTTAATCTCAAAATTTGGAAAGATCAGATGACGCGAGCGGAGAATATAGTTATTTCGGTATCCATTCTTTAACAACATATTACAATTTTTGGACGTCTAGATCATTTTTTATTAAGGACAACCGTTTAATAATTTTTTTATAATTGCCTATACCGTTGCGAGGCTTTTACCAACTAATTTGGACATTTCATAATAAGATTTTCTCTTATACTATGTTTTTAAACACTGAAATACTTTAAATTCACTCTTCAAGAATTCTATTTCAATCCACTAGCTGTTATCCCAAAATGTGTTGAAGTCTATAGACTTTTGTGACCTGTTGCTTTCTAAGCGTATATGTTTTTTTCCTTCTTTGTTATTTATTTAATAAGACTAAAATATAGTAATATATACAAAAGTAATACAGATTGTTAAAAAAATCATGTTTCCTGCAAGTAAATGGACCATAGCTTCCTCGGTGAAGGGTTCGTCCGTCTACTTGGTTTAGAAAACTGCTTCTATTGTCCGTTGTCTTGGATGTTTGGTTAGATGGTCACTTGTCCTTTCACTTTTTATATGTTCTTTGCACTCACTTTTAAATTTTTTGATGTCCTTGATGTCTTTAATATATTTTGGTAGCTTGTTATATTCCAATGAGTTATTTATGATAAGGCTTTTGTTTAGGGTGCTAGTTTTATTCTTTATTGGGTGAATGTCACTTTTTCTTCTTGTATTATAGTCATGAACTTGTTTGTTTGTTGCAAGGTGGTTGTTTGTTTTTATTGTACATGTTTTGATTTTATGTATTAGTATGTTTTGGTTTAAGGTTATTATCTCTGTCACAGTTAGTTCATTAATTGTGTTGTATATATTTTTGGATGGTGTTCGATGTGGAAAGTTGTAAAGAATTTTCAGTAATTTGTTTTGTTGTCTTTGCAATTTATTTTGTTAGCTTTGGTTGTGTTGCCCCATATATTGCTTAAATAGTTAATATTCGACGTGAAAAGCGCATAATATACACTCTTCTTTATGTTATCGGGTAGATATTTGTGTACAGTTTTCAGTGCTCCTATTATGTTTGCATTTTTTCCATTAATTGTCGTATATGTTCATCCCATTTGAGGTCGGATGATATAACAAGTCCCAAGTATTTTATAAATGGTTTTGTTTCTATTCTTGTTTCGTTTATTGTTACATTAATATTTATTGATTTTTGTTCTTATAGATAGAATCAGCATGCTTGTTTTGGTTTCATTGATAGTTAGAAGATTTCTGTTGAACCATTCTTTTAACTTGTTTATGTCACTACTGATTTTTGATTGTATTTCAGTTTCACTCGTTCCACTATATATAATAGATGTATCATCTGCGAATAGGTATGGGTTTCCTTTCAATTGTAGTTCTTCAATATCATTTATATATATATATATATATATATATATATATATATATATATATATATATATATATATATATATATATTAAATAGAGGATTGGATTGGCAGTGTCACTTATTTCTATGTTAGCTATCCCTGCGTTACGTAGTTTCAGAATTAATATTGTTTTAGAGACTGTGTCAAACGCTTTCTTCATATCCACGAATAGGACTGTGGCATACTTTCCCGCATCCAAATTTTTTTGTATGTTGCAATTCTATTGAAATGAACTCTTTTAATATAAAAAATATAGTGTATTCATATAATTTTTATAAAAATATATATTACTGAGTTATTGCAAATTTGATTGGTGTATGTAGAATTTTTGATATATTTACATTTAGGCATTTTCATATTACTTGCCAAATACCTCACTGATGTAACAAAACGTATTGTTTGTCTTCACGTTTTCTAACTAAGATTGTGGAAATATGCGATAACAGAAATTATAAAATAAAATTGCACAATTTCTATATAATTTGCTGCTACATAATGCAATCATATGAAATATTATATATTTTAAAGAAATTATATTTTATCTGTATTATTGTAAACCAAAAGATTTGGCAATACAGGAGAACAGAGGCAAACAGTTGACATATAACGAATTCACTATAGTAATTTGCTTCATGTATCTCCAGAGAAAGAAATTCAACAGATTTAAATCAATTGATCGCGGTGGCCAAGGGTACAGGACCTCTGTAACCAATCCAATTATTTCTAAAGATTGTATTTAGCCACTCAATTAATTGTCTTCCTCGATGCTGTGGTGCTCCATCGTGCTGGTACCACATATTCTAAATAATGTTTAATGGTACTTTATCAACTAAATCCAAAAGTGTGGTATTCCAAATGCGCCAATATGTGTCTGGGTTTAAACGATAATTAAATACCATGATAGGCAATAAATTATCATTAAAAATGTCACCCCAAACATTGGCGCTAAAACGTTGTTGAAATCCACGTATTCTTATTGCATGTGGAGTTTCTAACGACTACACATATTTATTATGATATTATTTGTACCATCCCTGGTAAAACTTGCTTCACCAGACCAAAGTACTCTTGGAATAAAATTAGCATATTGCGTGTGTTGATGTAGTATCCATTGGCAAAATGCTAGTCTTAGTCCTTTGTCCGTTGATTGTCACATTTTGGCGGTGATATGGATGTAACATTTCTCGATCGCAATCTTTGAGACACCCGCAAATTGCCTGCTAAACGTCTTGTACTTATGGAGGGACTGTCAAGGATAGCATTAACAACGTTTTCTTCATCTTCTAGGTTGATTTGATGGGGCCGTTGTGGAGCGGGATTGCTTGTCTCTCGAAGTCTCCGAAAAAAGCAGTGAACACTGTATGGTAGGGTTGATGTTTATGCGGAAATCTACGCCGGTATTCTCTGTTACAATATCCATACACAAATATGATACCAGCATATTCTTCTGTGGTAAATGTATAATTTTTTTTACATGCTATTAGTAACGTTACTTACCAAATGAATGTCATTTGTGCAACATTTGTTTGAGCAGTTTTTTTTCCATGACCATCTCATATTCAATAAAAAGTGCTATAACTCGATAACTAAAACGAATCGAAATTATGTTCGTATAACATTTTTTTTCTGAATCACATGAGCTTTCACCTGGCAGAGTTTGTCATAGAGCTAGTAGATCATAGACAAGCTAGTAGTCACTCTGTATACATACTATTATCTAATTTAATCGCGCAATGCATTATTATTATTATAATACGAAATTTTCAGATAATATATTATAAAGTTGTAGTAGCTGTACACTAACAGAGTTTGACGTTGCTTTTATAAACTGCAATTATGTTTTAGGAGAAGATTAATATATCAAAATGTTGCGTGGACGCCCACCTACTGCCACCCTCTGAAATAGTATAAATAATAAATATACCAACAAAATAGTAACATGTGGTTTGATTACATCTAAGACTGACCCTGTCTGGATGGAAATATCGGAGGAATTACAAATTAAAATAAGTCCTGTATCTATACACGCTTATGTATTTAATAATCGTTAACAGCTTAAAGAAAAGCTCCTTGGCAAGGCGAATATATTTAAGACTAGTAACACCATGATTAAATATTTCAAGCATTAGTGAAAATATTGCTTTCACTCTTCATTTTCGGTTCTAAGCAATAGTTTTGAAAATATTTCTAGAACCTATACCATTAATTTAACTGATGCAGAGTTTTCCTCTGTGCTTATAGAGAGAAAACGAAAGTATACAAATAGTAAAACTAGAAAGTGTCGTTTGAACATATAAAGTGTGTGAGGATATAATAACGACTAAGATTATCGAACTTACGTTGCGGTTACAATTTTAAAAACCATTTCATAAGTAATACTGGCAAAAATGGTGGTGACCTTATCGGTACAATTACTGCGGGAGATGAAGATGATGTCAATAACGAGTGCAAAATAACAAAAGGAGAAAGAAAATGGGCTTAAAGATGGTTGCGCGGTTTAAGACAAGAAAAAATTGTTCGTGAGATGGGAGACAAACCAGCCTATGTATATTGAGCAGAACAGGCCAATATTAAAATTCATTCTGAGGGTGACGAACCGCCGAATTTCACCTCCACTGCTGTACTTAGAACGGCTAAGTATGACTATAATACAAAAAACAACTTCTGCATTCCGATTATATTAGGATCATTCAAGTTTCCAGTAGTGGAGCAAAAATAATATAAAATATTGGTATTAATGGACGCGGCATCAAATTAATATGTATAATAACTATGCAGCATTCAAGTACTATTGCTATTGATGCAACAGGTTTAATCATTAAAAGTAACTATGAACACCCCAAGATGTATCAAGACATTTCATATGGCTGCCTTAGGACACCTAGTCAAAATTTAAACAATGCAAGAAAAGTCATACGGGCATTGGTACTTATTTCCAATAGTGAAACAGAAGGCCAAAGAGAATATGGAGAGACCACTAATGCAAAAAAAGGAGAAAGAATTTATTAGAAACCCTATTACTGGAATGGATGTAAGTATTGTTATACATTTCTTTGTAAATATTAAATTGTGCTTCATAGGTAGAAAAGTACATCGGGCCCGGCATTGGTAAGATAAAACTTACAACCTGTGATGAGTTTGAATTAGAGGATAATAGTTCAGTATATCAATCTCAAAACAAAGGGTTTCAACTTGGAAGTCAAATTTATCAGGAAATACAACATGTTAAGGAACTATATAGGCAATAGAGAGAATACACATTTTGGCTCAATTTTCTTGTTAGCTCAACTTCCAACTGCCAATCTGGTCAAATATAATCACAAATTATTTTGGTTATGGACGAATTCCCGCTTCAAGTGCTTTAGTTGAACGTGGGTTCAACATCATTAAAACATACCTTTTGAAAGGTTGTAGTTTCCCACTCAGGCCAAATGTATTCATTAAAAAACACGATGACTATCTCCGCCGAAGAATGAAAATATTGCAATGTAAAGGTGAAGAGCACCAAGATAATATCACAAAAGATTTAGAAGTTTCTTGGTTAACCTCCACTAATAGCAAAATCCAACACCAAGTCTTCAAATGGTAATATATAATCTGCTGTTAAATGTCCAGCCTGTCTGAATAATGGAGTACACCAGTGTGTGATTTGTAAGAAGCCAATTCATATTTTCCAACTTGCACTGAAAATGCTAACAACAAAAGTTGGACACATATAAAACTAGGACAAAGATATGATCTAACAAAAATCCTGAAATTTTACAGCCAGATGGTTCCACACTCCTTAATTGTGAAACCAGTTCTTAAGAAATAGTTCTTGCAATGTTTCAGAAACTGCCTAGTTTTATTTTTTAATGGAATTGTATCATGTATTAAATGTAACAAGATCAGTATTGAGGAAGTAGTTATAAAACTATTTCAGCGACATTACTTTGAAAATGTCCATATGTCCACTATATTAAACATATGCGAGAAATTGCCTTGTAATGAAGCGACATTACTTTGAAAATGTCCATATGTCCACTATATTAAACATATGCGAGAAATTGCCTTGTAATGAAGGAGGTAGTGGTGGTACAAAATTGAAGACCTTAATTGAAATTGGAATCAATATGTAATATTATAAAATACTCATAATATTTTAGGGCCATTTGTGTTTTTTAATATATACTTTGAAGATGAAGAAATATTCATTCAGTTAAATGAAATTCCAACAAGTTTTGAAAGTTCTATAGATGGAGCAAGATATCATCTAACTGGTGCTATCAATCCATTTTACAGCTTATTGTCTTTGAGACAAGTGCGAGTGAGTACGATGATAATCTAGATAATAAAATCTGCATAAACCATCAAATTGTCTGTTGACTTCTTGGTTTATATATGTAATAGGCTAAAGTACACATTTTCATTATTTGCTAGCTCAAATATTTCGTTTTATATGTTTTTATTTAATATAATATATAATACAAATTGTTTAATGTACATCATTAGTAAATATAATACAAACTTATTGCACACATACTGTAATAATGTATAATAATCGGTTTTCTAACGTTAGAGTTAATCTGACATGGTCAGGACAAGTCAAGTCATAGCATCATTTTTGAATTAAGGATTGTGTATTCTGGCGTGCAGACAGCCTACTTTTTTGTAGTTCAGAGATTGACAAACCAAGTATGGTTTTATCTTCTTATGTTAGTTTTAATACTAATCTAGAAATCTCACTGCCAAATTATCTCATGTGATACTACTTTATTATACTATTGTGATAAGACTCCTCTCATAAAATGTGTGATCTATAATAATTTGCAACTTCTTTCAAAGAAGTATTCCCTCCAGAGAGTTTTGTGATAGATTTATATGTTGGTATATGTTTTCTATCTAGATACTATACTGTATGTACAAAAGTAGTATTGTGTTTATATAAATATCTCTTATATTACTATAAACTGCATACCTGAAAGAAAATACTATTGTTGAAACAGAAATTATTTTATTAAAAGGTTCAATATGTTGGTATATTGCTATACCATGCTCTTCCCTCATTTACATCCTGCTTGATTTGTCCTTTATATGAATAGTTTTCTATGATCATATTTTTTTATGTGAAGTATGCGTGATACAATCTAGCAGATATTCTATTGACGGCAGAAAATTATCTACAACGTAGTTAGTGGGTAAGGGATATTGCAAATTAAACTTGTTAAGTAGTATAAAACGCACGGTACATACTTATAATTATATCGCACCTTTTGATAAATGCATTTTAAAGATTGCAATAGTTTTACCATTGAGTATAACGTAATCTACTTTTTGTTTAAATAAAAATTTGGTTTATTTTAAACGCAAAAAATGGATTATAGGAGCGTTAAAATATACATAAGAATCATCAAAACAAAAATCCAAAACTGAATTTTCATTTTGGAAGTTACGACACTTCAAGGTGCGATGTGGTGTTTGCGATCGCAGCATAGAGAAATATAAGCCCACTGATAAAACGCTAGTTGATAAAGGTGGTGCAGGACTCAATAATTCTACATTAAAACCGCATTTAATGCATGTTGTATGTTAATTGGGTATTGTTACCACGAAAAACCACGAATTGCTAATTTTGACTATTTTTTGGAAAATGTTTGTATGTGTGGTTCCGTCTGTATGGCTGTGAATAAGATTCCGTGAAAACAGTCCAAATGATTGCGACCAAATTGCCGGCGTGATCCCGTGAATATTAAAGCAAAATCGTTTCACAAACAGAAAAAAAATGATAAAAACATTTCCTATTGGGCATATGGCACGTGGGCGCTCCAAAAAAGTGACGTCATCAGCAGTTAAGAAAATGAATGCATGTTAAATGTAGTAAGGTAATGACAGAAATCATGAGAATGATGGAAATAATGAAAATGAAATGCTAATGGAAATGATGTACAACATAATATAGGTGCACATGTGGATATTTTCCTAACTAAATTTGATTTCCTTCTAAAGTAAAGATATATCGATGGTGTAGCACAAGAAGGGCCAATCTACTTTTTTAACAAAAGGACCTGATTTAAAGGACTTGATACTAATAGCTAATATAATACTAATAACTTTTCACTATTGTGAAATGAAGAATTGAGGGAGCTGCAGATTGGCCATTTTAGTTTTTTTAAGTCCTTTAAATCAGTTTCGACTCAACACCATCAATATGTAAATGATTTTATTTTAAATCATTTTGTTATCAACCCAGTTTTATGAAAATCTTTAAATTTATATTATGTTTAATTTTATTATAACATAGGCAAAAAAGGTGAAGGACCAATAGCCTAATACAGATTAATTTTTCTCTATTACAACTTTGATTAACAAAATTCTTTGAAAATTCAAACAAAATGTGGGATGTGCTTCATATGGTTTTTCAAGTGGTACTGATACATGTTACTTCATTATATAGGACAATCCATAACTGTAGGCCCTGCAAAATGCTTGTTTGTGTTTATATTTGGTACACAAAGTAAAGGAAGCTGCAAGATGTTGGATGGTTAGATATAGCAAGTCAAGAGTAATATGAACCTAACAATTTCAATTGATTTATTCTAATGAAAACACAGCTTCTAATTCCATTAATAAGTAATAAATTTAAATAAATACATGTAATGTGTATTTTATTGATCAAATAATATTATACACAACATTTCTAATCTCTAATAATAAAAAAATTAATGTGTATTAAAAAATATTAAATATGATATTTAAATACATTTAGTTACATTGTATCATACTGGTGTGCATCAAGGTACCTATATATAAGGTGGAATTTAAAATTACAATTATTTAACCTATACAACTATTATTAAATGGATAGTCCATACACTGAAACAATGCAGAACATTGTTTTATTTTCCCAACGAACTGTGCAACTACCATCGGTGTTATTATCCCAATAACAGGAGCTAGCTGTATGCAGTCCAGCCCCATTTTTTTGCATAATGGTACATGTGACAATATATTTATAAGGCTTCATTAGTTTTGTAAGTTCTGATGTGCATGCCTCCACAACACCTGTAGTCCAATTGTTAACCTTATTTTGTTGATAGGCATTACCACCAATTACAGATTCAATTGCATCTTTTATAATTTTACTGACATCATCCACCACAAACTGTCCTTCCTCTTGCAAATCTGCTTCCACATTTAGTTTGTCCTTTTCCATAATTAAACTGTAAATGAAATCAATTTTAGTTCATAATTAATTTACAGATAATATTCAACGTACATTCAAGATTGTCTTTTATTTTGCTTGTCTCTTATAACATTACCGTCAATTCTGACAGTAACATGACGCACGTTGTCTATCTTAACGACATCTGCCTGTTTATTACTGTGTTTAGCGATAACAGGTAACTGTATTAGTAAAAGATTAATCTAATTGTTATGCAAGTAAATGTACATATATTTAAATAAATATACATATATTCATATTATATTTTTTCTATTTTGTATGGAGTAGCTTTTACAATTTACATTCAAATCAACTTAAAATGGTTCAACAACAGGCCGGTAGATGGTAGTCCATAACAATTTTCTTTGATTGGCAAAGATTGTCTATGGGCAAAAACACTGAAGGGGCTCCGGATAGCGCTGCGATCTGCTAAATAATTTCGATCCTGATTATTAGATCATATCGCAAATAAATATACTCATCATCATTATGCCATTTTAGTCCACTGTTGAACATGGGCCTCCCTCAACTTTTTCCAATTTGTTCGATCTTGCGCATTTTGGATCCAATTTGTTGTCACACGTTTTATATCGTCGGCCCATCGTGAAGCCGTGGCTGCCCCCTGCTCCTGTATGCGTCTTGCCGAAGTCTCCATTCATTGATCTTTTTTAGTTCAACTTTCATTTCTTTCATCTCCGCTTTAGCGTTTTTATTCGTTCTACTATATCAATCAGTTTAGTTTTTTTCCTAATTCCAATATTTGGGACCCTATCCTGTAAAGTTATGTCGAGCATGGCTCTTTACATAGCTCTCTGCGCTACTTGTAGCTTATTGATAGTTTTCCTGCTTAATGGGAGAGTTTCTGCTCCATAAACTGAAAACTGGAAGTATGCACTGATTTAAAACTTTGCGCACAGATTGGTATGTCCGCTTTAAACACATGTTTAAGTTTCCCGAATGCAGACCATGGCATGGATGGACCAATTCTTTACTGAATCACGTTTGATTATCCCATTCAATTTGTATTTCGAGTCCTAAGTATTTATTTAAGTTTTTACTTGGCTAATGGGCTCTCCTATTCTAAGGTTGTTGCTGGTGACGAGATTGGTAATAAGCTGAGTTTTGGATATATTGATCTTTAATCCTATTTGTTGCGAGGCATAGTTGAGTCTTTTCAGCATTTCTTACGCCTCTTCCAGGCAATCTGTAGTGAACACAATTTCGTCAGCAAAGGCCAAATATCTCAGTGTCTCGCTGTCTATATTTATACCTATGTTATCCCAGTTAACTTTTGTAAACATATTATTACAAGAGTGTTATGAATAATTTCGGTGAAATTTCGGTTAGTGTCTCCTTGGTGCACTCCTCTTTATATTTTAAAGGCGTCGGTATTCTCATGGAGCTGTACGCAGGATGTAGCGTGTTCATAAATATGACGGAGAGCTGTGTAGCTAAGGTCTATTCTACATTCAGCAGGGGCTTTTAACATTTTTTGGTGGTCAATGGACTAACGCCTTATTATATTCAATAGACTACTCAATTTGTGTCTTAAGAACTTGTAGGTGAACATTAGTACCGAAACCTATTCTAAATCCGGCCTGTTCTCCAGGCTGATAAAATTTGAATTTTGGGCGTTTTTTACGATGTTTGTGAGTAATTTATAAAGATGCGGCAGTAGGCTAATCGGTCTATAGTTTCGTAGGTCCGCGATGTTACCTTTTTATGCATTATATTAATATTGGCTTATTGAAAAAAGATGGTGTTTTTCTTTCTGTAAGGCACATGTTGAATAGCAATACAATATTTGATAGCAATGCATGTTCACCTTCCTTAATAGTTTCGCTAACGACTGAATCTTCTCCCGGTGCTTTACTGTTCTTCATTTCGGATAGTGAGGCTTTCACTTCTTCTGTAGTAATATCCGGTATCTTCGGATCCATGATTTAGCACTATCGGGATGTTTTCTTTTCCTTTTTTTGTATTGTTCTTGTAGATGTTGTTTGCATATAACTCTTCCGCGATCTTTAAAATGTCTGGCTCTTTGTAGTTGTTTGTACGTCTACTCTCCCAAGTTTATGGATTTGTTGTTTTCCACTACTTAGTTTTTTCTCCAGCACCTTTAAACGTTTGTTGTTGTCTATTAGTTTAGCTGTCCAGTCTATATTGTATTTCCGTATGCCCTGCCTCATTCATGTCGATATCTTAGTTCTTCTACTTTCGTATTGTATTTGCATTTCATGTCGATCATGATTATATGTGGTTATATGTAAAAAAAAGACCTTTATTTGGCATACTGCTCAAAAAATACACTCCTCCCCCACAATACACAATGCTCATACATCTTGAGCAAGAAACAAAAAAAAATACATAACAATAATAATAAAAAGGAATACTCCTCACAAGACAAATTAAGAGAATATAAGACTAAAGGAATATATATTATTTTATTATTCGCCCTAAACCTCTGCCCTTGCCACTTTCCTCTCCCACGCCAACCTCCTGCAGATTTTCACGCCCTTTCCATCCTCTCCCAACCATTCATTCAGCTCTCTGCAGTCTCCAACCCACTCTGCTTTCACCCCCTCACATTCGTTGCTAAGGTGCCACCACGTGTCGCTTCCCTTACTACACAGCGCACACGCGGTGTACCCCAGACCCATCACTTTCCTTCCTCTCTCGTCTGACCCACACCTTGCTCTTGACATGCACACGTTGTCCTCCCTGCTCCACTCTCCCCTGGCTAAGTATCTCGGGAGTTTTCCCAACACTTGCCACTCTACGTAGCCAGGGTTCTAGGAGCTCTCAGTCATTCTTACCTGTCTTTCCTGCCACATTAGTACCGAAACCTATTCTAAATCCGGCCTGTTCTCCAGGCTGATAAAATTTGAATTTTGGGCGTTTTTTACGATGTTTGTGAGTAATATATATATCCCTCAATCTCTCTCTTATCTCAGTTCCTAGGCTTCCCATTTCTCAACTCCTCCTCTACCCACACCTCAGACATACCCACTATTTCATACATCCTTCCTCTATCCCTTCTCCATCCACTCTCCGTCTTACTCTTACACCTCATCCATACCTCCCGCACCAGTCTTTCCACACGACTCCCACCACATACTCATAGGGTTCGTCTCCTGCAACAGCACTGCTCTCGGTGTCGACCTTTCGAGACCTAGCAAACTCTTCAGGAACAAACTTTGCTCTCTCTCTCTCTCTATCACATCCCACTCACGCAATCCCCATCCTTCCACTCCATAAAACAGTATCGGTTTTACACAAGCATCCCAGATCTTACACGCCATTACGAGGTTACCTCCCCACAAACTCTCCCATTTTCTTCTCGCTATCCCCCAAGCCATTATCGCGTTCGCTTGCATACATTCTACATGCACCCTAAATCCTCCTCCGCTGTAAAACCAAAAGCCCAGATATTTAAAGACATTCACTCTCTCAATCATACTTCCCCCTTCCATTTCAGCTCTTCCACTCTACCTCTTCTACCCCTATTCCTAAACATCATCCATTTAGTCTTCTCTACATTCACCACTAGCCCTCTCCTATCCAGGTATTTTCCCATTCTGTTCAGCATCTCTTGCATCTCTTCCACTCTCTTGGACACTAGCACTATGTCATCCGCATACGCCAACATCCACACCTTGGTTCGCCCCACCACGACCCCTCCAGCTTGTCCTTTCCTCAGCACCTCCTCCAACTCGCTTGTGTATAGATTGAACAGGAGGGGGCTTAGTGGTTATATGTACTAAGTTTTGATTTATTTAGCACCTCTTTGATACAGTTTTTTTTTGTAGCCTCTTTTACGGTTTTTAGAATGTCTTTGTTTAGTTGTTCTATACAGGGCAAGCCCAAGTCTATTTTCGTTTATTTTTTATTTTTTGAAGAATGTGTTCATAGCAAATAGGTGCAGTACGAATTGTAATAGTGTAGTTCCCCTTTCGCTTCGACTTCCAATGCCATATTGGCCTGCTCTACTTAAGGTGTTGTTTATAGATTTTTTGTGCTTCTAGTGTGGTTTTGTATTAGTTTTTGTCGTTACTTTCTTAGTCTAAATACTGCCTTTGATCTTACTATTCTATAGTCGCTGCCCGTCGGTACTCTGTCAAGTACTGTAACGTCTTCAACTATTTATTTCCTATCCGTTATTATGAAATAGATTTCGTTTTTGGTAATATTATCAGGGCTAACACAAGTCCATTTTCGTTTTCTTTAAGTAGGTGTTTATAGCAAATAGGTTATGGTGCAGTAGGAATTGTAATAGTGTAATCCCCCTTTCGTTTCGACTTCCAATGCCATATTGGCGTACAGATGTTTCAGACTCGTCTTGATTTTACCTATTTTATGCAGCTATTCCTTGGGGTGTTATATGGCATCCCGCAAGTTGGTTCGGGTCCAATATTTTAATTCACTTGACTCTTTCGTTGCCTTTGATTTCCTGATGTCCCGTTAACCACAGGAGTGTTACTTTGTTTACGACAAGTCTGGAGATAATTTACGCTGGAGTCTACTGCACTTAGCACTGCTTGACTATATGTTTCAAAATTGATTTCTTCCTTTCTACAGTTTATTTAAGTTTTAACACATCTTTGATGATTTGTGATGATTTCTGCTTTTAGAACACGGAGGCCTAGCTGAGGTTCCTACCCTGTTCCTGTTGGTTTTAGATCCATCGGTAAACAAGATTGATCTACCACTAGATTGTTGGTGTGATGAAGATATAATGGGACTACACTCGAGTGTAGAGCCAATACACCAGTTTTACATTCCGAATACAGCACTGTTGTATAAGGAAGATCCTGTTGTCACGAACAATTTCGAATTGCCAATTTTTTTTCTCTTTTCTGTATGTTTTAATAATTAATATCGTAGAGACTATTTTTGGGAAAGGTCTGTGTGTCTGTATGTCTGTGAACAAAATTCTGGGAAAAAGGCCCAACGGATCGCGGATTTGGATATCGACTGGGAAAGCGAGCTGTGGGGATTCCCATGAAAATTTGAGCAAAATATGTCCAATAATAGGGAAAAACTTGATTGGGCATATGGCACTGGCCGCAGCAAATCACAATTTATGATATTTTGTAAATTCCCCGCATGATTTACTTATGTCTACCGCCGATGAATTGTTGACTGCGTGACGCGTTCACGCAGTGAACAAGTGATCATTAAATTGTGATTTGATATTAATTAATCGGAATGTCGTATGTTGATCACACCAAGTTTTTCCTTTCCATAGACAGCACTGCTGTATAGGGAAGGTATTGTCATCGCGAAAAATTTGGAATTGCTAATTTTGACTTTTTGCAAAAATATTATATTTGAGAAAGCGAGCTGAGAAAACCGTTAAAAATTTGAGTAAAATCGGACGAGAGAGAAATAAACTTAACATATACGTGCCATTCTGAAAAATGAATGCACGTGGGGGGATTATTTTATAAATAGTTTAAAATTTCATTACTCACAAATAAATTTACAAGAAATAAAAATGTGAAAACAAAAGTACGTGAAAACGTGAAACAATTGATAATGTGAAGGTGCATCGAACTATGTCTAACCAAAATATCTTAAATTTTGATTTAGTATTAATTATTTCATTCGGAAAGAGTCGTGTGGTGACCTCAGCAGATATTCGGTATTGGTCTTTTCCCTTATTTAAGTTCATTCTACGTGTAAATAGTACTCGTGAGGGTTTTCCGAGGTTAGCTGTGTGGCCCCCTCCTACACACCATCGTTTCACTTGTTTGAGTGCACCATACAAATTCTGGTGTAATGTCAAATTTACCGACCGCGAGTATTGCTTGTTCAAAAAGTATCCTATGGGCATGCTGTGTCTATTGTCAAATGGATTAAAAAAGTCATGTTTTAAATTAGTATATAAAATTTATAACCAAAAACGAACCAAATATAATATTTATAAAATATATATTTTTACATATGAACATTACACAAAATAATAAAATACAAAAAGTACATTATAAAATGTAACGCATTGAAATCAATTACTTGACCTAGTTAATATATAATTGTAATATTAGATTGCAGCCTCATTATATACGAAATTATTGCACAATAATATTTAAATTAAAAAGTTAATTTGTCGAAAATTACAAATAATTTATATGGCAAATTGAAATAGCTAGAAATACATAATTTTCTATTAACAAAAATTGTATTTACAGTCTCAAATAAAAACAGTACACTTTGGAAAAAGTAATACATACACAATATAATTCTTCTTCGATATTATTGTATCAAAACAGATTTTGTATTATTATCTGAAAGATAAATCAATTAGGCTAATATTTATATATTGTCCATTTATACATACTTTATGTACAGTTATTTACAAAAATAAATAAATTGACTAGTTATTTATGCTTGCACCATGTAGCTCTATAAAAGAGACTAATGCATCTGGTACCTGACCTACATAAGTAAGTTTATGGCTTTTAACAGCCATTGCGGCCATACATTTTAGACTTAACTTTGCTTGTGTTTTCAAAATAATTTCTGCAACACCTGTTGATAAAATAAAATATGTATTAATATATAAGGCTCATTATTCTATATTACCAGTGGCGGACGAATCTAGCGGCGTGTGGCCTCTATTGTTAACACAGTCAATATGTGCACCAGCTTCTGTTAATTTCATAATTATCGTATGTAATGTCATAAAATCCGAGATTGGTTTGTGATAGTTTACTATTACATGTAACGGTGTATTTCTATCAGCATCCATGGCATTTACATCAGCACCACACTGTATGAGTAAGCAAGCAGTGTCTGCACAGGGAAACCTAAAAGAACAAGCATATATTGAAACTATTAAATTTTTACTTTTACACTTATATTTAAATATCAGTATACCCAGAAATGGGTCAAATATCCTACTTGACTACGCATGGCAATATTGGAATTTAATCCGCAATACCGTGATCCTGTTATCAATACCGTTATTTAATTAATCAAATACTTTTTCTTTAATTCGACAATTTTACGATATTTTGTCGAGAAACAGAATATTACTAATATTTATTTTGCATCAATATCTGAAGAATCAGCCTTCGTTATTATACTCGCTGTACACACATCTAAGTCGTTATTATTATGTTGATTTTTACAATGAATTTTTCCCAAAACATATTAGTCTAGGTTTTAGTTTCAATTAAAATATCATATAAATTGTAAGAACTAGAAATAAATCATTTACGCAAGACTCTGGAAGAATAACCCTGTAAATGGTATTTTATTTAATAATTATGCCATTATTTGAGATTTTATTGACGCAATATAGATGATCCAATATTCTAAATATGTTCAATAGCGAACTACTGAACATTTTCGACGAATATCGGTATTTAAATAGGTAAATTAGTTGAGGATCCCGGTAATCGTTATTCCCGTTTATACAATCCATAAATATGACACTGCAATACAATTTTACTATTATATGGATGCCCATTTTTACCATAGTTTACTAAATCTAGACGTATCTTAAGATGTTAGTACGGTTGTCATCGGAGGATTATTTCGCATTGCCAAATATATATATGTGGAATACCGTACTAACTTACTCTAAATTTAATGTTGGTGAAAACGGACAGCAGAAATTTTAAAATAACCTTTAAAAATTAAAAAAAAACTTCTATCTTCATAGGGCTATCAGCCGTGAGGCCTTTTCGCCGGTAAAAGGAGCTCAGAGGAAGTCAATCGCCCGGTATGTACCTTAACTTTACAGAAAATTATTCGCGAAAATACGCCCTCATGTAGTTCGAACTCCCTAATGTTCAGTATGAGACGGACGACGCCTCTAACCACTCGACCACTGAGCTGGGTCAATTAGAATATTTTTTTTTTAAATATTGAATATATTAATTTACTTACAATTTAAGATGTGACTGTTTTTGCTATTTGCCTATTACTTAAAAATATATTTTAACATGACTTTTCATTCCAAATAATGTTAACATAGGAGAAGATTAAAAAAATAAATATTAGTGATGGACTCAATATTACTTAATACTAATCCTTACTTGCATATATCACTAATATGAAAATCATCAACAGGAGTTTCAGTATTACATGCTAGATGAAGTAGAGTTTGGCCATCTCTATGTTTAAGATGCATTTGGTTAAGTTTGAAAACCATTCTACTAATATTAAATTCCTGATCTTTTGTACACTCAGTTTTGCTTATCAACTTGGTAAGAATTGTAATTAAGTACAATGACGTCGTAATATTACTCTCCATCTCTTCCTAAAATCAAATTTTATACAAAAACAATATACACACAAATTTAATATTTACAGAAATTGTATCTGGATCATCCTTGGGTCCTGGATTAATTAACTTCATTTGATTGCGTTCCAATTCAAGTATAGCTGAAGCCAGCACCTCAACAACATGCTCATGACAAACTTGAACCCCTACATGTAACATCTGTGAGAACACTTGTGCGAATCTTAGTAGATCCTTAACAACTGATACATTATTCATCTGTCGTAAATAAATAGCATGTAACCACAATTCAATGCACCTATCGAATCTTGCATTATCCGCAAATACTGCGCCTCTGAAGATAATTGGATGTGGTAATTCTGGATTCTTCCTACCGAGAATACGTTCACGTATTGTTAATGATTCCATGTGAAGTGCATTGGCGTTTCCCTGTATGGCTTCCAATTCTTGAATTGTTTGACATTCCACCCAATGCTCGTAGGCCAAAACAGGTTTAATTAATGCCTTTCTTATCACATTATCTGCTTCACTAAAACTGGCAATAAAAACTGTATACATTATACTTATGGTACTAAACTCATTTCTTACCGCAAATGCATTGTCCGATATAAATACTTATATGCTTTTTCCAAGCAATAATTGTCTTTATCATTTGCGTAAGATGCGCCCAATAATTCCAGTGCCTCGATCCTACCATCTTTTGTGATTTCCGGTCTTTCTACCAAATATTCCACAACATCTTTCCTCGTTCGCTCAGCAGCCGCTCTCAATGGTGTCATACCAATATCATTAATGCTGCATAATTCAGCATTGTATGACAATAGTTCTTTTACAATAGCTGTATGACCACATTCAGCCGCAAAATGAAGAGCGGTGGCTCCACATAAGGCCTTTTCATTCGGATTGGCTTTGTTTTCTAACAAAAAACTTACCTAAAAAATATTGAAAGCTTTGTCTGTATATGTTGGATACAACTAATGTATGTGAAGACGAAATGCTGTAAACTTCTAGAAAGTTCATAGTTTTTTAAATACTTCATAACATCAATTTGGAAAAAAAAGATAAGTCGGATTAATTCGGACTCATATATCTAATGTGCCCGTGAATGAAAGCGAATGGCTACTATGACATTGTCTACAGTGCGAATCGACATTTAATCGCTATAAATGTTTTATTCTTAAATCGAGGGACGATTGAAGCCACCTACTGGGAACATTTCATCTGTGCCGACATGTAAAGATGCCTGCTTGAACAGAATTGTGTGCCATTCCGTTTTAGCAGGCTTAAGTTTGACTTAAAAACGCCGCGGCTGTGCAAATATTTCTAGTTCCGGTTTCATAGGTCCAACACGCATCTGCCTAAATCTATTCAGATTATAATTTTTAATTAAATATAAAACATACCACATCCAAATGTCCCTTATAAGCAGCAATCATAAGACATGTATTATTGTATTTGTTGGCTATGTGAATGTCTGCATAGTGTTCTGTAAGATATTTTACAATGTCTAGTCTGCCATCAAAACATGCAGCTCTCAAAGGTGTAGAGTTTGTTCGAGTTGGGTGGTTCACATCTGCACCAGCTTTAACTAATGTTTTCACGACATCTAAGTGACCTGAAATGTTTATAACAAATAAAGAATTGTGGAAAGTATAGAGGCACTGAGGATCAAATGTTAATATTGTAAAGTGAAAAAGTCTAAAATAAGATAGGTCAAATTCAAAATACCTTTTGAAACAAAAACATCTAAAGGAGTAATAATTTTTTAATTTATGTGGAGAAACACCAACATTTAAACAATAAAATAATATACAGCATCGAAACTACATACATCATGTTGAAAAGGTATTGAATGATGACGTAAATTTGAAAACACCCTACAAAATTGGTCCATAAATTCTATAATACATCTTGTTATACAACTAATGGAAAGTTGAAACAAAATTGATTGACGGTTAAAGAACGAGAAACAGAAACAAAGGCTCAGAAGTGTAGGTAAATCAAAAATTTAATAGATGGAAGAACAATGAGATGGAATCATAAAAAAAGAATAGTTTAAATGATCAACATCGATTGGCCTAATTCGAAGTGCGGGTACAATATATGATGGATAGACACCAAATCAGAAAAATAAGCATATCTAAAAGATTTCTCAGAGCCAATAGTACAAACAAAGCACTTGGAACGTCAAATCAAAGCTGGCACTAGGTAAAATGGAAGAGTTCGCACAAGGAATGGAATGATGCGGAATAGATAGTTCAGCATTCAGGATATAAGATTCAAACACTATCGACAAAAAAATACCCCCTATATTATGCCAGGGAAAATAGAACATGATATATGAGTGAGTCTATAAGAAAGATCAGTTTAACGGTAATAAATACAAGATGTCATACATACAGATATCAGTATGCGGGGCTACAAAAAACAACGTAAATGAGGAAAAGAGGGATTTCTATGAAAACCTAGATATTTCTGAAGCCATACCAAGAATGATAAACTACTACTATTAGGAGACTAATGCCTAGATTAGAAAGGATAGGCTGCTGCCACAAATGGAGTTGAAATGCATCGCAAGAAGAAACTCGTACATTATAAGTACATAGATCAAATATTGAAATAAAAGATAAAATAGTGAAGCTGATGAACAACAGAATAAAATGGGCATGGTTTTACAAATCACCCAAATAAATTTGCAGCATTCTAAGGTGGCAACTGCTAATTTAAGTTGTCATCTACAGAATATGCAATATAGCATAGCACTGAACCAAGAACCCTGGATTGTTAAAAACAGGGTATGCGGACTCGGCAACAATAACAGCAACCTGCTTTACAGTGCTGCTGGCAACAAACCTAGGACATGTATCTTAACATCTTCTAAAGTTACAGGTACACTCCTACACCAATTCAGCTCTGCAGACCTCACAGTTGTCAGACTGAAAACAGACGATGACGCAGAGATCTATGTAGCCTCTGCGTATCTATCGTACGACGCAGCTCAACCACCTCCCAGCCCAGAACTGGCAAACTTGGTGGAACACTGTGAAAAACTAAAGATTGACCTCATCATCGGATGTGATGCCAATGCTCACCATGTGGTGTGGGGCAGCAGCAACATCAACAGCAGAGGAAAGGCTCTAATTGAGTACTTAACCAGTACAAAAATAGAGATATTAAACAGAGGGTGCGACCCAACGTTCGTAACACAAAAACGAGCCGAATTGATAGACATCAGTCTGACACTGGGCAATATCTCAAGCAAAATAAAAAACTGGCACGTATCAAGTCAGGTATCCATGTCTGATCACCGACTGATACGCTACGGCCTAGATTTCGTACCACGTGAACTACCGTCCTACATAAATCCACAAAAAACTAATAAACAACTATTTTGCAGATACCTATCGGATAGAATGGAGTATCAAGCAGTAGACAAAATTCCAGAATCAGTGGACGACTTGGAGGCCTGTGTGAAACACCTCCAAAAATCACTGATTTCATCATATGAGGACTCCTGTCCCATAATAAAGGCGGGCTTGAGAGCCTCTGCACCTCCTTGGTGGAGTGCAGAGATCAACTGTCTCCGATCTAAGGCCAGGAAAACTTTCAACAAGGCCAAAAATAGAAATGATATTGTTCTATGGGAAGCTTTTAGGGAAGCCCGTAGACAATTCAAAAGTGAAGTCAGGAAGCGACAAAGAAATACATGGAGAGCCTACTGCAATGGCATTGAATCCACAGCAGCAGCTGCTCGTCTGAAGAGAGTAATCTCAAAAGACCTTGTACAACAACTTAACTCGCTAAAACGGGAGGATGGCACCTTCACGGTAACACCCTCCCAAACTATCGAGATACTCCTAGGCACCCACTTTCCTGGCAATCAACCTGGAGGTCTCAACTTGGCAACTGATCCTCATCTACCTGATGAGGAAGATTGGCTGCAAGCTGACCAAATGATAAGTATAACTAAAATAGAATGGGCCATATCAAGCTTTTCATCTTTTAAGTCCCCAGGACTAGATGGAATATTCCTAGCACTACTACACTGGGGGTTAACCTACATTATAAACACAATGGTGTACATATTTAAAGGTTGCATTGCTTTTAGGTACATACCCAATACATGGAGAGAGGTCAAAGTGACCTTTATACCCAAACCAGGCAAAGTAGATTACACACTTGCCAAGTCATTCAGGCCCATCAGCCTAACCTCATTTCTATTGAAGACGCTGGAAAGGCTCTGTGATCGTGAAATCAGGGACGGGCCGCTGAGAACGTACCCCATACATCCGAAACAGTATGCCTACCAACCAGGACGCTCAACGGAATCAGCCCTACATCTGGTGACCTCAAAGATAGAGGAAACACTAGAGCATAAAAGTTCGTTGCTTGCCACCTTCATTGATATTGAAGGTGCTTTTGACAAAACAACATTTAAGAGTACCTATTGATAATGCTCTAACATCTCACGGGATTCACCCCACTATTAGGGGCTGGATAAAAAATATGCTTGGTCTAAGAAAAAAAAGTTGCAGGAAGAGGCTGTCCTCAAGGTGGGGTCCTCTCACCCCTTTTATGGGACCTTGTAGTTGATAGCCTCCTCCTGGAATTAAACAACTCAGGATACTATGCCGTTGGCTATGCCGAAGACATAGTGATCATGATAAATGGCAGTTTTGAAGGTGTACTCTGTAATCTCATGCAGAGTGCCCTACAGATTGTTGAGAACTGGTGCGATAGCCATTCGCTAACAGTTAACCCAAAAAAGGCAGAGCTGATATTGTTTACGAGGAAGAGGAAACTCGAGCTCATGAACACTTTTTAAGGTCCCTCTGACTCTCACAGATAAAGTAAAATATCTAGGATTAATCATGGATACAAAACTGAACTGGAATGAGCATATAACATCCAAGCTGCAAAAAGCTTGCATCTCATTCTGGCAATGCCGCAAGGCGGTTGGTATAACATGGGGCCTGTCTCCCAAGATCACCCAATGGATATATACCGCGATCATAAGACCAACTATCGCATATGGTGCAATAGTCTGGTGGTCGAAAACCAAACAAGTTACAACAATTTCAAAGCTATCACACATCCAGCGGATGGCGTGTCTTGCCATCACCGGCGCTATGAGAACAACACCCACAGCAGCTCTTGAAGCACTGTTATGTCTACAACCACTCGACCTTCTAATAAGGGAGACTGCAGTAAAAACAGTATTAAGGCTATCTTCACTCAACCTGTGGCATGATAAAGGTAGAATCATTGGACACATGAGCATACTGAGTGAAGCTATCAAACTAGACCCCCTCATAGGAGGTAAGTGCGACAGAATTCTACCCAAATACAGTTTCAAACACTTTCAGACCATCATCCCAATGGATGGTATCCCACAAGGCGCCAACATAACCATGTATACTGATGGATCCAAAACTAAGACGAGAGCTGGCTATGGAATTTTCTCACCAGAACTCGATCTCAAGATAAGACTCACGACAGTCTTCCAAGCGGAATTAACAGGAATACTAAAATGTGTTCAAATTTTAGCTGAAAGGAATATTAAGGATAAACATCCAAATACTCACCGACAGCAAAGCAGCTCTAAATGCACTAAATGCCAACACATTTGTGTCGAAAGAGTTATATTCATGTCTACACAGCCTGGAGGAGCTAGCTAAATATAACAAACTAGAACTGCTGGATAAAAGGACATAGTGGCATCAAGGGGAACGAAATAGCAGATGAACTTGCCAGGAAGGGATCCTCACATCCTCTAACAACCCAAGAGGATGAAATATTTTCTGCAGGTACTCTGAAAAAAATAATAGAGCATAGGACACATGCTCTACACAAGGTAAGATGGCGAGAAACGCCGGGCTGCAAACAATCAAAGGTTGCAATTAGGCAACCTTGTAAAATTATAGCCACGGCCCGCCTTAACTTATCTAGAACCAGTCTGAAATTATTGACTAACATCCTCACCGGCCACTGCCGGCTAAACAAACACCTACACACGATGGGTCTGGTGAACAGCCCGTTATGTAGAGGGTGCAATGAAGAACTAGAAACAGCAGAGCATGTAATATGCCTCTGCCCAGCTCTAGTAATCACCAGGCATCAAATACTAGGGGAGTGCTGGCCTAGTATGGTCAGCATTGGCAGCTCCTCACCCGCCAGGGTTTTGCGGCTTGCACGCAAAATTGACTGGTTGGACGAGTGAGCAGCCTTTAAAGGGAGGTTTCACAATGGGCCCATTTTGAGGCCTAAGTGTCTGTAGCTATGCTACCCTCCAGCCAACTATCCAGAAGCTGATGAACCAAATCCACCCCATATACAGATGGTAAAATAATTCACGACTTCTAATAATACAGGAAACGCGGATTCAGGCCAAATTAAATGAATACTCAGTATCGGGCAGATGTTAGGTCACTAGAGGGTGCGAAGAATCCTCCGGCTTGACGTAGTAAAAGTAAAGAAGAGAATTGGAAACACGGAAAATGCGCACATTAATTGCTGCGGGAAAACTTAACAATGCGGTAAAGGAACTGGAGAGGCCGAAGATAGACATATTGGGTATTAGTAAAACAAGATGGACAGGTAACGGAGTGTTCTAACAAGAAATACGACATTATAGTATTCGGAATCGACAAGTGAGGATTCACACCACAGACGCGAAGTAGGATTTCTAATAAAGAACGAATTAAAACCTTCTGTTTAAACGTTGTACCTTACTCAGAACGTATAATAATGATATTGATACTGAAGATATCTATCAAACCAGTCAACATCAACGTTATTCAAATGTATGCCTCCACAGCGGATAAAACAGAAACAAGTAATTGAAGAGTTCTACGATCGGTTAAATCGCAGGATATAACGGTGGTGATGGGCGATTTTAACGAAAGGTAAGGGCAATAAATAGAAGATATTAGATGATCGTTTGGTCTGGGAGATGGAAGCGAGTGAGGAGAAAGATTGATCTAATTCTGTAAAGAAAAAACTTTACTATCAAGAACACTTACTATAAACCACACCCAAGACGACTTTATATGTGTAAGTCCCCTCAAGACAATAGGGAACGTATAGAAAGAAACCAAATAGATTACCTCTTAATAAAAAAATCGTTTCAAAACAATGTAACAAGATTTGCAGCGTACCGTGGGGCAGGCATGGAGCCTATGTCTGCGTACGATCATAATCCTCTAATAGAAAAGTCATGTTTAAGGGTAAACTGATAAAACCTCAACATAATATAAAACGCTACAACACCAATGTTCTGAGGCAAGCTTAGAAAAAAAAATGCGCATAAAAGAGCTAGAGGAAAGATTCATAACTAATTCCACAATTGAAGATTAGAATAATGCCGAGTATTGGAGAACAATAGAAGGAAAGATGCAACTGCATATTGTAAGATGGATAATGGAAGGCATAACGTCTAGACGCTGGAAGCTATTACAGATAATCAATATACTATTGAGTCGAATTTCCTTGAAACCTTTCCGAGCTATTCATAATCACAAATTCCATGTATTAGATTTTAGCAAGAATGACGGATTGGTTGGAATAATTAAAAAAAACTATTGATAAGTAAACGATAGACGGTTGCGCATACGGAGGTGGTCTGTGTGACCTAACCAAAGATCGTTGATTTTACGTTCAAAACACCTACACAAACGAAGTTTCACATAAGAATTCAATAATTGTTCAAAAAAGGCTAAAACACATACGAATAAAAACATAAGTCATCGCAAACCGTAGAAGTATACCGTTCGATATTATAGCATCCGAGATTTTCATATTATTCAAAAAATGCCCTTTTGCGTGTGTTTCTTGTAGCTCCTATGACGAAGTGGGTATACCATATAGCGATATAAATTACTGCACATACAAAAAAAGATTTGTTCAGATTTTTCCATCAATTGTTTTAAAAGTTGTGACGTCATCAATATTTGAAATGAATGAAATTAACAAACTGATCCAAGTTCCAAGCGGGAAAACGAACCAAAAAAATGTTAAGGCTTCGACAATTACAATAAATGTTCACAGGATGACCCTGCACCATACAATACATTTGAGGCGTTATTAACCTACACACATGCGGAATTCTTTCTTTAATAATTGATGGAGAAATCTGATAATTTGTTTTTTGATATGGGTAGTAAAAATAGACATTTTCTCTATCATACACATTCGTGGAATTTCCAGCCTGTATATATTTTGGGATGCACTCCGAAAACTTTCCGAAATTAATATCAGCTCCAAGAAACATGCAAACAGGATAATATTTAACTTTGATTGCTTTCTGAATAAAACGTAAATCCCGGTGACTATAAAGTCATACCGGTATTACGGTGTAAACTTCTACGTTAATAAAGAAATCCGGAAATATTAAAACACACCTCGAGAATAATAATACTAACGTAGGACAAGAACCAGTTAACGATATTAGTAAAACTTACTAAAATATTAGCCTGAAGAATATACATCATAGAAGCTATAACAAATAATGTAGGCTTCGAGGCTTTACTAATAGCAGTAAACTCGTAAAGAACAGTAAGTAATTTTAGAAAACGAGATTATTCGAGAGAGTCACAGTCCATGAAGTTGTTCTTTAAGTATCATAAAGAAGAAAACACATTTGGAAAATAAAAATTCAAAAAGGTAATTGACTATAGGAGATTTAATGATCAGACCATAGATGATACCGAAAATCTAATATATTTAGAATAAACCAGAAAGAGGCCTATCCTTCAGTAACTTAAACCCAGCAAGTGGTTACTAAATAATATGAACTCAAGAGAACCCGAGGACGGGGTATACTCGAGGATTCTCCACCGACCAAGTTTATTATGAATTGTAAAGTATACTTTTCTACCTGTAGAAATCATACGCCACATTCCACGTTTACCGGGAAAGAAAAAGTATTTGAGCGATTAAAAAGGTCAAACCTAAAAGGAAGGTAAATATAACCTTTATTTTAGACAGGAACAATATCTGCATCTTAACTGCATAATAACCAACTACCAGAAAGGAAGATATAAACCCCCGTGGGATAAACGAAAAACTTGCCAAATAAGATACTACTAAAAAAATATGAAAGAATAAGTTACTGCATTCACTAAATAATGTCAACGTGCGACAATGCAAAATAAGGCACACACCAAAACATCAAGCACTAAATTTATTATCACCACCGATAAAAACCGGAATAGTATAAACGAAACACTTTAAAGTTAGCGAATTTCCGCGTACTTATTCGTTTGTTCTTATTCCTAGTTACGAGCTAGTTCGCGAATCTTGTTCATTTAGCTCATTTAGTACACGCGAATTCTATTAAAATCCTTTCTGGCGATACATTAATAAAACATATTATGACACTCAGTGTGCCAAGTTCCTATCTCAACAGTACATCTGATATTCAAATAGCATTATAAGCAAAACATATATTATTATTGCGCGAAACAACTATTGCACGACTCCAAAATGTGTCAACAACTTCTTGAAAAATTGAATATGTATTATAAAATTTATAATTATTTCTGATTTAAAGTAGCACCTAAAACCTATCAAAATAAAAATAAACTACCGGAAAGACCTTGAAATGGAAATAATTCTACTTGAATTAACATTAGAATAGAAACAAGTAACCGGTGTGAATCTCTAAATTTCGATCCGACAAATCTGCGTGTGCGTGTTGACATAGTTTCAACCACAAAACGTTTCAACTATACATGCGGTATACTATCATCACGAAATAACGAAATAAAACTAGAAAAATTGAATTAATTGTGGTTTATTTGGAGACAGAATTAGCAAATCGTCGCCTAAAGTCTTGGTTTCCTGCAAGCGGTGTCGATAAATACGGCCGTTTTTGACGTCATTTACACATTACAAGATACGTTTTAAGTACATGTAATTGAATAACTCACCAGATTCCAGTGTAATTCCCTGCATTTTCTCAATACTATACAAGTATACCGCTCTCTGGATTACCAGATTTATTTAAATATACATAAAAGAAATGTGTGACGTCGAAATGACGTAAAATACGGCCGCTTGTGTCGACACCGCTTCCTAGGAAACCAAGGCAGAAACACCACAAATCTAAAATTTTATTTTAAGTGAACAGGAAATTTTATTTTTTTTACATAAAAGCATTATTGGGGTTATTTTACTCTGACAACAAGTTATCAATGTTTTATTTTATTGCTTATATTTTATTTAGATGAACCAGAAGCAATTTAATTACTCCAATAAACATTTTATAATCAGATATTATCTCTCCTGTCAACCTCAAATAAATGTTGGTGTTGCTGCTTAGGCGACGAAATATAAAAAATGTATTTTTTTCCAATACAGACAGATGAATACTAAAACGAAACATGGTATTCTCCGAATTTGCAAAGAAAAGAAAAATGCTTAATAGTTATGTCACGGAAAGGGCACACCAGAGAAGAGGATATCTTTTCTAGTTTTAAGAAGAACATAACAGATGTAAAATTACCTATATAAAGGTTATCCTCCACTACAATTGATGTGGCCCCAGCATTGACTGGTAAAAAAATTAGATATAGGCAATTACGTAGATGGATTTCTTTTCTTTCCTATAACGATCACTATTTTCTCCTGCCGTCTTCTTTTTCATACTAAAGTGAGATGACTTAGCAGAGGTAAAATACTCAAAGGGTTTATAAATCAATTTATTGCAAGGGGAGGCGAGTTTTACGAGTAATACGATAATAAAGAATAAATCGCGGAGAGCTAAAAGATTTATGGATTAAATATTAAAATGCATGGAAATAATCACCATATCGCTGACATGACTAATGAATAAATGCATAAAATATAAGTTAATATTGTCCCATCTGATTAAAAACCAGTATCACATTTTCCCAATATGAGACATATAATTGAGAGTTTTAAAAATGAACATTTGACTGCTACATCGTATTAGATATATACTAAAAATATATTTAAAAATCTGTTTCAATTCGATACATTTTATATGGACATTTTTTCAAAAACGATAAGAGATTCTTTTCATGTTGAAACAAGCAAAACTCAACAAATATCTAATTAATTGATATTTACCTCCTCCAGCAGCACACCATAAAGCACTAGCTCCTTCAATAACGTACCCATCGAATTTTACAGTACCTTCTTGTTCTAAATGGGTATTGAAATTAGAAACAATAATCTTAACTACTCTGTTGTGGCCCTGGCGAGCTGCTACTATAAGCGGGGTACAATGTTGTCCATCTTCTTCAACGAATATCTGAAATAAAAAAATGCATGATAGCATGAATTGAAGCAGTGTATTTGGTTTAATATGAGCGCGCGTTCTATGTTGGTGTGAAAGCACTGGGTGGCGTACGCTGAAATTTACCATTGACAGAGTGAATAAAAATATTCGTATTTGAAACTGAATTACTTTAATTAAATAGTTGGAAAATCTAAGATTGTATAACGACATCTATTTTAATCCTATCGTTGTACGATCACACCGATACCAGCGAGGAAAGAACTAAAAAACTAAATTAGTTCAAATTTCTTGCAACTACCGGCAATATATTTAGAAATACTTAATCCTAGGGGAAAATACGTTTATTTTGATAAGAAAACATTAAACCTTTTAACAGGCGAGACCTCAAATACAATAAAATACGTTCGGAATTATACTTAACAATTATAGAGAATATTCTTTCGTCATATTTCATTTCACATTTAGATCAAATGTTTGGCCACCCCTGGAATTACAGGAATTGGCTTACAAAACAATAATAAAGATGAGCTGTAACCTTCTAAATTGAAAAAACCGTTAGCGTTTGAATCGCGAATAAAGAAGGTATTGTTATCGCGAAAAATACTGCTACTTTTGAATTTTCCTTACTTAAGACTATTTTTCTTTACGCGTCGACTTTTTTTGAAAATGTCTCTATGTCGGTCTAGAACAAAATTGCGGGAAAACGATTGTATGGATCGGAAACAAATTTGCAAATTGGTTTTGTATCACACATATCGAATTTGAGCGAAATCTGACGGCTGAAACTGATGTGTATCGGAAACTCATTTATTGTTTGCGTATTACGGTGTATATATTTGTATATAGATTTATCAGTGTATAATTTAATTCTAAAAATTGATTTCCCACTTTTAATTGATTTTATAAATTACAAAATTAATCGCATTATTAGTACTGTGTTCACCGATAATGGGCGCGTGCTGTGTGATAAGGTAGACATTTTATCAAAAGTTTATAATTTAATTACGCACAGTTTTGATGATAAGATGAATGGTTTTTGAGAAATATTTTATATTCTGATTTAATATAACATAATTTATTTATTCGGAAAGTCGTGTGGTACACCAGATATTTTTTAATTGTAATGTAATAGGGTGGACATTTTATAAAATTTAAGTACGCACAACCTTTATTAATTAATTAATTAATTCGGAAAGTCGTGTAGTGCCTATATTTCTTATTATGTGTCATCCCACCTTATTTCTCACTTTCACTTTTGTGTGTGCAAAAATAATTGGTTTTTTTCACACTTATAATGACATTTGTATATGCATGTGTATGAACAAAATTACGGGGAAATGGCTTTATGTATCGGAACTATTCTTGGAAATTGAGTTTATCGCCATATGACTAACCCGATCATTTTCGCATATAACTGACTGACTTACAACTCGTTAAATTGTCATTAAAAATACCTATAATTAAAAATCTTCTACATCCTTAATAGATTATCATACGGAATATGAATAAAGTATTTAACGTGCGAAAAAAATCTAATTTATGCGAAAATCCTCTTTATTTGAAGACATTTCTCTGGAAAATGTCTGTACGTCGTCTGTCGTTTGCGATAAATTCTTCATTTTTGGAAATAATATTGGATACCTACTTAAATAAATATATGTTCGATTTGGGTAAAGTTTTTGTTGAACCTATGAATAATAGTTGTAACAATAAATGATTTAGAATTAAATATTAGAAATACATACAGATTTGATAAAAACTTAATTAAGCACAAGATAAATTTAAAACAAATTATTTTTGAAAAATATGTGAAATTCTGTATTTATATTAATTTATTTGGAAACTCATGTCACTTGCTATTTTAAAATTATTTTTTTAATGTATAAAATTAGCCAGTGTTAGCCGTCAGACTTTGCCACAAATGAAACTATTTTATTACAATAATAATCCATTAACCTTTTTTAATAATATCAGATCCATACATCTTAATTACATATGAAGCTAAATTGAAGGGCCAGTGGCAGATTTAACGAGCAGCCTTTAATAAACAGTAAGTATTAAAAATGCTAATATTTTATTATCAAAATAAGGAAATAACACATTCAGGTGGAAATTTACTTTTATTAGTTTATAAATACAGCAATGCTCTATAAGGCACCTTACACGGTCAATAATACTGTCAATATTTTAGAATAATGACACTATTACTGTACGATAACATTATTCATGGACAGTATTGCTGATCATGTAAGGTATAGTAATGATGGAATGAAGAGAATACTGATGTTTATCCGGATGATTGATTACTTGATGAATATAGAAGGAGCATTGAAGCAAATACTGACAGTACTAGGAATGAAAGTATTATTGACCGTGTAAGGTGCCTTTATGAGAAAAGTATTAATTTTGATATTTCTTTAAGTTTCATGACCAATATAATAACACTTTAAGTGTCTGTGTGTGGCTATGAATACAATTATGGAAAAACGGCTATATATATATATATATATATATATCTGGACCAAATTTACAAATTGATTTGGGTATCACTTTAAAACGAACCGAATTGCTTTTGAGCAATATCTTATATTTTTTGTGTATAACTTTTTAACGGTGCTTTTTTTATAAAACTTATAAAACATAAATCTATATCGGTGTTAAACTTGATGCCAGCAACTTTTATTATAATCATTTTAGTTAAAAATTAAAAAAGAAAATACATGTTTTATTAATGCATCTAATAATCAACGATCATATATTAAGAACATTTTATAAAATTATTACTACTGTATTTGCGTAAGGTCGAGAGGGGAGAGAAGGAGGGCACGGGAGAAGAACTTTTTAGAGTTATTTAAAGTCAAGTAAGTAAGTAATTTTTATTGTTATTTAGTGGTATTTTGCTTCTTGTTTTCTTTTCTTCTTCTGATGGGATGGGTTGAGTTGTTTAAGAATGTAAGGTAAGTAATATCAATTAAAGTCTTATAACTAGTGTAGATTAGTAGAAGTTACTTTGGCAAAAAAACGCACAAGTTGAAAATTTTATAGATATAGTAATAATTACAAAATTAGTTACCTAAAATAGTTATTTAAAATAAATGTATATAACAAATATTTTGATTAAATATTAATTTATTCAAAAAGTATTGCGATGCCCACAATGAAAACATCTACTTTCATCGCAGACTGTTGCCAGGACTAATTGCAAATGCACTTTGCATTGTATCTGTTTCACTCACAAGGATACATACCACAGCTGTCACACACTGTCCTGCAGCGCATGAATGCATTACTATATTTTCTGATCTGAACTAAATCTACTCCAACTTTTCAATCGAGCCACTCACTCACAGATTTAATATGCCCACTATTTTTACCAGCATTTCATCACTCGTTTTTGTACCCACTCTATCATACCTCAATACTTTTGTGGCAGCCATCCATTCTAAACTAATTTTATTTGTTTTCTGTAGCAACATATACACCTTTCCAGCACTCTTCAAATACTGAAGTATGGGCCGTATCGTGCTTGATAAAGAGAGGCGGCATCATGCGGTACTGTAACGAGGCGACATAAGCAGCATAAATCAAAATACAATTTGAACCATTCTATAATTAAACATCTTTAGGCTACACTTTTCTATATTGGCTATAATATAAATTATTCGCAAACAACAAACAACGTACATACAACGGTCGTCAGCCATGCTACCTTGTCGTTTTCGTCAGCAGCGAACAATTTAAAGAAAAAGAATTATGCCAATAATTACACTATTGGCCTCACAATGCTTCTTTTTGTAGAACAACTGAACATTTGATTCAGCCTTAAAACGGAAATTTCCTAAAGTTAGCGGAACTGCGAAGGAAGAACGATACCCCTTAGTACCGGCCCCACTTAAGTGAGACAAGAGCGTTTAGAATCACCAGTCCTGCAAAGCTGAGTAAAATAACCCGTATAGGAACATAGCATATCCGGAACCTGCACCAGCCATGAAAACTGCAACATCCGGTAATGGAAATGCAATCATTAAATATTGATTTTCTTGACATATCAAAAGTCTATTGGCTGCAAATATTTTACGCACCATGTAGTTGTATACTATTTAGAGAATAGGGGAAAGACATGAACATAGAGTAGCAGTTATAATATACTAATATTTATAATTTTTGCAAAAATTTCTCTAACACGTCGATTTTTAAGTTTAAATTGCCAATTTTTAATGAAAGCGTTAATTTTTTTCGACCGTTTTTGAATGAGTAATGGCGTCACCTACGGTGGGAAGCCGCCAGGACGGAAGCAGCCTCGTAGGGGGTTCGAGCGAGGGAAAACGAAGACTACTAGCGACGCTGTCGCGAGCCCAGATGATATACGTAGCCCCAGCTTGGGCCAACGTTACGTTGTCCCTGAGGAACTCGGAGAGGCTGAGGAGGGCACTGAGTACCAGCGACTTACGCATAACAACACCACCAGAAGAGCTGACAAGCCTGATGCTAGAGATCCAGACCAGATGGGATGCACTCACAACAGTGACGAAGGGATCGTACAAAGATGACCTAGACACTTAAACGAAACATCGAACGACGCACAGGACAGAAACAAGAACGGAGAACGGATACACAACGACACTCACATCCTGCGGTACATAGCACACACACCTGTGGACAATGCAAAAGTCTACGCCAGACTACGGAAGAGACAAAATTTACCACGGTAAGACAAGAAACAAGAATAACAAACTGGCGTGAGACGGTGCTAGGGCGCTTACAGTGCCTCTAAGGCGGACAAGCTCCTAGTGACAGAACGTGAAGTTAGGTTTTAGTCGCCCCGGACAGAAACCGGTGTGAATCGGACACTACCCGCGCCTCGAACACCAGAAGGTGCCAGTGAGGCGTGGGTGTCTTTTGAAGATTTCCTCCTCACATAACAAAAACAAATCTTAAAATCTTATTTCTGCGTCAAATTTAAATGACCATATGTACATTCTCCATCCCATGTTGGAGCAATAAAGTAAAATAGATAAATAAAAGGTATGCAATATTGTCATTTTATTTTATTTGTCAGTAAACCGCAGGTATTGCGTAAACTTATGACAGGTGTTTCTACTTTTACGTGTTCTTGTTTTATTTGTTAATATATTATTCTAAACCAGGTACATGTTAAGGGGTTCACAAGTAATAATGTATGATATTTCAATATACTTGGAGCATACAAATATGTATCACAGCAAGTAAACAAAATGACAATATGGATTCTAAGAGGAAAGGATAGGAGTAAACGATCAAGAATTTGAAAAAAAAAACTGCGGTGTGTTTTCATAAGATTTGTTCGGCTGTGAATATGAAAAAATCAAAAAACCGATGATTATCAAAATATCAGAAATAATAACCAAACGGAAAGCAAAGACGAAGTTAAACAAAAATTCCGGTATTCAAACACGAGGAAAATTAAAGTGATGATAATAATAACCTAGGATTTCTATCATGAAACCGTCCAACAGCAACAAACTTGCATTATTTTAAAACGGTTCCCTTTCTAAGAAACTACAATATTAAATTAAGATATTCGATAAAGGCTGGCCCAAATAGATTTTGGATTAAGTTCAAGGATCAAGTTCTAATACTTTTAAAAAATTGAATTTTTTTTGAATGTTGAGTGTGTCCTACATTTCTTACCGTTGCTGCTGGAATACTGTAACACACAGACAAAAGCCATCGTGTTAATATAATAATAACGTCAAGATCAATTAAATTAAATTAAATTAAAAAGGAGATTTATTTTTTTCGGTTATTGTTACTGCGGTACAATCTCTTTTACTATAAAGCTTGTATTATATTGTACAGGATTCGTTAAAAAACTTTTAAACTTTTAAACAATTAAAATAGACTTGTACCAGAGCTATTAATCAAACAAAATTACCATTTTTTGCTAAGAATCGACATATTGACTGTTTTTATCGTCTCTATTAACAGTCCCCTACTACGTATAAAGAGAATTTCTGTGTGTCTTATAATCAAATCCCAAATAGTGACTGAGGGCCGGTTGGTGATGATTTGCCTGGGCCATTTCCAAGACCAAGTCCGGACCATTTCCAAGGCCCAGTCCGGACCTGTTTATTGGCATGATAGTCTCGAAGTAATTGCAATCTGTAACCATAAATTGGTCAGATGTTGTAAGGATGCTATCGGAAACCATACAAAAAGTGAAAAGTGTTATAGTCAATCGGAAATAGATAAAATTAAAATTATTGCTAATGAGATTGCAGAGAATCTTGAATGCATTACAGAATTTCCTGTCGAAACTGATGTTGAAGCCGAACGAAAAAGCGTCAATTTGACTATGACGAAGCTGTCCATCACCCTTTAACATAGAATCCTCCGAATGAACAATTCGCGCTTTTGGAAACACATAGCAAACATTTTCATTTTTTATATGACATTTTATAAACTCATGTATATAAACTGACCGGCACAAAAAGTGGCCAACTCCTAAATTTCGCAACAAAAATAGAATAACACAAGATCTCATTCCGTAAATAAATAACTACGAACTATTGCAATTGTCACTTACATGAAAATTTATTGAATCAGATGAGTATTAAAAGAAATTGTGAAATACTTAAAATATTATATAAGTATACACTTTTGAAAAATACATTATACCGGATGTTTCTTCCCAAAACATCGTTATACGACTTGATGATACAATGACCGAAACAAATTTTCCTGAGGAATATTTTCTTATTCTTCGCGAAGTACGTTTAGAAGGTCAAGAAGAGTTTCAGGTTCATCCCAAATGTTCATTTCGGGGCTACACGCTGGCCATTCTAAATATTGATGCCCAATTCCCCAAGTACTCGGTAACAATTCTTGCAATATGTGGCCTTGAATTCTGGTGCATTAATAAGAAGTCATCTCATACAAATGAAGCAAATGGATCAACAGCTTCTGCCGAGATATCGATCAGCATTGAGTCATAAACGATGATAAGGCCAATTCGCCTCCAGATGCTTGCCCGTCCATCACCAGAACTCTAACAGAACTGAGATTCCTCGCTCCAAAGCACACGGCACCATTCTTATATAGTCCAGTTGTGGTGGAGGCGCACGTAATGCAATCGACTGACAATAACACTTTGTTACTAACAATCAATAGCCCGACTATCAAATTTAAGTCCTTTAAGACACATTTTATAAAATAAACGTATTATAAATGAAAACATTGCTATCATAGTTTAGGAAACATATTTATTTTCAATATTCAATGGGTGGCCACTTTTTGTGTCGGCGAATTATGGAGATTAAACATAAGCTCCGGTCAAACGATATTAGTTTTATGCAACCATGCTCAACAATAATCAAATAAAGATTACCGTTAATTCATCACCTGAGTGTAGAGATCTCAGTAAGTACATGAATAATATTCAATAAGAAACATACAGCAATAAGCTAGATCAGCCGATCAGAATGGTAGTAAAAGGACCGCATACCGGAAAAGAAATAACAAAGGAATTAGAAAAACGAAAAAAACGAAAAACTACCGATGTATATCTTAATTTCGAAAATACAGAAGACATAAAAAAATATATGAATTACAACATATGTGCACCATGAAGGATGAATAGAAGCGATGAAAACTAGCAAACTAATCCTCAGTGCAAAAGTGCCAACGTTAAAGTCACACGCAAAATTTCTGCCAAAGAAATCCATCGTAGGTCAAGTGTAATGGCAACCACATAAAGGCTGAATGTTCAACACCAAAACATGCTCTATCTGCGGGGAAGCTCATCCCGGTGAAAGGTTTATTCCGTCTATAATAAACTACTACAATGACTACAATGCTAACATACAGACTGGGGATCAAAGACGAAAATGGCAATACACCAGGAATCCAGCAGACAAGACGATTCTAAACAACAAAACGCAAAAGTTGAAAAATCGAGAAAATCAAAGTAGAATCTATTAGTTCTTACTTGCAAAGAATGGATTCTAATGAAGAATTCACTATGGAAGGCAACCAAGAAAATCAAACGAGCTATAACTTCAATTCCACCAATTAGAACAGAACCGTGGGCGAAAAGTAACAAACAAAAGGCTCGTGCGTTTCCAGAGTATTGAGTCTTTATAACAAATTATGTGGAGGAAGAGTTCGTAGTCGAAGCAACATATAACGCAATATCAGAAGAAGACACACACGTTACACCAAAATAAATAGCAGAAGAAATAGGAACATATCTGAATCCAAAGACAGTATCTGGCTTTAATAACCGGTGAAATCCTAAAGCAATTGCCATCGAAATCATTAGTCATGCTGGCCTGCCTATTTAATGCAGCCTTCTGCCTAAAACATTTAACTGAGTGACAGAGGTAATTATGCTATCAAAACCAGCAACGTCGCGAAACGACGAAAAATCCTACAGGCTCATTTCATTGTTGCCAATTATATCGAAATTATTTGAAAAACTTCTTCTTAAAAGAATAAAATGATAATCGAACACAGTAACTTGATCCCTGAATTCGACATATCCATTCAACTATAGACCACGTATTCCGTTTACGTCACCAATACTAGAAAGAGCTTATGTAATAGGCACCTTACACGGTCAATAATACTGTCAATCCTAGTACTGTCAGTATTTGCTTGAATTCTCCTTCAATATTTATCAATTAATCAATTATCCAGATAAATAATAATAAAATAAAATAATATTTTAGAATAATGAACATTTTAAACATGTTATCATACAGTAATACTGTCATTATTTTAAAATATTGACAGTATTATTGATCGTGTAAGGTGCCAAAAGTTCAGACCAGAATAGCAGTGTGTGTTATCCATGGCAACCAACTAAACAAATGCTTCATCGTTGGTATGCCAGTAGTTCCGCGGACGCTAGTGTAATATTGCCTTATGTCAAATCTTCCAAATTTGACAAAAGTTACGTTAAAATAGTGAAATAGGTTAATATTCTGTCACTCGTGGCAAATTTGTGACATTTCACATAAGGCAGTATTACACTAGCGTTCGCGGAGTCTGGGATATACCAACAATGACCAGTTTGCTATTCTACCAGTCCGATCTGAACTTACAGAATAGACCCCAGGAAGAGAAGCAAGTATATTCAACAGTCTTCCTAGACGTTTCTCAGGCATTTGATAAGGTCTGGTATGATGCCCTAAATCAGCCATTCCCAAAGTAGTCCATATCGACACCCAGCGGTCGTGTCCGACCTGCAAGGGGTCCACGTCGGTGAATATAAAAATTGGGGGGTACATGAGATGTATATGGGGCTCCACGAGAAGTCACCAAAATGTTGGCTTCCCGTAAATATAATAATCCACATATCGCCAACCTAGGAAAGATATCGCGGAAGTTCTATGGTATGCTGTGGTATGGTGTGGTACATGATTCGTTTCTATCAAATCTACATAAAAGATCTCTGAAGTCGTAATATATTAAAATAGTTTAATTTAGCTGTCCTCAGATAAATGCCGCTAAAGTAGAATGTATCTAAAAAAATATCTGTAGTTTTTGTGTGAATATTGGTTGTTTGACTTCCCATGTGCTTTTTATGCAATAAAGTACTAAACAGTGACGGTATGAAACTATCCAAGGTATCCTCTACCTGAGAAGGTATCACCCTGATAAAATAGATAAATATTTAAAATACATTCAAACACTAAAAGAAAAACTTTAGAAGAGATCCACAGTGGACAGTATTTTCGCCACAAAAAAGACGATGATTATTTGCGAGCGTATATAATGTCTCTTATAGTAAAACTAGGAAAACCGCATATTACAGCTAATTTTGCCAGCATTTAGGTTTTGAAAAGTACTCTACATAAACCTGTATATGATATGCGTGTAATCATTTGCAAACGACCCATTTATCCGTACAACTGGACGAGTCAACTTTAACTAGTAATGAAGGACTACGCTTGGCATATGTTCGTATAGTTATGGACCAAGAAATGTCATGTTACAAGAACTGATTTAAATAATTACCAACGAAGAACTGTATCAGCTTCAAAAACACATTTAACATTGATGAATTTGTACAAAATCGATATTAGGAAAGCAGGGGGTCTACCCAAACCAGAAAAATCGTTCCGGAGAGGGGATCCTAAAGTTTTGGTAGCTTGTGTTTCAGTCGTCATCCATGCGTTGAATTAACGAGCAACGTGCATATGCTTTAGAGATCTATTTTTCCAACGGTCGTGTCTGGCGAAATCGCCTCAATATTGCACAACTAGGTCACTACTAGGCTGCCAACAACCTACAAGAACTCAATCAGAGGCCTTTGCATTCACCAGAGACCTGCCATTCCGGTAGTTTGGATTATCGGTCCATGATTATTCTGGTCACAGTAAATTTAGACCGTTGTGTGAACATGTTCGAGGAGTGGGGGGCTTGACCGCCAATGACTGGAATAATAATGGATTCTCAGGGTTGTTGTCGCCTGCCTAATGTTCTGGTTGTAGTTGCTGTTTTGTGCCATGTTTCCTTCCTTCACGTCTCGTCTATGGTCTGCCCAGTTGGGTCTTGGATGGCGGATTGCAGTTTGGGTCGTTCTGCCTCTGTCGGCCTTCAGCTGTACGGTCGTTGTCTCGGTCATTGTGCATTGAGTTGGCCCCGTCCGCCGCCCCCTCCGTTCTTTCTGACTTGCACAGGGCGCAGAAGGCTGTCTGCCTCTTGCAGTGACTTGCCTGGTGCCCTTCATAGCCACACCTTAGACACAGATTTCTTCAGTCCTCCCCACTGCATTCATGAGCCCGATGACCATTGCCAGCAGCAGCTGCAGCCGCGTGGCACTTCCTCCGTCCGTCTTGCTTATGTTTTACCATGCCTATTTTCAGCCTTTCTGCGGTGAGGTCGTCGGCACCTTTCTCGGTTGTTATCACTGTTATGTTTTTGGTGGCCCTTCCCTGTAATGCTCCTTGTTCTTGGTTACTGCCTTGATGGCTTTCTCAGCCTCTATCTTTGTTGTTAGGGAGGTCTAGGCCGCTTGATGATATAGGATTACGCCCGGTCTCTTGGTCATCAGATACATATATGTAAGCGTCCTCTCCTTTCCAGAGACGAGATGGCTTTCCTCTTGGCTGACTGACTTGAGTGGCTTTCTCCTCTGTATCCGAATTCCCAACCTTCGCTATCATCCACTCGACTCTACTTTGCTGTTTTCCCGGGGGTTTCTACTTGGTTCTACCTCCGTTTGTCTTCTGTTCGTTGGGGTCCTGGGTGATACACCGTCTCCTCCAAATGGGCTGGTGTCTTCTACGGGCTCTGGTTCCGTATTTGCTTCTTCTACTAGGTGGTAGTCGGATGACGAACGGAGGAACCCACCGCGATGCTCTCCCCGACCGGTGCTGTGTTCACCCTCCTCTGCACAGTAAATGATTAATAATTTTAGCCTTGTCCATTAGTTCCTTTTATTTCAGTAAAAGTAGTGCCTTCCTTGGTCGTATGTAGTGGTCGTCATTGTGGTTATTTCACTCCACTATCCTTCTCTTTTTACAAGTTTGGGCCCTTGGTCATTTGTCTCAGTTCTCGGGTTTTAGTGGGCGGGTGGGTCAGAGTACACTGACGGGATCGGCGTCTCTTTATGGTCACCTGGTAGAGTTGCGACCCGGCGGTGTACGCGGCCGTCATTGTGAAGTCACCGTCCCGGCCAGAACTGATGAACCTGCCGTCCTTCTACACACTCAGGATGTTGGGGTTTTCCCCTTCTCCTTCCCGTCCCGCGCATCCACCCCTAACCTAACCCCATTCCCCCACCTGTACTCCTTTTGAAAAAAGTAATAGTTACGAAAACAAATCCGAATAATTCACATAAAAGCTTCAAAATGCTTTTGACAAGACAATCAATTGCACAAAAAATGGAAAATCAAACTAAACAGAAGTTCAAGTTAAACATCATTAGACCCTCCAACTCTTAATATCAATGGTACTATCGTCCCCTAAGTACATAACGCAAAATATCTTGATATAACATTGGATATCAAATTACGGTGGAAAGAACATGAAGAGAAACAAAAAGATTTAGCTTAACCTAAAATACAGACAGTATTATTGGCTGCTGGGCAAAAATCCTTGGCTGTCAATATATAATAAAATTCTAATTCACAACCAAATCATTAAACCAGGGTGGCTGTATGGTGTCCACACCCATGGTACGTTCACAGCTCGTATATCCTCAAATGTCAAATGTCAAATCAGAGATCAAGAGAATCGCCGGCAAAATAGAAGCTAGGCTGCAACATCAAAGATGATGCTGGACAATCAGCAACACATGAGAATACTCAAGAGAATTAAACTATTTGCTTTAGGAAAGTAATTGAGATGAAAACAGAGTAAGGTGTGTGAGTGGGGTAGTGTAGGAACATAATTAAGAATTAGATATAAGCTTGGCAGATCACTTGATGAACTCAAGTAACACCATGTTTTAGCATTTAAAATTAAAGTAAAATTGATGGTTGGCCTGTTTATATTTTATTAACAAAAACAATAAAAACGTAATTACTTTATATCCAAATACTGTTAAAGCTCCAAAAAATATTAAAACTCCATATCTCTATAACTACTGGGGAAAGAAAGTTTCCAAAATTACTAAAACACTACTTAAGAAATTCAATAAGTGAAACAAAACTTAAATGTATAATTAGTTTCTATTGAATCTATATTGGCTGCCACCTTAGACTACACATCCCTAATTAACGATTTTGATAAAGTTAAAGTTAGAAGGGTAAACTGTTGTAGATTGATATCTAAATATAGTTCTGAAAATTCGCATTTTTCTAAAGAATACTTTTCTTTATTTGTATTTTGTTAATAAAGTGTTTCCAATCATTAAGTTGATGTGAACACATTGATGTGATTTTAATGTTTTGTTTTATCTACACTATATATTGATAGTACAAAAACAAACAAAACATTAAAATCATTACAAATTAAGCATGATCATGTTTAATATTTCAACTAAATACACCTGAACAGTATCCAATGTAGCAATTGGTTGCTATATGAAAATGTAAAAATTAAAATCCACATACATATAGTTAGGATACAAATTATATTTTCAGTATCTATTAGATTCATATTGAGTTGGTGACCATTTGTGGTAGAAATTTGTGTACATTACACATCCAAATAAAAATAGTGTTGAATCTAGCAATTCCGCAAATTCAAAACACCTTCCTTCTATTTATAGATAATTCGATTCAGCATTGCCAACTTTATTTTTAAAAATAGTGCTAACAACTTACAATTACATTTGATAATACTTTAAAACTAATGAATGGCATTCATAAGAATAAGAATATAATTCAGGCTCAATGAATTAGCCAGCAAATGTATAATTTGCGAAAATAACTGTAACTTGTCATTGTTATATATAAACACAATTGTAGGTTATGTTATGGCATTTTTTATATAAAACGTATTTTTCGGTGATTTATCATTAAGAATCAAGTCGGAATGTGCTTTAATCTTAATGAAACACAAGTAAGAGTGAAGGTTTAATTACAAAAGCATTGTTGGCCAGACAAAGGAGCATGCATGTTTTATGTCACCATATATAATTACCTCGTTCAGTAGCTGATTAGCTTCAGATATTGTGATGTTATCAGTTAATAAAGTGTACAGGGCAATTGGCATGTCATCTTTGGCCGCGTAATATACACGATTTTTTAATGATTCACGGGATTCTATCATCTTGGGTGGCACCAGCACGCATCATTCGAGACGTTTCTATTTTCACACTTCGTTGTTATTCTACTGCGTGCTCGCCGCGTTCCCGTTCCCGAATTTTCTTGACGCAAAAATACGGGAACCAACATATGATCCCAGGAAAATTTGCATAAGTCACGCCACGTGATTTATTCGCGGTAAATTTAAATTCGCTATAATATATGCACACTGCAACGTAGGAAATGACATCTGATGAGACAACACAAATAACTATTTGGCAATTATTTCCGATGAAAGGGATAGCTTATTGTGAAATATCAGTAGTCTCAAATGTGAATGTGTAAAAATGTATAAATATTTTTCGTTGATTATCGTTATAAATCATTATTGTAGCTCCAAACGGATTTCTATTTTATATTTACTATTTCTATTATTCTAGAAAATTAATAATAAATTAGAAATTAAATTATTTCTTTAACATTATTTAAATATACATAATTTTTATTTTTAGCGAAGAATAGTCAAATTAAAGTTGTGCAGAAAAAAATTTACATTTAGTATACATAAATACAACTTTTCTCAACAAATATTTAAAATAAAGTTTTGGAAAATATTTTTAAAATTAATTTATTGATATTTAGTTTTATATTTATTTATTTATTTATATATTCATAAAAATATATAATAAATTGAATAACGATGGATTCAACTTCTTCTGTTCTAAAATCGTTTATATTTTATACCTACATCTGCTCCCTATATCTATATCGATTTTCTATTATTGGCTAACTCCTCAAATTGATTTGAAATCAGAAGAGAAATCATGCCTCCATAGCTTCTTATAATTGATACCTTCCTGGTTCATCTATGCCACTTTCCTGATATGTTTCGTTTCTAGTCTAACTGTTTCACTATTTCAAAAGAATACACCGAGACAAAATCTAGTTGGTCCTCGTTTTGTATAATAGATGTTTTTTAATTATCTAAACAACTTCACCCCCTAAATGCCACAATGTTTTCTTCCTCGTCTCCGATATCAAAACGTTCTGTTAACGATCTCCAGTTATCTACCATTATAATCTAATACTGAATAACCAGTGTCTCCTATTTAAGGGTATTATATTAGCCTTCCCAATAACCCTCTGTCATTTTATTTAAGATTATCTCGCTCTACATTCCAACCATCTTATTGCTTCAACGTTCACGACTTTATCCTTGGTTATACGTTCCGAGCACACTTATTCTCTATTTAACCTTCCGCTATGTTTTTCTTCTGACCTCACATTCCGCTCCCTTCTTACTATTAGGCAACTAATGAGATTTAACTCGTCCTTTCTTCTACTGATGCTCTCTTTTTCACGTAGCTAGCCCCATACACTGACAATTTTCCATGTTTCCCTTCTATTGTTAGCGCGTGTTCAAATAGCCGTTTCATCGTGGCAGACCCCTCTTCACTGGGATCCTGATAATATTTTCTTATCCTCGTGATGAAACCCCCTCCATGTTTACTGTCCCTACCCTATATGCTCCGTGGCACTCCCATATAAATTATCCATCATTAACTTCAGTCTTCCTATGGCTTAGATTTAGCCATAGGAAGTTGCCGTAGTGGACCAAATGCTTCATTCCATTTGGGACCAAATGGAATGAAGGTGGAATGTAGGCAAAGGAAGGTTGGAAACAAGTAGCACCCGGAGGGAATGTGCCGAAAAGAGACTGGCGACAAACAGTACAATCAAAGGGAATATAATTGTAAGCACGTATTTTCAGAAGAAAATCATCTACACGAGAACATGGAGAGCACCGGATGAGAGCTATGTGAAGCAAATAGATCACATATCAATTGAGAAGAGTGATTAAAACTCTATAACGGACATAAGGAGCGATAGGAGACCAGATGCCGACCCGAACCATTTTCGAGTTAGAATTTTTTAGTCCATAATGAGTCAACGTTTTTTTAATTACAATGGTATTCATTATAATGCTAAATAAAACGTGAATAAATTTTTCTAACATAATTATATTTTATTAAAATTATATAAAATCACCATATATACATACTACTTATAAATTAATCCTCTTCTTTAATACAGGTTTCCACCATGTCTTTGAGTTTTGGATTCTCCATAGCAGCAGCAATTCTCTCTTTGTCATTGATTTGTTTATTTACTAAAAAGAAGCATAATATATTCTGAAAAATTCTTATAATATATAATAATTGTAACAAAATAAACCAAATTTTGTATGTGGCATGTGGTGTTGATTAGTTTTTAGTGGCCTGGGGGAAGTCCATTTTCACCAACAGCGATTTTGGAAAAATAAACTTTTACGAAATTTTGTACAAAATTTTTATTTATTATTTCGTGCATTTTATTGGAAAAAAATTGTATCCCTTGACAGAAATAACAGTTTACCTGTGTTAATTTTTCAAAAATATACAATCAATTCAGGTAGTTCACTTCATTCCTTTTCTTTAGAGTCATAATTAAATGTTACTTTTCAATAGTCAAAGGTTTTTACCAAATTTGGTTGAAACTTATTGCCTTCTGTGTTGTAATTTCCAGTAAGTACAATATGCTTCGCTCTGAATACCTCGCTTAAAACTATTTCTATTTTTATCATAAATACTTACTTTCTGTTTCTGTAGCATGTGCACCCTTCTTAATAAAAATATCTAATTTTAAGTCATAAGGAATACTTCTTTCTAATTTGATCCGAATGCAAAGACCTATCAATGTTGCCAATGAACAATGTGGAACCGTTGGGTTGAATTCTACACGTACTACACTAGTATTGACTGCAGTGGATGGTTCTATCTAAAAATACAATGTATTAAAAATGGATATACTGTATTTTAATTTTTAGTTTTGCGTTTCGTAGTTGATCGAAGTTGTTAATGATTTCATATATATGGAAACATTGACACAATGATAACAGCGTCAATACAGTTTAATGCAAGAATCATGCAATTTCAATCGAGCGTTTAATTTCAAATAAAGTCCATTTTCAAATGTGTAGCTACTACATTAATGTGTGTGTCGTCATAGAGGAGGAGCACCCCAGGCCCCACACCAACCGTCACAAGGCCCTCAATTTTAAGCAGCATGATGGGCTACCGTACGCTCTGAACACTAAAATCCTATACTCTTTCTGGCAAGAGTAAGGTTTGGAAAACCAGTATCGCGTGATATCGATCCCGGGCCAATTTTGCCGACATTTAAATACCGGTATCTAATTTCGATCAAAATATATCTGAATGAATAAAATGTAAAATTACAACAGAAATAATTTATTTATACGGTTTCTATAAGTTGATATTATTTTAAGAAAGATTGGGAGCGTAAGGCGTTTACAATAAGTTGCTAAATCTAGAAGGAATAGAAAGGATTTTTAAAGAAATGGAAATGAAGGTTATGAACGTAGACCTGGCAGCATGGGAGATGAGATACAGAGAAATGGCAGGGACGGAAGAGGAACTGGGTGAGATCCAGTAGGCCATTAGGAGTTCTCTGGAATTGTCGCTATGTCAACACTCTTCCGGCACCACAAGAATGTATGCGGTATTTCTGGATCTGAAAGCGTCATATGATACAATTCCTAGGGTCAAATTAGTGGAGTGTATAGAAACGTTAGGGATGGAAGAAGTGGTGGAATGGGTAAGAGCGATGCATAAAAAGACGGAAAAAGCGAAAATGATAGTTTCGGAGAAATTTGTAATGAATGTGGGATGTAAGACAGTTTTTCCCTGTAATCCCACTCTTATTCAATCTTTACACAAGTGGCGTGGAGGTGTTAAGAAAGTAAGCAAGAGGGGTTATGCGGAAGAGTTGAAATGGAAAGGAGTAATTATTGAGAGAGTGGATTGTTTTAAGTATTTAAGTTTTTGGTTTGAATGCAGAGATGAATTTAGGAAGCATTTGTGGTGCAAGCATAGACTTGCATGACAGCGAAGAGAAAGTGTTGGGATGGTAATCTAGGAATAGCTTTTAAGATCTGCGATAAGTATGTGAATCCTATATTGAGGTATGCAGTGGAAGTGTGGAGATTGCAAGTGTGGCATGTAATAGAAAGGGTGCAAGTCTGGTACCTGAAGAGTTTGCTAGGACCAGAAAGATCGACGCCTTTAACGGTTCTTTTGCAGGAAACTAATCTATAACCACATGCTCATAGATTAGTTTGGGAGGGTAGTGAAGTTTGAAGAAAGACTGCAGGAACTGGGGGAAGAGACTGATGTGAATGAGATGTAGGAATGAGGCAGAGAGCAGATGGGGGACGGATAAAGAAAGGATGTATGAGATGTGGGTGGATGACAATCTGAGAAGATTGGGAAGTATAATGCATGGCACGAGCGAGATCGTAAAAGAGAGAGAGGACCGTAAGTATGAATGGGGCAGGGGTAGACCGTTGTGAAGGAGTGACATGTTGTGGTACCTGGACAACGATCGTAAGGGAGTGATAGGAGACTGGGTGGAGGATTGCTGAAAGGTGATTGAATAGTTAAGTGAGGATGGGAAAGTGTGGAAATCAGCAAAAGACAAGCGTGAGAGAGGCGGATGGGCGAGGGAAGAGGAGGGAGTATATTTTTGTATTTGATATAATATTGACGTGGTAAGTTCTGATATGGTTATGCCAAATATAGGTATTTTTAGTATAGAGAATTTAAAAAATCTGTTTAAATGGATGGGACACATATACATCCCACTTGCTTCTCTTTCTAATGAGCTCTGGTTCAGGTTGCAGATGTAGTACAAACATTGTTGTTAGATTATTTTTAATATTCTATTTATTATTTATACTTATCCTAACACTCACATACACATATACTAATACCTGACAGAAGGGCCCAAAGCTCTATAGCCAGCTACAGCATGGTAACAAATACAGTAACTACTACTATTTATACTTCATCATGTATCACCAGTAGGACTAGTGCTATCTTAAAGGGGAGGAAGAGGGATGAGATATTTTAGCAAGAAGACAAAAAGGAACTAACGTTAGCAAAAATGAAAAATATATATAAATTTCCAATCACAATTATAATTTACTTTTCAATTCTCGTTGCAATTTTATATGAGAAATTGAATATAAAACTGAGGAAAATAAGTTACATAATTTGAAATTTGAAGAATATTCCAATTTTTAAAAGGATATGCCACATATCATGCTCATTTTCCAAATTTAAATTTCGTTACATATTAAGAGGGCTTACATGATTGACTAATTCAATGAAGGAGAAGAGTAAAACTATGTTTTTAAACTTTTTAAGTATGGATTTGTTTTTTGTAATTCAAAAATGTCACATTCCTAAAATGAGTAGAAGGGCTTAGCAACTACACAATATTATCTTTATATTATCATTGGAAAAGAACCATAGAAGTAATACATGTCATACAATCTTAAAGCAATTGGTAAAATATTAGTTGATTCATCTTCCTCCATCAAATGATGGGCGCTCCTTATGCTCATTAAGTTTCTATGTTTATAGTATTATAGAAGTGTAGGGGTTAAGGCACTTGAAAACTGTAAGACAGCTCTGAATACAATGTTGTGTTTATAATAAATGTATTATCTTATCATATTCTACTTACAAATATTCCATCTTCATAAACCACATTCAGATCTTCTAGACTATTTGGTTTTTCAGGATCCTTTATTGTACGAATAAAATCTAAAAATATTAGTTTTTAATGTTGAATTCAATAGCACTTATACTCTGCTGTGACCACAATTGTTCATTTCTAGCTGTATGGCATATAATAATTTAGTCACTCCAAGAAGAATAAAAGTACCTCCAGGGTCAAAAATTCCACATTGAATGTGATATAATATTCAGGCATGAAATTCAAAATAATAATAATAATAATGTAGAATTGAGGTTATGAATTACCATATACAGTATATTTCAGTTCATCATTGTTCTGCCCTTCTATTGAATGTTTGGACTCCGTTGTGGCGGCCTTGTCTGAGTTTTTTTTACGAAACAAAAACATGTTAATACTTTATCTAAATACTCATTCGGTAAAAAATGATTCACATAACAGGTAAAAACAGCTGATCTAACCTTCCATCTGTCGGTCCTTTTCTTTCGCTCCGCGTTTGATAACACTGTTCTCTTTTTTTATTGCTACTACCGATTTATAAATAATTCCAGGAAAGAAAAATTATGCTCGTCATTCTTTCTTGTCAGTCGATTTATTAAAATAACTTATCGTTATCTATGAATGCTTTGAATTAAGCTATGTCGCGCGCAAGCTGTATATTAAATTATTGTCACTGTAATTTAATATTTAGATAACTTTCATATAAGTTATTTAATCTATTTTAATTGCATTGTTACTTTATCATGTGAATTATTGATACACAATATTTATTCGTCAATATACTATTAAATACAAAAATTAACTAAAAATATACTCCTCATTTGCAATATCCCCTCTATACCCACCCTCCCACATCACCAATCACATGGTCATAGACAAGCTACCGTTAGTTGTCTATGCAAGCTATTAGTGCTATTAGTCTCCGCAGGAGAACCGTCAAAGTGGTTGATCTAGTCCTAGCAGACTCTTCAGGAACTAGTCTTGCCCCTTTCACTCCGGTCAACAATATAGGCTCCACACACGCATCCCAGATTTTACTTTAATTCTAAATTACACTAGCGCGAAAACTCATCTCTCGCCCCTCTTTCCTCCTAACCCTCTTGTGTTCGTTTCTACCCCGCATTCGTTATCATTATCACCTTCAGTTCTGAAGCTATCCTATCTTTGTGCGTGCCAGTGCACATGTCGGCGCTTGATTACAATAATCGTTTTCAAGCCATAATGATAGCACAAGGGTGCATTGCGCAGCGTCTGATTAGTCGTGAAGCCAATCAGGAACGCCGATTTTAAGAAATGTGTGTACTTGAGATCTTACCCTCGATGGGGGTCTGAGCAGAATCAGTTGACAGAGCGCGTCGGTATGGAAATACCGAGCGTTGGCGTTGGCCGGGACTGCTTTCTCAAGATAATTATTAGTTATTGTATAATCAGTGCTTTAAGTTAGTTACTCAATTGTTAATAAAATGTGTTAGTTGATTGTGGCGAAGGACTTATTATTTATTGTGTATCGAATAATATCCTCCAAATAGCACGCCCTGGATTTACCGGACCAAGTACTGACCATAGTAATTGTTATTAGTAATAAAACATCACGATATGTGATACATCTAAATTATACATCGCCCTGTATATACTATACGCCCGCTCCGACATATATATATATATATATATATATATATATATATATATATATATATAAATATATACATACACTAGCAATCGTAAATGGTGTATGCGGGGTGACCAGTTCGGTCGGAAGGTACATCTGCCTGTATTCGTCTTTCTGATGCGCAGCAGGTAGGACTGGAAGACGTCGTGCTCTGATAGCAACTGCGACAACCAGTGGTCTACCTGCTCGTGTTTTCTGTCTACTAGCGGTTCAATTTATCGCAAGAACCGTGTCGTGTGGCTAACGTTGGCTTCCAGCAAGGTGGAAACCTTGATGCCTCTGCGTATCGCATGGTCTGTCCCAGCATCATTATGGTGTTGGCGGCTGCGACCTATGTGCCTACCCTCCTCGTTGACAGGAGGGCGACAACGGTCTTCGGTACTACGATCTTGGGTTCAGAGTCCTCTATTTCGATATCCTCGACTGATAGTCTTAGTTTTGTTTTCGTTTCGTCGAGGTCCCACCCTCGGGCCACATACTAGTTACATCTGCCCCTCCCCTTACTGCGAGGCTTTGGCTGCCCGAGAGGCCTTCGTACAATACCTCTCTCTATCATTTATGTAGTTTCGGATCAGATCTTGCAGGACGTTTGATATTTTCCTACGCTCCAGTGCTGCTGAGATGACTACCCAAGGTATCGTGTTAAAAGCGTTAGTCACGTCCAGGGTAGCCATCACGCAGTGCTTCCGTCTCCTCCACGTGCCAGAGTTCGCCTCTGCCACGATCTTGCGGACCAAATGTATGGTATCGCTAGTTGAACTGTTTCTGTGAAAATCATATTGTTTAAAATGGAGCCCTCTGGTCGACTCGAGGGTCTCCATGATCCGCTCCGCAACCAGGTGTTCCACCACTTTAGCCAGTCGAAAATACAGAGTGGTCGATAAGAACCCGACACATTTTGCGATTTTCTCTGCTTAGGAATCAGCACTAGGTGGGTTGACTTCCACGTAGCAGGGAAAGAGCCCTCCTCCGCGCATTTGTTAGCCAGGTCAGTCCGCCTGGCCGTAATCGCGGGAGATGCTGTTCGGATTACCTTGTGGGAGAGCTCGTCATGCCCCGGTGACTTCCTCCTCTTCATTCTCTGGTTCTCTGTTTGGTATACATGCTGCCCGGGAAGAGGGCCTCCACTACCGCCCTTACGCATCCAGCTACATTGGCGTCTGTGATAGGCGGGCGTGCTCCGATCTTTGCCTTAATCAGCCTCTAGGGTAGGCCCAAGGCTACACCTTTTCCTATCCTCCTTCTTCCTCTCACTAAACTTCACCACCACTTCCACTGGAATATATCCCCTCGCTTTCCACTCCGGAAATGCACTAGCTACTCACCTCCAATCGCTTTGATCAATATGACCAAACCGCATGGCCATTGAACATCTTATTGTCATCCCAGTCTCCCTCTGTATAACTATTCAGCACATCCCATCCCAGCTTTCTCACCCATTGCACTCCACTATTCCTACTTGATTGAGCGACTTGCCTTGTGAATGCCTTACTCTCCACCCTTTTCGGTTCCTCCTTCCAGCACCCGCCCATCCATTTACATCTCGTCCAAAACCTCTCTCAGCTTCTTCAGGATTTTGTTGCAGTACAATACCCCCAGCAAAATAATCCTTCTACCCATTGCTACTTTCCCTACTACCAACCCCGTAGTATTCCAGCCTCCCATCATAATTCCTCCTTCGGACCTCCCCATAGTCGCTTTTCTTCGCCACCAAACCCACCATCTCCTTGATATCTATCTACTTTCCCCACATCCGCTTTGTTTCGCTACATTTCAGTATCCCACCCTAAACTTGGCTATGTAGTTACCCTGCCTCCTCATCCAGCGTCCTTGGACCAAAGGGTCCTTTTTGATAAGCAGTCGCCCTGCCATATCCACTAGTCATTCACAATCTTTATTTTGATATCACACCGTTACTTCTACCCCTTCCTGCTCCTCTCTCTTCTGTATGGTCAGGTTATCATTTTATATATTATTGTGCCAAGAAACTTTGTTGTTCTCCCGGCTTGCCAGTTCCAGCGGGATATTATCTCCTACCTTCCCCTGTATATTTACTTTCAGTCTTTCCATGACCACTTTAACATCACTTCCAATACCTACATCATTTCTTCTCTCAGCCTTCTGTCTCCCCTACACTTTCTGTTCTCCACCTTTTTCTGGACTCTCTCGGCTCGTTCATCTAACTTCTCTTGTTATCTTTTATATTCTTTCTCTGTACCATTCCACTTTCTTTATCTGCATGTCTTGTTTTAATTTAATTTTTGTATCACCATTTCGGGGTTTTCTTTTAGCAGTTTTCCTGTATAAACACAAAAAGCTGTTTACCAGACCTGAATTTGGGGATAAAGAATCACTATATTTAACAAGTGCCTCCCACATGTCAAAATTGTAAATTTAAATTCAATTATTTATTGTTACGGTTTGCCATTTTTTAGGGCCAGACTTTACATTTACAAAATAATAAAAAAGCATATTAAAATTAAATATAATTTATTGTTTTTCATGATTTACTTTTAAATTGACAGAATATAACTTGTTAACAATTTAAAGATTTTATTCCTTGCCCTTATAAATTCAAAATGATAAGACTTATATAAAAATATTCCATCTACAAGCTAGTTAAAATTACTATAATATTAGTAAACTCAAGTTTATATCGTGATACTTTCAATATTTACAGTAAAAAAGCCAGATTAATAGCACAACATTAAAACCATATAATTCGCCATGTCTTCAAAACTTGCAACTATGCAGAATCCAGTGAGTTTTATTCTCTTAATTATGTGTGTATTTTTGATTAACTAGCACTACTAATATTTATGATGCCCATGCTTCCAACTCCTTCATGTCATCATCGTCCTCAACTTTTTCTGCAACAAAAATAATATATGTAGAAACAAATAATTCACATATTAAAAACGGTATCACTTATTTTCCCCTGACTATACATGTCTACCTAAGAATGGAACATATAGAAAAATATATTCATCACTTCTCAGAATATGTAATCTTATACATTTGCTGCTTAATTCAAATCAATTAAAAACACAAAAACTATTAACATACGACTTTAATTTACAAATTGGATTATATTTGTAAACTATAAGTATAAAATGGCTCATTTCCTTTTCTGTATGTTGTAGCGGAATGAGTCTGGGAAAAATAGTAACAAAATTCATCTGTCCTAAATATTTATTAAATGACAGAAAACCAAAAGGTAAATTTGGTAACAGGTTTGGTGACCGGTTTGTGTACACCTAAACTTTATTATCCAACTATGTTAATTAAAGTTGTCATTAATGTGCTGTAATACTGGTCTCTAATTTCACAGCACATTGATAAAATGAAAACGATTTTCTAAAAATAAAAAGGTAATAAAGAAATTGTTGCACTATTTTCTAATGGAAAGAGAAAAGAATCGAAATAAAAGAGGCTTGTCTTAAAAAAACATGAATATAAGTTGAATTTTCAACTTTAACTGTTCATAACTCGGTAAAACGAAAGTTGAGAGTTTTTTTTAACTATTTTTCTTAGGCTATATGAACGTTCCCTTACAACCGAATGAAATAGAAATGCGTCATTTTATTCTCACAATCTATAGAGAATACCATCTTTATTTAAAGATAATAAAATACATTTGTTTAAATATAACATTGTCATATATTGTTTAGTTTTCTTTAAACGGGCTTTCGACTTTTTCGGGGCACGTGTATATTAAATTTATTTTATTTTTACTTTCCGAATACAGGACGGCTGTATAAGGAAGGTATTGTCATCGCTTGGAAGTATGACATTCAACAGTGGGGATGCGCCCGTAATTCAAATATCGAAATTCTGGAGCGCTTTCAGAGAATCTTGGAGTTTGTTTTGATAAACTCCAAGATACGTGCCTAACTTAACCAGTTAGGTTATTTGCATTATGACGCCAATGTAACATCAATAAAGGAAGAAATAGTCTTATACAGCAGCAAATACAAACAGATCATCAAGGATCCTCCAAACCACCTGGCTGTACAACTACTCAGAGACAATTCCCCTCATCTGAAACGATCTCACACTCTAGAACTAACAACTAGATTTCATCAAGAAGATCGATGGTAGCACGAACAACCCAATATTACAACAAGTTTAACCAAAGGAGGAGCTACCGCTGGGCTGCCTCTTCCTTATGACCGCTAACACATAATTTAATGAATACCCCGTGACCCGTCAAAAGACCCTGTGACAAAATAGTCCCGCGACAAAATAGCCCCGATCACTCTTATTGATAGATAATACAGGAAATTTATTCGTTAGTTATTTTATTTATTGTAATTTCACACACATAGTTGATTTATAATTTATTATCTTTGTATTAAACACCTATTATTTTATAACCTGAATGTTTATTATTATGTTTTTAGTTGATTAATAATTTACGTTAATTAAAATGTATTGATTCATTCAGCTGAGATTAATTAGGTTGTGTTGGCGGGGGACCTCCCATTTATACTTTAATTATGCATAACTCCCGTATAACTTTAAACTCCCGTATACTATTACGGGGCTATTTTATCTCGGGCTGTTTTGTCGGTCCACCGAATACCCAAACGGATAGATAGTTAAAAAATCATTGAATAATAAAGTACATGAAGATTTAACAAAGAATGAAAGGAAACACAGAAAGAAATCCGAAGCATAGCAAGGGAAGAACTAGACCTAAGAGCAATAGTGTGAGTGGTATATGAGAAACTCAGTATAAATAATCAAGCATTTAAATGTGACAGGAGAGTACTTGCAGAAAGTAAAAAAAGAAGAATTAGTAAATACAGATGGTAGAGGGATAGAAGCATGCAAATGGCTAATAAAACAGAGGGTGTTTGGTGGAGAGAGCTAAGATTCTGATATCCACAATCTGTATATAACTATTTATTTTAATATTACTAATTTTGCTAATATTGGGTTTCTATAAGACAAATCCATCAATAAGGAAGGAAGAAAGGAAGTGACTGCATTGGGAGTATATTCTTAGTTAAATTTTTTATGGCATATTGTTATGATATGATTATTATGCCTAATAATGGTTGCTTTTTGGTAATTTTTATAATATATGGTTAGTTTAAGTGGAAATTTATTTATGGTTGTTGCTTTTGTTAATCACAATATGTAATTCTTTTTATTTTTTATAATTGCATGTGTATTTAATATGCCAATAGCAGATTTCTACACAAGGTGATTCAGTTTCAATGTTGAATATTTTAACACAATATTCTCCTTGTCATTCTCATTCAAAACTATAATGCATATACGCCTCTTATTTGCTTCCTAATAAAGGTACAGGGTGTCGAACTTTCACAAAACAAATAATTTTTTTTATCCAATCTTTTTGTTTTTTTATTAATTTAATTATTAATCAAATGCAAATAGAGCAAAGTCGAGCAGCTAGAATTTTAAACGCAAGTCAGTTCTTGGAATTTTCTAAAGAGGCTACAGGAAAGCATTCCATTTCCAACCCGTGCAAGGTTTACAAAGAAGGAATGCAGAAAAGCGTTTCAATTTCTGCAACTGGATCCTGAATTCCGTTGTAGTTGAATTTACTGCACACAATTATGTGAGCGACGAGAGTTGAAATAGTTAAATTTAACTATAATTTACATTACAATTTACCCTCACGCAATTAGGACTGTATCATTTAAAAATTAATTTGGCCTCAATGTCTGGATGGGAATAATTAGTAATAATGTTTGTGACCACATTTTCTGCCACCGCGCTTATATGCAGCCCTCTTTCTGGACTTTCTAGAAAATGACCTGAATGACCGAAGATACCACTTGCCTTGTTAGAAAGACACTGGATTTAAATGGACGGGGCACTTCCACACTTTGGGAATATGGTTAGGGAGTGGTTATATGAACACTACCCGGAGCGTTGGATAGGTCGCATAGCAAACGCCAATTTTGGAGAACTTTTACCTAATGTGGTCTAAATTATCTGGACTATTTCCTTTGGGGGTATATCAAAGAAAACGTTTACAACACACCTATTACAAACTGTTCAGAACTAATTTTAAGAATTGAAAACACATGCAACGAGCTTAAGCATAATCGGGGGACGTTGTTAGATGCTGTAAATTCCTTAATTAGGCAGTGTCCAAAATATGTCGAAGTTGGTGAATTACATTTTGAGCAATTTTAGATGTTATCGGTATTTTTATTTCAGCTATGGAGTAAATAATTAAACTACCTCTTTAGAGTAGTTGTTCAACCAACCAACCATGATTGGTTGAAAGTTTGACACTATATTTTTGTTAGGAAGTGAGTAAGAGGCATATATGCAGTGTAGTTTTGAATCAGTATGACGAGAAGAATATTATGTTAACATATTCAACATTAAAACTAAATATTTTTGTAAATTAAAGTCATATATTATTTGTTTTGTGTTTTTAATTAGATTTAGAAGAAAACATATTTATGTAGAATTTTCTAAAAAATATGTTTTAGTTCATATATTGTACACTTAAGTGGACACATTATATTTTCCAAAATTAATAAATCATAATTTCAGTGTAGTAAGTTCCAGCAAATTTAACATATCCCTTAGGCTCAGTTGTATAAAGCTGAGTTAACAATAACCCATGAAAATAACTTATAATCCCATCCCTATTAGCTTAATATAGCTTGAAAACTTAAAAAAATCCTACTTGATTTTTTATTGCACATTACTGTCAGAAAGGGTCACTAGAATAATAATATCAAAAAACTAACTCGAAAAAAGTGTGCTAATGTGGAAAATTGCAACAAAGTGCTAAAATTGTGTTTTTTTTTGTTGCTTTTTCCATTAAATATTAAATTATAGATCTCTGGCAGGAGCAGCAGTTAATGTGCGTTGTAGAAAACTAAATTACCTAACATTTGTGCTGAATAACGTTAAAAATTCAATCAAATGTTAATGAGAAACTAAATGAGAAACATGAAATGTACATTTTCAAAAATGTTGCATTATTATTGACAGAATAGTTCAATCATAATGAAAATATATGGAAAAGTAGGGCAACCCAATGCCAACTATTTTGCAAAATTTCATATTCATTGATGTATTACTTTTTGCATGGTGCATTTGTTTATTAATTTCCTTCATTTTTTTGCCAAACATGGTTTAATATCTAAAAGTTTATTATAAAAGGTAATCTTATGGATGTAGGTTCTAATTAGCCTAAAGAAACATACAAATTCAAAATTGTCTACTATTGCAATTTACCACTTTTGTACAACTTCTTTTGAGTTAGTATTTTCTATATTATTATTTTAGTGATCCTTCTGAACAGTAATGTGCAATAAAATATCAAGTAGGAATTATTTTGTCTCCAAACTCTAATTCAACTGGATCATTAAGAGTGCTTTATACAACCAAGACATATGTATAAGCGACACAAGTAAAAAAATATAAGCTATTACTAACTTACTACTTAAATAAAATAACAAAAAACTTCAATTATAGTATATTGTGGTAGCATTGGAAGCCACATCAAATTGTTTTACTTGTATCACTTTGATCACTTGGGTGTGTTATGTAAACAAATCTAAATAATATAGTTGATACTTACTGGCTGGTTTTGGCTTTACAATCTCTGCCTGTGGTACAGCTGGCAATTCATCTGTAGATGGTCCAACCTTGAGAAGTTCATCTTCTAGTGCTTCTTGTTCCAAAGCTTCAAGCTCTTGTTCAAGTTCATCCTCATCAACATCTTGTCCAAAAGCAACAGGATTACTAATAGCATCCGAAATTTCACGAGCAACATCTTGTTGTTCAGCAATATCATCCATCATATCATGCACTTGATCAACATCCCTAAAATAAATCACAATCTCAATATATGAACTATAGTGTTATACTTGATAATTACATATGTTTGTGGGCAGATTTCAATGCATCGGCAGCATCTTTCATTGTAGTCAAAACAGCAGTGTTTGTATTTGCACCTTCAAGTGCCTCACGTTGCATTTCAATAGTGCTAAGAGTTCCATCAATTTGTTGTAGTTGTTTCTCATATCTCTTCTTTCTCTTTAAAGCTTGAATGGCAGCTGCAATTGACAAATTGCATTATTTACTGATCAGGGGATTGATTACAATAAGACTATACCTACCCCTTTTATTTTTCGCAGCGTTCTTCTTAGCTGTTGTAATTTCTAGTTCGATTTTTTTCTCTAGGAAGTCCTGTTTCTTGATTAACATTTCTTCAGTTTCCCGAAGTTTTTGAATAGCTTCGCCCGTTGTGGGGGCCTTGTCATCCTTCTTCCCACCAAACATTTTCGTGAAAAAACTCATTTTGATATAGTAATTTGTAAAGACAATCACTACACACAGAGCCCACTAGTAATAAATTATGACTAATACTTGTACGTAATTAAAGCAAGAATATTTGGCGAGGATGACAGTACTTTGACAGTTGACAACAGATAAATAAATACGACATGGTGGCCAACGTACAAATAATTTCTTGATGGTCACGTTCCGAGAATTGTCGAGTGCGGTCTCAATAGATGCCGCTCTTTACATCAAAGAACTGCTAAAAATGCCGTTTTGTAAACTCATGATTAATCGTGTAGAAATTAAACACTGTGTTTGGTAATTATCATGACGTGCCCCGTCCGAGAGAGATCAAAGAAAATAGAAATGAACCATCAATTAACCTAGGCGCAAAAGCGCCACCTGCTGCCATAATAGCCAAGTTACCTCATTTATCTATTATCTTCAGGTTAATGTTTTCACTAACAAAATTCACATATTATATTTTCTTTGGCTTTCACAACAAAATTCACAATAATACATTCAACAAAGTTTTTTTAAATTATTGATTTTAACAATAATAATCTACAATTCATAAGATATATAAAAAAATTCAAATATAAGTCTGCATCTTGATGTTACATTTATCATAATATTTTTAGTAATGAGTAGTGAGATTCAGAAACCAACTAGAATCTGATAGCGGAAAGTGAGACAAACACGGCGAGACCATACACGTGAAGAATCATTAATCGAGTGAACTGTAATCTAATCTGAAAAACCATAAAAATCAATGTAAATTTGAATTTTACACCATTTCAGGACCTCTATTTTTAGACACCTGGTGTCGCTTTACCTTCGTATAGAGGTCAATAAAATAAAAGAAAGACTAGTATATTAATAGTATATACTACACTAATACATTATTGTTATAATATTTATAAATAATTATATTTATATTATATTTATCTGTATATGACAGATTTGTTCAATATTGTTCATCACTGGGTTATGTATTTACCAAATTTCAAGAAAGTGTCCCTGGTTCATGGTCCATATATATAGACTGCAGACCCTGTTTACTGGTAAATTTTTATTTCAATTTATTTTATCAAATTCTAATTTATTAACTAATTGGATCAATCACTAATCACATCTAATCACCTGATGGCATGTATTCAGGATTATCATTCAATCTTCCATGGCCTATTATTAGCTGAGCAGGAATATAGATTACTGACTACTCAGGGTTCACTATCTAAAGTAAATATTATAATAAATTTACATTTTAACATTATATCCTTATAAATAGGTTTTAGTCCATTGGTTATTTAATTTGAATGTTGTATTATTTATATATAATATAAAAAGACATTTATAAACATGGAGTTTTCTGTGACAAATTTCCAGTTTTCTATTTTCCATTCTGCATATGACCAAATAATACAATAATAAAGGAAAATAGGTATTTTTCTTTATTCTGTAGCTGCCTGTTCTTGTATTACTTAATTAGATTTAATTTCACAGAATATAATCATTCATAATTTATTGGTGCTAAACAATTGTTATTTACACAAGTTACATTTAAATAATCAAAATTTATAAATTTAAATATATACAAATTTTCAAATACAATTGGAAATATAAAATTCAAGATTTAACTTATACTAGGAACCTGTAGTATTGATAGGTTAGTAGTGTCAATAATAACTGCCCTTTAGTAGTCACTACTAGTAACCTATCATATAGGGCCTAGATGATATAGGGTCAACCACAAGTCAACCTTTTATCCTATAATTATGACAGGTCACCAGATCAGTTGAAAATATTTTATAAAATTAAATCTACAATTAGATAAGTAGGTATAAGGTGAGTATACTTGATTATATTAATCTAGTATACAATCTGTGGCATAAAGGTAACCTGCCATAATTGGAGGTTAAAAGGTCAACCCAAAGTCATATAGGGCCTACATGAGTTTTAGTAACTACTAGTAGTTGTCTATGCTAGTAATCTATCAGGACCTAGATGGTGTAGGGTTAATGACTGGTCACAAAATTAGTACAGTATTTAAAAAATTATAGATCTACCTTACAAACAGGATAAGTATCATTAAACTACCATACAATTTTGTATAATTGTTGAGGCACTGATCTATATAGAACTTGTTCACAGCCCTTATTTATTCTTGTTTGTTGGTTAATTTTTTTGTAAATATGTATCATAATAAGTAAGCATTTTTCTAAAATCAGCATGGTTTCCAATCGTGCAAGCTTCTTCTAGTGGCAACCATTTATAATCCTGGTGTTCTTCTGAAAGAGTAACTTTCTTCTCAGAATTTATAAGTTCTGCTAACCAATAAATGACAGTTTTAGGACTGCCTTTGACTTTGTAATTCAGAATATGTTTGCTGTCCTCAAACACTTTTAAGTCCGTTTTTTCTAATCCTGATTCTTCCCATGTCTCTCTGTAGGCTGTTGTCATTTCATCAGTTTCGTCGGGATCTACATGTCCTAATAGAAAATTATGTTTATAGTTGTGTTCTAATAAGATTAGAGAAAATTAACCTTTTGGTGGTGTCCAGTGGTGTCGTCCATATGAAGTTTGCATCATTAGATATTGAACATCTGCTGATATTTTCCGGAATACCACAAAACCTGCTGCAACTTTACCGGGCGGTATGGTCATTTTAATATTTACTAATGTTTACTAATATGAAGTACCAAGTAGAATGAAATAAAATTGATTTATATACCATATGTTAGGCCACCAACGCTACTGCAAATGTGCAGCGTATTCAATTTTGTATGCAGCTAGAGTAGATACAAATTGATCTGGCGGATCCTACGTTCAACTTTAGAGCAAAGGCCCAGCCGTAAATAAGAAAGTGAAACCTAAAAACATCAAATTCACGCGTACATTTCTACTCTGCAGACAGACTATCGCAAAGAGCAGCTGAAACACCCGGACGGCGGAGCGCCGTGTTGTGGCTGTGTGTTTAGGATAGTAGTAATTCACATTTTTGCGTTTTGCGCCTAGGAGGCGTAACCGTCCCTTGAAATTGTATCTACTCTAACAATATGGATCCCAAATAACTACAATGGCCCTGTCCGTTTGATTACTACTATGGTTACTGCTAGTTATAGACATCTGTTGCTACTGTATAGTAGACTATTGTGGTTTTCAGAGGGGTTATGGACAAGCCTTCATTCTCACACTATTTATCCACTATTATACTCACCTTATACTTACTTATCTATATTCAGGTCTCTTTGTGTGCACTGTGAGATTATTCATTTCATGACAATTACTCGCCATGTCCAAAGTAGCGATCATAATACTTCTTCCTGCGGCCACACCCTACCAGTTCGCACCTGTATGGTGGCCTCGCCGAGTATGGATAGGATGATCCTGTTCTCTAGACTGGCTTGAACTTGTTGCATGCCTTCCGTAGTGCCTTGGCCACTGCATTGTTGAATGCCCCTTCAATGTCAAGGTACGTGGCCGTGGCTAATTCTCCATCATCCAGTGTCTTTGCCTGCGTTAGGTTCTCCAGTGACAAGCGCGGTTGGTAAGCGTATTGTCGATTACTTAGGGGTTTAGTTCTCAGTATACCATCCCTAATATATCTGTCTATCAGCCTTTCTAGCCTTTTGATGAGGAAACACGTAAGGCTGATGGGTCTGTATGACTTGGGTGTGTGGTCGTTCGTTCTTCTCACCTTTGGCAGGAAGGTGACTTTGGCCTTCCGCCACCCCTGCGGTATGTACTTGCGGGCTATTGGCTTCTATGTCCTGTCCTTTCTGTAGTAGGACTCGGTATACTATATAATGGAGAAGGTTCATACTTGTCCTTCTCTGTAGGGGTAACGTCTCAAATTGTTCACAGACCGAAAGCAACTTAATTCTATACATAATTCTCATAAGATTCCATTCCTTAAGTGCCCCGCGTTTCAATTTTAAGAAAGCAAACCTCTCCCGCCTCTATCATGGGATCGTTTGCGGTTTGTTGAACGAATTCTCGGCTTTTTGCTGATGTTCTGGATGAATTCTAATAGAACATTAGTGAGTAATATATAGAAATTTTCTATATATTACTGGCTAATGTTCTGGATCTATACGTCCCAACCAGCAAATCGTCAAATAATCATTATCCACCTTGGTTAGGTTGAAATAGCGCTTGACACAGGTTTATAGCTACCGCAACGAATTTGAACGACAGATTGAACCTGCTTATAGAAAGAATTTACATAATGTTGAATGCAACCTTAAAAATAATCCATCTAAACTTTGTAACTTTCTGAACACAAAGATAAATAGGACCAGAATCATGCGTGATGAAGAGCTAGGTTTTACAATACCGCAGAGAATTTTTTCAGCCTAGGGTGCGAGGGTAATGCATTTACGCACGTGGTGTCGGACTCACCCTGCAGTTCAATGCAGGGAATACCGACTAAACCCTAACCCATACCCTAACCCTTGCTCACACCATAGCGCTGGTCCGCCTCAAAGCATTGCCTTAGCGCTAGGCGTTGTCTGCAGTTCTTCATCGCCTCTGCCTCTGCCTTCCGGCTGGCGGGTTGGCTACCAGCCCATTTTGGTGCTTCGCGTCGACGATTGCTCTGGCGAAGCGAGCCACCGCGTCCCATTTCTCGGGCATTTACATCATGTGTGGCACCAGGCCGGCTGTTGTAACCCTCTCTCCCAGTGCCCCCCCCCCCCCCCCCCCCTTCTTGCAGGTCTCCAGTGTGTGCGTGTGGCGTCGTCTTCAGCACCACTTTCGCAGTGCTGACACATCCCATGTTTCCGATCGAGCCACTCCCGGACGTTTGGGATGAGCTGCCTCGTCCACTGTCCATTCGTCGCGTCCTGCCACCTCCTTTGCCATTCTGTGAGTACGATCTTCCTGGCCGGTTCTTTGGCATTCTTTGCAGGTGTTCCTCCTTGCGGTTTTGCTTGCCATCACCTGCAGGTCTGCCGGTATGGTAGCAGCCACGACCTCCACCGCGTCGGTCGAAACCGTCCTGTAAGCACAAGTTATCCGCAGCGCCTCCGTTCGCTGGGCCGAGCGCAGTCTCTGTGTGTTCCATTCTGTTGATACCCTGCTGGCCCAACAGGGTGCCGCATATAGCAACCTTGACCGGGCTACTGTTGATAATAAGCGCCTCTTGGCCTCCTTGGGCCCCCGATGTTGAGAAGTATCCTGGCGATTGCCACCTCAGTTCTGGCCGCTTTCTGCGAAGCCTGCAGGATGTGGGCCGTGTGATGGACATTGGCCTCTAACAGGGTGCCGAGGTATTTAATCTTGCGGCCAACAGTGATGGTCTTCCCCAACAGCACGATGTTCCTTCTCGTGGAGATGAGGGATGCTTCGATCTTGTGGGCCACAATCTCCAGCCCGTTCTCCGGCATCCATCCTGCTATTCGCGTTGTTGCAGTCTGGATGTTCCTCGTCAGTAGCGCCACATCCCGCTCGCTTCCGACGACCGCTAGGTCGTCCTCGAACGCCACCATATACGATGTTCCAAAGAAGGGGTCTCAAGACTGAGCCTTGCGAGACTCCTCTCGTCACGTTGTGTTTTTCTTCCCTGCCATCGGGTGTCCTGTGGCTTACTGTCCCGTGGCTCAGGTAACTTGCCATTAGTCATAGCAGTGGCGTCGGTGTATTCAGTCTCTGCAGTGCTACCATAATCTTGTCCCACGGGAGGGAGTTGAAGGCATTGCTAACGTCTAACGTGACCATCAGGCAATGCCTTCGCCTCCTCAGGGCGTAATGCACCTGAGAGGCCACGGCTATACAATTTTTTCAAAAATATTACATCATAAGAGGCCATAGATAAGCATGGATTACAAAAAAACTGCATGTTTCAAGCAAATATCTGAGATATTAAATGCGACCAACGGAAGGCTAAGAGGACAGTCCTTAAATCATTGCTCTGTTCTCTAACTTTAGTTATTTTCTAAAAGAGACGTTTTGTCCGTCGTAGAATTTTCTGTATGTCTTTATGTACTGTATCTACTGTATACAATGCTCCCTTCGAACGAATATTTTCATTGGTGAATAATATGTGAACCATGATAAAACACAGTTAAAAGTAAGCATATTAGAGGACCTTTCGAATGAACTGTATGGAATATTATGTTATTTAAAAAAAATCTACTGAAAAGTATCAAAATTAATGTTATTTAATATTAATGTATGCATTATTATTTATATTAATAAATATTATAAACCTATGAATTTTATTTAGTTATTTTTTTCATGTTTCTTCGATATGTCCTTTATTTTTCCAAAAAAAAATGATCACCGTAATTATAACCCATGTACTTCCAACGATACATGTGGTAAGGTAGTTAGAATAAATATTATTTAATTTTGTGCTCGATTTTCATAATCTCAGTTCTCGGTTGATTAAAGTTCTCGATTCGCGCTCAAGTTCTCGAGAACTTCGACTCTCGATAAGAATCGAGAACAGCTGTATTGGTTCTCGAAATCCCCCATCACTACTAGTAACTAAAAACACGATCTCATCTCTGGCTTCCTCATTAAAGATTGCCGTTCTCTAAGCTCAACCAATAACTGACATCATTAATCTTGCGATATCAACCTCCATGTTTCCCATACTATGGAAGAGAACTAGAACCTGTCCTGGTCTTAAAAAGGGTGTCAATAGCACAATATCGCATTATATGCCAACACTTCCATTATGATCACATAGCATTATACCCATTTAGCATGTCAATCATATCCCAAGATCGGTTAAAGGGTAACTAATTTACCACACCCACTAAACGACCTGCAGCATCTATGGCTGCGGATTTAGGAAGCTTGGAATAATTTACCGCAGGAAACACTTGATCACTTAATTGACAGTATGCCCCGCCGTTTAAATGAATGCATTATAAATCGGGGTGGAGTAACTCATTATTGATACAACTTTTATATTTCTGTTCTTTTGTTTTCAAATTTTAATCATTTGTTTGTTTCATCACAATAAGCATTTTGTAAAATTTGTATTAAAAATTGATCTTGTGTCGCATTTTTTATGAATGTCTACCTTAGATTCAAAATAATCAAATAATGTTGTTAAACAAAATTCATTTTGAACCGTAGTTTAGGAAAAATTAAAATATTCACTGCAAAACTCGATTATTTTCCAAAAAATATTTAAAGGGAATGCTTTTGAATGAGTTCATTCATACAGTGATAATTACATTTTAAAATTACGGTAGACAGAAAATATATTGAACTGCTACTGTAGCCTGAAATGGATAAGATATCAAAAAACTAATCAGAAATAAGCAAATTTGTTCACAGATTATTTTTGGAATTCCACTACTGTATCTTATTCGCAAAGAGCAATATTTGTTCATACTTTCAACGAATTTTGAAGTAAGACTTCCTTTTAAAGTTATCTGTCCTATTCTATTTTAAATCGCACCGGTACTTTTCTATCTTAGCATTTAAATCCATGTATAAAATACATACCAAACCATCGACGCTCATCGACGTGATCCATTATAGTCAACAAACAGCTACATAAAATTGGGGATAAGGAGCTTCGTTATTTTTTATACCACCTATACCAGCTATTATGCACATGCATATTTGTGTATTTGTTAACTAACTACTAACACTATTTTATTTCAAATATCTCATTTTACATTTATTATATATAATTATTATTATTATCGCCAGCAATAAATTACAAATATTCATCATAGGTAGCAAAATACATAAATAAAAATACTATTTTAAAAAATTGGTTGTACATTCCAATTTAAATTTTGAATTTTAACATAACATCCGAACAGTCAATAAGTCATATAGATAAACACAGAAATAAATTAATACAGAACCTAAAATTAATTCTAAATACATATTAGTCGTCTTCCACATCATTCATTTTAATTTTAATTTTAAAAGATAAAACATTATTGTTAATTTTAAACGTTTCTAATAAGTTCATAGGAATGGCAGCACAATATCCGGAGTCTATCATTTCCTGCATTGTTTTAGTATCGTCATGACATCTCTCAGTAAATGATATTTCTCGAAAAGAGTCCTTACGGCAAACTTTCAGCTAAAAGTATATTAAATATAGAACAAAGTAAAATCAACAATTTAAGTCAGTTAAAATCGGACGCAAATCTAATGAATTCCACCATGATTAAGGAAAGCACCAAGATAGAAATTACTATAGCAAGTGTAGGGTACTGTATCATACGTATCATAATAATTTAACTAAATTTTTTAAAGATATAAATTATTTTATATTTTATATTTTTCATTTTTCATTAATTTTATATTTCTTTCCGCGATTATTATGCAAATCTGTATGTACCATATAGAACAGTAATAAGTACAGGATAGACACGGAGATAAATGAGAGATTGAGAAATACAGTTATAATTTTTCACATGAAAACGATATACACGAATAAACATAAACACAAATATGGTGAAAAAAGTGATTAGATCAACAATAAAGTTCAGCAGAGAATCATGGAACTCAAATTGCAAGAATTGCCATGGACATGAGTTTCTAAGAAGAAATTAAAAACAAGTGAACAATAGATAAAATAGAATCAAAACATATAGACAAAACTTGGACTCGATAAGCGAGACAATTATAGGACTTATGTATACTAATGATTAAGCTGAACGATATGGAATAAAATTTAAATTTTAAATTTAAAATATTTAAATAATGATTATAATAAATAAAAGTTTAACCATTATTTTGCTCGAAGAGATTGATATGAAGTGTACACCCTGTACAACTATATTATTTCTGTATTTTGAATTAAATTATTTAAAGGGAATGCTTTTATTAGTTTATTTATTCAGTGATAATTTCATTTTAAAATTACAGTAGACAAAAAATATATTCAATTGCTACTGTTAGAGTCTGAAATGATAAGGATATTGTTTCTCAAAACATTGTCTAATTGTGGAACACACAAGTTCTTTTTGACGAGAGATATACACAGAAGGGACATAATCCATTTTTTTGTTCTTAAATATTTCATATAATAAATAGTAAGGATTAAAATTACATTTTAAAATTACGCATTACCTTTATGCGTAATTTTTAAATGTAATGTTAATCCTTACTGTATGATATTACAACAACAAAGTAAAAATATCTCATTGTGACTTACAGAGACATAAGAGATTAAGAAATAGTTCCTTAATTAAGTTTTCTTTACAAACTTACCTGATAGGTAAATGAGCAAGCTTTATCAGCTGGTCCTATATACTGCACAGCCAGATACATGATTGATTTAACGGGATTGTACTCTTCATCACCCACATAAGTCCGGTAGATGTAAAATAAATGTCCTTGAGTTTTAAGTAACTAAAAAAGATATGATACAGATATAACATATAAAGATATTACACCACTATCTAATAAATATTTCAAACGTAATTAATATTAATAATAATATAAATAACAATAACGATTCAATATCGATTGAGATACATTAACACATTTACATATCACGGACTAACGACCACAGTCTTTCTGCCCCCATCAAAATATCCAACTGAATACAAACGGTTAAACAATTAAAAATATAATGGTGTATTATTACTCACAATTTAACATTTTAACCTTGTTATTTGAGTTTGCATTAGATTTGGATTAGAGGATGGAATACGATTGAATTTTGGAGTCTTTAAGGGGCATACAAAGTGGGTGTTTTTAGGTGTCTAGTTTTACATATAGACTGGAGACTAGCAGTTTAAGACTAATATACTAACGCATTCCATTGTGATTATTATGGTTCAAGATAATGAATTGTGATTTTGTGGAATAGGGGACTAGTGGAATTATACTTGTTTAAATTGCAATATTCCACTCATATATTAAAGGGATTCTAATCACATTCCTGCAAACCAGAAGTCATTATGTTGGTTTGTTAAATAGTTATTAAGGACATAAGAATTTTGTTACCCAAAAATTTTGTAACTGATGGAGGCATTTATCAACTTCGTACGACTATTCGAACGATCCTGCTGCAACTATCTGGAAAACGTTTTAATATAAATCTCATACAAACTTATTTCCCGACAGCAGACAAACCGACTCAAGAACTAGGATTTTTACGAAGACAGAAAAACTAATTAAATCAACAATGAATAATGAATACAACATTATTCTAGGCGACTTTAACGCAAAAATCGGCAAAATATTATTGGCGAACGGACTAGGTCACCGAAATGAGAGGGGCGAACGACTGAGTTGACCAAACGTACATGGTCGTTACAAACACATTTTTTCCGCTACGACTAAAAAAGTCTAGTTTGGCATACCATACAAAAATTCCTTTCTACACAATTCCCCCAATAAACAATACTCTAATATAAATAACAGAAAAAAAAATACAAATAGAAATAATGTTTAGCTTTCTGCGATCTCCATTTCACTCTGCTTTCACTCCCTCATATTCTTTGCTAAGGTGCCACACGTGTCGCTCCCTCTTCAAGAACCAGACTTGCTCCCTTTCTATTACACCTCACTCGCGCAATTCCCACACTTCCACTACATACAATTGTATAGGTTTTACACACGTATCCCAGATCTGCACGACATTAGGAGGTTATGAACAGAAAATAGGAGAGTTTGTAGGGCAACTCTCCCATTTTCTGCTGGCTATCACCCAAGCCATTCTCGACTTCACCTGCATATACTCTACATGCAACCTAAACCCTCCTCTACAGTCAAATCAAAAGGCCTGTCAATCATTGTTCCCTTGCATGTCAGCTCTTCCACTCCGCCACTCCTACCCCTATCCTAAACGTCATCCATTTGGTCTTTTCCACAATCACCACTAGTCCCCTCCTATTCAGGTACATCTCAATTATTTCCAACATCTGTTGCATCTCGTCGACTCTCATCTGTATACGCCAATATTCATACCTTGGTTCTACCCACCACGACCCCTCCTGCCTGTCCTCTCCTAAACACGTCCTCCAACTCGCTCGTTAACAGATTCCACAGCGGGCACCCTGCCCTACTCTCCCATTTCCCCGATACTTCTCCATTCACTCTTGCGTTTGCCCACCACTTTTTATACATCCTTCTCATCCACTCCACTCCTTTCTCTTCCATACCCAATCTATAATACACTTCAGAAGTTTCCCCCTAGGAACATACGCCGCTTTTAGATCCACAAACACCGCATACACCCTCCCTTTGCATTCCAGCGCTTCCTCCACCATTTTCGCTAGCGTTAAAATCGGCTCCTTCGTCCCTCTTCCCCTTGCTGGACCCACCCTGGCATCCGATTGTAGCCAGAATTTACCTAAAGCTAAAAATTCCAAAGAGATCAAAACAGAACCCTAAACCTGATGTTATGAGCTTTAGCATCAATAACAGAATATACGACACAGGAGTTATGCCGCAGGAATGGCTCGAGTCCACCTTCATAGCAATCCCAAAGAAGACAAACCCCAAGGGATGCAATGACTATAGAATAATAAGTCTTATGAGCCAGGTCCTCAAAGTATTTTTAAATGTAATTCATAATCAAATCTGCCAAAAATGTGTAGCAAATATGGGCTGAGACCATTTCGGCTTTCGTGCCGACATGGGGACAGGAGAGGCAATCTTGACACTTCAAATGCTCTCACAGAAATGTTACGACCAAAACAAAAACATTTTTATAAGCGTTATCAACTTTGAAAAGGCATTTCACAAAGTTTACCACCCGAAGCTAATCAAAATACTACAGAACAGCGGATTAGACGGGAAAGACATGAGGTTAATCAAAAATTAATATTGGCAACAATCGACCAAAATCAGAATTGAAAACTCCACTTCAGGCAACATACCTGTCAATTGAGGAGTCAGGCGAGGATGCGTATTATCGCCAATTCTTTTCAACATATACTCTGAACAATAATCAACAAAGCATGGGAAACACACAACATGGAATGAAAATTAATGGGATCAACTTAACAAGCATAAGATAAGCGGATGACACTATAAGCTGACACCGACGTAGGGTTACAGCAACTCATTAACGCCCTAGACGACACCATTAAAGAATTTAACATGAAAAAACGCCACCAAAACAAATATAATAAAAAAATATATCTAAATCTCAAAACGTACCAATTCCTATTACATCTAATGGAATAATACTACAATAAGTCGACAAAATATAATACCTCGGATGCTGGATCAATGACAAGCTCAACCCAGAGACTAAAATAAAATGCCGAATCATAAAACTCAAGGGAGGGCTATGTGATCCCCACCTCAACTTAAATCTAAGACTACGCTTAACGAAGTGTTATGTTTGCTCTGTTTTATTATATGGAGCAGAATCTTGCATGCTTACGACAGAAGCTATGAATAGACTCGAAGCATTTGAGTTATAGACGTACGTACGTAGGATACTAAAAATCTCATGGACCGACCATGTTACAAACACAACAGTACTCCAAAGAATCAACAAAGACAGAAAATTTCTCAAAATTATTAAAGTACGTAAAACATGATACGTAGGGCACATATCAAGAAACCACAAATACATTCTACTTCAATTGGTAATAAAAGGAAAAAATGAAGGAAAACGAGGAATCGGCAGAAAAAAATTATCTTGGCCGAGGAATATAAATTATGAAAACAGAAGGACAGCAAAAGACAGGGAACAATTTTCAGAAGTGAACTATAATCTTCATTAAATGAAGAAACACCCGAAGAAGGAGAATAAATAAATTGTCACAAAGTAGGCGTCTTGTCAAGCTAATATTTAACATTTACTTTACAACATTATGACCGTTCAAAGAAAAGTATACAGGTATGGGAACAGTTTTTAGCTATGTTTTTGCAAGTGTTCAATGAATAAATTGTATTTATTTCATTTACTAAAATATGTCTGAAAAATTCTATAATGTTCTTGGAAAATTAAATTCATACCAGTAAATATTCAAAATAAGTAACAAGAAAATATGGTTTATTATTTTGACATTAGTTAGTTTACCGGTTATAAGATATCGATCAAGGTTGTAATCCCATTTTTTTAAAATTTCTGTTCTTTTGTTTCCAACTTTTAATCATGTGTGTTTCATCACAGTAAGCATTTTATGAATATTTTATTAAAACACTTTTGTGGGTTGCGTTTTTATGAGGATCAGTATATGTTGCAGTGCAACAGCTAATGTGTATCATGAGGTTTGTAATGTCCGTTCGTCTCCTACAAATTTTAATTCCATGTTTCACGAAATATCACTGTATATTTTACAAAATCTCGTTTGTGGCCATTATCTACCACCATATTCAATACGGATTAATAAAATGATTTTTACTTTTACGATTTCTTTATCACACTTTAGTTACACTATGAAAGTCGTTTCGGCTAAGGTCTAGACGAGCTTCAGACTGAAGTCAATTGTCCCTAGTTGCAAAGTGCAATTAAATTGTAAAAAAATATCAAATGGGTTACCTGTATATCATCAGGATCAGTCAAATCATCCTGCCAACCATCTAAATCCTCATCTGAAGTCCAAAATTTGACTTTATGATACGTCGTAATATGATTCTCGATTTCAGATCGTGGTCCTGACCAATGACAAATTCCGTATTCACCTTTCAGTAGACATGGATAGGGCCGAAAGCTAAATTTTAAACACAGATTAGTAATGTTGAAATTTGAAATGAGTGTCCGCATTTACCAACATGAAATCGCATGGGCCTCATGTTGTCCTGGCTTAATATACCTATTGCAGCCAATAAAAGTGCACGGATAGTTCGCACATTCAGCCACAGCCTCTAAATCGTAGTTACGAGATTGTGTCATGTTCATTCGACATAGTGGGCAATATTTTAATAATGGCATGCATTGTCCACATACACTATGACCTAGGAATCGAAGATGAATTTAGTAATATCAATAAATGGGCCACTGCGCCTATTTTTAAATATATACAATTGATGCAGGTTACACTTTAAAATGTATACGATTTGGGGATTCAAATCCTTTGTCCCGACAAGTGGTATGGGGACATTGAATAACCGGGATTTATTATCAGAAGTAAAAAGAGAACAGAAATACTTTTCGTGATTTTGTAAATGTGATGTATAAAGAAATCTGATATGGCCAGTCTATATTATTTTATTAGTAGTCATAGTATCAGAATAATTCAAAGAGAATATAAAAGTAATAAAGTAGTTATGATAAAATAATCTAAATAAATAATAAAAAATGAGTCACAAAATGTCGTAATCGTCGTGTTTATTTCCTCGCCATATTAGGAAAGAATGGACCCGTCAGATTTCCACCAAAAACTAAGCAAGAGTAAGTATTTCTTCACTTTTCCATAGCACGATCGGCTATTTTATTGTTTATTTATTTTGAATTAAAGAGCTTGACTGCGATAAATTCAACTGTAAATACAATAATGGAAAAATCTAAAAGTTGTTTTATAAATTAAACAATTTTAAAATTCTTAATAAATAAATTTCTGCATGGAATTCTGGAATTACAAAATCTATTAGATATTTAAAAATAAGAATGCTAATCCGTAAATGTTTCAATTGAACTTTGGATATAACCTAAAATAACCTTCTCATTAGAACAAAAAATAAATTGGGATCCTTATTGATACAAGGTGCGAAAATTTCCTCCGGTTTTCATGTATTTAAATCCAGCATCTAATTTTATTTTTTAATTCTGAATAATACATTATCATAACTTGTCTCTATATGCTAACAGAAAGTTGTGTACAACATTATATAAACAAATTCCACTTCCACGTCCTCGTCGTGACCTCTGGGTACAAACCAAGTATTCATCTAGGGTACAAGCACACTGGGGAAAGACGACCCTCGGGCGCCTCAAAACTGGAGCAGATCGATTAAGGAAAAGAGCCTCAACAGAAAAATCGGGATCCTTCAAGTCTTAAGGTTGCATCAATGAAAAATAAAATCACTAAATGTTAAAAAAATTATAAATACGACTGAAACTAGATGGACAAAAAAGGAAACTACTCAAAGAAAATTGGTTATGAGATTAGCCACATCGAATATACAAGGATTCAAAACAAAAAAGGTACAAGTCTTTCATGAATTTACCAATATGAAAATAGAAAAATAGATATCTGTGAACTTACAGAAACAAAACGGAATGGAAGCGGAGTTGAGGTGGTAGGGGACTGTATTCATGAATACAGCGGTGTTGAAAAAGACCCAAGAGCAAAAAGAGGGGTAGCGATGGCTATACCCAGAAAATGTAGGAAAGACCATGAAGAATTAGACGAGCAGACAATAAAATTACAACTGTTAAAGAATTGTCCTAGAATTGTAATAATCGAAGTAGGTATATGCCCCCAGCGAGGCCACGGCTAAAAGTACCAAATATATATTCTACGAAAAATTATATAATGTATTATCTTCTTCTTATGGTGCCTATCCGTTCCGGATGTTAGCGATCATCATTGCGTATTTGACTTTGTTGGCCGCGGCTCTGAAGAGGCACACCGTTGTTGCGTTGAACCATGTACGCAGGTTTTTTAGCCAAGATGTTCTTCTCCTTCCTGGTTCTCTCTTTCCTTCTACTCTGCCTTGCAGGATCAGTTGTAACAATCCGTATCTTTGATTGTTCCTCATATGTCCCAAGTATTCTAATTTTCGAGATTTTATCGATAGGAGTTCTCTCTCCTTGCCAATTCTTTCGAGGACATCTTTGTTGGTCACGTGCTCTGTCCAAGAGATTTTCAAGATGCGTCGGTACAGCCACATTTCGAATGCTTCTAGTTTTTTGCAGCTCGCTTCTGTTAAGGTCCACGATTCCACCCCATACAATAGTATGGGTAGGACGTAACACTTTAGTAATCTGATTAACAGGGATAGATCGTGGGTTTTGAATAATTTTGACATCTTGAGAAATGCAGTTCTAGCCTTCTCTATTCGGCATTTAATTTCTAGTGAGTGGTCCCATTTGTTATTGATTGTTGTTCCGAGATATGTGTATGTTTGTACTTTTTCGATAACTTTACCGTTCACTATTAGTTGGCCAGGATGGTTGGCGTTTTTTGATATTACCATGTATTTTGTTTTCTTGATATTAAGTGAGAGTCCATATCTCTGACTGGTTTCTGCTATTCTGGTCATCAGTTCCTGGAGATTTTCGAGGTTGTTCGCAAATACTCCTGTATCATCAGCGTATCTTATATTGTTGATGTACTCTCCGTTCATCTTTATACCAGTGTCTATGTCTATTAACGCTTCTTGAAAAATATGCTCTGAGTATATGTTGAATAGTATTGATGATAAAACGCATCCCTATCGGACGCCTTTTTTGATTTTTATATCTTCTGAATGTATTATCAGACCATTTTATCTTAAAATTAAAACACCTTACAGTATATGACATATGATTAAATTTAAAAAAGAATAATAATATTATGAGAAATACATAAAGACACAGAAATACTAATCTTTGGTGACTTAAAAGAACGTACAGGGCAAGAAAATAATCCAATAATATGCAGGTATGGGGAACAAAGAGCAAATGACACCTAATACCACTATGTTAAACTATGTCCCTAACGATAATGAACTTCTTTCAACGCAAAGACAACCATAAATATACATGCACCCAACCGACCAAGGGTAGAAATCGATAATTGAGTACGTTATTCAAAAACAAAATGCAAAATAACAACTACGGACGAAAAGGTACATCAACAAATGTATTGGCCCCGAACCAACCTGCGAGATATCATATAATACCGCAAGGAATAGCTTGAGAAAGCATCAAAGCAACTGCCACTGCCGATATTGCCCAAAAACTAAAACACGAATGAAACACTCGAATAGGTTCATTAAGCTTAAGAGCCCCAAGCACGCCCATTCATGAGACTTGTGGACTTCATTGAATATATAATAGGGAAACACAATAGGTCGGCCGTGACCGCAGTGCAGTGGGATGCCACAGCAAAACCAGACCCCAGCCAGGAAAAAAGGGAACATCGGGACGCATAATGTGGATCGGACCATCATCTGTTGGTAGCCAAAGTCATAATAAACTATACAAGATTAAATGCACATAAAACAACGACCAAGGGAAGAATGTGGATGAAGTTATATACAACTTACAGAGCTTCGAAAATGAATGCAAGTTCCTATATAAGCAGATATTGGCCACAGGACTACAAGGAGTGCTAAAAGAAAACAAGGCAGCGGAGGAAGTCTACCAACTAATAAAAAAGTGCATCACACAGTCAGGGAAAGAAGCTATATGACATCAAACAGAAGTCAGCCGTGGTGGTCCGAAGAAATAGAAAAATATGTAGACATAAAAAAGAAAGCTTACCGAGCATAGCTATAAACCCGGATAACGGAGGATAGGGAAATATATGTAAACTGAATCGACAGTTAATAAACAAGTATCAGAGGAGAAAAATAGAATGTGGAGAATGCGACGAAATAGATAGATGCATGAAAGGGAGGAAAGCATTTAGAATATTAAGAAAGAAAGTAAAGGGCAAAATAACTTAGAATTTATAAATAAATAAACCATTACAAGAATGATTAACGGAATACAAAGACGAATTCGATACTAACGAAGTGCATGTGGAGACACCCACATACGGAGAAATAAATGAAATAAACAAAGGCCTGAAATAAAAAAGAAGGCTGCATGACCAGGAAACATCCCAATTGTACCAGAGAAGTGCGGACCATCTTTAATAAATGTCTACTAGAAGGAGACGACATTCCAGAGGACTGTAGCATATATATATATATATATATATATATATATATATATATATATATATATATATATATATATATATATATATATACAAAAAGAGCACAAAAGACTATGTAAAAATTTTAGAGGTATTAGCATCACTAGCGCATCGAGGAGGTTGTTCGTTCGGATATTAAAAAGCGGCTTTCGAGCAGGCATATCATGTATTGGCAATATATTTGTTTTACACTAAGTAATAGACAAACCAAACGCCAAAAATCTTCCCAGGCACCTACTATTTATCGATATCCTACTATACTACCCCATATCGGGAATAAAAATAGCAGAATATAATAATAGAATAACAGAGAGCGAAAAAGGAAATTAATGAAAGAGTAAGCTAAATGGGAGCTCAACATGAATTTGAAAAAAATTGAATATCTAAAAATAGAGCGGAGGGCGAAGAGGAAGTTTTGGGCAGGGTGACGAAAATATTGCTTGGACAAACGAAAATAAAAGCAGCGGAGGTAGTAAAAAGTTTTGAACAACCCTAAACAATATGCGGTATAATGTGCGTGTAATTGTTATAAAGCAAATTAATTTTTAGGCAATGCTTTTTAAAATTATAGGCTCTTATAATAATAAGTCAGTTCATATAATGTTTTTTCCAATATATGGAATGTGAAGATTTGATGAAATGTGTTTCATCTCAGCAAATTTCATAACAAATATAATACTTCACTAGATTGACAAAATGCCAAGTGATAAGTTTTTCTTTGCCGTCAAAATTATATAATTAATATAAACCACAGGACGTAAGTTACAAATTTGTCCATTCAATTACAATGTTTCGTTCGGCTGTTTTCATTTATCGTGTGTTAAGTTAATGGTATTTGTTTCTAAAATATAGCGACCATAGTAACTAATAATAACTTCCTTAATATAGCTCTGTTGTAAATAATATTTTATCATTTGAATCTAACATGGTAAATTTATTAATAAAATTGAAACAATCGCTAAAACTAAATTAAGTTTTCTTGTAGGAATGTTGTATTATATTTTGTTTTAGGTGACGAATTTAAATGTTTATTAATTAATTAATTGTTTGTAGTACTTACCCTCGGCGCAGAGAAATATCTTTTGTGCCATAAATGTTAGGCATATCGGGCACTTCAATTGTTTTAATAAAGAAATATTTAAATCCGCCATATTATTTTGATGCTATAGGCTCAATTGCTGAATAGGAACTAAATATAAATAAAATATATAGAACGTAAAAACAATTTGTTTTTGCTGCAATTATTTGAAATAGTTATTTTTATGCTGCAGAAAATAACTTCTCTGCTCAACAAATACGGCGTTCAACGTTCAAATGTTTGTAAAGATCCTCTCACATGAAATGACTCTCAAAATAAAGAAATAAAGATGCAATATATATATATATATATATACTTTCAGCTTTAATAAAGAAATACTAAAAAGAAAACAGATAATTTTCAAATAGGTATTTCTTTAAGAAAATTAAAAATGGCCAATTACTGGAGAGATCTTGGTTATTCAACCAGTGTTGGTAGTGTTTTTTGTTTGACTTTTTTTAGAAAACCGTTCAATATTCAACCGGATTTACTGATTGGAAACGCATAGGAACTTGTTTAGAAAATCACAAAAATTCGAATGAGCAAGTGTGAAATGAAAATAAGTCTATTTTAGACAAACAGCTTCAGAAGCAGCTAAGGAAAGAAACAGAATATTATCACAATGTTCTAAATAGGATTATTACAGAGGTTAAATTTCTGAGTATAATGGGCTTCGCATTTAGAGGTTCCGAGGAAGTATTTGATTCTCCAGATAATGGTAATTTTATGGGTGCTCTGAAACTATTGACAGAGTTCGACCAATTGATTTCTGAATATATTTATATTGAGTAATAAGAATTGCGACCAGAACCAATAAGATCGTATTATTAAAATAATATATGAGGAAATAATTGAGATTTTGAACAGATAATTCAACAAATCATAACTCAAATAAATAACGACGACGCGAGTACTATTCAATTTTGATGGATTCAACCCCAGGTCTATTTCACAATGACAAACTTGCTATTGTATTACGTTACAGTAACAAAAACATTCGAGGAATAGTGTACGAAAGATAAGAACCGTTCATTAAGATTAGTAGTCATACTGGCTTATATTTGAATGAGTTAAAGCCAAAGTGGTGTAAGTTAGATTTTGTCTATTTGAGTAAAGTCAATATTTTTACTACCCGTAATCAAAAGAAGGTGACTGGCAAAGATTCCTAAGTCATAGTTCTACAGAGAGCCGATAAATAGCAGCACTTCACTGTGCCTGAATCAAGATCGGCTGTTCTGTCAAAGCCGTGATGCAAGTCTGGCTTACGTCTTCTGCCAAGTCAACAACACCCTTGTGTTTTAATAAAATTGTTTAAAAATATATTAACATTTTTCCTGATAAAGAAAAAAAGCGTTCTTTGTGGGCAAATTGGCATAAGTCAATATGACTGACGCCAAATTGGATGTGCCTTACTTACACCACTTTCTTGTATCGTAGTCTACATTTTCAAATTCAACATTCCTGATAAGAAAGTGATACGTTTTTAAATATGCTTTTTAACAAACATAATTATGTGATTACACCTTATTTAGGAGCTGAAAACTTTAAAAAGTAACCAAAGTAAAAAAGTTGACATAACAATGTAAAAGTAGTAAAATTTCTAGAAAGACAATTTCCATTGACTTTTGCTTTAAACGGTCCATTTTTTAAATATTCTGAAAGATTTTTTAGAAAGAAATGGACAATAGGAGGCAGACCTTTTGATAACGCTGCTAATAGTGTGGGTCACTATAATGGTGTACAACTCAGACCAATAAATAAATATTTATTTATTAGTCTGAGGGGTACAAGCACTAGTAAACCAAATTCAAAATATCTAGTGCCGGCACCACACGAGATTCCGAATCAATTAAATAAAATTAAAGATTTTTCTCAAAATTGTGATTTAATTTGATTCGATTTGGTTGAACTGGATTGAACGATTATTTCTGATTGTTACCCTATTTTATCTTAATTTATCTTTATTTTGTCTCATTTCACTTATTTAGTCTCAGATTACCTTATTTACATATACAGGGTGTTCTACAGCAACATTAAAATTAAGATATAAAATTTAATACACACGAATATAAAAAATAACTTTTTTCCGCTCGGCCTTTGTTTTTGCGAGATCGAAGTTCAAATTGCAAATAACAACGTCTATCGATTATCCGGAATGAAAATTAAAATATCACAAAAATATTATTACATAACAATAAAAATTGCACAACAAAATATTATTTATAACTCGTATTCAAAAAGTATTCAGTCAGCGGCAACGCACGCGTGGCAACTTAATATCAGATTTATAAATTTAATCTAAATGTTTCTGATTTTGGGTTTGTATAGCAGCATTCAAAATTCTCGTAATTGTAGTAAAACTATTGAATAAATATAGTCTAATTCGATAGTTTTACAACAATCGATAGTATATCAATATAAATCTAACGAATCGATCAATCGCAATCAATAAAAACCATCAATATCAAGTTACTAAAAAACATATCGGATTTTCAAATTAATTAAATAAAAATTATAGATACCATACAGGTATTTTTGAAAAGAATTGATTTGGTTGGACCCGTATTTTATCTTAATTTAATATATTTATGAGACGAATTAAAATAAAATAAAGATACATCATTATACAATAGGATATCAAATCAATAATAACAACGAATCAAACCAAATTGAATTAAATTTTTGAGAAATATTTTAAATTTTGATTTAATTTTTAATAATTTTAAAGTCGTGTAGTGCCCACACGAGATATTTATTTATTTCTCAGAAAAATTACCCCCAACGATTTGTTTATGAAAAAATCTCAACATTTTGTTTGTATTTAATAATATGGGCCGATCCCGGCGGCACTGCAATGCCGGGCCAACCCGCGACAGAAGTGGAGCAAGCCCCTAACTTCCGCCAATTTCCAAAAATCAGTTTAATATACTGGACCCGCATGCGGGTCGTATCAGATATTAAGCTGATAAGAACAGATACTACACTTTGATCTTAGCCATAAGGCCGAGAAGCGATAACTAAAACAATTTTCTGTTTCCTTTTAAACACAAAAATCATAATTTCAAACTGAGAAAATCGACAGAGACATCTGGACGCAGTTTGTAAAGGCGAGCGGTATGGGGCGAACGATTATTAGGGGAGGATTTCAGTGTACGCAGATTCATTTTACTTCGGACGTTTCTTTTGATATTAAAAGATTTCGGAAAATTACCCAGAGGATTATCACCCAGATTTATTAACCGGTGTTTACCGGATTATCACCCAAATTTATTAACCGGAGTTTACCGGAGTTAACTAGATTATTATCCGGTGTTGGATGGAATTTCGCTGATTTAGTTGGAAAACCCACAAGTTTTCATGACATTTGTGACATTTCAATTTTTTTTTACATTTTGTTGTTTTTGACTTTTTTTTTAAATTTTTGACACTGATATTTTCACGTATTATTTTTGACTTTTCGACATTTGTGAATTTTTTTACATTTTTTACTTTATTGACATTTTAGATTTTTTTTTTGCCTTTTTGACCTTTTTGATTTTTTACATTTGTTTGTTAAATTTTTTGTTGTTTTTGACTTTTTTTGAAGTTTTGATATTTTCACGTTTTAACATATTAACAATTTAACCTTTTGACATTCTGACATTTTTACGTTTTGGAATTTAGATATATTTACATTTAGGCATTTTCAGTTTTTCATTTTTCACATTTTCATTTTACACATTTTCAGGTTTCACATTTTCATATTTCATTACTAACTACATTTAACATGCGACCATTTTCGCTGATTCCGCGTCTGATTTGCGTCACGCCCGCTGATGTCTCGTATCGCGGCACACATCTCATTTATTATTTGCCATATGCGTAATAGGAAATCGCTATTATTGAGAAATCTCCTGTTTTAGTGAACCGATTTTGCTCAAAATTTCACAGTGTCGTCCGAGCGAGGCTCTTCCCCGATTTCCAAATTTGGTCGCGATCAGTTGTGTCGTTTCCCGCCGTGAGTAGATTGTCCGCATCCGCTCCCAATCGTGTTGATCGTGATTCCTTCGTTGTTAGTGACCGATTGTACTCAAATTTTCACTGGATAGCATATAGTGCTCTGTGCTGGATAGTGTCCGCAGATATTTGCCAAACCCACTAAACCCTGAACCCTTGCTCTACCCCCAGCCCGGAACTGATTTCTAATTTAAGCCTTCAAAGTGGGGATCCAGATAAATTTAATTCATATGTTCGATTATATAAATAAATAAGTAATTTAGGAACTACGCACACACGTTAAAATAATCCAAAAACTACCCAATCATAAACACTTTAAATTATATAGATAAATAGATAGTTTGCAGGGCCACACGTTGAAAAGGTACAATAAATGACTAGATAAGTAATTTTAATAGTTTAGTACGTATTTGAAAGGGAAAAAAACCTGTTCAATCTAATCTAATAGTAGGTCTGTCTTTGGACTCCTGTCGGCGCTGTGCCTGTTGTAGGCGTTCCTCGTGGGCCCGTTCTACTATGACAGTGCGCACATATGCGTTCACGAGGTTCCAGGCCTCCAGGCTCTCTTTCACCATACCAATGATGTTCTCCGGCGTTAGGCCGTCACCATTGGATAATGAATTTCCTTCACTCAACGGTTTCAGGTACGCTCTGAAGCAGCCGTGCCCCGTTAAGACTTGGATTAACTCGTACCCTCGTACCCTATTTCCCCGTGCTTCCTGTTTACCACTTTGCAATATCAGTCGTTTGGTCCAGCTAGCCTTTCCCTCCACCTGCTCCATTTACCCTGCCACCTCGCCTCTGTCCTGCTTCTATGATGCTGTTAAAGCAATAATGATGAAAATTTTCAATCGTTTTAGTGAAAATGAGGATGTGAAAGTTGACTTTTGAACAGAGGCACGAAATTTTTTTAATAAACTGGCGAAACTCGACACAGATTTTAATTATTTTTTGGTTAGAAATTTTAGAGAGATTCTATTTGGTTAACTAAAAAATACCGAGCCTTGGTTTAGATATTAGTAAAGGCAACAATCAGATCAGGAACTAAAGCAGGCATGGACAACTTTTTTCTATAGGGGACCAAATAGAACAATTTAGTATGACCACTTGCCAAAATGAAATTAATATTTTTATTTAATAAAAACAAAAGGTGCAGATATGTATATCCAGTCTTATAATAATAACAATAAAAGGAGACAATTAATAAACTTCAATGGTTTTATGCCCCGGGCGGTACTCACAAAGGGGCTTCAAATGGTTATATTATATGGTTTTCGAATGGGGAGGGGGGCGCTAAAAAGGTATTATGCCCCGGGCGCGAGTTAAGCTCGCTACGCCTCGGATGAGCAGCTATGGTCGGAAAATGATATGTATTTCCCGTACGAATTTGATTTTCCCACAATCGAAGTTTGCTTTGAAAACATTTCACATGGGTTAGTACCTCATCGGAATCGTATTTAGTTCGCAAGTAATTGATGACATCAACTAAAAATGCAATATCAGATAACCATTCATTATCTCCCAACGGTTGATCCGTTTGAGTTTCCCCTTCATTTTCATGAAATTTTTTACTTCTCCTCTTAACTCATAAAATGACTTTAGCATTTTGCCCTTACTGAAAATTACGTCTGCATGTTCTATTTCCAAGTCTTGTAGGAATTGCTAGCTAGAACTGACGATGATTCAAACTTCTTGATTTAATGAAATTTACACATGAAACAACTATCTACAATACGTGTGTGCATTTTAATGTGTTGGTACAACGGTTTTCTTGGTATAAATATCAAGAAAACCTTTGTACTAAAATACAGTGAAATGTGAATATATTATTAGTGTCAATATTTCTCTCTCACCACTCCTCACTTTTCCCTATCATTTTACATTTTCTTTAAAAACGTCTTCTCCCCTTGTAATGTCTTTCATTGTTCGAAATGCTAGAAAATCTTTATTAGTAATTTTGAAATGTTGGTCGACTGAACGAATAAATATTGCTAGTTGCACTATCAGTAATATCAGTGCTTTCGTCCAATTCTATGGTAAATACGACTCATTTTTCCATCACATCTCCAATCGCGTCTTTTATTCTTTTAGTCTGCGATTGTCTGTCTATTTTTCTTGTGGCGGCTCTTCTCGATACTTCTACGAACAGTTTATTCTGGGCATAATATAATTTCTACTTCTAGTAAGCACTCTTTCACAAATTCCCCTTCAGAGAACGGTTTCGAATGTTGCACAACTTTCTTACTAATCACATAGAAAAAACAATTTGTTGCCCGCCAAATTATTTTTTAAATGTTCGATTCTGTCTCTTCTTAGTTGTCCTGTTAAACTTTCATATTTTAGCAAGTGTTTCCTTGTATAATATATTTTTATGTTGTATTCTTTTAAAACCCCAACGGTTTCATTACATATCAGACAAATTGCCTTATCCTTAAATATAACAAATTAATATTTGTGGGTCCACTTCTCCTGGAAGGTACGACATTTTTTATTTTTCAATATTTCTGTATTTACTATTTTAAGGTATTTTAGGACGATTTAATTTTTTCAGATTTTCAAAAAAATCAGCAGGTGTAGTTATTTAGTTAGTTAGTTTATTACTTCTAAATCTTTTGAAACTGATCTGAACGAACTGGTAAGAACTATTTCTCGTTGACCGCTTTTACCATGCCAATGGCATAGATGAAGTTGGCGATGCTTTTACTCATGATACAACTCACAAAACATACATGCAACTATTACTCCCACCACGGCTTTTACGGACATCTCCGAATCGGCAGACGAGTTACGAATTCTCTGATTCGTACAGAAAATATTCGACATTATTCTTTCGCGATATGGCAGCTAGAGTAATAATAATTAAAGAATAATCTTGAAACATATACATTTTTGTAATATTCTCATGATGCAAGTTTGGCGAGCCGGACAAATTTTACTCGCGGGCCGTAGTTTGCCCATGCCTGAACTAAAAGAATGCGAAGAGAAAACTAAAAATGAAGTAACAGTGTAGGAATAGAATACAATGACATGAACAGGAGACGCATTACTTAAAAAATCAGATAAATCTACAGATATATACGACAGAAAAAGAGAGACACGCTAAATGTTGCGTTAGATAAGCTGATTATGGATTTAAATAGAAGAAGCCAAGTCTATGAAAGATATAGTAAGAAATTCAAATTTTTAATGGATTTGCAAGACAATAATATGGAAAACATAGAACTGGAAAGTGCACGTAATTTATTGATTATTATCCAGATGACGTAGACGAACATTTATTGAAATTTACTACAATATAAGCTGCAGTCTTGCACCTCTTGCAGTGAAATTGTTATGCTAATTTATGAAAAGAAACATGTTTTCCCAAATTCTTATACCATCTTAAATAATGTTTTGACGTTGCTAATCACTAACTCCTAAGCGGAGCGCTCATTCTCCAGGATGTCGTATATAAAAAACAAATATAGGACAACAATGTTGAACAATCGACTAAATTATTTATCAGTTCTTTCCATAAATTGTGATTTAACAAAGGACTTACAATGTGATGAGAAAATAAATTTGAGGCGCATAAATGTAGAATGGTTTCTGCATAATTTATGTAAAATAACTAGACACAACCTGTTAATTTCTTTTACATTAATGTCTTACAGTTGCTGTTTGTGTATCTAAGTCGTATTAAATAAATAAAATATTTTATTGTCCTAATTGTTTCGTATGCAATAATAATATTTCTATAAAGAAACCATTTTTTTGACATAATTGCAATTAGTTTGAATAATTACGTAGGCCCCCAAGTAGTGTTAGTCCAGGGCCCCACAAATCCACGGTCCGCCCCTGTTAGTTGTCTCAGGGAGTATTCAAGCTGCTACGATGATCACGCGAGATGAAATCGCGGACAAAATTACTGGAGAGGGCCTAGTTCACTATAGGGTGGCCCTCCGAATGGAGACGACTCCAGGATGCCGCCGAAGTGGGACAAGGCACAGCACGCTGCAAATGAGCGGACCGCTCAGGGAAATGTCAGCGCTGCGGAGAGGAGGGCCACTTCACCCGGGAGTGTAGAGCACACTCCTTTTTGCTTACTTTACGATGCCAAGGGGCACGGAGCGGGGACCATGAGGTCCGACGAGGAACAGGAAGGTTTCTCCCGGGGTGACAACGGTGCCCCAAAATGGCCACTAAAGTTATTCAAATCAACCTGAATAGATGGTGTGCTGCACACCATCGCACAGTAGTGCACCACCACTTCAGCAGATGCATATGACGTGTGATCGTTAGCGAGCTAAATAAAACACTAACAAAAGGGTACGGAATGGATCCGCAGCCAAGACAGACTAGCGGGAATATGGGTTTACGCTGGGCTACCCAAGGGGACAATGCGGTAGGAGATATGCCTCCGTTAGCTTAGCAGGATATTGCGTATATTCAGTATAAGCTAGGGCTGGACGATCTAGCGGAAACGCTGGGAGAGATCGGCCTAAGCATAGCTGCAGACTTAACAGAACGCACTGTGTGGTGGCTGCAGATTTCAATGCCAAGCCCCCAGAGTGGATCTCTCCTACTACAAATCAGAGAAGAATACTGCTGGCGGAGCGAATAGCGACCTACAACCTTGTTCTGGCCAATGAGGTCGGACGGCCAACCTTCTGGAAACGTAATTGTGAGGCAATTCTCGACCGAACGTTTGTGTCGTCCTCATTCGTAAATAACATCAATAGTCCAGTCGAATTAGCATCACTAGCTCTAAAATGTAAAACAATCTTACTTGATATTTTATTGCACATTACTGTTAGGAACGGTTACTAGAATGATAATATCGAAAAACTAACTCGAAAGAAGTTGTGCTAAAGTGGCAAATTGCAAAGTGCAAAAACTACGTGTTTTTTACTTTATTTTACCTATAATTTAAGCTTAGTAACGTTAATTTTCGATCAATTGTTAATGAGAAACTAGTTTTTTTTTTCTCATCTAGATGAGGCACACAAAAAAAGTATTTTCGAAAATATTGTAAATTGCATTTTACCCCTTTAGCACAACTTCTTTCGAGTTAGTTTTTCGATATTATCATTCTAGAGATCCTTCCCGACAGTAATGTGGAATAAAATATCAAGTAAGAATTTCTCCAAACTCTAATTCGATTGGACTACAAAGACTGGCAGATACAAATGTGGCCGGCTCGGCGAAAACTAGCCTGAGAAACGTGTACCTGGGAACGATATATGTTGTTCAACAGAGATAAATCAATTATTTCTGCTCAAAATCGACAGAGCGAAATGTAGCGTTAGTATAAATTTGACCGCATACAAAAGTGTGGCATATATAGTAACCAAAGTTCAAAAGATGCTGTTCAAAAAGATACAATGTACCAAACGATGCCCATTCACTATTACAAATGGCTTGAACTCTGCCCTACACAATTATCCATAACTTTTTATGATTCCATTAATTTCATTTATTAATTTAGATTTAATTAAAAAAATATAGGGAATAATGTAATGTAGAGTTCAAGTCATTTAAAATAGTGTTTGGGCATAGTTTGCTTTTTTTATTCTCCTTTATGAAAAATTATCGGTTTTGGCATTTGCTAAAAGAAAATGTTAAGTTGCAACTAACAACTATAAATGAACCTTTCAGTTAAAAATGTTTAATTGTTTATTATTTTATATAGGTACAATGGATGAATCATGGGAATGATGTGTCAATTAAGTAAATGAATGATGATAAATATACTTCATATAAATTCGAAACAAATAGCTAAACTAGCAAATTTGTGCTGATAAGCTTTATTTGTAACATGTGTTTAAATGCATCATTAACTATTATAAATATAATAAATAACCCATCGCTAGTGTTCAAACGGAATGCTTGAATGATGCCAATTAAAAGGTGTCTTCTTTGATGATATAATTGTCTCTAAAGTTCCTAAACTTCTCAATTAATTGATCAACTGTACATTCACCATGCACAACGTTATCTCGCGTACGAACGTTCACTGTGTTGCTATTCTTCTCCTTATCTCCAACAACTAAAATTACATAAAAATTAGTACCCAATAAAAAAAAACCATCAATATACATACCAAGTATAAAATTAAATTGAGCTAGTTGCGCATTTCTGATCTTCTTGTTCATTGTATCTCCAGCATCCGTGTCTACTTCACACATAAATCCAGCTTCGAATACTTTAGTTTTGACTTCTTGGGCATACTCGTCAAAGCTGGGACCCACGGGAATGACCATTGCTTGGCGTGGAGACAACCAGAATGGCCACTTACCAGCGTAAGATTCGGTTAAAATGGCAACCATCCGCTCAACAGATCCAAGAATCGCACGATGGATAATTACGGGGCGTTTCTTTTCACCGGACTCACTAATTATAAAATAATTTATAAATTGTCTCAGAAATATTTAAAAACGATTTACATACCTTATGAAAGATAAATTAAACCTTATTGGCAATTGAAAATCTAATTGTATAGTAGCACACTGGTGGGATCGTTTCAAAGCATCCATAATTGTAATATCAATTTTAGGACCATAAAATGCACCATCAGCTGGATTAAGCTTCCATGGGTCACCAAATTCATTTAGTGAATCTTCAAGAGCCTAATAAATTGTTCATTAATATACATTCTAACATATGTTATATTTATGTACCTTTTCAGCAATATTCCAGTCTGATATATCACCAAGATATTTTTCTGGTCTGGTGGAAAGACACAAGTTGAATGTAAATCCAAAAATGCCATAAACATGTCTCAAGAAGTCAAGAGCTCCTTTAATTTCATCCTTGATTTGCTCAACGGCACAGAAAATATGAGCATCATCCTGCTGGAATCTACGAACTCTAGTTAGGCCAGTCAACGCACCTGAAAGTTCATTCCTATGAAGAACTCCAAAATCGGCAAGTCGCAATGGTAATTCACGCCATGACCGTGTCCTATTGTCGAATATGAGACTGAAAACAAGTTTTAATGTAATAATTGTAAACATTTGTAAAAATCAAGGACAAGAGAACTGCGCTTATTCCGCTACCAATTCGGTGAAGGAAAACATTTGTCGTCATCAAACTGTGATCTAGTGGTAAATTTAAATATCATTGCGATCGCGCCAGATCGGGCTTGTATATTGCGCAACGCGACATTAGCGGCACATTTAAATCTGCTCTAGTGTTGGTAGTATGCAACAATCCGTGACGCACAATTTTTTCCTTTGGATGTTTGGAATATAATACAGCAGATTTAAATTTGCTGCTAATTCCCACCCAATCGTGTCGTGCTGCCAAATATACATATCCGAACTGGCCCGATCGTAATTATATTTAAATTTGCCGCTAAATATCCCTGCCAGATCACAGTACGATGGCGACAAATATTTTCCTTTCACCGGATTGGTCGACGGAACGGTGTCCTTTTGTATACAGTCCCAGGACTGTATACAAAAGGACAAACATATTAATTTTAATTCATATTAATTTAAATGCCAATTTATACATAGCTTTGCTTTTTATATGCAATACAGTTTAAATGCGTTTTGTACTACAGTCAGGAAGGAAGTACATTGAAGAACAGATCTTCAGCATAGAGAAACTAGAGAAAAGGTGGAAGTGTCAAGTGTGGAAGCAAATAATCTAATAGGTTCAGGATATGGAGGGCTGCTATATATGTGGGATTTACATTTATGAAAAGTGACAGATACAAAGAGAATATCAATTCATATGTAGATACATGTGTGTGATATATCGTCTTACATAGGGCAGATTTGTGAGGAGTTAATGTGGATCAGCAGGTAAAGAGATCGCAGAATCTAAATAGGACTCTAGGGTTGCAGAAATAAACTTCAGATTATTTAATACTGTAAGAATGTAATCGAATGCAAATAGGATGGCTGGCAGCAAGAAGGGCAGTGACATATGATAGGATAGAGATGTATTGGGGTAGATCATTTAGTGAAAAATACAATGAGAGTGAGTGAAAGATTAGGTGGTCAAAATAAAGAAAATATAATTAGTTGGTGTTTTTTGAAAAACGTAATACATCCCTGTCTGTATAAGAAGAGCAAGCCTCTTACACAGACATTAACAGTAATTTATGATTTTTGGTAGGAAATTATCCCAACATTTTAAATAACTCAACTTTCAAATAATGTAATAATAAATTTGGTATAATGACTAATAACATAATGATTATTATGGTTACATTATCGCGATTGAATTGTATTTAAAAATATATCTGATACTACTTACCAATGCCCTGGACAATTCATTGGTTTCAAAGCAAATTTATCCTTCTCAACATCAAATGAAAACATGTTATCCTAAAAATCAAATATTTTAACATAAAACATATGTACGTTGTTTTTAATACTAACAGCATAATGAGCCCAATGGCCCGACGTTTGCCACAGCTTCGCATTGTATATATTGGGAGAGACAACTTCTTGGAAACCACGCTTACGATACTCAGACTTAATAAAGTTAATGAGTGTATTATAAATATGAGCTCCTCGAGGTTGGAAAAAACATGAACCTGGAGATAATTCATGGAAGAAGAACAGTTCTTGTTCCTATAAATAGAAATGATAAAATACAATAACTATTCCATATTATAGTAGTACTTTTCCAATTTTCCTATGATCACGTTTTGCTGCTTCCTCTTGGAATTTCTCCCATTCCTTCAGTTGTTTTGAATCAGGAAAACTAATACCATAAACTCTTTGCAATGTCTCAGCATCAGCTTTGCCCTCCCAATAGGTTGAGGAGCTCTACACCATGAAAATTATATAATTAGTTTGTGTAACATTATTTATTCTGAAAACTTTTACCTTAGTAATTTTCAAAGCCTTTATCTTTCCTGTGTTTCGTACATGAGGACCTCTACACAAATCAATCAATGTTCCACATCTATAAACCGTTGTTGTTGGTGTATCAACTTTTTCATTTAAAATTCTTATTTTGAATGGATTGTATTTAAACATTTCCAAAAGATCCTCCTTTTTCATTTCAAGACGTTCAAATGTTTGTTTTTCTTTAACTATGCCTTTCATTAATTGTTCAACAACTGGATAATCTAAGTTTGAAACCTACAAGAAAATAAATGTTATAGATGTAGCATCAGAGTGGTTATGTATGGTCTACACACCCCCTTATCTTCAATATGCATATCATAATAAAACCCAGATTCAATTGGTGGGCCATAGCACAAACAACCAAGATAAATTCTTTCCATGGCTTCTCCCAAAACATGAGCAGTTGAATGCCAAAATACTGCCTGGGCTTCAGGATCATCGAATTTAAGAAGCTGTAGCTTGCAATCATATTCCAATGGTCTATCCAAGTCCCATAGCTGATTGTTTACTTTCGAAATAACAGAGTTATCTGCTAAACCAGGGCTACAAAAGCATACATCAAATATTAAAACTTCATGAAATTAAATAATAATGGTATTCAAAAGGGCCATATTAGAGGGTTTTTGGCTTCTGTGAATTATAAATGGTACAGGATATAATAAGACCGCCCTACGTTTCGTTACTTTCGATTTTATTCAAGACATGCGCAGTACGTAAATCGCCATAGTACGATATGAATGTGGATGAACATAACACATAGAAATATGCCACGTACTCCACTATTTTAATTTACTTGAAAGGAACTTCGATGATAATTGAAGCTAGAAACTCTAGTATAGTCATATCTATTCATGCTTTAGTGTGTGTTTAGTATGAGAAATAAAACAACTTTTAAAATTTATATAACTTAAAATGACAACACAGACAACCAGTTAGTAAATGGAAATAATAATGTCCGTATTCATAAACGTGTATTGTCAAAAACGATCGCGTTATATGCAACATGGACCTTCAAATGTCATCAACTGGTTATGTTGCAAGATGTTTAATCTCACACGCTCACACTATGTCCGGTTAAAATAATAGCTAACCGACCTTTAACATACAGTCAGTCATTTTGACAACTGATTTTATGTTCCGCTGAATCCATGGCTATTTTTAACCGACGATCAGTGTACAATTAATCATTGGTTAATGATCCCCGACTGGGAAAATCTCCCCAAAATGCGGAAGAATCAGAAATGGTCAACGGCACCGAAATTCAGAAAGCGACGGAAGACCATTGCATATATCATACATACAATTAGGGCCTCCTCAGTCGAAATCCCTGTGCCAAAGAAAATGATGAAGAATCCTACAAAACGAAAGTCAAATTCTCACGCTCAAAGAGTGCTCACATGATCAGACTAGACTAAAAATTCTTGGAAACATTTAAAAATAGCAACTTAGATTTTAAAACCTCTACCAATCAGAGAAAATTGACAACATGACCTTAGAAATTAATAGATTAAAATCTTAGCAATAAGCGAAACTAATGGTCAAACAGAGGCGGCATATCACAAACCAAGAACGGAAAAATATACTTTTCAGGTTCTGATGACACTAAAAATCGCCAGGCAACCTAACAACATACAAACGGAAATGGTTCCAAATCAGAACCCCTTATGACAAAACCATCCTAAATAATCTCACACAACAACAAAAATTCTCTGTAGAAAGCAAGCAAAAGTTTATAAAGAGCAATCATGCAAATTCCACCAGACAGAAGATGGTACCATGCTAGAAGTAGTATACAAAAAGCTGAATGCTTTGCTACTCATCTGGAGAGAAGTTTCCAACCTCACAACGCCCAGGAAGTAGGAAACCGAAAAGTTATTATACCAATGAAGGAGGTGATACCAAAAGAAGTAAAAAATAAATTGATTAATATAACCGAAAAAATCCCCTGGATTTGATCGAAGACAGGAGAAATACCAAAACAGCTTTCAAGAATGGCACTTGTTAAATTGACGCATCTTATCTTATCTGTTATATTATGCTGCAAGTAAACAAGAATCGCTCTGGAAAATCGTGGAAGTAGTAGAAAAAAGTTTGCCTACAGTACGTCTAGGACACTAGGACTGTATAATAAATTAAATTATATCCTTCCCAAACCAATCACAAATAGACACTTTAGGATTAAATAGGTTGATTCCTACTCTAAAGAAATAAAAACTGGAGTTCTACAGGGTAGTGTTCGGGGTCCAGTTCTCCATTAGTAGAGTTTATTAGACACCAGTAACACTACCTATCTCCTGAAGTAGAGCCATTTACTGGACCATACATCTAAGCTAGTCAATATAGTTATGTGATAATTATAATTAGATATTAATAATTTTTAGTAGGAGCTTTACTGTAGACTCTAATCAGCTAATATTAAATATTAGTTAAATACATGTACGCAGATCGCTAATTGCATCTTTGGTGTTAATAAAAAAAATTATACGATGATCAACAATATAAAAGCGGTCCAAAAATTACTAAAGACGAAATAAAATCCGCACTAAAGAAAATTGGCAGGCCACAGGGCGAAATGCATAGTTATAGTTATGCATAGGGTTGTCTATGGTTATAACACAACGCTGTCTGTTTCTACAATTACTAGAAGGCTTTTGACAAAGTATGGCACCACTAGTGGAACTACTGAAGAACAAAGGCATAGACGATAGCAATAGACGAATAACAGAATACTTGTATTTTCAACAATCAGCAACTAAAGAATTAGACGGATATGTCTTAGAGGAAATGGTGGTAAGAGAGGCATTTTGTAACTACTATTAATTAATATCGACTCAGATGCAATCAGTTGCGAGAAGGCCAGAATAAAAGTAAGTATCTAAAATAAGCAGATGATACTGTACTCTTGAGAGAAACCTAACAGAACTCCAAAACATGGTAGCAAAAGTAAATCATAAAAGCCAGTAAAATGGGCTAAGCTAAACTTTAAGAACCAAGAATCAAGTTTAATATAATATAATACTAAAACAATATACCAGCACTAATATTACAAAACATCATCATTAAAAGAGTAAAAAAAGGTAAATACCTAGACACATGGGTTAATCAGAAGTACAATTTAATAGAAATCCATAGTAGGATATAAAACACCCAGGGTACTTTTGTCAAAATCAAACAATTCCTTACAAGCAGAGACCTCAATAACAACATCAACATTTAAAAGCTATGGTGTTTTGTTTTCTCAGTACAACTCTATGGAACAGAAGCATTCTTACTTGGTATGGTTGTAGTGCAGAATCCTAAGAATATCTTGGAAGGACAAAATTACATATGAGTAGGTTTTAAGAAGAATGAATAAGGAGCCAAGATGGTCAAAGCAAGAAAGTTAGAATACCTAAGTGACATATTGGGAGGTAATCAGTATCAGTTGTTACAACTAATAATCCAGGGAAAGAAAATGGACAAGAGAAGCATTGGGAGGATAATGTCCATCCATTCAAGTAATTAAGCTGCTGTAAATAAAACCAAAATATGCATGGTAATTGAACCTCCTTAAAGAGTAAGCATAAAAAGAAGAATAATACTCATTGATTCTAGAAATTCCATATATTACCACATAAAAAGATCAAAATTGGATTGGATATGATGTTTACATGTCACATTATATATAATAAGGTTGAAAAACAAAATTCACAAAACTTAAAATATTGAAAATAAGATTTTTATTCTGCTTTTGGTATAACATGAAGTAAAATGTTTAGTTTAGACATTTCTAAATATGATCCTTTTCAATCTCTTGAAACCTTTTTTTTAGGCTGGCCAACATGTCATTCATGACTTTTGAGCTGTCAGTGCCTGTCATGACAAATAATTTAATTACTGACAGTTTTCTTCATTAAATGGAGACAAAAAAAATCATTGGATAGCTGCATCTATTATTATCTTAGAAGTTGCAACTGAATAGTTAGAAGAAAAAGAAAAAGAAGCAGGGTACACAACATTACATTTGGTAATATTTTGAGAGGAAATGTATACAAATAGTCACACAGGCTCACAGCAATTGGCCAGATGTTGATTCATCTATATGTTATTGGATGACTGGACTTTCACCTAGTCCCATATTAAAATACATGGACTTAATAGATATCAACCATTTGCCAGATTATATTTCTATAATCATTCAAGGAAACCAGTTATTTTCACTGTTAGAATCAGTTCAGAACTTGAGCAATAGAGCAATATTATTTATATACATATACACATATATTCAGATTACTTTTGTATAGGTTATAAACAGACGAAAATTCTAGTGTCTATACTTACATACTATGTTATTTGTTGATATTTTATTTTATAAATTTAATGTTCTACATATTAACACAGACATTTTAGGAAGCATTCCAATTTCTCTTTTGTGAAATTATATACATTTTCTAATAGAACAGTTGTATAACCATATTCACCTAAAGGCTGTGCAATTGGAACAAAAATATGGATGCCAACTAGTAATGCATACTAGTAACAGCATATTTTGTGCTAGTAACCAAATGAAAGGGACTATTAACAGAGGAAGATGATGTAATGCAAAACAATTTATATAACATCTATCAGTGGAATACTAGTAATCCACAGTTAACTACCTATATATAAAGCAGCCAACTATTTAAATTTAGTACTTAATACAAAACACATGTTATCATTAATTGTTACAATTACAATTACTAAATAAAATGTGCTGACATGCTTTGTAAAATTATTCTACAAATAATTGCCCAAAAGATTACTAGTAGTAAATATGTGTTACTTGTAGATGTTTGGAGTTAAAGCAAATACATGACTTCTACATTGCACATATAATAATAATAATAATAATAACGTTTATTGCCCAACAGATGACTCCAATTAGAGGACAACAATATATCATACAAATAACAATAACAAAAAATATATAATAAAAATAACATTACAGACTTAAATAAACAAAGCATTATTCGAACAGAAATTAACTCAAATTAGGTAATATAAACCACAGCAAACTATATAAAATAAATAACATAATAAGAACAATAAAAATGAAATATAATATAAAATAAAATTAGATATTAGAAAATTACGCATGAAACAGATCACTATCTATTGGAAGGTTATTAAAGTTCCTGCACATCACATTTATTGGACTCATGGTAACTAGTTTAGTTCTTGAATTGGAACAGTAGAATGTGAGCTTAGACCTCGAGTTTATTCTCGGCACCAGAAAATTAAGTTTACCCAACAAATATGAGCAACTGATTTTGTTGTGCACTATACCATAAAAATAATTTATACTTATTTGACACCTTCTCTCCTGGAGGGAAGTAAGACTTACTTCCCTTAGTAATAGGTTATTGTCAAACCCCTGTGCAGGATAGATCCCTGTAGACTTAAAATATAAGAATTTTGCATATTTTTGTTGCACATTATCAATGTTGAGTATTTGTTGATCAAAGCCGGGATACCAAATAAGGACGGCATATTCTAACTTTGATCTCACAAACGAAACGAATAGCAATTTAAGTGCTGCTACATTATCGAATGTGCCACAATTTCGTCACAGAAATCCTATCATTTTGAGGGAAGAAGACACCGCATTGCAGATATGCTGATTAAAAGAAAATTTTTGGTCAAAGGTTACACCAAGGTCCTTAATAGTAGTGACTCTTGATAGCGGTTCCTTTACGATGGTATATAAGTACGACAGTGCATGCTTATTTTTAGTGTAAGTCATAACAAAGCATTTTGATGTGTTAAGATGTAGTTCATTCGATTTACACCAGCTATTTACTAGGTCAATGTTTCCTTGTAATCTCAAGCAGTCGGAATCATTTTGAATTGTTGTAAACAACTTAAGATCATCGGCATAAAGTAATTTTTCTGTGTTTAATAATCCTGGCAAGTCATTTATGAATAAAGTAAATAAGAATGGACCGAGATTTGACCCTTGGGGCACACCTGAGGTAACAACGCAAACATCTGAACCATAACCTTTAAAGCTCACGTATTGCTGTCTGGTGTTAAGATACGAGCTTATAAGTTCCGATAGTTTGTTTCCAAACCGCAAGCGGGATAGTTTATGCAGCAGCACACTATGATTCAGACGGTCAAAAGCTTTGGCAAAATCCGTATAAATAACATAGACTGGCCCACCGCAATCTAAAACATTAATTGTATATTCACTAAAGGTGACTAAATTCGTTACTGTTGACCTGCCCGAGATAAAACCATGCTGATGTTCCGAAAATAAGTTTGTGCAGGCTCGATATATATGAGAATGTATTATTCTCTCGAATGCCTTTGAGAAATTGTTCAATATAGATATCGGCCTGTAATTTTGGATGTTACTGCAGTCACCTGATTTAAGTATAGGACAGACTTTTGCTATTTTCCATACCTTAGGAAATCTAGTCGTATTTAAAGTTAAATTAAAAAGTATGAACATGGGGTATGCAAATAACGGAGCACAATCTCGAACCAAATAACTAGGGATGCGGTCATTTCCAGCTGTGTCCTTGTTTGGCAAGCGTTTCAAAGCTTTCTCAACCTCAGCGATTGATAACGCCTCAACATTTATGTGTGAATGAGTATTTGTAGTGATCTTATCATTATAATCCATTATCTGTGATTGAGAATAAACACTGGAAAATAGTTGTTGAACGCCTGCGCAATACTCTCAGAAGTTTTAAAAACGTTTGTTTCGTCATGCAGCTCATTTTGAATACCATCAACTTTACGTTTACTTTGAACAAAATTCCAAAATTTCTTAGGGTTGCCGCTCATATCTTCTTGAATTTTAATCAAATACTCATCATAAGACTTATTTGTTTCAGCTCTTAAGTGCTTATAATTATGATAGTCAGCACTGTATCCATATCTCCTATACAACTTCAGATAATTATTCTTCTTTGCTAACATAATTTTTATCTCACTTGAAAACCAAACTGGAAATTTACATTTAATTTTGGATTTGTATTGTGGCACATGATTGTCTATAGTTTGATATAAAACTTTGTAAAATTCTTCACATGCTGAGTCAATATCAGTGAAATTGTTTAGAAATTCCCAATTCACTTGCAACTTGAAAACTTGCATATAGTTTTGGGAAATCAGCCTTGCGAAAATTATAGGCTTTGCTGCTATTAATATGGGATAGTCTCCCACGCGAATGAAGTTTCGTACTAAATTGAATATTAATAGCTGGATGATGAAGACGATTCGACGACAGGAGACGTATGACGATAAACATTACATTTAAAGTTAGCTAACGTTAAATCTAACAGCCTACCATTTATATTTTCTATGGTATTATATTGGTCTAGACCGTGGAATAACTGAAAATCTCTCATCAGTCTCACTGATGTGTTATTGTAATCATTCAAGCTATAACGAGTTACATTAAAGTCACCAATTATTAATATGTTATTAGTTTTCATTGTAATTTGATCAAAGTTATCCAGAAAAGTACCTAATGTAGCCGGGTTTACAAATGGTGGTACGTACACTACAAATATATAAACAATTCTAATGCCTAGGAAGCATTTACCACCAACTATGTCTATATTGGGCGTACTACTGAATAAAGAACCATCAAACAGTTCAAATTTAATGTCATTATGCACTGCCAGTAGAACACCTCCACCGCGCGAACTTCCTCTATCACTCCTATAAATATTGTACGTACTTTGAAAGAGTTCAGTATTAGATACTGTAGATGATAGCTATGTTTCCGTCAAACATATAAAGTTAAATTCGCCCTTGAGAAGTATTGGCATATACATTGTTGATTTTAGTATTTAAACCCCTTACATTTTGGTAATAGCAGCTTAGTTCATCGTTGGGCACTATGCGTTTAAAGGAACTATTGTTGGTATCCCTTTATCATATTTAATTTTAATGATCTTTTCTCCAGCATCCAGACGATTGTTCAATTCCGTTTTGACTTCTCTGTAAAGGGCTAGCTGTCTGAGCGTGCTATCAAACGATAAATTGATTTTACTGTATTTGTTTCCTTTTAATAATCTGGTCTTTTTAATATCATTATGCACCGCATCTTTGCTGTTCAATGTAACTCATGGGGCGGTTAGATTTCACGCCGGCCAATTTTTTTCCTAGCCGAATGGGATTGGAGATATTATCCATAACGTCTATTTCCTTGAATATATCGGAAATAACATTCTTATCATTTTCTGTGGTGGTTTCTTGTAAGCCATATATGACAATATTCTCTGCGGTCTCTATCCCGTAACTCATGGAGTATTTCTTCAAATGTGTCGTCACTTAAAGTTTTGGTTTGTTTTGATGCTAACAGTTTCATATTTGAGATTTCTTCAGTTAGACTCACTATAGCCGCTCTTAATGCATTTATGTCAACACCGGTGTCCTCACAGCTGTTACATGTCCAGTTAATTCCCTTCTTGCAAATATAACAAGATACGGAAAGATGATCTTCTGTACTGTTTCCGCAACACACACATATTTTTGCCGCATGACTTGTCATTATTGAAGAGATAATAGATATCGCTGTACAGTAATAAATTGTGAGAAATTCTATTATAAAAATAGTTTCGATGTATTTGATCTGTTTATTGTTTTTATTGCTATAATAACTTTTGTAGGTTAAACCGCGAACATACGTTTTATTTGGGTTTACACTTTAAATTCACTATTATTTTTATTAGTCCGTCACAATACAGGTTCATCACAACACGGTGACCAAGTATGATCTTCTAAAATTAGTTTATTACAGCCAAATTTAACCACGAACGCACACGCAAATGTCTCATGTTCATCGAGAATATCTGATAATAGTGTAATAATTTAATATCACATAGGGCTGATATTATTAAACATACTTTATATAACAAAATTCCAAAATAACATACCTGATACCTCTAGCCACTTCATATGGAGTTGTTTTCCAGCTTAACCCATCAACAACTTTTCCATCAGGTAAAGTAACCTTTATGGAGTCAGAAGACTTGGCAGCTAAATCCGCATCATATTGTGCTTTTAATTTATCCCAAAGCACCAATCTATCTTGAATATACTCTGGTGCTGGTTTGAGTTCTCGAACAGTAGATTTGTCACCTGCTGCTCCTGCATTCTTGTCCTTCTTCTCCTTCTTCATTTTGGCCTACAATAGATGACAACCTCTTTCAAATCGATTTATAACATGTATCTGTTTTAATAGTGCAATTATAAATGCTATTTCATCATTATATCCAAGACAGTCTACAAACCAGCGTCGCATATGTCTGCCTGAACACTGGAAGTGTGATTCTGTTTATACGTAACACTTTCAGCATGTTTAACAAAAATAAGATTACAAATAAGTTTATTCAAGTTTCATGCCTTTTCTTCTTTGTCAAGATTAACGTTTTTCATTGCATTAACCACGTTGTCGCCCATTATTTTGCACCGCACAGCAATCACAATCGGCAAAAATCTGTCAACTGTCAAATATAGTTTGTAGCGTTGCCAACACAGAGCATTATAAGGTTGCCAATTGAAGAACCTAAAAATATATTAATATCGATCACGTTCAGTGAAATCAGTGGCTGTCTTTTAATTATGCAATCCTGTCGAATTGTCAATCTTGTCCATGATTGCGACCTTGAATCTGGCTATGAATAAAGCATACATCGGTTTTCTATGCACTTCTTTCTATAATTATAAAGAGAGATATTGATTTACACACTATTTTCTGAAAAAATTTAGTTGAATTTGTGTGTCCTCAAAAGTCTAGAACGCTCAACGTCCTCAGGTTGTTGGACGTTCTAGACTCGAAATTTTTTCAGAATAAGTCGTGAGGTCTGACAGATCTACGTTTATTCTATCCTTCTTTTCTCTTCCCTTCAAAATCTCCCACAGCCCCTTCTCCAACACTCTCCTTTATCCTCTTTTCCACTTTCTGAATCTCCTCCACCAATCCTGTCAAACTATTTCTCAAAATCCCTCTTTGCCGGGTTGGCCCTCTTCAACTCATGTCTGCCATATTTCCATTCCACCATCTTCTTTCTACACACCTCACCAAAACAGCTATTCCTTTAACTGTTGCTCTTCCTCAACAACACAGCTACTATCAACATCTCCAACTACTGTATCATTTGCACCTCCTCACATGTCAAGTCCTTTAGCTTTTTTCAAATTCTAACATTTCCAGTTCACTTTTGCACTTTCCCTGTTGCAGAAAAATAATGGTAAATTTTTTTTTCTTTCTAAAAATCATCCCTAAACTTTCAACTCTGATATAAAAAAATCTATATTCCTCTTTAATTAAAAAAAAACATGCAAAAAACATAGTAGTTTTATTCAAATCCTTCACTAAAAAGGATAAATGAATACAAATATATTTTAAAATACCATTAAAAATACTGGCAAATTTATTTTTCCATGATGCTCTATTAAAAAGTAACAACCAATAATTGATTTTTAGCCAACTTTGAAGACATCGACCTCCACAGCGACGCACTTTGGGAAAAACGTATAGAGGATAATAATCATTATTTATGCCAGTAATATGTGTTCTTAATATAACTGTCACACGAAGACGCTAGTATGCGATACCGTGTATACTGGATACTAGTTTTACATTGTAGGCATTGAGAGCATTCACATGCAGGTTCCATGTAAAATCAGTATTCAGCATACTGTTTCCCCATACCAACTTGTCGTCCCAGCAGTTAAGGCGAATCTCGGAAGACGGAAATACGGTTCAATATTGACCTAATCGCGCGGACTTTTCTAGTCAACAGTTTATAATTTTCTGAAAATATTTTTGGATATTTCACAAGTCTAAGGATGATTTGATACTTTGTTAGGACGAAAATGTTAATTTTTTGTTTCGAAATAGTTGTAAAAAATATGCAAAAGTAGTCAATATTTGCTTCAGAAAAGTATATATTTACTCAGATTTGTAATCAAAATTCAAAAGAAATTCCTCCAAGAGATTGTAGTTTCATATTTCATGTTTTGATAAATACAATTTGATAATGCTTAAGTACAGTAGTATAATGTATAGTCATCCGCGCAATTTATAATAAAATGCTCCATTATTTCGAAATAAATTTATTTCTCAGTGCACACCCCTCCGATTTTTCCTGGGGCGACGGCTTGTACACCCCGCAAAAAAAGTAGAAGCAGTTTCGTTAATCTCACTATGCGTTTTTGGGATAGATTTTCAGCTGGAATCCTCGAACGACATTTTCGAAGATTCGCCTTAAGCCTCGGTTACTTAAACCGCTACTAACTCACGCATGTGCAACACAGTCAAAATTAAGCTCAAGTTTAACTTAACCATTGGGTTAATTAAACGACAGCTTAACTGACTATTGAACAACCGGCCCTAAGGGATAACTGTAACTACAGGATTAATATTAAAGGACAATCCTTTGTCGTTCAGGTAATTGACGCATCAAAATTTATACTGAATCATGGGTCAGCATGGCATAGTACTTACTCAGTTAAATTTGATTCACTGAATGACTTACCCATCTCCAAACCTAAGGTTAAAAGAGAATTGATTCTGTAACTAGTTGAAATTCGACAATTAGCTTTATTGTAAATATTTAGAATCACACTTGTTTCAGAAGTTATTCACATTTAGTCGTATGTATTACAAAATCCATAATTATAATTGTGCATATCAGTTTATTCATGATTTTCCTTAAAAATTAAATAAACAGAGCCAATACTATTGCTTATAGACATATAGTAAATGTGAAAATTGAACATGGCAGCACACTGCCTTTTTACAATTAGTGTATACAATAACTGAATATATAATTTTTAATAAAATAAATTATCTTAATAAATATTAAATATCAAAAACTATTGTTTAAAAATAATGTAATTAAAATACTTGTACATTTTAAGATCATACACATCTATTGAGCATATATTTACATTAAAACCATATGTAATACTCATTGAATAAACCCACAGTGTAGTGTTGAACCGGCAGCACAGTCTGTATATTTCTTTAACAGATATTTATGTATTTAGAAATAAATTAAATAACCAGAAATGTGCAAAATGTATATTATATTATAGTTGATGTAATAAAATGAAACACCATTTTAAGAATCAAGTAAATCACTATACTTCATATAAAGCCTGTATCAAATTTTCCCACAATTAAGTCATACAGACACAATTAAAAATAACTTACATTTTATATTTGTATCATAATGAAGTCACCCACACTGTAAGCTATTTTATGATTTATAGGTAATGTACATAAAAACATTTATTTACATAATTTTCATTTTATGTGGGCAAGTTAATAAAAATGTGCAAAACTCATAAGTTCCCAATCAATTTGTAAGCTATACTTAAAATATAGGAATCAATTAAAAAAAAAGTAAAGACTTTGGAAAGTTACATTAGAACATCATACTCATTTTATGAAAACAAATTAAAATCAGAATATATCATCAACAAACACAATTGAAATTGAACGATTTTCCAAATCAAACATACACACATTCAACAGCATAACATAAGTCTCTTAAAATGAGACTCATGTACTTTCATACTATTTAAATGATGCTAAAACACACTAAACTAAAGATCAACACATCACGTTTTCCAATTATGACGTTGGTTACCACCTTGTGGTGGAATCATGTCTAATAAATATTGCCTTTGAAGATCAGCAGCTCGCTGTAAGTCAGCCATATTTGGTGTTGATTTGCCACTGGCAGCTTGTGCCATCGCCAACTGGTAAGGATAAAACAGTGGCGAAAATTGAAGCATGTGCGCCGCTGCTGCAGGAGGTGCCCCCGCAGATAATGCTAAAAATAATGATGCAATTGTTATATATTTGCAGTAGAAAAGAAAAACTGTAATTCTCACATTGCAGTAATTGCCTTTGCAAGACTTGCATGGCGGCAGCGTTGAAGTTTGCTGCTGTTTCCTTTGAGCTGGAATGCGGCGTTCTAGCTGGTGGAGGCGTGGGCTGTGCGGGAGGTGCTGGTGGTGTTGCTGCGTGTCTCGGCGCGGGGGTCGGCGTTACTGCTTTCGGAACCACTTCAGGTGTAATCGGGGATGGGGCTGGACTGTTTGATGTAAAAACTCCATTCTAAAAAGAAATGTTGGACTTTAATAATGGAAGTTTAAATGCATTCTATACAGTACTATACCTTTAAATCAAGAGGGATGGGAAAGGATTTCAGGCATAATTTATACACATGCAACCTATAATTAATTAATAAATAGTTAAATTATGTATGTTTAATCTATTGCTTATAAATAGACAATAACAACTGTATGAACTCATATTTAAACCCACACAAATGTTTGCATAGCCAAATATAATTGAAGCAACATAAAGATAGGCTTTGAATAAGTATCATGAACTATAATGATGAGTTTTTAATTGTAGTAGTATATGGTTAAATACATTACTATAATTACATCCTCAGTCTGTTATAGAAATCAAGTTTGTATGTATGATCTAGATTGCAAGTATTATACTCACTGTATAATTAGTATAATTTTGTGGAGATGTATTGGGATTCACAGTTTAATGTAGTGAGAGAGCTCAGTACTTTTAATGTTTATAGAGCAATGCCAGCAGCAGCAAACATTTCTGGTTAGGGCCGCCCATACTGGTAAAGTCAAACGTGAAAAAGGAAGAAGCAAAGTTAACCTGCAACTGACAAAGGACCCTGCTACATAATAGGTGACCGTGGCTTGGGAAGCAGAAATTAACGTGGTGATACTTATGCAGTTCTGCCAGGAATACGATTTTGAGATAAAAGCAAATATTTCAAATTACCCATGAGAAGACTTTAGACCTGTTAATTGAATGCAGAGGCAGACAACAAGATGTTAAAAATCAGATCAACTTCATTTTAGGAATGGGAAAAATTCGTGCAAAACTAATGCGGGTGCTGGCATTGCTCTATAAACTATATACATAACGAGTTCCAAACGGCAATAAGAAAAAGCATCCGGCAGGCAAAGACACAGCATTTACCCAGCAGTGTGCAGAAATCGAGACAAAGTACAATGGGTTCATCATGTACAAGAGAGTTAAAGAAGCTGCAGGAATCACAAATGTAATGTAAACGTAAGACTGGCGAGAAATCTCGCAAAAGTTGATGTCGGACGCCTATGTAAACACCACAGGAGGTTTTTCCAGACAGCATCACTTGCCGGTCTGAACACCTAAAACTGTACTCGTCCGTTAACTTGTAAAACATCGAAATGTTTTCGATATTTCGGCGAGTTTAGATGCGCGATAATACTATGATTAACATGACGTCTACGGTCGGATAACGGAATAATTGTTGATTGTAATATTACACAACTGACTAAAATTTTATGGAATGTGAAGTATAAAGAGTATAGAAACCGAGCCAAAAAAAACAGGAAACTGTGGAATTAATTGCCAATAAACTAAAAACAACCCACGTACCACGTAATATTCCCAGAAAACTTACAATTCAAAAAGAGTGGAGATAAAGAGTGGATATATTTTCACCATTGACGGTCATCAAAGACTCTTTAAATTCTTTACGAATATCTGTGTCGTTGTTTTTGAATCTATAGGCCAATGGTAAATTGAAATTTCTAAACTATTTTGGATCTTTCGTTTAGGTGCCATGTTTCAAATAAAACCGACGCGGACGCGAGCAGTGATTGCTCAGTATACACCTAATTATATACTGAGCAATCAGTAACTACGTTTGCGAGTAATCGGGTAAGTTGAATAATCAGTAAATCGCACAACAGAAAGTTCCGCCAATTATTCGTCATAATATAAACGGATATGCGAGTCTCTCGCGACATTTTTGCCGTAAGCAACTTGTTGCCAGTCTAAACGTAGCATAAGCAAAGTTGGAAAACTACACAATGACCAAGGAAAAGCCATACCTGAACTAGAGGGACAACTAGAAGAGTGGAAAAGTACATCACCAATCTATTTATTGATGTCTGGTCAGATGAACTGCCAGTAATAGCAGCTTAAACAGGATCCCCAACAACGTGCAATAAAGTAGAAAAGACCATTAAACTTGCAAAAATTGGTAAACCAAACTAATTCATACCAGATGTGAAGACTATCTTGGTGAATCACAGTTTGGGTTTGGCAACAGTTACGCTACGAGAGAAGCTTTATTCGGTTTATAGATTTTCAGAAGGCATTTGATCGAGTCAAACATGAAAATCTTATAAGATATGAGACTGGATGAGACATCCGCATAATAAAAAAATTATACTGGAAACAAACCGCAGTAGCAAGAGTAGATCACAGCAACTCAGAAGCAGTTAATATAAAGAGAGGCTGTATTTGATCGCATTTACTATTTATGTCTACTCGCAGGCCAAACTAAGTAAGGGGGGAATAGCTAAAAATGTAGCTTCTGTCCCAGATTGGACGGCTACAAACATTAACTTGGGGCAGCAGCCAAGCCAAGCCAAGCCCATCCAACACTGAGTTGAGGCGTATGAGAACTGATCTCGGCCCGGTTCAACATCAGACAGTTAGAGGCATGGCCAGAATGGCTTGAATGGAAAAAACTACCGTACAACGACAATTATTATGGCAAATACTAATATAAAAACGGCCGTCAGTCCGGGAAACTTCTTAAATGGGGAGGCGATGAAAAGAATGTCAGAACGACTTATACTACTTAACAATAAACAGTTTAAGCAAAATGAATATGATGCAAGCTTGCGCACCGACGGCGAACAAAGATGAAACTGAAGCATTTTACGGCCAAGTCGATGAGCTTCCAACACTTCTCAAACCCAGATAACTAATATCATAATAATCACGGGTGACTTTAATGTCAAGATAGGCCAAGGTGACTCCGGAGAATGGGTGTGTAAATACGGACTAGGCATAAGAAACGAGCGTGGTGATAGGCTACTGCAATTCTGTGTCAAGAAACATCTATCAAACACACACTTTAAACTTCATCCTCGTAAATTATATACATGGAAATCTCCTGGAGACAGTGGAGCATGATCCGCAATCAGATAGATTACATACTAATATCCAAAATGTTTAAAAAACGGTCAGACATCTGTTATGACTTTCCCAGGCACAGATGTAGCCTCCGACCATAACCCGGTAGTTAAAGAAGCTAACCGAAAGACTGAAATCTGGAAAACCAATAACACCCACAAACAAACCCATAGACATCTCTAGGCTGAAAAAGTACAAAATGCAACAACCACTATAACCGAAGGACTTAACAAACTCCACAACAACATAACAACATCAACCAAAATGGAACAATGTCAAAGATGTTTACTATACAACCTAAAATTAAACTGTTGGTACAACGATCAGAAAAAGGAGAAAAAATGGATGAGAATAGAGATCCTTACACTAATAAACAAGAGGCGAATTACAAAAAAGAAAAGAATTATCAAGACATTCAAAAAGTTATAAAAAGGAAAATACACCAAAGCTAAAGAACATCAGCTGAAGGAACAGTGCAGTGAAATTGAAAATTTACAGAAAAAGGAAGATAACTTCAATGTACACAAGAAATGGTAGGAACTAACGTAAAGCACCCATTCAACGATAGCAGGCCTGATAGCTACAAACTGAATGATATCAAGGAAAATGGCCCTGAAATACAAAACATCGAAATAAAACATGCCATAAAAATTAAAAACTCAATTACAGGACCAGATGGAATATATAGCAAAATGCTAAAATTGGTTGATGTTGATAACATTAAGATCCTGAGAGATCTCATACGCAATATACATAACATGAACATCCCAACATATACGTTCATCGCTTTAACAAAAAACCGCATGCAACTGATTGTAATGACTGCTGCATGATAGGTTTAATCTGCCACACATTGAAGGTGTTTCTTAGGATTATTCCAGAATCTATAGAAAATGTGAGACACAAATAACAGACACACAATTCGGATTCCGTAACGGATTGGAACAAGGAAAGCTCTGGCTTTGGGGTACTAGCGCAACGCGGCCGCGATGTTAATAAGAACATCTACGCCTATTATATCGACTGCACCAAAGCTTGCGACAGTGTCAATCACGAAAAGTTCCTAAATATTTTAACAATAATGGAAATCGACTATCGCGACATCAGAATTGTATCGAACCTTATTTACCTATTGGGACCAGACGGCGAAAATTAAGATCGATAATGCACTGACAAACGATATTAATATACGAAAGTCGGAGGTGTGTCCTTTCCGCAATATTATTTAATATTTATTCTGAAGCCATATTTAGGGAAGCACTTTCAGAGGACAGTGCAGGAATTGTTGTAAATGGCAGAGTAATTAATAATACCCGCTATACAGATGATACGATTGGGCAGACAAATGCCCGATCTCACACCTATGATGGACAATCTAGAGCTAAAAGTAGAGAATATGGCCTCCAAATGAACGTAACGTAAACGAAGCTTATGGCTATTTCAACAACCAAGCAACAAGTGCAACTGCAAATAAACGGTGAGAGAATAGAACAAGGCTCAAAATATAAATATCTTCGGACCTGGGTGAATGATGAATGGACATACCGTCAACAAATTTTAGCGCGCATAGAACAAGCTAGAGCAGCAATTATCAAAAAACCTATAACTTCTCCAGGTTTAAGACTAGACCTAAGGATAAGATTGATCGTTTGCTATATTTTTCCAATCCTTCTTTATGGAACAGAAATCTGGATGTTAACTCAAGAAACCATTAAAAGAGTAGAGGCCTTTGAGATGTGAGTTTATTACAACATGCTGTGCATACCATATGTTGGCAGTGTCACCAATATGGAAGTGCTTCGGAGGAATAAGGAAACTGAAATCCTCTTTAATATACAGAAACGTAAGTTCCAATATTTAGGTCACATATCCATAAATCAGAAATACGAGCTAGCTAGTAATTCAAGGAACAACCCAAGAGAAAAGAAGTGTGGGAAAACGGCGTATATCATTCGTAACCTTCGGGAATGGTTCGGGGTATCGTCGGTGGATCTATTTCGTTCGGCTGTCTCGAGGGTTAAAATTGCCAGTGATCAGCAACCTTCGGCTGAGATTCTGAACCAAGAAAACGAATAATATAACGGCAGACATGGGTCGACGATAAGACACGCAACGTAGACACGTTTAACCACCTGAATAAAAACATCCTTGCACCATTAATAGACGAAAGTTTGTATAGTGGTCACGTAATGAGAGCGTAAAGTACAGGCAACTACAGAAGATGGTGCAGGGTAAACAATCTCATACACACGGGGCGACTTTAACGGCTAAACGAATACGTTCAATTCATGTGGTTTCAGGAATCGCACCCCAGGGAGTCTATTCTGTAAGTTCAGACTGGTCTGTTACACATGGCAACCAAATATTATATAAAAGCAGTATGGAAATAAACCCAGATAGTTATTTTAGGATACATAGCTGCAAATTGTAAATAACTAAGTATCTGGGTTTTATGTTTGAAAGAGAGATACATTACATACTTGATGTGGTATTGATGGCTGGGCTAGGTCAAACTGTAGACACCAAAGAAGCAGGAGCAAATAGAACATTTTCAATTGTAATGGCTCAACAAAATAATGGGCCTGGATTGGTTAACTGCAAAGAGTTTTTGAAAGAGTCCAAGTTCTAAGCTTACAAAATGAGGGTGGATGCAATAGTATGACTGGTTTCAAACCTAATGATAAATGAAGGAGAATATAATATATAATTATATAAATAATAGAATAATGTGAGATTTTTAGAGTGATTAAGCTATGTGAAGATGCCAGAGGTCAGTCAGTCCTGTCACTGTTGCAAATTCCTATAATGCTATAAGATCCAGGTGATAATTAATTAATGTTTAATGTAAAAAATCAATGTTAATACTACTCTTTGGATTACTCACTAACTGAGACTACTAAAGTTTATCAAAGCACAAAAAAATCATTGCTTGTATTTGACAAAAGAAAAGCGTTACTAAAGCAGAACGTTGCAGTGCACCTACACAATTCCATATAAGTTGAAAATCCTAAAACCATGTGTGACCTCTATTTGCTATAAATTGTCAAAACAATATGTCTATGACATCAGAACATTTAATGCCGTACAAATTCTACTATATTCTACTTACTTGGGCTAAACGCTGTTCAATTTCCTGTTCTTGTTGTAATGCTTTTACAAAGGCAGTCTTCAATCGATTAGTATGCTCTGCTTTCAGGGCTTTTTTCACATTACTTGTTACACACTGTTCACATATAACCTTATGTTCTTTAACTATAAAAGTATAGATTAGATATTGTAACAAACAGGTTTAGTAATATTACCTTTTCCTTTCCCTTTTACTGTCTCCCACTTCCACACAGGTGTAAAGTCTGATTGACACTGGGAACAACTGAATGGTGTAATTGGTGGCTGTGGCTTATTATCTTTAGTCAAGAAGTCTACCACATGTTCTAATCCAACTAGATATATAAACTCGGTGTTACTTGGATTTGGAATGAAGTGCATCTCTGGTGGCGGAGGCTTAGGGGGTGGAATCTGTAATATATTGAATGCATATTGAAATTTGTATTTAATTCTTAACATTATCAGAATTTATTCATATGTACAGCATGAAAATAAAATTTGTATGAAACTAGACAGTCATCTGCTGTAAAAAAAACAACTCAACCTACTACCCATGTGGAATTTAAACTTTAGGTTCAAATATCAACTCAAGCTGCTGGACACTATCTGGTGAAAGAATATGTTCCCGTGATTATTTTGTTGCATTGACGTTGCATAAACAGTTCATTATCTTTATATTTCATAGCCTCATGTACCTCTGTTTATATACGGCATTGTCGCATTATGTGCCAAAGTTGTCAGAAGTGAGATTAGAGTTAATTTCTGGTTAATAGGGTATTGATTGATATAGATATCCCCTCTAAAAATATAATTGCGAATCTATTAATTGACGGCTTCCATGTCACGTAGACGCAGCTTGGCCTCGTCCGTCTCGTTTCAAGCAACGAAAAGTTATTTTACTAAATATCGAAAAAACTAGAAAAGAAAAAAATATGTCGGATAGAACAAGTGAATAGTGCCTGTGTTTGCACAATCGTAAAAAAATATAGTCGTTTTTATATTTGATTTTCAAACAAAAATAGAAAACCTGGCTTTTAAAGAAATTAAAATTGATTCCGCTTTGAAAACTGAAATTGCCGTGATATGAATCGGTATGAACAAATTTACTTGATATTTGTTAATTTAACGTAGAAAACCCTACTGATATAATGATCCATCGTAAATAATAATATTATTCAATTTTACAAAAGTATTTTACGCGTCGAACGGCTGATAATTCGAGGTATGACGAGAGAGTTAGTCGATCGGATCGTTAGTATGACACAGTAATAAACATAATCGCAATAAAAGGGACATAATTATACCTGTAATAGCGTTTTTTCTAACTGCTTCCGAAGAGCTAACTTGGCAGCTGCTTGTCTCTGAGCAGGCGTCTGATTATCCTCTCTAGATGATGAACGCTCCTGAAAATTTAGAAATGTTTAACCACACAACATATAATTTAAATTACGAATCAGCTAAAATATATCTTCTCCATTCCATTAATCAATGAATTAATATACAGGAAAGTGTTACCTGTTCAGGCATAGTTGGAGCTTGAGCTAATGGATTATTAGCTACTACGTTACCCGTCTGGCCGCACAAAAGGAAACCAGTAAAATAAAGTTAGCAAGTAACTTTTTGCATCCACAATTTATTTTACAAAAATATGCAACGTATTGTAAATTATTTCAATAAATAACATACAATTTTCAGTTTCAATTACAATTATTTTCAAATTGTATTAGTTTTAAGTATATAAATTTACCTTTGTTGGTTGTGGAGGTGCTGGAGTTATTGTCACTGAAGGAGACAAGTCTTTAACTCCAGGAGGAAAGCCGGATGTTCTGCCCACAGGCCTTTGATGGGGTTGTGGCACTGATATGTTCGCATTTCGACTACTAATCGGCGATCCAGTTATTGAAGGCCCGTGCAAACTAGATCTAGGAGGAGGAGGTTGCTAAAAAATAATGCCATACAGTCGTTGCTTTTAAAGGGAATTATTAAAGTTACCCCTCGCAAAAGAGACACATTTGACTGTGGATGTTTATGTGAAGAATGTCTATTGTGTGCTGATTGTGGCGGCGTTCCCTTATTCGTAGGAACTTTGACTGTTGTGGGTGTTATACTCAAGCCACTGGGCAAACCGGTGGGTGGAAGAGCTGACTGGGGAATGCTAGGAGGTATAACAGCCACATTTTCTTTTAGCTGTTGGGATTGCTTTAACTTTTTTAATAATACAAGTTTCATTTCTTCCGCACGTAACTCTTCTCGAAGTCTTCGCAGGCCTCGATCCCTGAAAATCATTAGGAATAATAATTATTTCCATTTATTCACATAAGCTACATGTGAGGGTTGCTATTTATGTATTGAGAATGAATAACAAAACCAATAATTGGGGTTTAGAAACTTTTTCTGTTCTGAGATTACACATTTTTGCACGAGTCTTTTTTTAATCGATTGTTAAATTGTGCGGAATTCAACGCGAACACATTATTTTTGACGGCTAAATGTTCATGCAATATCTATGTATGCCGGTCATACTAATGCCCAGGAATGCGTCAATCTCACGATAGGTTACATGACGATTTTGCATTATCAGTTCGTACACAGCTACAATGCTTTCTGGCAAAACGACCGATTTTGGACATTCTATAAATTCGCCCCAAGCGAAGTACGGCCACGTTTGAAATCACTAAACCATCGATATATTCTGACATTGGCTGATGTTTCATCACCAAAGTAAGTTGATCGGCACAATGCTGTTGAGATAATCCACGACGAAAAACGTATACAATGGCACGAAAATGTTTTGATCCAAAACCATTTTTTTACCGAGATACCAGAATTACTCATATGTTGTAGTTTAGTGAGGATAATTTATTATATATGTGAATTTCTTTTAGTATTATAGAGGGTGTATTTAAAAAACAATGTATATATGATTAATTCAGAAGTGTTAACAATGTGCAAGTTTGCTTTGATATATACAAGCAATAAGTAAATAAAAATAATAATAGAGTAGATCATACCTCTGCCTAAGCTCCGAAGGGCTCAGCTCTTTTATAGGGGCTAAAGGCGGCATCTCTCCTTCGCTAGAATCACTGCTGTATTCCGCGTTTCCGTTCGTACGGGCTTTATCCAAGGACCCGTTAATAATCACGTCGGGGCTTTCCACGTAACTTCTTGGTTCCGTTCTGGGTCTTAGTACTCGGCGAGAATTCGGTAAGGTTATTGTACTATTGTGTAAAAGGGGCTGAGACGGTTCAATGAGTATTGCTTGCGGTGCTGGTCTAATAGTACTGAAACAATAAAAATATAATATTAATATATTGACTCACCATAACTCGAGGGCGACATTTGTCATGGATATAATATTAAATTTAAGGCTTGATTTATATTTACTACCATCTTGGTACAAACATTCGTTTCTCAATGAAAGAAGCGGATGTCCTTTGGAACTGAATCTACAGAATTCATATTATTACAACCTTATCTATGGATGACACTTGGTGAATTCATATCTTGGCACTTTTTGTTACAACACACCTTGATGACCTTGATAAATCATCTCTCCTAAGCTTGTTTGATCTGATTAGTCATGCCTAATGTGATTAATTGGTCATGTGGTCTGGTGATTCAACAACGTTATATTTAACTTGATTCATGTCAGGTTTATTATCTGCTATTGTAATATGTACGTGAATTCTAGGATCATCTAAAAGATATATCAAATGCATCAGTAATTATATACATGTCTAGGACAGACATACTATGTAATATAGTATATGATTTTAATAGATAAAAGCTTTCACGTGTTTTACTTCTATGTAATAAAGAAACTTACACAATATAATTTTAAGTTATTAAACAAGAGTGCAAGTGGTGCTTAGTATGCCCATATCATCTACAACATATGGATATATTCTATTGAAAAAGTATGGAATTGTAATTTTGCAGAAATATATTTATTTTATTAGTTATTCTTAGAAATCTGATGCGGAAAATACGTTCATGAAAATTTGCATTACTTGTGTGTATTTATATATTTTATAATAAATATTTTTTTTTTATTTCAGGCAGGTGAAATGAGATTATTATCCATATTTCGTATAATAAAGTAAACATGAATGATTAGGAATTAAAATTAAAGAAATTATTACATTACACAAAGCGCAAAAATAAAGTAATAAGGTTTTCAGCAGAGATATATAGCATTTGAGTCAAGACAACCAGAAACGGTAAGAGAGATCTGCAGAAATTTTTATGGTGGAATAAGGGACAAAGACTAGAAGGCTGGCTAAAATAACTGACGACTGGGGAACTTATAAAGAAGTCCTGACTGAATGCAATGACGAAATAAGGATATCTAGAAGAGCAACCTGGGAAGAGTAGTCAGGGGGTCGAGAAAACACTCGACAGTGCAAACTTTCAGATGGCTCTCGCAAAAGAAAACAATAAGAAATAAAGTTGGATCTATGCGGAAAAATTACGGAACATACACAGAAACCGAAGGGGAAGTGTGTGTGTTTATTTGTAGCGAACATGAAAATAGACTGCCCATTTAAACAGGGATCAAACAGTAGCTGCATACAAATAAAGAACATAATATCTCAAATAAAACTTGCATTCTAGGTCAGATAACAACGAACCAGCGGGCCAAGGTAAGGATGGTATTTAGACCAACTGGCCAAATCCTACAGGCCCATGAGTCTGATCGACTAAATGCGAAGCGGGCGGCATACTGTCACCCCTTCTATGCTGCCTAGTTACAGACGATCATTTAAAGCAACTAGATAAAAAAGGATGATATGTACAAGGCTACACCGACGACGTAACAATACTCGCGGTCGGTAAATTTGACGGCATCATATCAGAATTCATGGAACGTTGGTGTGAGGGAGAGCTTCTCAAAGTTAACCCCGGACAAAACATCTCTACTGTCAAAAGGAACTTAATAAATAAGATCAAAAATACCTTTGTTATAGGTGTCACAATGGACTCAAAACGGATCATCAAGCCGCATATGACAGAAATTACGAATAAAGTAAGGTGACCAGGCGTCCCGAATTTTCCGTCCCTGTCCTGATTTTTCACAACTCGTTTGTTGGTCCGGAATTTATAACAGTATACTGAATTGTCCCGAAAAACAGTAGTGTGAGAACGTAAAAGTAGTGTAGCGGTTATCTTTTGTCTTGCTGGCGTAATTTAGCAGGTATGTTAATCACAAAAAAAAATATTGAAGGAAATTTCCGGGTCTTTTAAGATGATAAAAAAGAAAAACATGTTCTAAGAAATATTCATTCAGAGAAATATAAGGCTACTTAATCAAAATAATTTAGAAGGGTTATAAATTTATTATTTTGTTTAAAATTGCGTTTTGATTTACTGTTAATTTAAAAATAATCTATTATTGATTTTCCAAATCATCTTGTTGGAACCACTTATTATCAATACCGTTAGGGCATAGCATACGACACGTACACTTGGAAAACTGGCCGAAAACGAGTCATTTAATGATTTTTTTAATTTAGTGATTTGGAAAATTGCATACTTGAAGAAACCATCAAAATCTCTGGCGATATTGTCCTGATGGTTCAAAATTCCATTTACGAGAGTTTGAGTCATTGCGAGACCGAAGAAGGTCAACAATTTGATCATTTTTATATCGTAATAAACGTGCAAAAAGCATTAAAACATTTAATTTTCCCATTTGATAATCAACCCCTCATAATTCTTGAAAGAATTAAGATATCGGGTTTTGGTTGATGCCGATGTGTTTCTTTCTTCATTACCTTTCCCGAATTTCGAACTTGAAATCGGATCACAGAACAAAGCCGTACAACTTATAGGGCAAACATAAAAAATGGTGTATTAGGTCTACACTCGAGTGTTATCATCCCCACTATGACGTATGCTCCAACAATCTGGTGGTACAAAGCCTCAGACAGACTGAGCAGGAAAATAGGCAAAACGCAAGAATGACCCACCCACCGCAGCAATTCTAATAATTAGGATAATACACTCCACATGACGAAAGGTAATGGCTTGACGCAAATAAAACTAATATAAATACCCAGATACAACCTGACAGTTGAAAATGAGGTGGTAGAACGCATCAACTCCTATAAGTACTTTGGTTGTAACGTAACCGGCATTGCTGCATTGAACAGGCGAGGGAAGCTTTCACCAAAATTTAAAAAGTGCAACAACTGGAACTTAAAAATGCCCCTTAGAATCCGATTGTTGCGGCGCTAAGTGTTCAGTATTCTCTACTACGGCGTCGAGGCTTGGACACTCGCGGAGGCTACGTATAAGAAGGTGGACGCTTTTGAGATGTGGACTTCCTGGGTTGATCGAATAACAAACGTCGAGGTTTTGCAAAGAATCAATAAGCAAAAAGAAGTTAAAAATAAAAAGAAGGAAACTGGAATATCTTAGACAAGTTGTCCGTAATCAGTAAAGATTACTGAAGACTATAATACAGGATACACGAAGACCTGGACACCGCAGAACATAAGGGCTCAAGAACCTGCGCTGCTGATAAAATACAATTCATGAATTTGGGCGTCAACGCCCTTGGAGGGCATGACACATGAAGAAGAAGACATGACGAAGCCTTACTGGGTAACAATACCTGATAGGACAGAATGGGGAAAAAGGCTACATGAAAAAACTAGTTTACCGAAAAGGATCAATCTAGTTTACCGAAAGATATAAAACCAACTCGGTAGGAGGCACAAATCTTCAGCTAATAAAGAGAATAACTTCGTGTTCCAAACAGAAGCCATCGCAAATTGTGTTAAAACGTTGTTGAAAAGAAATTATAAAAAGAAAGAAATCAATACTGCAACATATAGTCAAGCACTACTGAGAGCACTGACAGCGTGAATAACTCCAGTCGTCATGCACTGCATTGAAGACTTGACACTTTTGTGGGCACCGGGACATCAGGGAATCAAAGGCAACGAAAAAACGTATACATTTGTAGAAGAGGCAAGTGAATAAAAATTTATTGGCCCCAAACCAACCTGCGGGATGCTATTTTATGTTATTAACAATGATGATATCTGCATGACAAAGGAAGAAAATATTATAAAAATATGTAAATCGCGATAGCTCGATATCGTCTGGGAAGCCCAGAACAATTGCGAATATTTTAAAAAGTATATTTAAGATAGAAAAAGTATAATTCATTATAGTAAACAACATTAATTTTTGAATAACTAAACCTCTTACATTAATGACGCACATCGATCTAATAAAAATCGCGATGTTATTTGTGGGATTTTGCGCCATTCTTCTATTTCTGTAGTAGCAACCTCTGGGATGAGGTTGGGGTATGTATTCTACCACGAATTCTTCGTTTAAACTAATCCCATACATGCTCAATTGGATTTCGGTCCAGATTGCATGCTGGACACTCCATTTCCCGAAACCCGACTTCTGTAATGTAATCTCGCACGATTCTTGCAGTGTGCGGCCTCGCATTATCATGCATAAAGGTAAATTCGTCTCCAATGTAGTCAACGTAATGAACTAACTAACTAAAAATATCCTCAATGTACCTAACACCGGTTAAACTTCCTCTACCATGACCACGGTCGCCCCTAATGAGTCGGTTCGTGCTTCCATAGAAATTACACCCCTGACCATGCAGGAACCACATCCATAAGCAGTTCGCTCTACAATGCAGCACTCTGCAAACAGCTCTCTTGGTCTTCGGTCGACATTTTGTCATCGGTCGCGACCGTAGAGGTATATTTTAGTCTCATCTGTGAATAGAAGAGACCCCCATTGCTTCAATATCCAATTCAGATGATTCCGTGCAAACCGCAGGCATGCTTGACGATGAGCTGGGCTAAGTTTTGGACCAATCTCAGGTCTTCTAGGTGTCAAGTTACTTTCCTCCAGTCTTCGTTTTACTGTTCACTGTCTAATAGCCACATTTCATACTTCATGGAGCTGTTGTTGCACTTGAACAGTATTAAGATGACAATTTCTTAATGTTGTTGACTTAATAAATTCAGGTCGGCTATGAAAGGATCCAGTCTCCTCATAACGTTGGCACATTCTTCGAACTGATGCACATGTCATATCCAGCTGTAGGGACTAAGCCTGCTAGCTGTTAGCAGGCTTAGTCCATTTTCTATTAAAGAAATTACTTTTATCTGGTGTAGTATGCATTCAATTGACGGACTTGAATCAAATCAAAGTATGAAAAACGAATAATCTGCTAATTTTAATTGCAAAGGCAATAATTTAAATCTTTCACAAGTTTGTTATTCTCGTTATAAACAACAAATCATTACGCTATATGTGTTTACCGGTTGCCACGCTTACAAACGATAAGCCATCCTGGCAAATTTGTCATATTAAAGCGTATTAAATTGTCGTACCAACAACATATTTGTTTTGTTGATCTGATGAACGGTCCTTAAAAGAATTATAATAAAAGTTAAAAATTTACAGTGGGCCGATTTCTATGCACGCAATATCATATCATATATCATAAATATCGATTTATTTAATTGGTGGTTCTCTCGACACATTTTCACCAAACACTGCCAGTATAGTGCTTTTTGGGCAATAGACGTAGTTGTGAAGTACACGAATTTACGATTTACTGGATGCACATTGCTAGTGTCACTATGGGGATTTCTCTAGTTTGCAGATCAATATTAGTTTGGGACGGCGGATTTGACGTTACTGTTGGACGTGAACAATACAATAAAACACACACACCAACAACAAATTATGTTCTGTTCCAACAGTAGTGTCATACGAACTGAATGGATGGTCATTTCAGCGAAACGACATAGGGAATGACAATATATAATTCTTTGAGTCTTATTCTGTGGCATATTAGAACTGAAGTTTTATTTACTTATCAAACTGACATCAGATATCACGTTAACAGATGCAATGCAAGCATTACTTGTACGACTTTTTTTTATGACATTAGTAGTACATAAGGTTATGAAATGGAAAGTTAACAACAATTTATGCAACATTGGACAATATAATCATGGGCTATAGTTAGTTAGCCCTTATACAACTGAGCCTGAATCCTAACTGCCATGCCTTGTCTATGCTTCCATGCAACACCGTTTACGACAGAAAATATGTAAGTTTGGCATTTGGCAGGTACTAATGTAAGGTAACCAAATATTATAAAAATTCATTGAGGATTAAATATACAAATGCAAACAAGCCTACTACACTGCTTACGATATGGCAACAATTGAGCATGTGAGAATGAAAGTGGTGTCACATTTGAATTGTTTTGAAATATTTTAGGTTTGGTATTTATGTAAATCGACGTGCACAGTTACAGATTTAAAATTAATTTATTCATAAATAAAATTGTAACTACTGCGTATGTTGATTTACATAAATACCAAACGGAAAATGATCTATGGTCTTAATCACATCGCCTTAAAACTAAAGATTTAATTCCTTATACACAACAACATATGGAGTAAAACAGGTTAGATGGAAAAAACATACTACATCCCTCAATACAATAGGCAATAGCCTAAGATGGAATTACTTCCAGGATTTGTAAGATGAAGAAAGAGGGACGAAAAGTCACCACAGGGGGAAAAAATCTCATTTTCAAAACAAGTGACTTACACCACTTTCATTCTCACAAGCTCAATTGAAACGCCAACAGGTTATGTGTTATATGTTATTTTTAACGCGATTTACTGCGAAATTCCAAACCTACAGTATATATATATATATATATATATATATATATATATATATATATATATATATATTTCGAGGCACAGTATGTTACTTCATTAAAATATGAGTGAAACACAATAATACGTTTTTATTTCATTTAAAACATTCTAATTATTCATGCAGTTTCTAATTTCTTCTAGAAAGTCTAAATAATTTTCAACTTTTTACCTTTTGCGATTAATTATGTGTGGCTATGGTGTGTATTGCTTCTCTCCTAAACATATTAATATTATTGTAAAAATTAAGAGTAGTTTTCAGCAAAAATAGAATTTCTGCTCAGTCCGTCTTCTAACCACATACATTCCTTGAACGGCAGCTTGGACTTATAGTATCTAAATTTGTTGTAAATGTGTAATTAATATGATTTAATAATAATAACATATAAAAAATACAAACATTGCAATACTAAATGACCAAGCCCCTATGTCCGTATAAATACGTTTTTGTGTACTTATAGAATAATTTATTGTAAGTAGTATATTAGAGAGCAGTGTTTCTCAACCACAGTGCCACGAGATTGTTGTTAAGGGGTGCCACCAAATTTTACGAATGCACACAACACAAAATATGTGTATGTTCTTTTAATTTTAACCCTATTTTTTGTATTTAACAAAATTTGGTGGCACAATAAATTTGTTACTTATGAAAACTGAACCGTGATGAAAAATAGAATAAGAATATAATATAATAAGAATCACTGTTATAGACAGTAATAGTAGCAGCAATTCTGGGCACATATACATAGGCAGATTCGCTAGAAATAATATATCTTTAATTTTTTTTATGTCTGGCTGCACTATACCAAACATACACTTTCAAAAGAAGATAATAAAAAGCAAAAGTAACCAGACACAGCTGACTTTGAGGGGTTGGCAACCCAACGTACAAGACGTTATAAGTGTCGCTCCCAAACTTATAATTAAATTTAACGTAAATACGTAAATTTAAAAAACCGAGAGTGTTAAAGTGTTTTAGTGGCTGCTCGTGCTACCCCTGGGTAAGTACTTGAGCACCCTAGCGTTTACTCTGTAGAACATAACCTCACTTTATGTACCCACGTGTAGGACATGAGTGAGGCCACTGGCACTGCGATAACAGAGGGACCGTCCTCTCAGGACACCCTCTCGCAGGTAGCACACACGTCCCCAATGCTGAGGGCTGACGACAACGTCAACCCACAAGCGGCGGATGACTTTGTGCGGCCCAAACGCCACAGAATATGTGGCTCAGAATCCCGTCGACGACGAAGAGTCCGTCGAGCGGAGCAAAAACTAAGGGAGGGTACAGTCAGGACCAGCGCTTCCCCGGTGAAGCCACCTGTCAATAACCCACCCAAAAAACGGATGAGGTCGGATGGATCGGCACCTTCTCCAGGGAGCAATCCCAAGAGAAGGTACGACCAGCCAACCAATTCAAAGATTAGCTACGTAGCGGTGGTGAATAGCCACCTCAGAGTAGCTATAATTGACTCGCTTCACCTTTTGGGGAAAATGACGAGTGAACAAGCCACCAAAGTGGAGGGTTGGCTAACTGAGGAGCTGGATAAAACAATCACCAGCTCATCAATATTCACCCCCACTTTTGAAAAGTGGCAACATGCAGGAGAGATTCTGCGAATCACATGTGGGAATCAGGAGTCTTTGGACTGGCTGACAAACCATATAAAGGCTGCACCTGCCCTATGGGAAGGTGCAAAACTTGCAGTTGTTAGGGCAGACCAACTGCCTAAACTAACTAAAATTTCAGTGTGGGTACCAGGGAAACCAGCCGAGCCCCAGGTCATACTACAACGTCTGGCAGCACAGAACACAACACTGTCTGTCAAACATTGGTGCGAATTCCATAGGGAGACCAAAGAAGATGGCGTTCTGCTCGTCTTCGGTGCACCCTCAAGTGACATCGCAGAAATAAAAAAGAGGGACGGCAAAATCTATTATAGATTTGCCACCCTCAAGGTAAAAACCCATGGCGGAGAGGAAATCTCTGGGCTGGCAGACTCTGTTGAAGCGACAGCTGAGACAGGCAATGCTAACCCGGATACTGATCCATCTCCTCCATTGCCAACAGAATAAAATGGGCCTGGTTTTACAAATCACCCAAATAAATTTGCAGCATTCTAAGGTGGCAACTGCTAATTTAAGTTGCCATCTACAGAATATGCAATATAGCATAGCACTGATCCAAGAACCCTGGATTGTTAAAAACAGGGTATGCGGACTCGGCAACAATAACAGCAACCTGCTTTACAGCGCTGCTGGAAACAAACCTAGGACATGCATCTTAACATCTTCTAAAGTTACAGGTACACTCCTACACCAATTCAGCTCTGCAGACCTCACAGTTGTCAGACTGAAAACAGACGATGACGCAGAGATCTATATAGCCTCTGCGTATCTACCGTACGACGCAGCTCAACCACCTCCCAGCCCAGAACTGGCAAACTTGGTGGAACACTGTGAAAAACTAAAGATTGACCTCATCATCGGATGTGATGCCAATGCTCACCATGTGGTGTGGGGCAGCAGCAACATCAACAGCAGAGGAAAGGCTCTAATTGAGTACTTAACCAGTACAAAAATAGAGATATTAAACAGAGGGTGCGAACCAACGTTCGTAACACAAAAACGAGCCGAGGTGATAGACATCAGTCTGACACTGGGCAATATCTCAAGCAAAATAAAAAACTGGCACGTATCAAGTCAGGTATCCATGTCCGATCACCGACTGATACGCTACGACCTAGATTTCGTACCACGTGAACTACCGTCCTACAGAAATCCACAAAAAACTAATAAACAACTATTTTGCAGATACCTATCGGATAGGATGGAGTATCAAGCAGCAGACAAAATTCCAGAATCAGTGGAAGACTTGGAGGCCTGTGTGAAACACCTCCAAAAATCACTGATTTCATCATATGAGGACTCCTGTCCCATAAGAAAGGCGGGCTTGAGAGCCTCTGCACCTCCTTGGTGGAGCGCAGAGATCAACTGTCTCCGATCTAAGGCCAGGAAAACTTTCAACAAGGCCAAAAATAGAAATGATATTGTTCTATGGGAAGCTTTTAGGGAAGCCCGTAGACAATTCAAAAGTGAAGTCAGGAAGCGACAAAGAAATACATGGAGAGCCTACTGCAATGGCATTGAATCCACAGCAGCAGCTGCTCGTCTGAAGAGAGTAATCTCAAAAGACCCTGTACAACAACTTAACTCGATAAAACGGGAAGATGGCACCTTCACGGTAACACCCTCCCAAACTATCGAGGTACTTCTAGACACCCACTTTCCTGGCAACCAACCTAGAGGTCTCAACTTGGCAACTGATCCTCATCTACCTGATGAGGAAGATTGGCTGCAAGCTGACCAAATGATAAGTATAACTAAAATAGAATGGGCAATATCAAGCTTTTCATCTTTTAAGTCCCCAGGACTAGATGGAATATTCCCAGCACTACTACAATGGGGGTTAACCTACATTATAAACACATTGGTGTACATATTTAAAGGTTGCATTGCTTTTAGGTACATACCCAATACATGGAGAGAGGTCAAAGTGACCTTTATACCCAAACCAGGCAAAGTAGATTACACACTTGCCAAGTCATTCAGGCCCATAAGCCTAACCTCATTTCTATTGAAGACGCTGGAAAGGCTCTGTGATCGTGAAATCAGGGACGGGCCGCTGAGAACGTACCCCATACATCCGAAACAGCATGCCTACCAACCAGGACGCTCAACAGAATCAGCCCTACATCTGGTGACCTCAAAGATAGAGGAAACACTAGAGCATAAAGGTTCGTTGCTTGCCACCTTCATTGATATTGAAGGTGCTTTCGACAAAACAACATTTAAGAGTATCGATAATGCTCTAACATCTCACGGGATTCACCCCACTATTAGGGGCTGGATAAAAAATATGCTTGGTCTAAGAACAATCCAAGTAACACTAGATGACGTAACATCAAAAAAAGTTGCAGGAAGAGGCTGTCCTCAAGGTGGAGTCCTCTCACCCCTTTTATGGGACCTTGTAGTTGATAGCCTCCTCCTGGAATTAAACAACTCAGGATACTATGCCGTTGGCTATGCCGACGACATAGTGATCATGATAAATGGCAGTTTTGAAGGTGTACTCTGTAATCTCATGCAGAGTGCCCTACAGATTGTTGAGAACTGGTGCGATAACCATTCGCTAACAGTTAACCCAAAAAAGACAGAGCTGATATTGTTTACGAGGAAGAGGAAACTCGAACTCATGAACATGCCAACTCTTTTTAAGGTCCCTCTGACTCTCACTGATAAAGTAAAATATCTAGGATTAATCATGGATACAAAACTGAACTGGAATGAGCATATAACATCCAAGCTGCAAAAAGCTTGCATCTCATTCTGGCAATGCCGCAGGGCGGTTGGTAAAACATGGGGTCTGTCTCCCAAGATCACCCAATGGATATATACCGCGATCATCAGACCAACTATCGCATATGGTGCAATAGTCTGGTGGTCGAAAACCAAACAAGTTACAACAATCTCAAAGCTATCACACATCCAGCGGATGGCGTGTCTTGCCATCACCGGCGCTATGAGAACAACGCCCACAGCAGCTCTTGAAGCACTGTTATGTCTACAACCACTCGACCTTCTAATAAGGGAGACTGCAGTAAAAACAGCATTAAGGCTATCTTCACTCAACCTGTGGCATGATAAAGGTAGAATCATTGGACACAGGAGCATACTGAGTGAAGCTATCAAACTAGACCCCCTCATAGAAGGTAAGTGCGACAGAATTCTACCCAAATACAGTTTTGTCAAACACTTTCAGACCATCATCACAATGGATGGTACCCCACAAGGCGCCAACATAACCATGTATACTGATGGATCCAAAACTAAGACGAGAGCTGGCTATGGAATTTTCTCACCAGAACTCGATCTCAAGATAAGTGCACCACTTGGAAGACTCACGACAGTCTTCCAAGCGGAATTAACAGGAATACTAAAATGTGTTCAAATTTTAGCTGAACGGAATATTAAGGATAAACATATCCAAATACTCACCGACAGCAAAGCAGCTCTAAATGCACTAAATGCCAACACATTTGTGTCGAAAGAGTTATATTCATGTCTACACAGCCTGGAGGAGCTAGCTAAATATAACAAACTAGAACTCTGCTGGATAAAAGGACATAGTGGCATCAAGGGGAACGAAATAGCAGACGAACTTGCCAGGAAGGGATCCTCACATCCTCTAATAACCCAAGAGGATGAAATACTTTCCGCAGGTACTCTGAAAAAAATAATAGAGCATAGGACACATGCTCTACATAAGGTAAGATGGCGAGAAACGCCGGGCTGCAAACAATCAAAGGTTGCAATCAGGCAGCCTTGTAAAATTGCAGCCACGGCCCGCCTTAACTTATCTAGAACCAGTCTGAAATTATTGACTAACATCCTAACCGGCCACTGCCGGCTAAACAAACACCTACACACGATGGGCCTGGTGAACAGCCCGTTATGTAGAGGGTGTAATGAAGAACTAGAAACAGCAGAGCATGTAATATGCCTCTGCCCAGCTCTAGTAAACACCAGGCATCAAATACTAGGGGAGTGCTGGCCTAGTATGGTCAGCATTGGCAGCTCCTCACCCGCCAGGGTTTTGCGGCTTGCACGCAAAATTGACTGGTGGGACGAGTGAGCAGCCTTTAAAGGGAGGTTTCACAATGGGCCTATCTTGAGGCCTAAGTGTCTGTAGCTATGCTACCCTCCAGCCAACTATCCAGAACTATCCAGAACCAGACACAGCAGAAAAACACCTACAAAATGAACGAATAAAAGTAATAAGAGAAAACTGAGAAATAATAGAAATATGGATATATTTCAAAGAAGCGAGGAGTTTAAAACAAGCTACCCAAGGCAATATAAAAGAAGAGCTCCCACAAAGTAGGAATACGTAAAAAAAAACATGGAATAGTAGAGATATCTAAGGAAAATCCTTACCACAAGCTAAGAAATGGAAAATCCCAGGGAACGTCATGATAAACGGGAACAATCGAAATATATTTGCGGTCAAATCGTGTTAGAGCAAATAAGAAGAACTATATGAGAAAATTAGTACTATAAAAAACAGCAAACGTATATGAGGCAATACAAGAAAACATACTGAGATATGCAATGGAAACAAGAATATAATTGCAGATGATTTTGAAAGCCTAGCAAAAACGACATACAATATAATTGAAAAACATATGGAATGGAGAATTCATCTAAATCAATTATGTCGATATTAAACATATACATAATTTGAAATAGACCAAAAATAGAACAAGTAGAATCATTTATATACCTAGCAGCAACATTAAACAACAAAGGTAGCATATATCAGGAAACTTACAAATAAATATAGGCAGTCAATAACTATTATTTTCAAACAGCAAATATCAAGGAAAACTATAATTGCACTATACAAGACCTTTTATAGAGCAGCATTAATTTACAGAAGAAACTCATGGATATTAAATCAGAGAAACAAGAGAAAAATGGATAGAATGAGTAGAAAAAATATTTGGTGTGGACACAACACGACTTTCCGAATATCATATTTAATTTTGTAAAAGAAGCATTTTGGGAGCAACTCAGCGAAACAACCGATACAGACAAAGGAGAACTTTTCGTTACGGGTGACTTCAACAGCAGAATTGGTAAGGAAGTAAAAGATAACGACTTGACAAGAGGAAGATATGGCGAAGACGTACCAAACCAAAATGGGAAGAAAATGCTAGATTACTGTAGAATGAACAACCTAGTAATAACGAACACAAGGACATATACAAATACACAAGGGAAGTGGTAAGCAGGAACGAAAAATCTAATAGATTACGTTTTAATAGAAAAAGGAAAAAGGAGCAAAATAATAGATACAGGGCAAAGAGAAGCTGGAAGTGAAATTGGAAGTGACTACAATCTAGTTGTGACGACATTTAAGGAAGACTGCCAAGACGAAAGGATCCAGCGACCAAATATAGCAATAAACTACAACAAGATAATATCATACAAACTTAGAGGAAAAGAAACAGTAATACAATATATGGAGAAAATGGAGATGAAGATAACCAACGATAGAGAAGAAGTAGAGGAAATGTGGAATAACCTAAAGAAAAATATGCTTGAGACAGCAAGAAGAAAAACACAAACAAGAAACAACAGACAGCCTGGTGGTCGGAGGACATACGAGAGAAAACAATGGAAAAGAAAAAAACATGGCAAAGATATCAAAAAAAGCATGGCAAAGACATCTAAACGACAAAAATAGCGAAAACTACAAAAAAATACAGAGAAAAATAGTAAAAAACGAGGTTAGAATAGCAAAAACCAGGGAATGGGAAAAGTTCGGAGAGACAATGGAAACGCAAGGGAAAACCAAAAGCTACTTTAAAAAACCCTAAAAGATTGCAGGGAAGAAAAAGGACAAGAAATGAGATACATACAAGACAAACAAGGAAGAATGCTGAAGGAAAACGAAGAAATATTAGAAAGATGGAAATAATATTTTGAAGAATTACTAACCTCAAATAACGACAAAGAACAAAAGAGAAGAATTAGAGACAAGAAGAACACAGAAGCAGATACAGAGAGTACCAAGGAACACGAACTACTAGAAATAATAAGGGAATTAAAAATAGGGAAGGCACCAGGACAAGACCAGATTACAGCGGAAATGACCAAGCACCTGGGCCCAGTAGGTAAAGAAGAACTACGGAAACTACTGAACAGCATATGGAGGAAAAATACCATACCAAAAGACTGGCAAACAGCACTAATCGTACCGATATACAAGAAAGGGGATAAGACGAAATGCTCAAATTATAGAGGCATAACACTAATAAGTATAGGGATGATACTATTAGAAAAAACAATATACAAGAGAATAATAGCAAGAACAGAACAGACACTAGAAGAATCGCAATGCGGTTTTAGGAAAGGAAGATCCACACTGGACAACATCTTAACAATAAAACAAATCACAGAAAAAAGAACTACAAATAATAAAAACACATATTTAGGATTCATAGACCTAGAAAAAGCGTTCGACATGATCCCAAGAAACAAATTATGGAAAATCCTGGAAAAGAGAGGTGTAGAAAGAAAGATAGTCGAATTAATACAAAACATATATAACACCTATGCAATAATACACAAGGGACAAACATAAAGAACATTTAAGATAACAACTGAACTCAGACAAGGAGGCGGGCTCAGTCCTACGTTATTTATCATATACATGGATGAAATAATGAAGAGCATGAAACCAGAAATCAAAAAGCAAATATAGGGTACAAAAACCATGCAAGTGGTAAAAATATCGGAAGGAGCATTCGCTGATGATGTTGTAGTGACAGCAGAAAATGAAGCTAATCTGACTAAACAGACATCTAGAAAAGTATAATATGAAAATGAATGATAACAAAACAAAAGTGATGGTAATTGGAAACCGGAAAGAACAAATAGATATAAAGATAGAACAATACAAAATAGAGCAAGTAGAACAATTCAAATACCTAGGAGTAGCACTGACAGAAGAAGGTGAACTTAGTAACAGAATAAACAACACAGTTAAAACATACCATGCACTGTGCAATATACTGATTAACAAAAAGAGATCAGCAGAAGGACAAAAATAAATATATACAAAAGCATATATAGACCTATACTGACATATAGAAGCGAGACGTGGAAACTAACGAAGAGGGACAAAAGGAGAATACAGTCAATGGAAATCAAATATCTCAGAGGAGTAAAACAAGTTATGAGAAGAGACAGAATAAAAAATGACATCAGAGAAGAATTGGGAATTGAAGCTATAGAAAAGAAACAACTAAACTGGTGGGTACATTTAATTAGGATGGACAAAAAGAATCAAACAAAACAGGTATGGGAAGCAAGAACTGGATATAAAAGAAGAAGAGGTAGACCAAGAAAAGAGTGGGATAACAGAATAGAAGAAATAATAATCAACAAAGGAAAGACAGTTATACAAGCAAGAGAACTGGCAAAGAACAGAAAAGAGTGGAAGGATTTTACAAATGTATAAACAACAACAATAATTGTTAAGTAATGTAAATGTAATAGCCTACACCGAAAGGTAAAAGGCAAATATATATATAACTAAGAGTCTACCATAAAAAGGAAATAACTCATTGGAATTATCTTGAATCTCTCTGAATAATAATTGTAAATGTTAAATAATTTACTTAACAACTCAATAGAGACATGTTGCAAATGAAAAAGTTATGTATTATTTCATTTCTTGAACAACTTTTGAGTCAAGAAATTGTCTTGTCTAGAATACCCTTAAAGTAAGATCCCTTTAAAATGTACTATTTTATAATTGTTTGTACTGTTACACAGCTTATAAAAACTATTTTAGATTCACCCTCAATTTTATGTTTTATTATTCTATTAATTTCAAATATCCATAAAATCATATCCATTAAATAGAATATGCTCACACATGTTAAATTCACTCACCAATCATTGAATTTTCAACAAGTCAAAAAAGGTTGAATTTCACATAATACAGACTATTGTACATTTTAGCTTAAAACTGATTTCTACAATATATGTAACAATTGTATTATTGTTTTAAATGAACTTTGTTGATTTAAAAATATAGAGTATTAAGATTATTATTGTAATAATATGTATTTCTAAATTATTGTAAATTGAAGGTATAGTCTTTTCTTCTCAATCAATGAGTTTATTTTATTTTTTATTGATTTATGTTTATAACTGACTATACTAATCATAATAAATTTTTAAAATAACCTTTATACAAAAGTTGAAATTAAACAAACTTACAGAAAAGTCCACTCATATTCTGTGAAATGTTTGATAGTGTAATGATTTAATAAATAAAGACAACAAACAAACAAACAAAATTATAAATGAAATACAAATGTACATACATATATGTAACTAATATCTTGTATAAAATAAGTTGTACTAATAAAAAACAAAAATTTGCAAATTTAATAAGAAATTAATTTAATTGTGTAATTTGTAAATGCAGAATTAATAGTAGAGTTGTGGACTTATTGAGAAAATTTGGAATCACATTAAATAGCACCAAATGAAAAATAAACATTTGTATGTTTACATAACCTAAAACGTACTTTATAAATTTCAATTCATGTATTTAGGATATGTACGGAATGCAGATTCTTACGTCTTTAAACGATTTTATTAGATTTATATTCGTAAGATCAATATAAACAATATATTTTTGTATAAATAAGTGAGGTTAGAATATTGAATAATTAAATTCAAACGACACGCTGCACCTGCATTAACGAGACCACTAAATATTTAAAGCGGCTATGTCGTATTACTTCTTTGCATATTTTAACTAAAACCACCTCATTACATATAATTAATAAATATTGCATACTAAAACTTACCTAACACTCAAATCAACGACAGCCTGATCAACGTCCATCTTCTCCATGAGCGGCCGAGATGAATTCGATTGCCTGCCAGAAACAAAACAATCAGTCACTAACTTTTAAAACCCATTTCGTTATTTGTAGGTTCATAAACTGTTACCATTTTGCGATTGAAACTAGATGTTTACACGGCGGTTGAATTTTATTCCCCTGCGGATTAAACACGTTAAGTAACTGGAGAAAGTAGACCGCCGCTAACAAAACAATGAAAATATAAATACATTTATAAATGAACTACCGGTAAATAATTATCGAGAGTGGTTATAATCAAGTGCCAAGCTACGGCATACGTCCGCACACAATAACCGCGTGTAGTGAGCAATTGCTGTGTTGCCACACCACTAGAAAAATCCCACCCAAACCGAAATTCGTACTATCGGAAAATAGATAAGTTTGTAGCACTATCGGCGGTTATTAGTTAACATATGAATAATCAATAATAGTACATGCTCATTAAAACGTGTAATGCAATGAAATAAACTTACAAAACAATAATTGTGTTATTATTGTCTTTGTGACTTAGCGGAACTTGTAAAATAAGAGTATATCTAAAAGATCAATGATTGACTAGATCTTACATTTTTATCTAAAATTTTACCACAGTGAACTATAATAAATTTATTAATATTTTTGTAATTAGAATATGTACGTGTTTTTTTAAATAATACATTTTCAAATATAGAATTATATTCACTCAATTCATGTATATGCCGTCCTAACACGAATATTTTACAAATGACCTGCTTTTAAGCAATTTCACGATACACCGATTAATCGCTGATCTAGCGAGTCTTAAAAACAATTACCTCCATATACATATTTATCGACACTAACATCACATAGACATGATTTATTAAGAAAATGTCCTTGGCACAATGAACGGTCGTATAATATTCAAGAATGGCAATATATTCATTTAATATAAATATATGTTTAACAACATCTGGTTAATAATGTAGTCAATTTATTACTTTAATATTGATTCTAAGAAATAGCTACACTAGAATTCTGGAGGATAAAATACATCTCCGCCCCCTTCAATTGGAGAAGGTTACTGCAACGCCGTTCCACCAACAGCTGCAAAATCGGTACATTTTTAGGCCGGATATTTAGTTGCGAAAATGTGTTTAATTACTAGAAAATTTTCGTCTTCAAGGGCAAATATCTTTAAAAAAGTTTCGTACAGTATTAACATTTTTTCAGTTCTAATTTATAATTTTACATATACTGACAACTTAAGGGGGGTTTATGCGGGCGGACAAAATAATAAATATAATATAAAAAGTAAATTTCGGCTAGCCATAATATTGCGTATTGTAAGTAAATAAGTTTGAATTTTTGAAAAGTTATTATTATTATTGTCCATGATTTGTCCACGTTTGTCCAACAAAAAAATTCGTTTGTCCACCCTTCAAAAAAAAGTTACATCCAAAATAAACTTTTAAGTCTTAACTTTTTAGCTGACTTATTTTGCTTTGAAATTTTTAAGCGGAATAACAAAATTTCGATTGTCCATTCCACAGAAGGGAGATAAAAATGATGAATTAAAATAGCAATGGATATGAGTGTATTTACACTTCTATCCGCACAGTCATATAAATAAGATCTACAATCGTTTGTGCTTTTATTATTTTCGTTTATACACCCTTCCCAAAAGAATTAAATTTAAAATTAATTATACGGCCCTGAATTTTTCTGAATGTATTTTTTCTAAGTATGATTGGAATCGATTGTCCATTTATTATTTCGGTTTATCCAACCACAATTGTCGTTTGTCCACAATTCATAAATAAGTCAATAATAATTTAGAATATAAAATAAATGATTTCGGCCCTGAATTTTTCCAAAGGTATTTTTTTCTAATTAACATTAGAATCGTGGGTCCATTTATTATTTTCGTTTATTCAACCATTAGTTCAAACACCGCTCATCATAAAAATTATTAACAATTTAAAATATACAAAAAAATGTCTCTTCAACAGTGCAAAATTCAGAGATAATTTTAGTTACCAATTAGGATTTGTAGTACAATCCAGAATATTATTCCAAATTTTTAATATGGCGGCTAAGATAGTACCTCGATCTTTATACACAGTTGTTTACACCCTCAGTAGCACTTTTATTTTATAAATTTGAAAAACATATTTATATATTGTTCATCCATCCAGTTTTTAAACATAGCGTAATTACAATACGCAGTGGTTAATATTTCAACCAAAGAGTCAAATTCACATGTATTTTGAATAGATCGCCTCTTGCTATTGAGAACTACGTTACAGCTACTACCGTTTCTCAACATTTCATATTTCTTATCGGTCTGCCATTTGCTGCCATATCATTTGTACTTAGGACCTTCCTTTTCATATTTATTGCCTTGCTCCTCCCAATTTTTAAATATTTACCTTTTCTTTAATTTCATCATTTCTTATATCAATATTCCGGATAGTTAGATTTTGAATCTCGTAAAATTATTAATTAAAGATTCTTTGAAACCTGAATATCTTTTAGTAAGATTGATTTTTTATCACGTGCTTCAGTATTTAAGTCTTTCTAATTTTCTTGTTCGTTCGATTGTTCTAATATAGATATACTTTCTATTGATTTATGTCTAATAACAAATGTATCATGGCGCATTGGTACGTAATTTGATCCCAAGTGTTTCAAGGCCTTAAAATATGCTTCACATTCAGAAGAAATTGCTACATTAGAGGATGGAGTGAAATACCCTGCCATTATGTCACTCCAGATAGGAGCATGTTTGGCTATTTTCACTAAATAATGTACAAGATTTGCACAATAAAAAGCATTGTATATATCTGTTTCTACAATTTTAGTAGATATTTCTTCGGTTCGCTCCCTAATGTTGTTTACAAATTAAACTAATAAAATTCATATGTAGAGGGTGTATAAATTAGGGATATAAATGATGTGGCTCTATTAGAAATCATCCCAAAAAAGCTGGACCGAACAGTGCCAACTACAAAACATGCCACTATACCACAAAGGTTACTGCTGTATTTCAATTCGAGCAATTATCACAAACACAGAAAGACCGCGGATTGTTGAACAATGAAATTATAAAAAAAACAGTTAAAATCGTTTTATTTATTATTATAAAAATTAATTAATTCTAAAATGTATATTTTTGTAATATGTTGTTTATGTCTGTTGTAAATAAAGATCTGGCTATACATATTGCCAAATTACTTCACAATGGGCCTGGGACTTACTCGCAGGCAAAGTGATCTCTTACCGCTTACGCTACCCCAATAGTTATTCGGCAATGCAGGATTAAATAATATAATTTCTAATCTAAAATCATACACAAACTCCCGTAGTCGTGACAATATAACAACGTTGTTCCAATATGCAATACATACTCATGTGAATGCAAATGTACCTGTCTCTAAAATGGTTCGTGAGGACTGAGGAAGCATGGTATAATTGGTACAATATTCTTGTATAAATATTTTCGAAGCAACATCGCCACCTGAAGTTCTTTCGCCAATTTATACACACCCTGTATAATAATGATTGTGAATTGTTGATAAACGAAAATAAAGGTTGGGCAAACGAAAATAATAAATGGACAAACGATTTCAATGATAATTAGTTGGAAAATAAATTGTCAATAACTTGTTGGTGAAGGGTGGACAAACGGAATATTAGGTTGCACAAGCGAACATAATAAATGGACAAACGATCTTAATTAGAAAAAATACCTTTAAAAAAATTCAAGGCCATAATAATTTATTTTATATTTAATTTGTTAATAACTTTTTTGTGAAGGATAAATGAAAATAATAAATACTTAATATAATTTTTCTAAATTTTAAATTGTTAATAACGTTTTCGGGAAGGGTGGACAAATAAAAATAATGGCTGGACAAACGATTGTAGATCTTATTTACATTAGTGTTTTAGACGGGATTTTGCCACTAACAAGGTGTTTTGACAGATAGGAGGTTGGAAGTGTCAGAATTCCATGCAGAAATCCATGCACTAAATCGCCAGCCGTGTCTCACCCTCTATTTATTACTGTGGGAAAGCTACAATAGCTTTTCTATCAATAGCTGGGAAACTCATACGGCCTCCTCAATAGTTGAAAATGATCACATGCGCACTCATGATTGGTTGATTGAAAGAGGTGTTTATTTATCGCCTCAAAACAATGAAATTCAAATAAAATATAATTCACTAAACTGTAATATGTTTTTGTTCAATATATAAATAATATGGTATATTTTGCCCTGGCGATGAATCGTCCATTCCGCAAATGTTCGTTATATACCACGGACGATGGAAGGACTTTTTCAGAGATGTTCTTAAAATAATCGGGGGATCGTATAAAAAGCATTTCAGCTAAATTTTATTTCTGTTTGTGCACGATTGCAATACTTTATCGAATATTTTTGTAAGATAACACAATAATATATTATGTAGGCACTACTTCCAATGACATCCAAACAAATTAATGCTAAATGATAATTTTAAATATTTCTTAAACATGATTATATTCAAATTTTGCGAATATAAATTATTATTTATTTATTGTTTGTTACTAACATTTTCATTAATAATTATTCTTAAAATTTAGATATTTTAAATGAAAATAATTAAAAATTAAGTTGTGCAGAATCAAATTGTAAACTTATTATAAGCCAATACAATTTACCTAATAAATTAACAGGTGTATAATAATTAGCAGGAAACAATCTCAATTTTCAAGTTTTTTCAAAAGATTAAATAACAGCTTACACAGAATTACTTTTCATGTATTATAGGAATCTATACAATATTATATCGATATTCTATAATTTTCATAGTTGCTTTAAAATCCAGTGTCCATGTAGATAAGAAATATCCAAATACATAAAACCATTTAAGTTATTCAAAATAATAATTTAGAATACTATGCAACATTTCTAAAATAGTAATCAATATTTGTTCAAATATAAAATAATATATAAAACGCGATTTTCTTTTAATAAAATCTTTTATCATATCTATACATACGAGGTGAGTTTTTTATATTTACCTAGCCATGAAAACAATATGCTATCGCGACAATGCTCTAATATCAAGTTTCTGTGACATTGTATATATAGTGGCATCGCCAAGTTCGGTTCCAATTGCTTAATTTGTCATTTTTATATTAGTTTAAGAGGCAAAAAAGAATGATTTGCAACTTGAACACCGAAAGAAGGCAGTAGCCTAAAGAATATCCGTGGGGATATACTGGGGATGAGAACCTGAGATCCTCCCACGAAACAGGAGTTAATGTAATTGGTCTATAAAGGCTATGTACCACCATGGACCTCGCCGATAATACTGGGAAGATAACCAAACCTGATCATTTAGAGGAAGTAAAAGTCGTAACAAGGTTTCCGTAGGTGAAGGTATGGATGGATCATTAATGTTTCGGGGGCGACATTTGTGTGCCACACGCACACGTATTGGACTTGTGAATACTTGATAATCTGAAAGCTATAATTTTGATATAGAATGAGGGGCTAAGTAGCTTGAGCGGTCGGCACGCGGTCTAATCTCTGCATTGGCTCCGTCGTCCACGCTCACCACCCCGTGCACACACTATAGTTACAGTTGGTCTTAAACTAATCAAGAAGGCGAATACGCAAATTTCTACGCGAAAAGTGATAGCCACAGTTTTTTGGGATACCTAGAAAATTCTCGTAATTAAGTATATGCCAAAAGGGACTACAATAACGGGGAATGTCTACAAAGACACAATTAAGAATTTAAAAGTGGCTATACAAGAAAAAATACCCCATGATTATGTTCAGAAACCCCGGTTTATTGCAGGGTGCAAAAAGCACGAATTGTTCAAGAAGTAGTCAATGAATGCGGCTTTAAGGTATTAGAACCTAACAGTCCCGACCTTGCACCAAGAGATAATAGTCATAGGGGGACTATTATCTCTTTCCAAAATTAAAAAAACACTTGAGAGGTCGTCGCTTTTTATCGACTTGGAAATTTCCAAAATAATTGTTTTTCGAATACATAGCGTTATTAGAAAAAACATTGGAATACGTGTATTACTGTTAATGGTTCTGAAATATAAAATGTTGTTTGTTTTTTAACTCGTTGTTTTCATAGATAATATAAAATAGAAAACCGTAATATTTCAATTTATAATTTTTTCCCTATGAAGGAAATACATCAAAATAGTGAGAAACTAATTTTAAAATGTCAAAGTTGTTGGCATTTATTTGTAATTCTGAACATGCACTTATCAGAGACATAAGTTTACAATTTAAAAATAATTAAAACCAGAATTTTCATTAATAACAAATAATTAGACATAAACAACATTATTGAGCAAGCGAATAAACATGCACTTGTTTTAGTCCAATATTATTCATACATATGTAAATAAACAGCTCTTGAATAAAAGGAGCGAGGACTGTTTTCATTTTGTAAATCAGAGATACTGAATTATTATGTTTTTACAATGAGTTCTCATGATTCATTATTCTGATTGCATGTTTGGGTGCGTGTGGCCCCTGTTAGATTATAATAATGTTATTGCACTAAGTAGATCAAATATTGATGGAATACGGTCGAATCATAAAATATTTGGGGTTTCGTCAATATAACCTTCGATCCATAAATATACAACTTTCATGATCAATAACAGCAAAAATATGTTTCTTTGTATGATACGTATCATAAAGTAAAGTTTTAAAATATGCTTTCATAATTTTTAATTTCCCAGCTGTTATGTGCAAAATACTCACATCACATCTGAACATGCATATTACGAGGAACATCACGGTTTCGTTTAGGGTAGGTCAACGGAAACCAATGTATTTTAATTTGCCAACTATATAAATCACAGTATAGAGAATAAGTTCACGGTAGATTACATTTATATAAGATTCAAAAAGGCAAGGTCCCAATTAAGCTTCTTTTACATAAACTGAAAGGCTTCTACGATCTACGAGATCCTCTGCTGTCTTGTATCAGAACATTTCTGTTCTACGTGTATTACTGGTATTGTCCGGCGTTAGTCAAGGAACACATAAAGTTCCACTCCTTTCGTTATACATTAACAACATCATACTATCTATAAAACACAGTAAATTTTTATTGGTTGTGGATGATTGTAAGATTTACCGATATATAAAGTCGGAAGAGGAACAAATTCTCTTGCAGAATGACATTGTAAATGTCTATATCTGGTGTGATTCGAATAAGTTGACAATACATATTGTTAAATGTGAGTACTTTAAGTTTACAAGGCAGAAGCATTTAATACATTATCCATACCACATCATTTTCTACTGGATCGTCCTGTAGCAATCAAGGATTTTGGGATAATGTTGGACGCAAAGTTGACATTCAATTTGCACGAGGATACCGTCATCGCTCGTGAACACAAATTGTTGAGATTTGCCACTACATGGAAATGTTTACTACTATAAGATGTATCGCATCTATAGTCAGATCCATTTTGGAGTACGCTCAATTGTCGGGCCATCATATGCAAGCTGGAGGGTGTGCAAAAAAAAATCATGAAATTTCTAGAATCTCATCTGACGAACAATCATACGAGGATAATTTGTGATACTTCTCCTTACAACATCCAATAGTGAGGAGGAACTATTATGATCTAATATTTGTGTTCAAAGTGGTCAACAATCTAATCACTGTGCGAGGTTTTGTAATATCTACCTTCTAAAATCCAAGCTTTTAGTTTCAATTCATATAAACGTCAAATGAGTAGTATTTAATAAGCGTAGTATAATTTTAATAATTTTTTAAGCGAAGAGTTTGTTGACATATCTTAATCAAATTGTCCATGCAGTATACTTTTAGCACCTTCCTTTGTGACATATTTGTCTGTTTATTATGACCACCGTTGTTTACCTTTTTATTTATTCAATACTTATATTTTATCCATCATAATTAGTTTTGTATTCATTTATTAAGACCTGTCTAAATACATCTGGTAAAAATACCAAAAATCTAATCTAATTATTAATCAGATGGTTACTGGATTAATATTCCGATTTTAAGTCGGTTATCATGCCGTGCGAATTTTCCATGTTCATGCTAAATTTCACGAACCTATGAGTATCAATAATAATAAATTATTACTACATTTTTTGGGAATGTAGTTATAATACGTAGACTTTCCGTAATTTTTAAGATAACAGAAGAGTTAACTATAAATTGCAAGACATAATTGTGAACATATTTAGGTAATATTGTATTCACTTCAACTGTCTACATACAGTACTGCGAAGTACTGAGTTACAGCGAATATTAATGTGAACTTTGTATAAATGCGAGCAGCAACTTACAACAACAAAAAAAAACAGTAAGTTCTGTTTCACATTTATAATTATGAAGATATTATGGTTAAATTGTATAAATTTCAGGAATTACAGCGAATATAATTATTTCGTATAAATTTATTTATTTTCTAATTATTCATTAAATTTCAGTTCTGTACATTATTTCTTGAATTAAAGTGAATAAATCGCGAGCGGCGAATTAAAAAAATTATGAAACTTCTATTTTGAAAACCAGAAAATTAAAAACTGACTTAATTGGTTATGACAATACTATAGTTATATTATACAAATTTCAGTCCAATTTATGCGTTTCTACCTTTACAGCGAATATTATTATGTACTTTTTTAAATCTCGAGCGGTGAATAAAAAGAAATGAAAATATTAATTTTAAAGTATAGAATCTTAATAACTCTTTTATTATTATGAAAATATTACGGTAGCTCAGTGGGCGAGTGGTTAGAGGCGTCGTCCGTCTCGTACTGAGCACTGGGGAGTTTGAACCCCATCGGAGTGAATTTTCGCGAATTACGTTTCAGTCTTCAGAGATTTTCTGTGAAGTCATTATAATACCGGGTGATTAACTCCCTGAGCTTCTTGACCGGCGGAAAAGCTTCACGGTTAATAGCCCTATAAATATAGAATTTTGTATATTATAGTTACATCCTAAGTTTAGCCAATTATATGCGTTATTTGTAAAGTTAGAGCGAACATTATTATGAAAGTTGTATAAATTGCGAGCGGCGAGTTTAAAAATTACATATACATTACTTAATTATGTAGATAGCCTGTATGTAAAAAACTCCCATCATTGCTTTGATTGTGCAAATTTTTTTAATAAATGATATTGTTTGAGATATAATTTTAAATATTATAAAAACCGCAATTTAATTTTAAATCGACATAGAAATGTATAGTCACTTTTCGTAAAGAAAAACAAATAGGTTTATTAAATTATTTCATTAAATGTATATTGAGTCTATAGTTAAAAACAAATAAAAACATACATTTAATTGATTTATATAAACACAAAATACATTACGAATAGAAAACAGTCCAAAATGATCTATATTTTGTATTTAAATAAGTTGAAAGTTCCATGCTAGTGGAAATTTCAAACACAAACTACTGTTATATGTATTTCGTCTGTCACATATTCCACAATAAAAGGAAGGAATAAGGGTTTTCGAGTAAAATATACGTGCATATCAGATAGTGTTTAAAAGTCGGCAATAAAATTAGTAATAAACGATAGAGGAAATGCTAAGTGTCATACAGCTATTATAACACCACGTGCCTGAAATTTACTGGCATAACCAAAACAAACGAAATAGTTTTATGGTTTTTTAGTTTTTGTTATTTAAACATTTAGTTCTTTTAAATATTTCATATAGTATATGTACACTTTTGTGACTTAAAATTCATATAGATTACAATTTTATAGATTTTATCTATAATCTATTATCAAACGAACTCTACTGATGTATAATAAATATTGTATTAACATGAATACGGGCATAATAGTTTTTTCCGAAAATGGTATATAATTGCTCTTAACTACATACTGATAAAAATTAATGAAATCTCACGGAGAACGTCTTTTTGAAAAATTTCAGAATTTAAAAAATCAGCATAACCTTTTCATAAGAATAGTTGTGAAAATTTTATTACAGAAGTAAAAATAAAGACTATAAACTGTTACTACTTAAAAATTGTGTGAATATTATAAATATCGGATTAAGGGTTGTTAGGAAAATAATGTATAAGCCCCAAAATAGGTTAATTCGGCCCTTATCTTATACGATTAAATTTATTTATTTATTTACCCGCCATGATCGCATATGGCGGGCGAGGGGCCGGATCTGTTTAAGCCGAGCTCGGGAGTGTGAGAGCGTACGTGGGAGAAATTACCACCAGATCAAGCTGCCAAAAAATATATAGGAGGCAATGGAAATATTGTAGGAGGAGGTGACGGCTTCGAGAGAGGAAAGACAGTGGGAATCACTAAAAGTGGAATGGGAAGAGTCGACAGCGAGAAGATGAAGAAGGGGATAATGAGATAGCTGCTAATTAGGGATGGATGGAGGAAGATATGTAGAGGGAATGGATCAGGTGATGTAGAATATCGATCAACTGGTGAAGTTGTGGAAGAGGAGAGATGAGCTGGGGGTGAAATACGCTACAGAGTGGGTGCGGGAGGTGGAAAAGAAGGTTGTAACTATGGAAAAAGAAGCAAGGCACATAATGCAGAAGATTAACAATATAATTGGGTCGGGAATTGGAAAGGAATGGGAAGGCAATCATGGATAAGCTGGAGGTGAATATCCAGCTGCATAGGAAGGTGGAACTGGGGAGAATAAGAGAGGGTGATGGCGGCGAAAACAAAACGTGCACATAGACGATAGAGGACAGGGATGTAAGTTGGAAGATTAGGGAGAGGGCGAAATTGAGAGAGAAAAGCCTGGATGTGAAGGTGGGTGAGTTAAATGGAAAATCGGAGAGGGCTGAAAGTGAAGAGTAAGACGTTCCCAGGACAAGATCACCAACCAAGTGGAGAGGAGGAGGAGGTACCGGAAGAGAGGCGCGTGGGGGTGGTAGTGCTAGTTCGGAGAAGCTAGGAGCGAGAATGGCGGAGGAAGTACTAGACTGTAAAACGAGAATGTATGCGGTGTTTGTGGAAAGCGGGATACGACTCAGTTCCGGGGGGCAAGCTTGTGGAGTGTATGGAAAGCTTAGGGATGCAAGAGGATTCTGTGGAATGGGTGAGATGGGTGTATAAAGAGAAATTGGCAAGAACGAAAGTGAACGGAGAAGTTGGACAGGCGTGCCCGTTAAGTCCTCTTGTGTTCAATTTTTACACAAGTTGGAAGAGATGTTAAGGAAATGGCAAGCGGGAAGGGTAGTGGTAGGAAGAATGAAGGTGTGAATGTTGGCGTATGCGGATGATGTAGTTCTTGTGGCCAAGAGGTTAGAAGAGATGCAGATGTTGGAAATAGGAAAGTACCTTATAAGAGAAGGTTAGTTGTTGTTGTGGATAAAACAAAATGGATGCAGTTTAAGAATAGAGGAGGGACGAGTAGAGTAGAAGAGTTGAAATAAAAGGGTGTAATGATTGAGAGTGGAGGGTTTGTAGGTTTTTGGTATGACCCACCTCTGTGGGTATAGGAAACACTTGGAGTGGGTGCAAGCAAAGACATGGAGGATAGCGACGAGAAAATGGTGGGACGGAAATATAGAAATTGTATGTAAGATATGGAATGCATCCGTAAAGCCCATACTGTATACGGAGTAGAAGTATGGGGTGCGAGAGAGTGGTACGATTGCAAAAGGAATAGGCACGGTTTTTGAAGAAGCTGCTGGGGCTGGTAGGTTCTCCCTTTATCAATCCTCCTGCAAGAAAGAGACGAACCGAATGAGTATGTCGTAGGAAACGTGTGGGAGGGTGGCAAAGTTTGAGGAAAGGCTGTAGGGGTTGGAGGAGGAAAGATTAGTGTGGGTGCTGTAGATGAGAGATAGTGGTAGGGCAGAGAACGTTTGAAGGAAGGATGTATGAAAGTGTGGGTATGTGTGAGGTACGGGTGGTTGAGAAACTAAGAGGCAGGGGAAGCTTGCGAACTGAGGTCACAGAGAAAATTATGGATGTTGAATGGGAGCGACAGGAAAGATTCAACAAGAGCTCGTACAACCCGGGGTATGTGGAGTAGCAGGTACGGGGAACCCCCGGGCAATAACCAGGTTAGGGTTGAGCAGAGGTGAAGGTATGCATGGCACGAGCGAGGTTTTGGTCGGAAGAGAGGGGAACGCAAGTGTGGACGGGACAAGCGTACACCGGGTATGTATTGTGTAGTAAGGGGAGTGGCACGTGGTGGCACCTGAGCAACGAGTGTGAGGGTCTGAAAGAAGAGTGGGTAGTGGATTTCGGAAAGGTGAGTGAATGGCTAAGAGAGGACGGGAATTGCGTGGAAATCTCCAGAAGAATGTCGTGGAAGAGGAAGTAGGTGAAGGATGGGGCACGGTAGGGTGGTTTTTTTATATGGAAAGGGAAGCTACGGGTACGCTGTTTGAGTTGTTCAAATTTTTGTTGTTGTTTTTTTAACTGTGTAGAATATGCCAAATAAAGGTGTTTTTAAATTTTTCTTCATCCTAAATACTGATTAATAAATTATATTACAACTTTATATATTAGCAAGTCAGTGCACATACTCAGGGTCGTGTGGACCGCAGCACGTGGTATGCCCAATCTAGAGGGATTAAATTCAAATAATGACTAAACGTAACCGATGCTGGAAATGTGTTGGCCGCCGCCACGCCGTGTTTCTTCCGATAGGACGGAACGGCGGCGCATCGGGATCTTTCCTAGTATCGCGGTGATGCCACCCAACCCTACACACAACATATTTAAAAAGAAAATATCAAATTAATGCACTCCGACTGTGCCAATTCATCTTGTTACAAGTATGTGAAATCTTGGTGATCATTACAGTTCCATACAACAATTATTACTCCAGTCTCTCCAATTTAATTATTCCTGTAGCAGGTGGCACTTCTCTACTCCAAATACATTGTCTACTTTTTAAAATAGAATAGCGTGTTTCAGGGCGGTTCTACTGCATCACATATACCCATTGCATTCAATATCGCTTTCCAACGGGAAACAAGCGTGGCTCGCGTTCAATTTGCATAAACTATATTCCTTGCTATTTTTTCGGATTTTTACCATACGGGTGTTGAATTAAAAGGGTGGTAGGGGAAATAACCGGCTTCGTGTTCAATTTGCATATATTATATCTTTTGCTATTTTTCGGATTTTTACAACAGGGATGCCGAAAGACCAGCATTATGATGTGTCATCGCTCCAGGTAGAGAATGATGGATTTATTAATTTATAAATTGTCGAAGCCGAAAAATAGTGCTCTATATCTTTTCTGCTTATTGGATAATCCGGCTGTGAATGTTTTTAACCAATTTACAATATTACAGTTATATTGTAAATCGGTTAAACACATACAAAGTCGGATATTAATATTAAAATTTTATTTTTATATCTCAAAGACTGAAAGAATAGCATATTATGAAACATTCTACACTACTACTTTCTCACGAAGTAGTATGCGATACGGATATGCTGGATACTGATTTTACATGGGACGATAAAGTATCCAGCATACACGCTATCCCATACTAGAATCTTCGTGTAAACGTAGTATTAGAATGGTCATCGTAACACATGTTTTTCATAGTATAGTTTTTTATTTCGCCTTAATTTTATCCCTATATATTAATTTCTTTAGTAATTTCACATAGTTTCTTTACATTTTACATTTTTGCATCTGTGATATTTAGAATATGGGGGTCTATTCTGTGAGCTCAGACTGGTCTATTGCCAATGGTAACCATATAAGCTGGTGGAATCCTTAAGTCAAATGTCACAAATTCGTGAAGAGTGACAAGATAAAAAACGACTATCTTAACGTGACTTTTGACAAATTTGTGACATTTGATTCTTACAGTGTCGTGGAGTATCCGTTGTACACGAAATAGAAAACAAACATAAAGCAAATCAGTACCATAGAATACCTGATACAGAAGGAGACACGGTTGACGATTATAAATAAGTACAAGGTGGAACCGTTAAAGCTATTTCAGTTTATAAAACAAATACTTGTGCTAGTCATATCCCAGTGATTCCAGAGTTATTCCAATAAACTAATAGTTTAAAAAAAGTTGTACCACAAAGATATATAGGACTGAGGGGTGAAATTCCTGACACCACTCGTTTTGAAACATTTTCTCTTTTGGAACGAGTGCTGTCAGAATCGCAGCAGAGAACTCCATCAATTCTTGATTATTTCACATACAATTAATAGTTTTGTTATTAAAAACACTAGTAAATCGAAATTCCAACTAAAATCGAGAATGAGAATGTATTTTGCATATTAACTTTTACAGGTATACGATCCGAACGAGTGATGCCAAGAATCACATCAAACCGCAAAAGTACGGTGGGAAAGGTGTCATTTGAAGATTCATCCTTCTAGACGTCGGGAACATGGGTCGGATATTGTAACGCTGGTAGGAGAAGCTGTGAAAACGTGGGCGGCAAAGCGCGAAATATAAAATTCATCATAGAAAAATCAGTTTGTGCGCGATAAAAAGCCTAGGAACAATTGGAGAACAATAAGAGTATGTCTACCAGTGCGAAGAACTGCAAGAAGAAAAATTAAAGTTTTTCCGATAAAAAGGAGTTTGAGCTTACTGTAATTTTGTTCACAGACATACATACAGACATCATAAAAATCGGGTTTATTTCGACAATTTTATGCATAAAACGTAACGAAAATTGAATTTTTCTAAATGGTTCGCGACTACAATGCCTTCCTTCTGGTGTAATTTTTTTCCCGGACAGTTATCGCATATTTCCACACTCTACGTTAGAAAACGTTTTCGGCAAAACAATACCTTCTTTTACATCAGTGAAGACAAACCCGTTACATGATAAATCATAAAGGTTCTAAAAATCAGTAAAACCTCCGTTGCGTTAAAATTGAGGCCGTTCCAGAATTAGTTTGATACTGAAACCATTTCATTGCAAATATGATCTAGATGGCGAGAAAATTTCAAGATTATTTCCAATTGAACTGGAAAAGCTACATGACAGGACAAATTTATGAAGTTCCGAAAATTTTAATTGGTAGAAACTATATACTATGTGATAGATTATTGTAAATTCAGAAAACTACAGGACATGGCGAAGTTAGGAAATTGAGAAAAAAATAAGTTCATGGTAGAATGCTATTTGGTGGCATATGTTATTTCAATTCCAAACAATGTGTGTATAAATATTATTATTATAAAAACTGAACCATTAAAGCGATGCCGCCGAAGCAATGAATATAAGTTTCAGCTTATTAGTTGATAATTTCAAAATAAATAACAACAAAGCTAGAAACAAACTGGTTAGTAAAAAACTTGGATCCAATACAGGCTTACAAAGAACTGGATAGTACACCATTCGATTCTAAACATACTTTGTATATCAAAAGAATTGCAGGGACTTTGTTAAATGGAATCGGAAAAGTTAGAGAATGGCAATTTAGCTAAATGATATAAGGGTAATATTCTGTACTTTTAATTCCATTCAAATAAGCGACTAAAAATATCTGGTGTGGGCACCACACGACATTCCGAATGAATGTACCAGTCACTGTCGATCATCACTGGAACGCGCCGCGCTGTTGTTGGCTGCGCGGCGCGTTCTAGTTTATTTTTTCGAGGGGCGCCGTAGATTAGTGTACCAATTCTGCTCAAAGTTTCCATTCAGCAAATTTCCCGGAATTTTGCTCACATCATTATGATTAGGTGACTTCTATTTTTGATTTCTAAATGATTTTATTCAGAATAAAATTTTATACCTTCTATGCTTCTTTAAAATTTTCTTACAAATAGACCGTTACAAAGTTATAGACAAACAGTTGAAAACGTTTTTTCAATGCAACTAACTTTTAGGTTAGATGTCAGATTTTGAAATGTTCTCAGTCGATTTTCAAATATTTGTCGTGACCCGCTGGGCCGTTTTCCCGGAATTTTGTTCACATATACATCACACAGATATTTTCCAAAACTAGTCTATTTCGACTTAGTTATGAAACGTAAAGAAACGTCAACATTTTCGAATTCCAAAGTTTTCGCGATAACAATACCTTCTTGTATGACGATACCAATATGGCTGAGTAATTTTTGTCTGAATGTGCGGTAGGGGTAATAGATTAGGAACCTCGATCTAGAAGATAATAAATAATAAATTATTTCTGCATATGAATCTAACATAGTATGTTTATAGTGTTTGTGTTCAATTCTGAATTTTACTTTAGTACGATTTTTAAAACTCGACGTTTGGGAAAGAAATAATATTATCTGAACTTTATTTTGCTATGATTGAGTTAATATAACAAATTATAATATTAGATTGTGAGGAAGTGAACTGTGGACATAATTACTATGGCAATTAAAATCAAGTTCTAGATAATATTGTAGGAGAAATATACTTATAAGAAATATTGACAGCTAATGTACGAACATCTAATGTTTGTTTATAAGTCCTAAATCTATCTCGGAAAACTGTCACAGTCCACGAATCACAATTTAGAACACAATTAATATAAATAATTGAAGCTATGGCTGGAAACGGCCACTAGTAACATTAGATTCACGTAAAGTTATTTAACGCAAATCCTCTTTATAAGGCTCAGTGATAAGTTTGACCGTCTCTGGTAAATGGTCGGTCGTCCGTCTGTCGTTTGTCTTTGATAAATGTATCCTGTAAGCCAGGGGTTCTTAGACTTTAGAAACGTTATACCAGTTAAATAAACTGCTAAACATTATGTACCTCCCTGATAATATCTCGTAATTCAGACTTAATACAAGTCAAAGAATATGGGTATGTTCAGAGAGAAAAAACAAAATAAAATAAATAATCTTATGACGAAACATAGTTTTATTATAATTTGTAATACATAATACATAATCTATTAGTTTAGAAGTATTAACTTTTATTATTAACAAGCACTAATAACTAATACTCCTACTAATGTGATGGTTGAGCTTGTTTCGTTGAAACAATCTTTGACATATAGGGGTCTTCGCTACCTTCAAATGTACGTAGTACGTAAATTTCAATCGCGTCCCCTATTTATTTTTAATATCCAACATGACGAAAAAACCCGTTTCACATAAATAAGAGTTAAAGTGTATTAAAAATGCTTTATCCTAAATAATTTAATATTCAGCTCTTCTCTTTAACCAAAAATTACATAAGCAGTCCTTTCATGTCTTTCTTCCACTGGAAAATTATCCAACACGGTTTCCGAAACGGATGAAAAATGATCACTTATCCAGCTTTCATTTTCTAAATTTTTAGGAAAGTATTGAACGAAAATTCTCAACAAGACCCATGCAATGTTTTTCTATATCTTTAATCAGTATTTTATTCATTGTTAATTCATTTTGAGAAATATACTGTTTCATTGTAGGTAGGTAGGTTTGTTCTATTTATATCCGGTTATGTATTCTAGTTTATTGATCACTCCTTATTTTGTCTAATATAGTAAACACAGTTACATTTTTACCTTGTAAACTGGAATTCAGATCGTTTAAGCAGTCAAATTTACGAATCGTGACAACCAGAGGTCGTCAGTAAAACAATGAGAGAGTTCAACTGATATTCCGATAGGAAGATATGCACTTCTGAACAAAGCTCAAAAAGTCAAAGAATTTTACGTCTCAACAACCATCTAATTACTGTATGTAGAAGAAGCTCATTTTATTACAAAAAATAGTAAAGTCTGGAATTCATTCATTAAGAGCTCTAGATTTAAATATTTAATTTGTAATTTTATTATTATTATTTATTATTTGCTTATTTTTGTTTGTAAACGTTGGTAACACCACCCCCTAAAATTGTTAGCGATAACAGCGCTCCAAAGTTTACTTGGTGACCACTGCGTGGTCATCTCGCTCTATTTACCATCAACCACCATCAGCATCACATCGCATCAACAAACATCAAAATCACAACGAATCGTTTTTATTATCTTCGATAAGATTTAACATAACAACACAACATGTATCATATTTGTTAATTGTTATGAATGTATGTTTCTTTAAGTGTATATAGGTTTTTAATTTGTTGATGTATGTTTTTAGTTTTAAATTGTTGCCTCGTATTAAGGTAATAAGGTGTGTAAACATCTCTTTTTAATTGTATGTAGCTTCAGATAAATAATATTCTTTTAAATCACAATATTTACGAAAATTTCCACAAAACTTTAATTAATTATTTCCAGAATTTGATTAATAATTTTAAAAAGTGTATCTCTGACAGAAATGACACTTTACCTGTGTCAATTAAAAATATCTGGTGTGGGCACCACACGACTTTCCGAATTACATGATCTATTAAATTTTGTATAACATTTTCGACATATTCAAATTTTGGGCATATTAATTTTTTTTTTACTTTGATGACATTTTTTTACATTTTTTGACATTTCTGACATTTTTTATTTACTTTTTCGACATTTTTTACTTTTTTGACATTTTTTCCTTTTTTGACTTTTTTTTGACATTGACTTTTTGATTATTTTAAAAAAATACTCTGATTTTTTATGACATTTTTGTTTTTTTTTACTATCTTTGAAATTTTTGACACATGAGATTTTGACATTTTAACATATTGACATTCTGACATTTTAACATATTGGTAATCTGACATTTTTACATTCTGAAATGTTGACATATTTACATTTAGGCATTTTCACATTTGCATATTTCACATTTTCAAATGTTCACAGTTTCAAATGAAAATGTAATGTAATTATTAATGTATATTTTCGATACCTTACTACATATAAGATTAGACAATTTTCGCTAATTCCGCGCTTGATTTACCACGTATATTATTTGTGATCTGCGCAATAGGAAATCGCTATTATTGAGAAATCTTCTGTTTTAGTGAACCGATATTGCTCAAATTTTCACAGGGTCGCCGAAGCGCGGGCTCTCACCCGATTTCCAAATTTGGTCGCGGTCTGTCGTGCGGTTTTCCCACCGTGAGCGTTAAATGGTCCGGCACAGCGCCTAATTATGCTCCGCGCGTCGTGTTGATTGTGATTCCTTCGCTGTTAGTGAATTGATTGTGCTCAAATTTTCACTGGATCGTCCTGGATAGTGTTCGCAGATATATGCCAAATTTGGTCGTAATCTGTTGAGTCGTTTTCCCGGAATTTTGTTCACAGACAGACAGACTGACTGACTGACAGACCTACATACCACACACAGACATCGCAAAAATCGGGTTTATTTCGACTATTTTGGGCATAAAACGTAACGAAAATTGAAATTTTGTGCTAAATGATAGACGGCAACAATACCTTTCTTCTGGTGTAATTATTTTCCCGGAAAGTTATCGCATATTTCCACAATCTTTGTTTGAAAACGTGAACACGTTTTCGGCAAAACAATACCTTTTTTCAGTAATGTATTCGGAAAGTAAATATCTGGTGTGGGCACCACACGCCTTTCCGAATTACATGATCTATTTCATGTCGTACAACATTTTCGACATTTTCAACTTTTGGGTTTTTTTTAATTTTTTAATATTTTGACTTTTATGACATTTTTTTTACTTTTTTTGACATTTTTACTGTTTTTAAACTCTTTTTTAACGTTTTTGACATTTTCTGACATATTTAATATTGTTGACATTTTTTTTACTTTTTTGTTAGTTTTATTTTTGCTTTTTTAATATTTTTGGCTTCTTTTGACCTTTTTTACTTTGTTGATTTTTTGACGTATTTTTATTTTTTTTACATTTTTAACATTTCTGATTTATTTTTTACTTTCTTTGAAATTCTTGACACGTGATATTTTGACATTTTCACGTTTTGACATTTTGAGTTTTTATCTTTTTGGCATTCTGACATTTTTACATTTTGAAATTTTCACATGTTTACATTTAGGCATTTTCACATTTTCAAATGTTCACAGTTTCACATGAAAATGTAATGTAATTATTAATGTATATTTTCAATACCTTACATTTAAGATGCGACAATTTTCGCTAATCCGCGCTTGATTTACGCCACGCCCGCTGACGTCAGGTATATTATTCATTATTTGTGATATGCGCAATAGGCAATCGCTATTATTGAGAAATCTTCTGTTTTAGTGAACCGATCTTGCTCAAATTTTCACAGGGTCGCAGAAGCGCGGGCTCTCACCCAATTTCCAAATTTGGTCGTGATCTGTTGTGCCGTTTTCCCACCGTGAGCGTTAAATGGTCTGGCACAGAGCCTAATTATGCTCCGCGCGTCGTGTTGATTGTGATTCCTTCGCTGTTAGTGAACCGATTGTGCTCAAATGGATCGTCCTGGATAGTGTCCGCAGATATTTGCCGAATTTGGTCGCAATCTGTTGTGTCGTTTTCCCGGAATTTTGTTCACAGACAGACAGACAGACAGACTGACTGACTGACTGACTGACTGACAGACATACATACCACACACAGACATCGCAAAAATCGGGTTTATTTCGACTATTTTGGGCATAAAACGTAACGAAAATTGAATTTTTTTTTGCTAAATGGTACACGGCAACAATACCTTTCTTCTGGTGTAATTATTTTCCCGGAAAGTTATCGCATATTTCCACAATCTTAGTTTGAAAACGTGAACACGTTTTCGGTAAAACAATACCTTCCTTTACATCAGTGATGTATTCGGAAAGTAAAAATATATACACATTCGATTGAGTTAAAGTGTGATTTTTGTTTAAAATATCGAGAATAGTTATAAAAACAAATAATTCAGAATTAGAAATTAGGAATATAGACAGATTTTTATAACAATTACGTGACACTTACATACAAAAATAAAGAAAATTGTAGTTTTTTTTATCAAAAATCCTAATGTGCACTGGTCATATGAAATTATTTACTTTTCATATGATGTATGGATAAAATATTGGTGCGGATGGAAAATTCAGTTTTTTACGTTAATCCTCTTTATTAGATACATTGATAAATTTAAGACCATCTCTGAAAAATGTCTGTGTCGCCGGTAATATATTTTTGTTCTACTTTTTCGGAAACATTACTGAATATTTCAAAACCAAATGTAGCTATTATTTCACGTAACTATGTCTGCATTAGTCTTCACAAGTCCATATTCACCAAGTGCTATTTACCGATTTGGAAAAAAATATCACGGCGTTTATCAAATTTTGTAGTTTTATTAGAGTATATGATTGAGAAATGAAATAAAAAGATTGTGGCCCTGATTGAAATGACACTACAAAACAAAATATACATTTGATTCTGCTGTTCAGAGTGGTGGAGCAGCATTGCCTTTATCTGTCGGTTAGTTAATCGGTGAAATGTACGCGGTCGTGCAACGTAATTGAAATTAATCAGCGATTAAAGTTAAATGACAATTAGTTAGCTATTAGCATGTTTTTAGCTATTAACCGGACATGGGAAAATAGTCTAACTATAATAGTCTCGCTGTTTTTCGATACAGTTTTCGATTTATTTTTCACCTATCGAAACTCTTTTATGACGTGATTTTGCTTTTCTTTGACAATATTGTGTTTATCCTCACACTGGCATACTTATAATATCGGGATGCTGTGATTTAATATAGGCTTATTAAAAATCAGTATTATCGAACTCAATTATAAATGTTATATATAATGTAATAATATAATATAATTAAATTGATGGGATAATTATAATTGCGGAAAAAAATGTATGTATGTTGGCAGCACTAAGTTTAAATTTTCAAAAAATGATTATCGTCATTCGTTGGTCCACGTTTGTCAAGTCAGCATCATTTTTTTTTAATTTTAAGCAGAATACCTTTGGCTCAGATCAGTCAGTTTGTTCATCCACAATTTTCGATAGTCCACCCCACATAAGGAAGATAGAGATCGATTAAAGAAACAATGGTATGTATGTATTTATATTCCTAACCACACCATCATGTTAATAAAAACTACAATCGTTTGTCCATTCATTAATTTCGTTTCTTCAGTAATTATTTTCATTTGTCCCCTTTTTACAAAAAAAATTTAATATGTGGATGGGAGATAGGGGCACATTTGTAGGATAGGAGGAAGTATGTATGAAAGAGTAGGTATGTACGAGGTGTGGGTGGATGAGAAACTAAAAGGCCGGGGAATCGTGCAAATTGAATCACGGAAAAATTGATGGCACGAGCGATGTGTGGGTCGGAAGAGAGACGAACCTGTTTTTTTTTTAATTTTCTACTAATTATAATTGGAATCGTTTTTCCATTTATAATTTTTTATATAGTTTGTCCAACCATTATACAGGTTGGAAATTAAGTACCGAATAAATTCAATAAAACCTTTATGATTTTTCCAATAATTTCTCGGACACGTCGTTTTTTAATTTTAAATAGCCAATTTTTAATGTGTGTAATTTTTTTTCAATCATTTAGAATCAGCACTGACGTCATCGACAAATTGGCACTCTCATTAATAATTGGCAATTTCAAATTAAAAATACAAGTGTCCGAGCAATTTTTGCAAATATCATAAATAAAGGTTTTATTGAATTTATTCGCTACCTAATTTCCACCCTGTTTATTAACGATAAGCTAAAACAGATACCAAAAACGGATGAGGATGCTAATATCCGGTGGAAACAAACAAAAGAAGTCATTAAAGAAGTCGGCGAACAAACATGCAGGCCACAATGTGCATACAAAAGAAAATTTGGTTGACCGACCACATACTTAACCTAATGGAAGAACGTAGACTACTGAACAACAATGTTGCTGAATGTAAGAAATTGCAGTATCTAATTAGGAAAGAAATCAAGATGGAAAAAAAGCAGTGTATAACGGAGAAATGCGAGATGGAAGACCTAATCTCAAAACTTGATGCGTTTAATATACACAAAAGTGTAAGAGGTAATCTATAGTAAGTACCGATGAAACTCCTTAGCGATGCAAATAAGATAATATTGGATGAAAAGGAAGTAATGAATGCTTGGGAGTCTTACTAACCTCAACTTTTCAAAGATACCAGAATACATAACAATATTAATGAGGAAACCCTTGAAAGGCCTGATATTTTAACATCAGATGTACTGCATGCCATATCAGTCGCAAAGAATAGGAAATCAACAGGCCCAGATAAAATTCCGAAGAAAATGATCAAATTAATTGATGGGGACATCAACATAGTAGTAGGCCTGTCAATATTGTACATAGAACAGACGCAATTCTCTGCAGCGACTACCGCTTAATTAGTCTTATGAGTCATATGCTAAAGACATTCCACAAGGCAAACATGTGAAATCGACCTGGATGACACACAATTCGGCTTCAGAATGACCTTTGGAACACGACGCTTCCACGTCCTTGCAAAAATGTTGTGACCAAAGAAGAGATGTATTTGCGGGCTTCGTCAACTACGAGAAAGCTTTTGATAAAGTCATATCATAATATATTGATCGAGCTACTCCACTAGATTGGTTTGGAAGACATCCAATTTATTAAAAGTCTGTATTGGGCCCAGCAGATGGAGGATAGAAATGGAGATACCTCTACAGCGGTCATGATAAGAGGGGTCCGTCAGGGCTGTATCCTTTCTCCCCTCATATTCAATCTCTACGCCGACATAATTTTCAAGATAGCTCTGGACGAACTGGAACAGTTGTTGTTTGATGAAATTAGTGACATCGGAAACCCAGCTGGCTTACACATCAACATAGCCAAAACCAAACACATGGTGTCAGAACAATGATGATTCAACTCTTCTCCTTGGATACAAATTTAGAGGGCAGACAAATTTCAATATTTGAGAAATATCGTAACAACACATCTGGACCATGTCACGGAAGTTAAATATCGAATTGAGGCTGCCCGTGGCGTTTTTAATAAAATGATACCGTACTTCTGCGACGATAACGGTTAAGTTTGGTATATATTTTTCTATATCGGGTGGAAGCATGGACAATCAAATTACGCGCAATGATTCGCCTTGAGGCCTTTAAAATGTGGGTTCATAGGAGAATGCTTTGAATCTCGTGGGTGGAGAGAACATCGAACATTGATACCCTACAAATAGCAAATACAAATCGCGAGTTACTGACCCATACAAAATGCAGGAGACCAGTTACCTCAGACAGTTTTGAGATGATATAAATATAACCTACTCCGCCTAATATTGAATGAAAAAATCGAGAGACGCCGTGGTATCAACAGAAAACAAATGTCTTGTGTGAGTAATATTAGAGAACTAGTTGAAATTCCCGTCATTGGACGCCCAAGTCCTCGGTTCTCGTGTGATTATTTGTATTTGAATATTTCCTCAAAATATTATCAAACGTAATATTATGCGCATTGCTTTTTCTTCTTCTTCTTCTAACCATGCAGTTGCAACTTCTAAGATTTAACAATAAACGCAACTATCCTACTATCGTGTTGTTTTGTCCCCATAAGATAAACTGTCTGACCCCCATATTCACCAACGTTCTATAAATCTATCAATAGCTATTGAACCCATAAGTATTCGTTGTTATAGCAACAATAAATAAATTATCTAGGGAATGTAGTTACTTTAGATTCGCTCTATTGGAAACACTGACAAAGTAAAGAACATGTGTCATCAATCCTCCAATCACAAGCCCTATTCAAGGTGTTGACATTTATTTTGACCATTTCTGTCATAATGACATTTTCAATTTATACATTCAATAGCTTATGGGACCTATACAGTTTATAGGATGTTGGTGAATACGGGCATGATACAATTATTTGTTACGATAGGCACCGACAGCACAAACGTTATAAATGACAGGTCGGTCATCTTCAAAACACTGTCTACGTTTTTATATTATAGCGATGGACTGGGATCTAAAGTGCGAGTGCGGAGCATTTTTTTAGACTGGCGGACGACAGATGCGCATACTCCAAAATGACGGCCAAACGTCGGGGAGACCGGGCATGTATGAAAGAAAAGTGAACTTCTTTGCTCATTAGACAAAAATAATACCTTCAGGACAATTCAGAGCTATAATAATTTATTTATATTTTAAATTGTTAACAACATTAATGTGAAAATAATGGTTAGACAAACGAAAATTATAACTGGACAAAGGAAAATTATAAATGGACAAGTGATTTCAATGCTTATTAGTAGAAAAATACCTTCAGAAAAATTCGAGCCATAATAAATTCGTATTATTTTTTTAAATTGTTAACAACTTCTTTGTGAAGGATGGGCAAACAATTTCAATGCTTATTAGAAGAAAAATATCTTCAGAATAATTTCAGAGGTGTAATCATTTATTTTCAATTTTAAATTGTTGATAACTTTTTTGTGAAGGGTGGACAAACTGTCCACCTTCAGGACAAAAGAATGGCATAATAATTTTTCGAAATGTCAACTTCACAGAACTTGAAATTGCGAGTAAAAAAACTCGTCAAAACATCAATTCAGGCAGTATTGTTTTCGGAATATGTATGTATGTTATATTATAAACATATTACAAACACTGTGTATAAATTTGGACAATTTAGATGCACTACAATTCAAGTTATCACACTTCAAACTCTCTAATATATTTGAAATTATAACAATACGCATATTTTTTAATTAGTCCAAAATTCAATTGAGGTTGTATTGTTTTCTATAATCCCGTGAAAATTATAAATTATTTGGAATAAAGAAAGTTCTCTCTTTTATAGGGCGGCTATCAGCCGTGAGGCTTTTCCGACGGTCAAGGGAAAAGCTCAGATGAGTTTAATCACACGGTATTTACCTTAACTTCACAGAAAACCTTGGAAAAAACTGTGAAAGGTGATTCGCGAAAATTCGTCCCAGTGGGGTTCGAACTCTGGCTCCCCTCCCCAATGCTCACTACGAGACGGACGACACCTCTAACCACTCAGCCACTGAGCTGGGTTATTTGGAATATTTTATTAGAAATGATTTTTTAAAATCTGTGACATAAATAACACTTTACCTGTATCAATTTTTCAAAAATATACATTCGATTCAGGTAAAGCGTAATGTTCGAGAATAGTATAAAAATGTATTATTCGGTCCTCGGTGGCATAGTGGCTACGCGCCTCTAACCGTCTCATTTTGAAGCGAAGTTCAAACCCCATCGAGGCGAATTATTGCGAATCACATTTCACAGGTATTTAGTAGTTTTCTCTGAAGGAATGTAAATACCGGATGATGAAACTCTTCTGAGCGTCTCCCTTTAACGGCAGAAAAGCCTCACGGCTGATACAGATAGACGTTTTTATAGAAGTATTTACTGTATTTGTTACAATTTGCGATTGCTGGCTACCGACCTTCGGGGGTCCTTCTGCCGTGTGTTAGTGTATGTGACTTGCTACTTTATAAAATCGTCCCCAAGTTTTGCAAAGTGTCGATAAGTGTATCTCAAAGACAAGTGGTAGCCGGGTCGTCCGCGGGGGTGCTAACACTACACTACATCGGCATATTTTTATATTATTCATAATTAACAAATAGGAACGAATACAATCGAATGAAAATGATAAAAATATGTAGTATTAATTTTTTTTAAATATAATTAATTAAAAAAACATAATTTCTTTAATTATTATGATATGTATGATAAAGTAACGTGCACAAAATTTTGATTATTCCAAAATTTATGTTATCAAAACTTAATCAAACTCAATTTCAAAGTTTGTTCATCCGTATAGATACAGATATATTCTAAAAATAGTCAATTTGGCTATATCAGTAACGTAATGTCAAATTTAGTAGTTATATTTATTTCTTCATAAGAATACTTTAATACAGCCTGTACTATTTGAAAAATAAAAAGATATATCGCTTTTTTTGTTCATAAATAAATAAATATCACTATGTAATTTATAATATTAAATATTGATATCAAAAGATATTAATCAAAATAATTTCAATACTAATTCAATTTGACCAATTTGATATCATTTTATATCAAAATTTGTTTTCAACTGCCATTCAATAGTCATGCATATCATGGGTGATAAATTAATAAAGATAAAATATAGGCAAATGTCCGCGGGCCAAAAGTTCGGATATTGATTAATTCATAGAACATGCTCGCGTATTGTATACACCATGTAATCCCAGATAATTTGAAACTGTTTTACGTAACCGGAAATGAGACCGCCTATTGCTATCACCACGTAAAGTATTAATATACTCATTTATTTCTAGGAACGATATCGTAAACAATAAAAAAAACAATATAACCGATTAGATTAGAAGTCATGTGTCGTGGGAATCACATGCGAATATTCTATATTACAATGCAATTGTAATTGGAGAATAAATTCATTGTACTATATGAAAAGGTCTGACCGTCATTACGATTTACATGTATATCACAATAAAACAATTGTAAAGAGCAAATACCAAAATATAACCTAAGAATACGCGGAATCAAATGTAAATAAACCGTATTTAAAAACCACAATCTTGAATATGAATACATTAAAATTGGTAATCCAAACATCGGCGTTGACAAATCGATTATGTTGTGTACACTCACTTTTCTCATTTGAAGAAACACTTGCATTCGCTCCGGCTCTAACACACATCACATTTCCTCTAATAATAATTCACGCCGAACATTTGTATAAAAAGTCCATGTTTTAATTTTTTTTTCACTGTCAAATAATGAAAAAAGTAAGAAAACTAATCCGGATGTTTAATACTTCACTCCGGGCCAAAATTAACAGACGACTGATTCAATTCAATATGGCGTGGCCTTGTGTTATGTCTACTCAGACACGCTGTTAACAAAGATCATTTCACCTTTTCCTACTTATGCTATCTCGATGCGTTTCCCCGTAACGTATCTCTGTGCTTGTTGCCATTCGTTTTTATTCATGTATCGCACGCGCTCTTATTCCACGTACATCGACACGTGCCATCTCTGTCGCATGGATGTCAACAATGCATGGGAATTATGCGGGATGCGTGCGCCCTGTGAATCACACTAAAATTTGGAACGGAATCACTGAAACGAACTCACCCGCGTGTTCTATCTCCGTTTAGCACACAAACGCCGCGGTGCACGCATTAAAACCGTATTGAGTAAATAGTTAATTTTTATTCTTTCATAAACATCGTTTTATATAAAAAATTAATTTTTATAATTCTATAATCAATAAATGACTAAAGGTAAAAGAGGTAGATTGATAATATTGATTGTAATTAAACCATAAATAAATAAATAATTTATTAATATTATTAGTTTTAAATAAATTATTTACGATGTTTACTCAATCACGTGATATGCTTATTGGTGCGCATCTGATATTTTATTGTAATACTTGTTTACGCATTTTATTAATAAATGTGCAATACTGAATGACTGAACGGTATGATGCGCATAATGGTTCTTAACGATTGCATTGGCAGCAGCCAAACGTCGATATGAAGTGCAAATAATGATTAGCGTATAAAAAATAATTTTTGGAACCCGAATGTCAATACGAGTGTCAGAATTGTAATAAATTAAGTAACTACTACTACCATAGCTGTTCCAAGTACAAATATTTTCCCAAAAAATGTGCTCCGATACCGAGTACAAGTGCTGAGTATTATATGTTATTGCGTACTGGACTGACTAAGCCTACCTCATAATAATAATGTAATAATAATAATAATAGTGACTGTGGTAACACTTCCAAATATTCACTAGCGTGTTAAAGCTACCATTTCAATACTTTTTTAATTATTTTTGTTTTTCATAAAAATATTTTTTATAAAAGTTGCAGTAATTTCTTACGCCAGGAATACTTAATCGCTAAACATATGCCACAAATAAAACAAAAGCGTTTTTGTAAATATGAATGCTTTCGTATTTTTCTTTGTAATACGAATAGTTCCTAACTCGGATATAAAATTCCGTCATGTCATCGTTTAGAGCAGTGATTCTTAAGCTTTTTGAAAACTGGGAGCACTTTTGATTATAAAAAAAATTCGCGGAGCACCAAAATCAAACATAGAGACATAATTTTTATTGAAAATTTAACTGATTATTACATAACAGTTAAAAAGAACATTAACATTATAACATTATAATTATATATACCTTTATTTGTGGCGAAAATCATTTAATGAGATACTTGAGCATGTCGGCTTTTGCAGATTTCAGCGATATTATTAGTAAATCACAGAAACAGCAGAAATTGTGTTTACTACAAAATGAATAACCCTTTTATTGAATTCTGCTTGATTGACTGACTTTTTGTGGATTGCCGACATTAATATGGATTGTTGTATGTCTAGTATCAAAATATGTGTGAAGCATATTTGAATCTTGAACCGTCCTAAAAAAGACCTTTATTTGGCATATTCGCACAAAACTTTTACAAAAATTCTCCCATTAAACAATACTCTCGCAGAATCAAAAAACAAAATACAAATTAACATAAATATAATACATATTCGCTTTGTCTTCTTCCTACACACTAAGCTAGCGAGGGCAGAGGGGGGCAATTTCCACTCCCACGTCAGCCTCCTGCAGATTTTCACGCCTTTCCCATCCTCTTCTAACCATTTATTCAGCTTTCTGCACTTTCCAACCCACTCTGCTATCATCTGCTATCATTCTATGCTATGCTATGCTCATACACAGCGCACACGCAGTGTACCCCAGCCCCATCCACACTATTCTTCCTTCGCTCTTGCCATGCATACTTTGTCCTCCCTGATCCACTCTCCCCTGGCTAAGTAATTCGGGAGTTTCCCCTGCGCTTGACACTCTACGTAGCCAGGGTTATATAAGCTCTCAGCCATTCTCACTTGCCTTTCTTGCCACTCAATATCCCTCAATCTCTTCCTTACCTCAGTTTCTAGGCTTCCCTTCTCTATTTCTATTATTAAAGTTAATTTTGTACAAACAACAAAGCATACATAATAATTCATATATATATATATAAATATAGATTGAACATTTTAGACGTTATTGTCCTTAGTTGACGTCAGCTTTGAAGATTTATATATCCCTGATATACTATTGGTAGATTTAATATATAGGTCATTCTCTCCTTTGGATCTTCTCTGTTGAATGAGTTCTTTGTAATATATTAAGATTATTTTTATTTTGAATCGCATTAATCTTTCAATTTCAATTTTTTTTTCAAAACACTATGCACAACACTTTTGTTTACGAATATTAAAAGTGATAACTTTCGCTGAAGATTTTCCAATTGTGTATACATGTTTGGGTACATCACTAGTGTCAATTTATGATACTATTGACATAGCTCCTATCGTAGTCATGCGAGTTTTTACTTCTGGTGATTTGGATTCAGGTAAGTAATATATTATAATGTAGTAACTACTATATTTATTTCTTCTGTTGGTTCTTGGAATGCATACTCTTTAAAAGCCTTAATAAATTTGCTTCCATTGTCAGTACCAGTTGCAATTATTTCGTTTGTTTTTATTCCATACTATACATAAATATAGTCTAGAATTTCTGCATTTTTTTTTTATCATTATGAATTCGACACGAAATCGATGACAGCCACTCTTGGCAACTTTTCGTTAATCTAGTCAATGCAGTGTTGTCCCATAAAGCTTCGACGTTTTGATGACCATATGTCGGCTGTGCAGCACAAGAATTTCAGGCCATCATCATGTGATTTGAATATATTATGAATCATGTTCATTGCAGAGGTCGAAACTCATAGCTTTTAGATAAAATCCATCAAACATAGCTTTAAGGCTGGGATTTAGCCTATACTTTCCTTGGGGTGATCGATAATTGAAACAGCAGAAATTGTGTTTACTACAAAATGAATAACCCTTTTATTGAATTCTGATTGATTGACTGACTTTTTGTGGATTGCCGACATTAATATGGATTGCCGTAATATAGTGGATGACGATAAAGCAATTGTTAAAGATTTGTTTGTTGTTCTTCTGTTTCTCATTTTTTACTTTGTGTATACAGAAAATTCGGCAGAATGAATCCGATTAAGGTGTTTGAAAACATTGTGGTTGTTTCTACAGAACCCTTAATTATGTTTAGCTTAGGTAACGTAATTAGCATAATGCATGTACATTTATTTGATCATCAAACTTTCCAATTCCCTACCGGACTGACCATACGTTCAAGACTAATTTAATTTGTAATAATTGGATATAATTGTACTCGTTTTTAAAGAAAAGCATTTGATTACAGTGAAATATACTCGAGTATACAGAAAGTAGGAATCAACAAGAAAGGTGTACCAACAGTAAACATAATGCATGTATATGTGGCAACTGCAGACAAATTTGAATGAAATTGAAGAATTCTATACCCAAGTTGATGCAGTGTTGAAAGCTACAAATAATCACGACGTAACAATTGTTATGGGAAATTTTAACTCAAAAATCGGGATAAGTTAGGTAAATGACCTAGTAGGGGACTAGGCTGAGCCTGATCTGTGAGCTACTAACGGTAGTCAAGGGTAGGATACCTCGAGTCAAAAACTGCAGGAACCCGAAGACGGTACATGGTCATGGCGAGTAGTGCCGTCAGTAAATAAGCACACCCCTGGAATGGGCAGGTGCGTTCCAGTATGGTCATGGGTGGAGATTAACGTAAACTCGGTATAGCTATGATCAAGATATCAAGAGCGAGGATGAAGTATTTATCAATACCGGTGTGGATACAGCGCATGGAAAGTAACGAGAAACTACCGTGTATATAATTCCTAGTACAATCATCAAAATGGCTGAAAACAATCAAATCATGGGTCTCAATAAAAAAGAATACATAACATTGCTATTTGAGGACAATCGACCGCCCAATCCACCCACAATATCAGGAACAACTGGCCCCCACATTACAACTTCATCTGAAGTTCCTAACACTATTGAGCGCAGTAAAGACGGAGAAGCAGTGGGCCGGATAACACGCATGGTGAACTAAAACTTCTGGATGATGAAGGCATAAGTGTAGTAACATCCATGTTCAATGTCTACTATACCACCGGAGTTATACCAACATACTGGCTGAAATTCACCCTTGTGACATTACCGAAAAAGACACACGCGAAGAAATGTGAACAATACAGAACGATCAGCTTAATGAGTGACAGAGGGGGGGTAAGACAGGGATGTCTTTAGTCACCACTGTTATTTAACGTGTACTCTGAACAGACCTGCAAGGAAACTACAAAATTCCAAAGAAGGTATATTAGTAAATGACATAGTAATTAATAACATCAGATATGCCGATGACACCGTGGACAGTCTTGAAGATCTCCAGCGATTAATGACAGCGGTAGTGGCCTACAATAAAGAAGGTGGTCTTTTGCAGTATCAAAAATGAAAATAACTTTAATGATTGCTAACCTCCGAATAGGAGATCGCACCTATAGAAGGTATTTTTATTTCGATATGATGTGTCCAACATCCAGTTGAGTATCCAGCTTTTCTGCGTTTCACCATAGCTTGTCCATTCTTCTGAGTACTCCCTTGTTTGTTACCTTGTCTATCCATAGAACTTTCATTATCCTGCGGTACAGCCACATCTGAAAGGCTTCAAGTTTGTTGATAGAGAAGATACTTTTATGTTCAACCTTAGACTCCGTACAATTAAACCAAGAAAACATAACATTTAACGGTTCTCTATCTGACGTCGTACAGTGAGAGGTTACATACTAAGGGCCTGCATTTTTGAAAGATGTTTCTGGCTATTTCAATTGGTGCTGTAATGTCATCTCTGGATTCCATTCTTCATTGAGCTAATTGTCCCGATATTTGAATCGCTGAACCGGTTTGATTAGTTCACCACAGAGTCTTGCTTGTGGCGATGTTCTTATTATTAATAATTAGTTTAGTCTTTGTGATGTTTATATTGAGCCCATATTCAGAGCTAGCTGGGTGGTGTTGGTCAACAAGATGTTGCACGTCCTCAATAGTATTGAGTAGGATCCCAGAGTCGTCTGCGTATCGTATGCTATTCACTGCCCTTCGTATACTTTTATTACTTGTGTGCATTAATCTAGAGCATATTCAGAGCTAGCTTGGTGCAGTTGGTCAATGAGATGTTGCACGTGCTCAATGTTGTTGGCTAGAGTCACAGAGTCGTCTGCGTATTGTATATTATTTACTGCCCTTTCTTGTCTGCATTCATCTAGAACAGTCCGGCATATGTAGTCGAAATATAGGTAGAATAGAATCGGTGATAAAATGCAACCTTGCCGGACCCCTTTTAGTATTTGGAATTACATCGTTTGTTCTTGCCCAACTTTTACCTGGGCTGTTTGGTTCCAGTAGAGTTGATTGTGATGGCAATGCGGATGTCCTTTGATCATTTCAACAAGTTTTCAATGTTTAATATTGTCGAATGTTTTTCATAGTCGATGAAACAAGCATAGACTGTGCGACGTTGATTTAAGCACTGTCCATCTGGCCCGGTGCCCTCCTGCAGGTCAGACTCTTCGTTGTTACCGCTCGTCCTCCGTGAACGCAGTCGTAGCTGTGGGCCTGGGGTTGTTGCTGGTTTCCACTCTCTACTCCTCGGTATCCTTCTCGGCCCTGGGAAGAGCTCTCCAATGATGCGACATATCTCCTCATTTAGTCTGGGTAAGGACGGCCTAGCCTTTAGACGCCTTATGGCAATACTTAGTCGTTGTCCCAGACGCCACCTCTATAGTTTCCCAGGCAGCCTTTGCCATCTCTATACCTAGCACCTGCCTCGTCTCTATGGAGTCTCCCCCGCCGCCCCATTCGGCTGTAGGTCCGACGTGTCACAAGTTAGGCTCGCCTTAGGTCTAGAATGACCATGCTACTATTGGGGGATACGTAGACACTTATAATGAGGAACCCTCCCACCTGAGCCGTCACATACCACTTCCCCATATCAACTCCCTAGTTCGGGATTGGCTCCATACGAGTGCCTCCGCCCTTACTTATATCCGTTTCTTGCAGATGCAACTCACCCTCCGTACTGGTCCGCTTGCCCGTCTTGCTTCACTCCCCTTGCTGCCGGCCCGATAGTATGGTATAGGCGAAGAGGTATTCCAACAGTTTCCTGGGCAGGGTTGGATCCTCAAGCCCTCAGAAAAGGTCCTTGTGTTGGTTTCTTCTGTAGAAGAGTCGCACGTGATGAAGTAGAAATATCACTTTTCCTCATTGCGCCGTCTCTACCAGGCGTCTCTATTATGTGGATGATATATATTGTCTTTGTCACAGGTCTCCTCTTCAGGGTCGGGGGATTATTGGGCCTTACGTCTGCTCGTAGTACTCCTCCTGGGAATAGGGGACATGGCAATAGTATTACTCCCGAAGATGTCTCGAGAACTAGTTCCGCGTTTTTAAAATTTTTAATTATTTTTAAAATTTATTACAATATTTTTAAACTTTTATCTATTATTATTTTTGTGTTTGTATATATTTTTTGTCTTCTCCTTGCGCCACCCAGATCACCGAACCATCGCCGCCGCTCGACCGGTGTTGTTATAGGTTACCGTCTAGGAGGTCAGACCCGAGTTGAAGGTTTTTTTAAGAAGAAGAAAATAGTGTCGGAGTCGGAAAAGGCCAGAGCAACTGAAGAGTTGACCAAAGGAGGTCGATAGTTCAAAGGTGTGAAATTGACTCGAAAAGGGAGGTCCAGTCACGCAAATAGTTGTGATGAGCCCTAGAACATCTTAGCAATAAGACGCCGTCTTGGTCCCTACTATAGCCCTGGTTTCCTAGCCAGTGGTGTCGATAAAAGCGGCAATTTTTGACGTCATTTTGACTTAACAAATAAAGTTACGTGTATTTATATAAATATGGTAACCCACACCTAAATGTAATGGGAAAATGAATTACAGTGGATTATGGTTCTTTATTCATTTACATATACTCAAAACCGTTTCCTGTAAGTGCAAATGACGTCAAAATGGCCACTTTTACGACTCTGCTTGGTAGGAAACCAGGCCCTAATTCCCTTAGTAATAGTAGAGCGTTTTGCGGACGTCGTCCTACTGGGACCCCGCACCGCGTGCAAGGTTTGTTCCTTCGTGGGGGCAGGTGCATACACCTGTATGATGTTAATATTAACAGGTTTAGCTAGTTGCATTACCATGCATCTCTCCGAGATTTTAAAATACGTTTTGTCGCTTGCTATTATGTATACGCCGTGTCGATGGTACTTACTTTTACGGCACTAGTTGCTAGCCGGTTCGCTTGACACTTCACCACTTCTATATTGCGTTATCCGTATGGTTTTACAAGGGAGTAATAATGAATTGGTTTCCCTCTTGCCTACCTCATCGCAGTATTAAGGCTATTATTACTGCTACAGTTGTACCCTTAGCTGTCTAATCTTAAGCCCTTCTCACCTTATGTGTGTTCGGTCTTAAATCTTAAGTACTGTCAGAGATGTTTATTGTTCTTTCAGACTAGATCCGTCGAGTTCTGCGTTAACAGGGCTGTGGTTCTTCATCACTGATGTGGTGTCCTTAGAGATACAGATCTTGTATATCTCCTCAGCACCATCCCTGGGTTTGGCGAGGGTACGTGCAAAGTTTATCTCTGAAAAGGTACTATCTCTCCCATTCCCTTGACCACCTAGATAGATTCATAATCAGTCCAAAATTGAAATACGTACTTTTATTAAAATTGTGTTTGCGCAAAATCAAAATATTTCAAACATATTACCATTGATTAATAATCACTTAGATGTGCAATGTTATGACAGTTGCGGAGCTGACGATCAATATATGCCCATTCCGATATGTGCATAAAGAACAAGACGTACTACTGCCACCCTATCCAAAGTATTGCAGTAACAATTGTGCATGGGCGTTAGATGTATTGGCGGTCTATTAATTTATGAACAATGTTTAAAACTAGCAGTAATCTGTTATTCAAGTTATCATAGTGATACCGACATGGGCACTAAACTTCCAAGTCATCTAAATACAATATATAACCCGCATGCGGAACGTCCATTGGTAATTAGTTTCATACCTCTACACGTTTTATCCGTTTTATTTGTACGTATCGCAATTATAATAGGTATGGTATAAATGACCAAAGTATTGGTCAGCAACGAAAACGCCATGACTTTGACAGACGTTGAACATCTAGATAAAGATTAATCAAGGATAATATTTTATCATACGAAGTCTAGATAAAGTATTGTATTCGTGCAGCAAAAAATGCAAAAAAAACCTCTTTATTAGGTCCTGTTACCGTTTCGCTGAACGTGTCACTTGCCCACACTCAACACTCAGTAGGGTATGAAAAACCAGGGATGTGAGAGTAGGGGGCCTGTTAGTCCTCTATAAAAAACGTGCACGCGTCCCAAAGCGGCAGCATATCGAGTTGTGCTGTCGTTCCAGACAGACGCGTTTTTGCTACAAAGCACAGCTGTCAAGCCAAGCTTCTAGAGGATGTTCACACCATCTCCAGAAAACGTAAGTAGAATAATTTTCTACGAAGTGTGCTCGCCTCCATCCCACCTCCTCCAAAGCATGTAAATGCGATGGGCAAAACTTTTACTGAATTTCTTGAATTACTCGCGGAGTGTCTCCAAAGCTGTCAGCGAGGACGATGTTAAACGTGACATAAAAGGCCAAGGTTTCCCTACCGCGAAATGCGCCAATTGTGGTGAAAACCATACAGCCAATTATCGCCGCTGTCCCAAATTCCCCAAGCCCGGGCCCCTATGCCCAAGCCGCTACTCAACTTGCGTCCATCAGCCTTGCGTGCCCACACTCCCTCCGTCCTTAAGACAATCGAAGTGGAAAATGCTGCCGCCGCCCCAAAAACTTCGTCAGCCCCCGACGCACCTGCCACTTCTATATAACCTTGTAATATAATGTAGAGCTTAGGCCTGATATTCTAGATATTGAGCTGTTTGGCAACGTAAATGTCCCTAGTAATTTGACGGTTCATAATGCCCTTAACGCGGACCAGCTCCTCACTGTGGTTGACCTGCAGCGACATGCAAGCGGGGAACCCCTAAAAGTCAACCAAATGGTTGATTGGAAGCACTTCCCGCAACATCTTTTCCGCTACACGGTCTGGCCATATTTTACACCCGTGCGAAATTGATCATGCAGTTACCGAATTGCCGCCATAACTACGGATATTGGTAAGTCTACTAAGACCCCCGTTCCTCCATGGACCCGGCGGTCCTAGTACTCACAAAAGTAGACAAAGAAGAAGCACTTGCTGACAGTCTTGAAAGCCAATGTTAATCAAATTATACAAACAGGAATCTAGATTATGTCGGTAGAGTGAAACGTAGTCACCTGCGTTTTAAAACCCCAAGATTTGGATGGGCCTCTGCTAAAATAGTCACGCCAGCGGAGATTAAACTATTATAGAAATGCGTAAAAAGGAAAGTTCTGGGCTCGGATAATATACCAAATGCCACTTGCTGCCCAGAAAGGCAATTACCTGGCTAGTTCACATTTTCAATGCTTCGAACGTCTCATTTTCCCGATCAATGGACAACTGCGACGATGGTGATGATTTCTAAACCGGGCAGATACCAAATATCCTCAAAACTTTCGTCCGATTAGTCTACTCTGCAGTATCGGCAAACTAGCCGAGAGAGTTATACTAGGCAGCATCGGTCCAGAGCTCACCTTTCGACGCAACATCAACTCACTAGTGTTGTGAAATACGTTGCGGAAGGCTTCAGCACGAATCGATCCACGGCCACGCTATTTCTACTGCTGAGAAGGCGTTTGAAAAAGTATGGCACAACGGCCTATAATCCAAACTCATCTGGCATGAATATCCTGGCTATGTGATTCGGCTAGTTGCTTCTTACCTGAAGCATCGTAGTTTCAGGGTATGGTTGGGAAGGTGTCTCTCCTCGGACAGAGATCCTTACTCGCCGGAGTACGCCAAGGATCAGTTATTGTGCATTACTACTTCAACTTTTACTGATATTCCGAGATCCCATAATGTAACAGCTGGAATTCATACCTAGAGGTGACCCTGGTAAAAACCAGATAAGCCGTTGGTAGGTTATTTCCCTTAATTGGGAGATACAGCGTTCTTAGTTTGCGTAATAAGTGAAGGATCTTCAGCTTCGTGCTGAGACCAAAACTCCTGCCTGGGCTAGGGGCCTAACTAAATAAAACTGTTTGAGCAGCGGTACCAGAACGTTACTTTGAGAACATCCCTGAATGTCTCGAGGTGTGTCAGGAACACCCAAATTAGAGACGAGCTAGGAGTATGCTCTTGATGTTTGACCACATAAAACATATTGCCACAAGCTTTCAGGAAAGATTGGAGGAGCATCCAATGGAATCAATAAAGTCATGCTCCAACTATGATATAAATCTTAATTGGAAATATGACAGGTAGAGGTCTATCCTTGCAAAAGGAACCCTAAAGTGAGGCACCCCGGGACTCTTAAAATTAATTCTCGTTATGTTGCAGCAGAGTGCTTTTTAGTCAGTAAGAATCTGAAACTGTCTCCTCTCAGAGAAAGGGAATTTTTCTTATTGAAGATTTTTAACACTTCCCGCCTACCACCGAAGAAAAATAAAAATCGGCAGTCGCTTCGCCCTCACCAAGACTCGGATCAGTTTGAAACCGATACTTGCGTTTGCTTTTTACCCTTGGTAAATCGATCCTTTCTCACTAAGACCGTTGATTGAAGTATTTATACTTCAATCAACGCTAAGACTCAGTGGAGCTGATAATTGTGTCCTTATTCCTCTTGTGGGGTTTCTCTCTTATCACGGCTCGGAGAACCGTTTCAAGTACATCGTTCACGTAAGGCGGCCTGGCGGTTTATAATCCGTTCCGGACTGCAGCTTCCTTCACCAACCCCTTCGATGACGGGCTTTGACATGACAACCAAATTTTGTATGTAGCTATTATCTCGCATAACTTGATTAGTTTTTGTGTGGAAATCAGCCGGTGAAAAATCCATGTTTACCTATGGCGATTTTCCGATTTTTTCTACACTACGTTTACGAAATTTTATATACAGTGTGATCCAAATAAGAGGGAACATTCTGTAACTTCTTTATTTCACGATTAAACGATTAAATATTTTTTAGTTCAGTATCATACGCCTTTTCCACTAACTGCTATTCTACATGAATCGCATATGTTGTTGATTTGCCGCTCACAAAGCCACACTGGCATTCCCTATTACTTATTTGGTATATTTCTTGAGTCGATATTGAATGTTCATAGATAATATTTTATAACCACCCAGATCAGTAGCCGGGTGGTTAGAGGCGCCTACCGTCTTCTACTGAGCGTTGGGGTGCATGAGTTCGAAACCCATCGGGGCGCATTTTCGCGAATCACCTTTCACAGTTTTCAGAGGTTTTCTGTGAAGTTAAGGTGAATACCGGGTGATTAAACTGCTTTGAGCCTTTTCTCCCTTAACCGGCGGAAAAGCCTCACGGCTGATAGCCCTATAGAGATAGAAGTTTATTAAAACCGATTCCTTGGGGTCTCCCTTCTTATGTATTGTTATTATAGTTGCCTCGTTCCATTATTTCGGTATTGTTTCTGTCCTACATAACTTCACAATTATTTTAAATATTTCCTCGTGTAGTTTGGCTATTTGATCATTTCCATGTTAATATTGACTGTTCCTGGTGTTTTTCCATTTTTCCAATTTTTAATTATATCTGTAACTTCCTGTAAGTAGGATCCTCTGAGTCACTATTTACTTTCGTGGCATCCTTTACTACACTGATTGAAGCTTCGTTATCTTCATCAGTTATAGCTCTTTAACATATCATTTCCACGTGTTTTTTGCTTCTTCCTCATTGTTCGCCATTTTTCCCTGTTTGTTTTTTACCCCTGGGGGTCTATTCTGTAACTTCAGACTGGTCTGGTACCTATGGCAACGAAATAAGCCAGTGTAATACTGCCTTATGTTAAATATAGCGAATTGTGATCTATCTGATTTCCAGATCTGTTTCCCGGATTCATCTAAAGTTATTTTATGTATTTTCTTGTGGTCGAATTTTGTACCAAGAATTATCATTCTTAATGCACTTGAGATAATACATAATCTGTGTCCTCTTGTCATTTGTTTTGTCATGAATTGTATGCTTGCCTGCAACTTCTTTGATATATTCCTCTTTACAAATTTTGGCGTTCAGGTCTCCCGCTACTAATATTATATCTTGCTTGGGTAGCTATATGGTTTTTCAAGTTAGTCATACAATTCTTCTTTAACTCATTCTTCCACTAACTCTATAGGGGCATATGAATTCAGTATTGTTATACAGTATGGTTTCGCCTTAATTCTTATATATGCCATTCTACCATTAATGGGAGTAAACTTTATTACATTCTCCTCTAATTTCTTGGTTGCTATGAAACCCACTCCATTTTCCCTTTGAATACCATACCGTGTACTGTTTCTTGTTTATTTGACCCTGTTACTTCCATCTCGTCTCTTGTAGTGCAATATTCTTATTCTCTTCGTTCTGCCTCTGATTTCCTCTACTCCTGTATTCTGATTCGCTACACTTCCGTTTAGAATCCCCATGATGATTATCGTTTCTTGTCCTTCTTCTATTTCTTATTGCATTTTATCAAAGAATGTATTTTTCTCTTCTTTCTTTGGGTCTTCGGTTGGTCCATATGCTATATTATTGTCTAGATTTCCTCCTCCAGTAATTTGATTTCCTCATAATTCGCTTGTAGGTTCGTTAATAAATCCTTTAAGTCTGGTTGGTGCTATTATCATTCCCAGTCCCCCTTTAGCTCTAGCTTCTTTTTCTCCTTCTGAATATGGCATCCAGTATTCTCTATGAATGTTTTGCATTCCGTTGTCATTTTTCTTTGTTTCCATGATTTCGCTTATTCTTATGTTCTGTTTTATCATTTACCTATTCACAGATGTTCTCCCTTCATTGCTGCCTTTTCTCTGTCCTTTCTATGTTGTTCCTTTTTCCGTTTTCGTTTTCCTTGTTTCATAGTTATTGGTCGTTGTATCTTGTGTCTTTCCTCTGCTTTTTTGTTGATTAGTTTTTTGTATTTGCCTCTACTAGCCCGGCTTCTTTGTGGTGCCACCTGTTCGTGTATCCACAGTGTTTGATATCCCACATGCTTGTGACCCCTTCGTTTCTTGTTTTTCTTTGTGCTATTTGTCTTATTGCTGCTTGTATTTTTCTTTTTCGTTAATTCACTACCTATCTATGTATATTTTCCTGTTTTCCAGTTTCTTCTCTCTACCCATTATTTCTTGTTTCGTTTGCCAGTTCTCAACTTCTGCTAATATTATCTCCGATCCCGCTTTTGTTCTGATAGTGTGTGCCTTTTATAATATCGTATTTATTTCTAATTATTACTTTATGAAATTCACCTTTTCTTTAACCTACAACCCTCAAAAAATGTATATTATTTGATTCGATTCGGAGCGATCTCGATTCAATTGGTCTCATTTCGATTTGGTTGGGTTCAAATTGGTTCGATTCGGTTCGATTTGGTTCTATTTTCATTTCATTTCTCACTTCTCATAAAGATAATATTTTTTAAATTCTTAGAAAGTTGTATTTTATAACTACCTCCTAACCAAAAAATACTTTCCGAATTAATTAATTGATGTTAAATCAAAACAATATATTTCCCAAACAATGTATTTTATTTGATTCGATTCTAATTTCATATTCTCGAAAAAATCGAATTGCTAATTTAAACTTTTCTTTCATGACTAATATAGTCTAAATAGACAATTTTTGGAAAATGTGTGGTTGTGTATGTATATCTGCATGGATCCAGAACAAATTTTTAAATTGCATTTTTGATAACTTTTATCACTACCAGACGAAACCCCGAGGATTTGAGCAAAATCTGACGGCTACTACTGACATTTTAACTGAAACAAAACTTTTCATTTACATATACTTTGTATTGTCCATTTATACGAAAATTGTATAGAATCATAATACAATATAATTTGATTCTGAATAATAATAAATAAATAATTCTATAATGACGGTATTTACTGGCTCGGTAATTGAACAAATCGAAACGTTAAGGACGGAGCGTGTAAACCTTTCCTATCAAAAATATTATAGGATACACCCAATATGCACGGTTTCTTTTCTTCAATAATAACAGCTCTCGGTAATATTTTGAAGTAACACTGGACAAAAGCTGAACCCTGTGTAGCTTCGATGGCAACTATGTTTAAGCAATCGGCCGAGACTATTGGACAGTGTGCGCACCCACCACCAACCAAACTATTTATTTTATGTAATATGCGAGGATGCAACCCAATCCGACTAAGCTATCGGCCGATAGTATGTAGTCTGCAGGAACCGTAAGACGTATTTAATTGGTTGCTTAATCAGTATGAAGACTTTCTTAAGTGCGCACTCACAAGGGATTCTAGTCGGCTGATGGGCCGATAGTTCGATAGGCTTCCCGATTACCTTTCAATTGTAAGGTTGACCAACTATCTATCTGTAGACTGCTTATTCAGTGTGGTGTAGTAGGCAAGTGCGCAGACTCGCTGACTACACAATCGGTAATCGAATCGGGCAGTACATTGTATAAAGTACAATTTTTTTAAATTGTATACTAGTTATAGTTTTTAAAATACAAAAATTCCGCAATGTCGTTCATCACTAAGTCTGTAGTCTGCGGGGACTCTTAATGTAGAGGCGTAATCATCCATCCATGTAGCAGTACCATGCAAACACTACTATTACTCACAATTAGGGTGCACCAGGTCTACTACGCATAAATTATATTTGTTGAAAAAGAAAAACAATCACTACAGGAATATTTGAATTTTATTAAATTTTACATTTATTAAATAACAATACGCACTATATATTTGTTAATATTAAAAGAACAATATGTGCCATTTGTAGTTTTTAAACGGATTGGTGTTTTTCCATATATATATATATATATTTAAACTATTTTAACTTTTTAATGCTGAGAATTTTGACTAATTACTTGCTATTGTTTAAAAAAAACATGAGAATTAAAATATATATATACTATGAAAACTATATGGATACACTAGGTGTTAGTGTGTAATTTTCAGAATTCTTAACATCAGTGTGCATTAAAAAGTCAAAATTTACATTTTTAATATAAAATTCTTACATAACAGTAAATATTAGTTAAATATGTTTAAAACAAACACATAAAAGTTCTCTATATTATATATATATAATAGACAAAGTGATTATTTGCATATTACATATTGAAATATCAACATTCATATATTGTTACTAGACACTACACATTTTTGAACAGACTTCAATACAAATTTAAAACTAAATAATTATATAATACATTGAGAAGTAGCTATGTATAACAGAACATTTTAAAATTTTGAATGCCTTCATAAATTGCTGCAAATAACTTTGTCAAGACTAATCTAATTATATGATATACATATTTTATAAACAGACAACAAATACACTTAAAAACTAATTACAGCAATACAAAATAAAATCAATTTCATGATTCGTAGATTTTTATATATTTATTGTGTATATAGTAAATAATGGGTGCATATATTTTAACATTTAATATAAAGTACTATTTTTCTTTAACTACACCCATGATATATATATATGATAATATTCATAGAAATTTTTAGATTATATGTTGTTATATATTTTCATAATGAGAAAACTCAATTCTAAGGGAAATAAACGTGTTTGCTAATTAGAAATGATTAGTTGAATAAATTAGTTGTCAGAACACACATTTTCCACTTTTTGTTTTTTTATTGTCAATTACGGACACTCTGACAACACTTATGGTATCACATCTTGTGATTTTACAAAGATGACTTAAACTTTGTTTCTATTTTGAGGTATTTATGTAAACTGATATTCCACATCTATTTATAATTGGTAACATTTGCTGATCTAAAGTGAAGTATCTGTGTACTAATACAATATTTCAATGTATCAATTTTAAAGCTGAGTATTTGATGTGATACATTGAGACAATTGATTGGATCTTGTAATAATATGCTGACCACATTCACAGATTTGGTTTCTTTAGATCAATTATAGGAATGACTGTAGATGTGCAATAACAGAGTACGCACTCAATTGTAACATTTGGCGTTGTTTAACATATGTACGCTGTTACGAGTCCTTGTGTGTTTTATTAAATATACATATATAGTTTTTATTATAATCACAGATATATTTCAGATGGCGTCACACCACAAATACATTTTAGCTCAAAATTAATTAAGTTTCAGAATCTAGTTTTCTAAAACTTATTTAGTTTGTGCTTCACAGCTTCTAGTTCACATACACACAGATCATAACCTATCCCATAAACATTACATGTGTATATTATATTGTTGATCAGTGTTAATTAACTCTTCTTTACAATGATCATATTAGGTAGTTTTATATGATTGGACTAGGGGTAATTTATCTCTGCTTTAGTTACATTAAGTATATTTTTTTAAGCATCATCATATTCTTCAGGTACTTGATGTTATCTTTCTATATACAATAAGTAGTATAAAACATTTTTTGACTTTAACATAATCCTAACCATTTTTATTGCAGTTAACAATGCAGTTTCGTAATACTCTCTTATGAATACAAGTTTATAAATTGTGTTGTTTTTATATACCAACAATATACAACATAAGACAAGAGTTGTATTGTCTAACATACTATAATTGAAATATTATGCAAATTGTGGAATATTTTGTTGATAAAAATTAGATGAAATATATGGAAATATATCTTGGAATGACTGCTAACAACTAAACCAGCTGGGGTTTTGGTCAATGGCATTTAATATTAAATATTTAATATATTATGGAAGAACCATACTATTTGGGACCTTCTGAAGTCATAGTATGTATAGGTAGATGTCCATTCCCTTATTATTAGTATGCTATTTCACAATTGGTCTTTGCCTAAGGAATCATTGTATATACTATTGAAAAATAATCATTCATAGCAGTCAAATTGAAATTGCTATGTAACCATCTTTGGAGTTGAAATTTTATTTGATAGAATATATTGTGAACATATGATGTTTATCTATCAACTCATATTATATTTTTCGTTTATTAAATATATAAAATTTGTAATCTATAGCATAACATTTCAAGTTTGTGTGATATTCACATATAATCTTTGATAAACAAAGTTTAAGTGTATAGGTAGATAACCACTATATTTCATAGACTATTCTATGTTTTATTTTTGTTGATTGTTAACAATAATTGAATTTCTTGCCAACTTTATATGTACATGTTCTTACAATTGTCGCATACTTTTAATACTTGAAAATGTTATATATTTCGATAGTTTTAGCGACAATAAAATAAATAAATATATATATTTATATTATTTTGTGCAGGTACTTTGGTTTAATATTTTTGTTTGGTTGGCTAGACTTGTGTTAACAATCGTTGCAAATACAATATCACAGATGTTACTCCTTACTCACTATTTTATACAAAAAAATATTACTGATATTCCCCTCAATCAGATAATAACATTTCACAACATGTATGCACTCAAGAAGAATATGTTATAATGTTTTAATTAAACAGTAATTATTATTACTCTAATATTGTAAGAATGAATACAATAATTTAATTGTAAAACAATACTATATTTAGTGTTTTGACTTGCATGTAAATATAAATTTACACAATATACTTATATATTTTACATGCAGCAACACAACGACGCAAAATGTGTGTGTATAGGCCATTAAAAATAATAATGAAAACATTTTAAACATATTCTTCTTCTTTCAAGGCCCACAACTTATTTATCAATGTGATACAGATGTTTCAATTAATATCACTGAGCAGAATTCCACGTCTTCAATAATATATTTTCTATTTAATGTGTCTCAATGACTCATAACACTTTTAATTGATGTACTGTCTTAAAGTTAAAACGATGTAAACATATATATCTAAATTTTCAATAAATAAGATATTAACACAAATTAATTAAGATTTTCATATAAAAATAAAATCAAAATGATATCTGAATCACAACCGGAATAAAATACAAAACAAAACTATGACAATAACATAAATAATCTGTTTTTATAAATAAACTTAACAGTTACTGAAGATCAGCTGATAGGATTGGCATTAAGTACTCATCAGAGTCACCAATTACAGGATCTAGAAGCACAGGATGTAACTCATTGGCTTCTAGTGGTGCCCATGTTTTTCCCATAATATTTATTAGGTCCTAAAACAAATATTTTCTTTAATTTATCAGGTAATAAAATTGTATAATGAAAATTGATTTTAGTCTAGACATTCAATGTGTCTGTAACAACTAACTTAATTAAATAGAAAATGTAATATTAACTCCCCATTCATGTTGAGAGAGATTTCTAGGCATTAGTTATGCTCTAAACATATATCACCAAGAAAATCTCTTAAAATGTGCATGAATTTTTGCCATTTTTCGAATGTATGCTTGTTTTTAGTTTTTTCTTCTTATTTTAAAGATTTTAAGCCTTGAAATGCAGTCCCATCATAAAACTATTATCAGCAAATGTACACTTCACACCTCGGGAGTCAAAATAATCATCAGAGTATTAGGGGCAGCTGTTGCGTCTAGTATATTGTGTTATTTCATATTAAATTTATAAAAATTAATTATGCCAAAATCAAAACCTACCATACAAAAAAGGATGACTAGGCCTTATTGAGAGAAACAATAAATAAAAATAATGGAAAATGGGTAATATTACAATTTTCTAACTGCACTGTGAATGCTATTTTATACATAGATTCGGTGCTATCAGAAATATAATATTATTCAGCATGTGGGAATGAACAACCTACACAAGACATATTTAAAATAAAATAAATATGAACCAAAGAAGTAGCAAACTATATTAGAATGTTTAGAATCTGGTTTGAATGAGCAATAAGAATTTAATTGAAAATATTCCGCTAAGCAATGCAAAATAATTATTCCAAAATGTTCTTATAAAAACATTGTAAATTATGAAAAAAGTATGTGAGTCTTATAAGAAAACATACAGTAGCTAATACATACATCTCCATCTTCAAAATTGGGCCGAAGTTGCCACGAAATGAAATACATGCCAGTCTATAGTTTATATGTCATATAAAATGTAGATTATTTAAAATTAGAACATAAATGCTACAGAGCTTGGCAACGTTTTAAAATTATAAAATATATTTTTATGATAGAAGGTTATTTTTTGTATAATTTTGTAAACCAAAATCAATCTAAAGATCAAAAAACAAAGGAAGGCGGAAGAAAACGATTTTTACTCCACCTAAAAATACATGGAATACTGTGATAAGATACATACTACTGAATAACTTATAAAAGGTCTTAAATTAGTAATTAAGCTTTATTCTGGTATTGTTACATTCCACCACATTTTATATAAAAAAACTTCTATCTTTATAGGGCTATCAGCCGTGAGACTTTTCCGCCGGTCAAGGGAGAAGCTCAGAGGAGTTTAATCACCCGGTATTTACCTTAACTTCACAGAAAACCTCTGAAAACTGTGAAAGGTGATTCGCGAAAATTCGTTCCCCGCTGGCGATCGAACTCAGGCTCCCCAATGCTTAGTACGAGACGGACGACGCCTCTAACCACTCGGCCACTGAGCTGGTTTTTTTTATATGAATTGTGTTATTTTTTCAATTTTACTTTTATATATTTTTTAAAACGTTTTTTTTAAATTAATATAAGTTTTATATAGAGGTGATGTCTAGTATGTATATGTTCAATACAAAGGATTCCAAAAGTAACAAACAACATTTCATTGTTAATTCCATAGGTGGCACTTTCTATACAGTGTAATAGGTCAAGTACTTTCCATACAGTGTAATAGGTCAAGTACTTTCTATACAGTGTAATATATCAAGTAATATAACTTTGGCAACACGTATATTGTATCACTTTAGTTTTCAAACTGACAAAAGTCATAATGGCAAAATTAAATTTGCGTCAAAGATTTTCTATTGTGAAATGGTTTTAATAAATATAAAGGCAACAACACAAGACAACTTAGGCTATAACTTTGGTACAACAAAAGTGGAAGATAAATTTATAAAAGACCAGCAATGTTTCGAGTTACAATATTGGAATTAATTAATAAATTTGAGTTACAGATAGAATAGGGCATGGTCATCCAAAAAACTGGCCTTACTATGGAGAATGCTGTTGATGTGCAAAATTACTTCTAGAAGAACCATGTACTCTCAGCATTTAGAGAAATTCCTCTAGGATCTATTAATTGAATCATACAAAATTGGTTTAATGTTATTGGCCTCGATTAATCCATGCCCTCCATGATCCAAATTAAAGATTACAGTTTTGTAACGTCTTTTCTGATCTTCTGATACAATAAGTGGACGGATGAGGCACAATTCCACATTAACGGACTAGCTAATCGCCATAACTGTGTATATTGCTGTGATGATAATCCCCATGGAGTTATGGAGAAGGATTTTCGATCACCGGTAATAAACGTTTAGGCAGTTATTTAGAACAGAACCCCCCCAGACAGACAAGGGCACGATCAAACGGTACTCGGGGCCATGGCCGAAGACCTGAACGAGACACTCCAGACGGCATGCAAAGCTGTAATGCCGACAAGACGGACAACAAACGGAAGATATACTGATGGTGCCAGAAAGTGGCCGAGGCGAGACGTGAGGCCAACAAGGCAAGGAGGGTAGCCCAACATGCAGAACGACGACCGGGATGCAGACCTCCAGGATAGCTACCGGGTACTACGGAGTTCGGGCGGACGATGAAAATGAGCCCAAACGAATGCTGGCGTAGGCTTTGCAGGGAGGTAGAGGAGGATCCCTAGGGCCTACCCTATGAATTGGTAATGAAGAAGATCGGTGTTCGTCCGCCTGGACCGGAGGCCTTAGTCGCTGGAGGCGTGGGAGCCCTACTTCCCCCAGGACTGGATGATGAACTCCAAGAGGAGAGGGACGAATAAGACAACCTAATACAGACTCTCACGGCAAACTGGACGGAGGAGGAAGTGCAAACAGCTATCGCGTTTGCAGAGGATATGGCAATAGTCGCCCGCAGACGCGAGTAACGGCCTTGTAATCGCCGTTGCGTAGACAGAAGTCGCCCTGCTCTCAACATAGAGAACAGGCATCCAGGCAGTCACGGAAATTGACATTTTTGGGCAAATGATTCCAGTGAAGAGACATCTGAAATAACTCCGGACGGTCCTCGAGGCTAATACAAATAATATGGCCCAGGTCCTCCAAGCCGCGACCAAGGCCACCAGGACTGAAGCCGCACTCGCGCGGTTGTTCACGAACATCGGAGGCCCGGGTGACCAGAAGCGGAACTGAAGAAGAAACACGGCACGACGGACCATAGGACAACACAGTTACTGACAGGACATGGGACGTTCCAATCATATCTACACAGAATTGGAAATACTCTGACAGGTGCCGCTACTGCAATGAGACAGATAACATGACACACACGATATACAGATGCCAGCGGTGGTACAGCGAGTGGGCCACCTTATGGACGAATCTGGGGGAAGACAACTACTCTACAACGACTTGGAAGCCTCATGCGCGACCGACTCGAGCACTGGGAGACAGTGACCAATTTCGGCTCAGAAGTCATGAGGCATAAAACCATGAACGATAATAGTGTAGTGCATAGTTCAAGTCCCCCCAAGACCCCCCGCCCACCCCACATTTGCTCGCTTCCTGGAATGGTTTAAACTATATAAAACGTCTGTATACATTGAAAAAAACTATGCGAGCCAAGGTGGGGTGGGCGGGGGTCCCCCACCAACCAAACTATGCCCGTCCACTATTCCAAATGACTTGCAATCTGAATTACACTATTATCCATCACTTTCTATGAGTCAATTAATTTCTTTTATTAAATTATACCTAATTACATAAGTGAGATATAATGTAACACATAGTTCAAGTCATTTGAAATAGTGGACGGGCATAGTTTGGTTGGGAGTGAGACCATACAAACGGGACTAGACAAATAACGGGACGAATGAAGTAGACAAAGGCGGTGCTGCGTGCTTAAGAGTGGCTTTAAGGCGGTCAAGCCTGCAGGAACAGAACGTGCGTTTTGGTTCAGCCTGTAGGCGAATCCGGCACTGCCCATGCCTACCATGTGGTAGTGACGGGGGCATGGGGGTCTTTCAAAGATTCCACCTCAGAGGAGAAACAAGGTGAGGTGAGTGCATGGACGGCGAGTACTGTGGGAGAAAACGCTGTGCGACCACCAGTACATCTCTTACTGCATCAAACCAGGGAGTGTTGGTCAGTCCTGACACTAGCAGCCCCAACTCCAGGACCAGACACCTCTTCCAAAGCGGAGATGGTGTCTGGGCGCAGTAGACAAGGCAGAACCGATACAAGAAATAGAAAGCGCAACACCAATCTGGCGAGCAACCAACTTTACACAAATGGCAGATAAATTTACATCAACTCTGAAACAGGTATGCAGCAATACAGTGCCCACGAGATACAGCACCGGTGGACGAATTGACTGAGGGCACAACAGGACAAACAATGCCGGGAGAAGCTTCTAACGAATCAGGACAGCAGGTGCGCTAACCGAGCTTCTCCAGGAGCAGTACTGGCAGCTGAGACGGAAATACGCTGCTGTACCTGGAGGGGTAAGGACGGTGGCGGAGGCCTTCTTCCCGACCAGCAGGGATACCAGACAGATGAACGAAATAGAGAAGGATACTACAGCTACCCTAGGCAACGAGGTTAGAAACTGGAATGAAGTGGCACATCTTCCAGGAAGGAAGGCACCAGGACTTGACCCTCTCTCCAGCAGGGGAGCATCTCCCGAGATTACCTCCAGACTAACACACTCCTGGAGGATTTCAGCCCGCTTAGTGCTAATTCCTACGCAAGGAAAGCCGCTAAATGTGCCGGGTTCTTATCAACCACTCTGTCTTTTGGACGGGCTGGCTAAAGTGGTGAAGCGCCTGGTTGCGGACCGGATCATGGAGACCCTTGAGTCGACCGGAGGACTTTATGACAACCTATGGTATGTTTTGCAGTAAACTTTCCACCAGCGACGTCATACAGGCAGTCAAGATCGTGACCTTCGATAATATTTACCAACCAAACTATGCCCGTCCACTATTCCAAATGACTTGCAATCTGAATTACACTATTATCCATCACTTTCTATGAGTCAATTAATTTCTTTTATTAAATTATACCTAATTACATAAGTGAGATATAATGTAACACATAGTTCAAGTCATTTGAAATAGTGGACGGGCATAGTTTGGTTGGGAGTGAGACCAGACAAACGGGACTAGACAAATAACGGGACGAATGAAGTAGACAAAGGCGGTGCTGCGTGCTTAAGAGTGGCTTTAAGGCGGTCAAGCCTGCAGGAACAGAACGTGCGTTTTGGTTCAGCCTGTAGGCGAATCCGGCACTGCCCATGCCTACCATGTGGTAGTGACGGGGGCATGGGGGTCTTTCAAAGATTCCACCTCAGAGGAGAAACAAGGTGAGGTGAGTGCATGGACGGCGAGTACTGTGGGAGAAAACGCTGTGCGACCACCAGTACATCTCTTACTGCATCAAACCAGGGAGTGTTGGTCAGTCCTGACACTAGCAGCCCCAACTCCAGGACCAGACACCTCTTCCAAAGCGGAGATGGTGTCTGGGCGCAGTAGACAAGGCAGAACCGATACAAGAAATAGAAAGCGCAACACCAATCTGGCGAGCAACCAACTTTACACAAATGGCAGATAAATTTACATCAACTCTGAAACAGGTATGCAGCAATACAGTGCCCACGAGATACAGCACCGGTGGACGAATTGACTGAGGGCACAACAGGACAAACAATGCCGGGAGAAGCTTCTAACGAATCAGGACAGCAGGTGCGCTAACCGAGCTTCTCCAGGAGCAGTACTGGCAGCTGAGACGGAAATACGCTGCTGTACCTGGAGGGGTAAGGACGGTGGCGGAGGCCTTCTTCCCGACCAGCAGGGATACCAGACAGATGAACGAAATAGAGAAGGATACTACAGCTACCCTAGGCAACGAGGTTAGAAACTGGAATGAAGTGGCACATCTTCCAGGAAGGAAGGCACCAGGACTTGACCCTCTCTCCAGCAGGGGAGCATCTCCCGAGATTACCTCCAGACTAACACACTCCTGGAGGATTTCAGCCCGCTTAGTGCTGATTCCTACGCAAGGAAAGTCGCTAAATGTGCCGGGTTCTTATCAACCACTCTGTCTTTTGGACGGGCTGGCTAAAGTGGTGAAGCGCCTGGTTGCGGACCGGATCATGGAGACCCTTGAGTCGACCGGAGGACTTTATGACAACCTATGGTATGTTTTGCAGTAAACTTTCCACCAGCGACGTCATACAGGCAGTCAAGATCGTGACCTTCGATAATATTTACCTGCAGACATATCTACTATTGCATTTGCGGACGACCTTGCGTTGGTGGCCCGAGGAAGGGACCTCGACGAAACGAAAACAAAACAGAGAAGACTAGCAGTCGAGGAAATAAGACACTTGGATGGGGAAATCTGGACTCAAGATCGCAGTACCGAAGGCACAAGTCAACCAGGAGGGTAGGCACATAGGGAGCAGCCGCCAACGCGATACCCAGAGACATCAAGTACCTGGGTACCTTGCTGGAGGCTAATACCAGGCACACAGCACGGATGCAGGGTACGACGAAGAAGTTTCCCGCACCGAAGCCGCACTGTCGCGGTTGTTGCCAAACAACGGCGGCCCGGAAGAGGGGAAGCGGAAGCACCGGCTTGGTGGAGGAGTTGGCGGCGATCTACCATGAGACGAAGAGGGGCACGGCCCCGAAAGACGCTGCGAAGGAAGCCATGACAGAGTGGCAAAGACGCTGGGACAGAACTGATAATGCGACATGAACGAAGCAGTTCTTCCCACGAATTGAACCGCTAGTAGACCTAAAACACGGGGAGGTAGACCACTGGTCGACGCAGGTGCTATCAGGGCGCGACGTCTTCCAGTTCGAAAGACGAATACAGGCAGATGTAGACTTTCCGACCGAACTTATGACCCCCACACACCATTTACGATTGTCATAAATGGCACTCAGAATGAACCACTCTATGGCTAGAGCTAGGAGAACAACGCCAGACACCGGAACAAATTGGCACACTTATGTTGTCAACGGAACTAAACTGAAGAGCTGTGGCCCAATTCAAGTCTGTGATGCAGCAGAGGTAGCAAATGGATCTACGGGGATGAAATAACATGACAACCAGGGCATGACAAGACACGAATGACGAACTGACGCTAGACGGAACTAGGGTGCTTAAAATGCCTTTAGACGGGCAAGCTTCTAGGAAGAGAATGTGAGGTTAAGTTTTAGAGGGTAGGCGCCCCGAGTAGAACGCGGGACGAATCCGGCCTTGCCATGCCTGTAACACCAGGAGGCCGTAGTGAGGCATGGGTGTCTTTCGAAGATTTCCTCCTAACAGGACAAAAACTAAAGTATGTGTGAGTGTGAGTGGAGAAATAATTGGGCCTTATTTCACTGAAGATAATATTAATGGTGAAGTATATTTGGATATTATATGAGTGAACAATTTAGTATTTCCTCCCGATGTATTTTTATCAATAAGATGGAGCTCCACCTCAGTACGCTTTGCAGGTACGCCATTTTTAGATGAGCATTTCCATGAGGCTTGAAAGAAGAGAACTTCTCGATCCTGTGATTTAACACCACCTGATTTCGCCGTATATGTGATTTGGTTTGTATTCAACAGCATCAAGATATTAGAGCCTTGTGCGTATTTATTCGGGAAGCGTATCAAACTTTCACTCCGGAAATGTGTATGAAAATTTCTAGTGTTGTCTCTCGAATGGTGTTCTGCATTGAAAACGAGGGTAAACAGATTCAGCACCTAACGTAACCTGAAACTGGCCCGTATACTTAACAATTATTAAGTCTTTATATTGTGCATTGCACCACACTTAGTACTGCACCAACCCATTAATGTTTCTCACTTGCTTTGGCAATCAAAAATCTATCCATCTATACTATCGAAAATAAAGTGTACGGGGCAAGAGATACAGTCATTATGCAATTTAATTGTTCTAAATTCAGCTGTAGTGGCAAAATAGGAGCAGAATGAATTGGAAGTATCAGTACCAAGACTTCTATTTTATATTAATTTGTCATTTGTCACTTGCTGATTTTAATATACATTTTTAATACTTCCTACCTCTTTTATATCAAATCCAGATTTGAGAACATCAGCTGCAGCTATCTCCAGCCTCTTTAATCTGGAACCTCTCAGTCTAGAAACACCCAACCAATCTTCATCATAGTATTTATATCCTAGAACACATTTGCAACTCAATAATTAATAATTAACTTTATATATCTACAAAAAACCCTACCTAGTATTACAATTTCTTCCAACTTTTTGCATAACCATGCAATGAGAATCAGATTTTGTGGTTCTTCAACATTACTCCCATTTGATCCACCCAACAGACAATATGCCCCATGGTCATCACCATCGGTTATCGAATCCACCCACATTAAACTTACGAAAGTGTCATGATATTTAATGAGCTTTTCCATTGCAAACGAGTTCATCTAAAATTAGTAATTGCAATTTACTCAAACACTTTATGTCGTTTAACAACTTACACTTTCACAAAAGAAGACTTTTAAATGGCTTAACGGCATACTATCCTTTAATATTACATCATGAAGTATATCAACTTCTTCATATGCATGTATTAAAGACAGCCTTAGTAAGCAATTTGGTTGATGAGCTCTCAATTGTTTCCATGCTACGTCTGAAGTACCTGGATGTCCTTCCCAAATTCCATGCATATGAACTACTAATCTAAACAAATCGTTCATATTGTGCAGAGCATCAAGAAAATCGTCGTTAAGGTTATCGTAGTCTATGCTTAAAATCTAAAAATAATTCAATTATTCTCTAGTCTTATTAAGGAGCCTCGAAACAACTTACTTGTAAATTTCGGAATGGTACAAATAGTTGCGGATCACAGTGATATATAAAATAATTGATTGGATCTTCTTTAACTGAAGCAAGTCCTAATGTTGTCACGTTATTTGGCTTCATACTGGTCAGTGATTTTAATAGTTGAGCGGATACTTGTACAAGGTCTTCATTGCATCCAAGTGATATTTTTGTCATGGAATTATTAGAAATAATTTTCAATATTGTTTTTGCTGGAGAAGTTATATCCAACCTTAATAGACAAAATAATATTACTAATATTGAGATATAATTAAATAATCTACTTACATCTTTAACATACTGTCTGGTATTAAAACATGGCAATGGCTAGGCTCCAGGATGAGAGATTGGAGATTGTTATTACATGTAAAATAATCTAGTAATAGTAGAAACTCAACAACACAGGATGATATCATGGAATTAAATCGTATGGTGGCATTTGTAACCATACATCCAATCATAGTTCTTAAATATTGAACCTTTGATATTGTTTCAGGTTCTATCACAAATGTTACATTTTGCCACAATCTGGAATCATTAATTTGCATTGAATTGAGTTTGAATGATATTGTATTTTATTACCTTGGATGGTATAAACTAGGTCTCCAATTGTTGCATGTGCTTGAAGCATTTATTATATCTTTAAATGTAAGATATTGAAACACGTTGTCTAAAATTGCAGCTGGAAGACAATCCCAACTTGGAGTGTCATCATATTTTTTGCTCTTTTTCGGCCTTGGCCATTCATCCCGACAGCCAGAATTATCATTCCCCATATCTGAAACAATTAAGTTGGTAATTGTTTATTTTTCATATACAATATCAAAACATATTAGAAACAGTCTACACAATTGTTACATAATATAAACATATGTATGTATATACTAGTATAAATACAAATATATCTATTCTATGTACCGAGAAATTCAATTACTGTATAGAACTTGTTATTTATTATGAATGAAAATAATTGTTTTTTGTAAAATACACACCGATTGTGATATCCGTAGGGAGATTGATTGTTGAACAGCAAAGTGCCAAGTATTGTGGTGTTTTTTTAATAATATTTAATCTAAAGTTGGGAACGTATATATCAGGGGTGGACAAAGTGTTGACCGCGTAACAATTCCTGCTCGCCCGGCTGTCTGAATTGTACATATCTCTGATACCTGTCCCATACAGCGATCACTTAATACATGCGACAATAAGTCGTATAACGAGTTTTTGAACAATAAATACGCTTACCAGTGATTTAAAAGTACGACAAAAAATTAACCGATACGATTTTAGTAAAATAAAAAGTTTTCAACTAATTAATAGGGAAATATATTTTAAATTTTCTGATAATGGAACAATATTTATTTGTTGTTATTATTTGATTACAATCGTTTGTGCCATAGAGATAATAAACGAAGCAACTTTAAGATATATATTCCGGTCAAGGCTTATACAGGGCTTCCTATATTGTTTAGTAAAATATTTGATTATGTTGGTGATATTAACTTAAAAAGTGCCATATGCGTTCATACATTATCCGATATATGATGAACGATATCAGTAACATACAATAAATGCATGTATGATCACAATAATGCAATGTTACGCACCAACATGCACCACGCACCAAGTCGCAGCATGCAGGAAATACAACTCTTCGACGACAACCTAAGGGCAAAACTGGGAAAGAGACGAACATTAATATGTGGGAAAATACAGTTTCTACGAAAGATGTGAAAGGGGCAACATATTATTAGAATTCTTAACGGGTTTTACTCAATTAATTCTTTCTTCCACAAAAAGATACAAATGTCCATTTGGCTGCTAAGCCCAGATTGTCAAACAAAAACGAAATAGAGTATATTATATCAAGCAACAAATCAATAGTTACAGACGTTAGTACAATAAAACGAAAGCGAGGATAGCCAGTAGATACACTCAAAGCATCAAACACATCTATATAAATGCCTCCTCCACAATAAAATTACATAACAACTTAAGATCGTTATAATTAATAAAGGCATAAGGCAAGGAGACACATTATCACCCAAATTTTTCACCCTAGTACTTGAAGACATAAACGGAAAAATTGTGAACCATCTACGGTACGTGGATGACATGGTTCTAATAGCGACAAACAAAGAAGAACAAGAAAAAAATGCTACAAGAACTGGCTGAATCAGTAAAAATTGGCTTAGATATGAACATCTCCAAAACAAAAACATTGTGTTCTCCCCATACTAACTTATGGAACGCAAACAGAAACAAATAAATGTATAGGCTCCGCATATCTCGAAGAGCTATGGAGAGACAACGGCATAACTTAATACAACGAAAGAAAAACGAATAAATAAGAGGTATAACGAAAGAAATACAAATAAAATAAATGGGCGAAGAAATAATAAAACTCAAATGGAACTTCGCCAGCCACGTAGCCCGATACTGCGAAGAGAGGCGGGATAAAACAATAGTACAGTGGAGACCATTCCAATAAACGCAATCTAGGGGAAGACCACCTATGCGTTGGATCGACGACATCAAAGGCAGCGCAGGACTATCATGAATGAGGGAAGCCCAAAATAATGAAAACTGGAAGAAGATGAGGGAGGCTTATGTCCAGAAATGAATCGAACAAGGCTAAAAAAACAATAAATAGAACAGGGCCAAGGATAGAACTCTGAGGTACATCTAGGTTTATTATTTTAATATCTGAAAAATAGGTAGTTGAGTTATGGTGTGAGCTTTACCCTTTGACGTCTGTGTACAGCATATGACCGGAACCAATTAAAGAGAGAGAGAGAGAGAGAGGGAGTGAGACCTACCAGAAAAGAAATATAAAGTGGTGCTAAGAAGAACTAAGAACAATGAAAACAACACAAGAGGATAAGAGAATATCAGTAATGGAAAAATAATTAATGAAAGATATTAGAAAGCAATATCGGTAGTTATTGGAGAAGATAAACGCAATAGAAAAAGGGACGAAGACAAGAAAAGAAAAATAACGGAATCGTTGAGAGCAAACAAGGTCACACAGGTAGAAATATTGCTACAAATTGCAGCTGCTGAAACCAAAGTGTATGGCAATTAAGATTATAGGAAGGGAACGGATAGGAAAGACCGATGTTCGTTAAAATGGAAGAGGGGTACCTTAAAAAAATATGGCAAATAGAGCAAATCTCAAAGGAACAAGGGTGTATATGGATGATGATTTGATAGAAGAATAATGCAGTTTGCAGAGGTACTTGCGAGATGTTGCCAAAGAATAAAGAATAAAGGGTTCAAAGAAGTCGGCGATATAGAAAAATTAAGATACGAGATTTGTGAATTGTTTAACTTATGAAGAGGCTGAAAAATTCTGCCGGGCACTGAGATCTCATTTTTTTTAAACAATACATGATTGATTCAATTCATATTGGATTTTGAATTATACCAGACTTAGGCAGAAGGGATAGAACGAAGAAAAATAAGAGTACAAAAGCGGAAGTGGGTCATAATAACGGTGTACAGGAGATTGATGACGTTGCAGAATAAAATCGATAATATGCGAGAACAAAAGGAAGAAATTGATAACTCAGTTATAGGATGCAAGTGGAACGTAGGAATAAGAGAAGATGTTAACTACGTGCTACGTGCTACGTATAATTGGAAAAGTACAAAAAAGAGGATCAAATGACAAAACTATGAAAACAGAATGAAATAATGTCTGGAGCCACCCACTTTAGCTTAGATAACAGCGAATGGGAAATATTTAACGGCACCTCGATAGGAGATACAGAAAGTGAGTGTACGTACTTAGGTCCCAGGGAAAGGAGTAATTGACTACATTGCAACTGACAACAATGCACCAGATAAAGTAGAAGAAATGGTAGTAGGATCGCAACTCTTCTCAGATCACATTCCCTTACAGTATACAGGTTGAAGGAAAATAAGCAGAGGACGTAAAGGAGAAAAAGGCAACCTTTTAAATCAATTGATGCAACAAAAGTAACAGTGCAGTTCAACGATGAATGTAGGAAGTTCAAAACAGCAGTCAGAGAAATGATATGGAACTTGACGAATGTATGGACAGAGCAGGAGATGAAAAGTTTAAAAAAAGAAAAACAGTGCACAGAAAGCAAAAAGAGATGGGATGAACATGAATCGAAAATAGAAAATAATATACAGAAAAAGGGGGAGAGATATGGGCTTACATCAAAAATAGGACGGTAAAATATAACAATGTAGTGTCAATCACAGTGGAAGAATTAAAAATATACTTTGCCAGGCCCACAGCGCAACATTATCCCATCACAATACAATAGTGGGAATAATAAGGAAGAATGCTGGACCGAGAATTTAATAGCCTTAAAATGGAAAAAGCAGCTGCCATAGAGAAAATAAAAAACGAACGGCGGTAATTCATATGGAAAAAAAGGACAAAACTCTTGGAGCTGTTACACCAAATTTAGAGAGGAAACCGGAACATGAAGAGGGGTGCATCGTGCCAATTCATATAGCAGTATATAGGTAGAACCTATTATAGGGGTATAATTCTAGTTAATACCCGGTACAAAGTATATGTCAAATTCATTGAGAGAAGGGCGACATACGTAGCAGAAACCATAAATTTGCTACCATGTTTTAGAATTGGTAGGTCGTGAATAGATCAAATAAAGACGCTAAATTATATTGTGGAACAGGCGGTATCGAAAAAGAACAAAGTATATGCATTTTTGTAGATTTCAAGGCAGAGCATGACAGGGTTGAGAGGCAGTTGTTGTTTCAGAGACTGACAAGAATAGGGATGAATGAACAAATAGTAGACAGAATAAAATAAAGTAATAGAACTTAGTGTAAGTAGTGTAGTGTATATGAGATTAAGACATGTATAACCAATCAGCCCCCTTTTATTCAATTTGTAGCGGGAGTTTCAACCTCGATTCGGCTGGTACTGGCTCATAGTACCCGGCTAGGACCCCTGCTCAGGGTTACGCGATACGTGATTACGTGATAAGCGTTCAACGGTCCGAAGGGCAGCGGAAGACAAGAGTCTCAATAGTCGAAAGACCGAATGAGCCACCGAAGGAAATGATTGATTCTCGAGGTCTAGAAAGACGATTAGTCTAGATATATTAAAACCTGAACAATATTTGCCCTCCAGGTTGGGGGTTGGGCGTCGAGCCAGTAAACCTACCCTAGTAAAAATTAAAATCCACCAAAACACAATGCTTCAGAAAGGAGTGGAAAATAGACATCGGAAAAGGCTTCGAAAAAGAATACTGAATATAGGTACATGGATATTCAAAGCCTAAGGGAAAAAAAGTAAGAAATATAATTTGTATGTAGTGGAAGATCTGTGGTACCGACCATTATTTTCTGAACACGAACGTCTTTTTCCCATTCTATGCACAGCAAATCATCGAGACACGGAAGAAAACAGATACAAATGAGATAACTGCACCAAAATACAGCTTAGGAAGTCTAGATAACACTAGTACCAAAGAACTGTATAGTAAGAGACTGGAAGAAAAGTTAACCCAAAGAAACTTCAATAGTCTATAAAACCAACGGTGTACAAGCAATACACCAAGCGGCATTTGAAGTGCTGGGACAAGCCGTGGTTAGACGTACACGTAGAGTATTGGTGGAATGATAATATAGCTGCGGATATAGAAGAAAAGAGGAGGAAATATAAAAAATATGTAGAAGACTAACTGGACTACAAAAGTTCTGTAAAGCAAAAAAAGGAACCTGAGAAAAAAGCTGCAACAGTGTCGAAATACCTACGTGTTCACACAGCACAGAAGCGTGGAAGGTTCTAAGAGCCTTAAGGAGCAATAAACATTAAAAGTATGCATTCTCATCAATACCAGCAACTCAGTGGGAAAGCTATTATAAAAAAGTGATGTTTGAGGAAAGACCGGACTACTAAGAAGCACAGCAAGACTATCCTGGGATGACAGTGATAGGATCCTCCATTAGAATTCAGATCGCATCAGTAAAAAAGGTAGCAAAAACCTTAGAAAACCGAAGGAGCGCCGTACCCGGAAAAATAGCAAACGAGCTAATTAAATACGGGAACAACCTTAAACGAACACATACCTCACTAACATATTTCAGGGATGCCTTAACGACCAAGAAACCCCGAATGACTGAAAGAAGGCATATATCACAAGCATACATAAAAAGGAAATACAGCGGATTGTTAACAACTACCGAGGAATATCTGTAACAAATGTATTCAGCAAAATGTACCGGCGACTACTGCGAGATAGCATAGGAAGTGAATACAAAAATATAGAAGCTGAAGATGAACATTGGGTACGTGCAGGAAGATCAACAGTGGACAATCTGTTCTTCATCTCATTGAGAGAAAAAATCCATAAATGCACCCTCTATTTGTAGACTTAAAAGCATACGATACCGTACCTGTATCAAAGCTGTGGGTGCTGAAAAAACGATTATCAGCATCAGTTTAATACAAGCATTACAGCGATTCTACAAAAAGTCAATATACAAAGTAAATATCTGGTGTGGGCACCACACGACGTTCCGAATTACATTTATCGATTTAATTTCTTTAACATTTTCCACACCTTTTCTACTTTTTAAAGATTTTTGACGTTTTGACGCTCGTTCACATAACAAAAGTGAAAGAGATAGGGACAACATCGCATTTACAGGAATATATGTGTTTTATATTCTAGTAAACGCATAATTTACGAGTAATAAGAACTGGAATACACGAAGAATTCAGGCAAAATGTTTGCGCTTGGCGAGAATTATATTTAATTTTTATTTGTAGCCATCTGCAGGGAAATCGCTGGACTATAAAATGTTCTAATTCACAGGTATCTGCTTTTTAAATGTCTGCCAATTTTGATATCGCAGCATGTACTGAACTCAATCTTTCGGAACAGTAATTGTGGAAATGAAGCAATATATATATATAATGACTAGGCATACTAATACAAGAAGTAGGTTCATCCTTATGCATATTTTACTGGTTGTTAAGAAATAATGAATATTTAATATAAAAATGTTATATTAAAACGTTACATACAAAATGAAAATACGAATTTCAAAATTCTGGGAAACTCTTTTGTAGGTAATTTAATTGACTACACCATGCCATATTTTTTTCTTAAATAGCTTCAGTACTTTTGGCGATAACTGTTCTTTTAGGTGCACATGTCGGCTTTTCCTCCCCTTAATTCCCCGCTTGATATACGTTACCGCCGATGACGTACTTGTTTACTGCGCCGAGCGAAGTTGGTTTTATCGAGTTTTCTTCGCTGTTATTGAACCGATTTTGCTCAAAGTTTCACTGGATCCTCCCAGGTCGGGTTCTAAGCTAATTTCCAAATGTGTGCCCTTTTCCCGGAATATGTTCACAGACTAGACGGGCATACACGCAAATATCGGGGTTACTTCGACTATTTTAGGCATAAAACGTAAAAAAGATTGAAATATTTTGTTTCTAAATTGTTCGCAACAACAATACCTTCCTCATAGTATAGTTTTCCCCCCGAATAGTTTAAGCATATTTCGACAATCTTAGTTAGAAAACATGAAGACGTTTTCACTAAAACAATACCTTCCTTATACATCAGTATGTGTATTCGGAAAGTAAACATAGGGGTAAACAAGATCTTAACGGGCTTTGAAGGCACAAAGGGCTGCTATATTTCACCCACCCTATTTAAAATCTACATGGACCACACACAAAAGAGCTGGAAAGACGAATCAATGATCAATGCTTTGGATAACGATCACCTTTCTATACTGAGGTTTGGCGATGCACCGGTAGTGACAGCCCAAGATTGCGAAGACCTAGAATATATTATCAGAAAACTAATAGAGGAGTATAAAGCCTGGGGCTGGAGGTAAATATAAAAAAGACGAAATACTTAACGGTACACAACAGCATCTAATACTCCAAGCTGGGCAGCAGATGGACAGCAAAGACTATAAGAACCTAAGAGTAAAAATAACACATGACGGAAAAATGGACTCCTAAATAATAACTCGGATTAACTAAGGCCGAAGAACAATATCCCTAATCCCTACTTAACTCTGTGCTGTTAGACCAGAATGTAAGCAATGAGACAAAATCTACAATGCCTAGCTAAGGAGCGTGAAATATGACAATTTGGAAGAGCATTGGAAGACCTTTGTTATCAACCAAAATAGACTAACATTCGAATAAAGCAACTTGTTTAGTAGATCCACCTGCAAAAAATTCCAGAAGAACGGCTCCCAAAAAGAGTGCTCCAATGGAACCCACAGGATAGAAGGAAAAGAGGCAGAGCTAGGAGAAGCTGGAGAGAAGGAATGGATTCCTTTAATTATAACATTTATTAAATTATTATTAGGCCATGTAAATACTTTTATTATTATGTATGATTCGTAATAATTAAAAACGTTATAATTATAAAAACAATGTTAAACTTTTGATCCAGTTGAAAATAAAATTGCAACAGTGCATATAAAATTAAAGTAAATTTAATGCTCTTCAACTTTGTCTCTTGACATTTTTTTCTGAGAAATAGTTGTGGGAGGTACTAGAAGCAAATATGGAGGTAATAATGTTTTTTTTTTCGAAAATTATCAATTTGTGTATATAGCGTATATCTCGAAACCCGTTGGAAGTTCCATAAATTTGTATAGAAACAATTTTATAGGAAATTTAATAGCTTTAATTTTTATTTAGAACATATTTTTATTTATTTGAGTCTACCGTTTCCGAGATATAAGCAAAAAACACAAAAATGGGATCTTCTCCTTCCCCTCCTACATTATGCTCACCTCCCAGAGGCGGGGACTTTTAATCTTTTTAATCTTTGAAATTAAACATGGGCAATCTATTTTTGCCAAAAGGAAAACATATCCAAGAGGTCTATAAAGCAGTTCAAATAGCGAAATCTGCCTAGAAGATAAATTGTGAGGAATGTAACAGCGCTAAAATAAAAACAGGTTTAATGTTCTACTTTTGGAACTTAAAGAGAGAAATATGCTGCTCTAGTAGAAAAACTCATTAACACTTTACATATGTTCATATTTGAAAATTATATATTCCATTGAGGTAGTATGTTTTTTTGTTAAAAATATGGAGAATAGAAATTGAATGGATGCGGTGACCACTACGTGTAATTAATTTTCAATTAAAGGATGAGTAAAACAACTGTAAAGTAATGATTGATCAAGTTAAAAACAACAACACTTCAAGTAGACCAAACAAATAAATTTAATAATTCTATTTTCGAAACGAAAGCTATTATTTTGTATATTATGTAAATATTATTTAGTGCGTCTAACATTATGTCAACAGTAAACATGTAATCATGTAAACATGAACATTATCAAACTAAAAAACAAAGTTGCTTTTCATTTGCACTTTTATACTTTTTGGAAAGTCGTTTCGTGATTTAAAAAAAAACAAATTATCATGACGTTTACGATATTTGTACAACATTCTAACTCATTATTTCGAGTGTTTTATTATAAATGCAAAAAATGTATCTCTCATAGAAATTATATTATTCGATTCAGGTACTCAGGTAAATATCGAGAACAATAAATGATATATATTTAAAAATTAGAGATATATATATAGATTTGCAGACAATCGCGGAAATAATACAAATATATAAGGGAAAATAAAATATTTATATATTTTATTTTATAAAATAATGTATTCAAATCATAATACCTATGATAAAGTAATGTGAATTGGCCATATCAGATTTTTTTTTATCTAATCGGACGAAAGATGAAGACATTGTGTATAAAAATGTCGAATTTATTTCCAAGAACTGTACATGTTCGATCAAAAATTTAGGTTCAGCGCTGCTGATTCAAAAAATATAAATTTGTTTGGATCAACTTATAATCAATTATAATTACATTTTATTGCTATAAAACATCTAATTTTCTAGGGCCATAAGCCAAAAGCTTTTTCGCCGGTCAAGGGAGAAGCTCAGATGAGTTTAATCGCCCGGTGTTTACCTTAACTTCACACAAAAACTCTGTGAAAAGTGATTGGCGATAATTCGTCCCGGTGGGGTTAAACCTTCGCTCCCCAATATTCAATACGAGATGGAATGCGTCTTTACCAACTAGGCTATTGAGTTGGGTTATCACAATGTTATTTTTGCGAAACTAGAAAAATACATTATTTTCGCCCAGTTCAGTGGCCTAGTGGTTAGAGGCGCCGTCCGTCTTGTACTGAACATTGGGCAGCGAGAGCTCAAACCCCGTTTAGGCGAAATTTGGTTCTAGTTATGGAACTTAAAGACAAGAATTCAAGGAGAACAACTCTATAACATTTCACTTATGTTAATTTAATTTGATTTTATTTTGATGTCAATAAATAGATATTCTTTAGTGCGCCAACCCATGTCAACAATAAACATGTAATCATGTAAACATGAGCATTATAAAAGCAGGCTAGGTTTACGGCTTGTCAGCACCTTTCATCTAAAGCAGAACTCCCTGGCAGAACAGTGGTCGACGCTCATTCTGTCCCGAGCGGCACTCAATACGGAGCTGGGTTATTCAATATATTTGCGAAAAGTTTAAAAAAAATATATAATATTCACCCAGCTCAGTGGCCTAGTAAGCATTCGAGAGCGAGCGTCAAAAACCCGTTGTAGCCGCAATTTCGCGAATCACTTTTTACAATTTTTCAGAGGTTTTCTCTGAAAATACGGTAAATACCGGATGATTACACCTCTGAGCTTGTCCATTTACCAGCGCTTCTAACCACTAGGCCACTGAGCTAAAATAACCCAGCTCAATATCAATAGCCTTAGTTGGCAGAACGCATTCAGTCTCGGGACGAATTATCGCGAATCGCCAAAAGGTGATAAGTCAAAAGTCGCCCAGAATGGGGTTTGAACTTTCGCTCAGCTTGAGACAGACTGCATCTCTACCCACAAGGCCAGGTAGGCGGACAAAATTGATTTAAATACTTTTTGTGAAAAATTAAAATATTTCTTTTGAGAAATGAAGTACTTGAGGATGTTCCTTAGGGCATTAGTATCAATGGAACCTCATTTAATAACTTGCGTTATACAGACGATACTGGTCCGTATCGCAGATAGCCTTGGATGGTTACAGGAACTTCTTACTAGAATCACCGAAATAAATGAGAGACATGTGGAATCATTGAGTCGAAATCCTGTATTATTATTAGATATAGATGACACGAGCTTATCAAAAATCTAAAAAGCGGAGGATACGAATATTAGAGCGATTAAAGAAATTTTAAAGAATAGCCCATATGAAGATTATCTACTAAAGAACGATAGTCTATATAAAAACATGAAGATACAGAATTTTTAGTATTGCCAAAATCACTCCAAATGAAGATTATACAATGAACTAATGGAGATTGACATTGAAATGCAAATTAAAGATGTGTTAAGGCAAGATTACTATATAGATAAGAAGTTGTCTATCAAGTTGTGTACCTCGTATTATAGGTATAGGAAGTGGGGTAAGTGAGAGGGCTTATTAAGTAGAGAAGTTATTAAGAAGACACTCCACTACATACATATCATGTTGATCATCTAGGACAGGGATGGCTAACCTATAGCACGCGCACTTTAATTGGCACGCAAGATAAAAATGTTGGCACGTCGTCCATTTCATCGTTTTTGAAGAATATCTTTCTTTTCGAGGGTATCTGCTTTGCGCGCTAAACTATAATTATAAATCAAAAATATGCAATCAACATTTGCTGATTAAAATTTATTGGCAGTAGTATTTTCATGACTTCTTTTAATGGCTTCTAATGTAATTGCCAAACACGGAAAACTATTTAGCGATGGGGAATTTCTGAAAGAAGAATGGTTCAAATGTGCATCAGTTCTCTTTAAGGATTTTGAAAACAGACACAATTATTCAAAGAATAAAAGATTTAGCCATGGCCAGAAATACTGTGAAATTAAGAATTCTGAATTGGGTTCTCTCTCTTTTGATGAAAGTACACACATAACTGGAACATCTCATTTGGGGATTTTCATTCGTTTTTGTGTTGGGAATAATATTAAAAGAATAATTCATTAGTTGTGGTAAATGTCCTTATGGGAAGTTAATTTTCGTAAAATTGTATCTGTAATTACTGATGCAGCTCGCAGTATAGTTTAAGAGGAAAATAAATGTATTCTCCTCTCAAAACAAACTAAGCCTCTTAAAAAGACATATCGGATACTCAGTCCAAGGTTTCCATTGTATCATTCATCGACAGGTTTTATCGAGTTTTAAAATATTGAAATATAGTATGCGCTGTGACCAAAATAGTGTATTATATATCTGCACGCGCTTTAAATAAGATGAAATGTTTAGAGTTGTAAATAAATTTAGTTTATAATGTAATGATTAAGTAGTGGATAAGTTCTACAAACAGTCGTTGGCGAGATGAGATTAGGCTTTTTTTTGCAGAATGAGAAAATGATCGAAATTTTCGATATTTTGTCAGATTTGTGCTCACATTTGAAAGATTTTACCCACCCGAAAAAGGTTCCCCATCTGATCCAAACCATTACAATTAACCAATAATAGCTACAAATATATATTTGCAGTTACTGATGCTTTTACCAAATATGTTTGGCTCTACCCAGTGAAGACGAATACCGCAAAAGAAACGATAAGATTAGAAATTCAAAGACAATTATTGGCAATCCTGTAAATATAATTTTTTATTGAGGAACTGCATTCACAGTAAAAAAGTATGAAGACTTTGCTTGATTGAAGACATTAAACATTCCATCATTACAACAGGATGCACGAGCTAATGGACACATAGAGAGAGTGAGTGACAATCATTCCTGTGTCATTGAAGTCAATTCAATTGAAGATCCGATTAATTGGTATCAGTTCGTAGAGTACAGCAAATATTAAATTCCTGTTATCACCAAAGTATAGAATGGAAATTTGATGATGAATATCAGAAATTTAATTGAGGTAGACATGATTAGAGAATGAATGAATTAAGAAAAACAGCGAAGATACAAATTCATAAAGTACAAGAAGAAAACCGAAAACTACACTGGCGAGCAAATAGTAGAATAACAAATAGTCACATTGAAATATTGTTTTTTAAATTATTTGAATAATAATGCTTATTTATCGGTAGATTTCTCTCTGCAAAACGTATCGGTCGCGAAGGTTAAGAGTTGATTTAACGAGCGAAAATGCATTTAGATCATTGTTGCGGCGAGAATTGTACCAAGATGGTCGCTGGCAACGTAAAAACGGGAAGAATTGTTGATGTGAGACTTTGTGGTGTACAAAGGGTGTTCGAGCGCTATCAAGAGACTGCCCGGATAACCAGGATCCAGGCGAAGAAGAGTCACCACCCAAAAGATGACTGTTTTTTGTGTCCGCAAGTTTCCGGAATAGAACTGTTAGGAGTTAGAAAAAAAATGTTAGTGGATTCACTCCAAAGAAGGATTATTGCTGCTGGATTGTCTTATAGAAGATTGGCTACTACTCCACCATTGCACCACCGGCATCGAATAGCAAGATTAGCTTTTCCCCGCAACCACCTAGCTTGGAATAATGAGGACTGGAGCGGGGTGCTCTTCTCAGACGAGTGTCTATTTTGTGTCACTGGACGAGACGGACGTCAGCGAGTATGGAGGAGACCCAGAGAAAGATACGCTCTAATTTGTATTGCCGAGCGACTTCCGTTTGGGGGTGGATTGGTTATGATTTTGGCGGAAATAATTTCACGAGCACGTACATATGTGGTCTTAATAGAGAAGGGCTCCCTGACATCTCAGAGGTACATTACGAAGGTGCTGGAATAACATGTTATGAGTTTCATGATCACTATGGGTGAGCATGGCATTTTTATTCAAGATAATGGTACCCCAATGTAGGCAGAGTTGTCAGGAAGTATATTGACTTGAATTCGGTGTATCGATTGTCCAGCTCGCCGACCAGACCTCAATCTCATCGAACATATCTCGGATGAAATGGGACAAATGCATACACCAGCTCCACGAACAGATCAGAAGCTGAAAGAGATGATATTGCAGGAGTTGGAGAACATCGTCCAGAATGTGATCATTAACTTAATTGATAGTATGTCTCGTCTACTTCAAGCAGTCATCAACAAATGAGGACGAAATACACGTTATTACTGATTAGTTTGTTTTCCATTTGTTTAGTCCTATGTAAGCCGTAAGAACAAAGAGTCGAACTTCGTTGTAATATTAATTTGTTGTCATCTCTGATGAATCATAAAAACCGAAAAATATGCTTTCTAATCAAATTTTGAATATCTTGAAATGAAACTATGAAATATTATAAAGAGTCTGGTTTTCATTTTCATGTAAACACAAATAGTATAGTAATTTGATACAGAATATTATGTAGAATGAAAATATGGAAAATATATAGGGTGTTCCAGTAAAATTGCATATATTTTATATACAATACACACGACAACGTATGGGCCTAAACACACTGCTGTGTATATTGGTGTATGTTAGTATATTATAGTGAAATTGAAGTCACATTTGAAATTGCATGCCAATCGAGGTGCGTAAAACTTAATTAATTTGCTAATACCTTAATAACGCATGCTATTAATATCTGTTAATACCTGTTAATTATTAAGCTATAAAAGCTGTTTAATAAAGCCAAGTTAATAATAATAATAATAATACTTTTTAAAGGACTTTAATACCTTTTAACACCTTGTGCAATGCTTCCTCTTTCAAATATATTTGTACACTATATATGTACAGTGTAACCGGGCATATAAAACGATACAGAATGAAATAAGAAGGAAAATACGCGAAGCCAAATGGTATTGAGAAAAATGTACAGAAATAGAAAAACTACAAACAATATATGACTTCAACCTACGTAAAGAGATTAAACAACTAGCGGATATTGAAATATCAAACAAAAGTAAACTTCTACTAGATCAAGACGACATGAAACCCGAATAGCAAGGGGAAACCAGATAGATGTTAAGAGTACATCCAGGAATTGTTAGAACACAGGAACCAATGGACGAAGAGAAATAATAATGCTGCAGGGTCAGATGAAAACCCAACATATATTATTAAATATAATAATAAAATAAATTTAAATAATTGGAGAAGAATATTAATAATTAGAGAGGAGCAAATAGGTGTGCTGGTAGACCTTTACAATACAATATGTAACACCGGAGTCAGCCCTAGAGAATATCTCAAGCCAATATTTATTTGACAATGGTTTGGTCACAGAGGTTATCAGTTAAATAAATTATAATTACTGACAATACCTTCCTTCTACGGCAGTGCTGTATGTGGAAAGTAAATATTGTACTCGCGAGATATTTAAAACTTTTGGACGAATTGCAAGAGTTACATAGTAAATTCGCTGGTAAGTGGTGGTGGAAAGTCCTTGAAGAGATTTTTTACACAAGGAAAATCATTTTTGTCTCACGGACGTTGACATCCATGAGATTTCCTAACAGATTAAAATTATTATTATTTTATTTTAATAAATTCTTGTAAGTAAAAAAGCGTGTGTTGTCTTTATAAACATGTTACTGGATTTAAAAACAAACTAAAGCTACTGAAGTGAAATTTACAGGAAAATTATATATTACATTTTGAATCTTGCAAAGTGATTTATGAAGAAATGAAGGAATGTAATATAGAAGTGAATTCTGATTTTTTACATAAGTTAGAATATAAGCGCGTCTTCGCAGACGATCTGTCAATATTCGCTATGAATGAAGAGGACCTACAATACAACCTCATGATATGCAACGAGGAACTGAGCAAAGAACATGGAAATAAACACGGAAAATACTAAAATAATGGTGATAACTAAACAAAATATAACAACAAATATTTGGGGTCAGCCATAAATGACAAAGCTAGCTTAGAGGATGAAATAAATAACCGAATCCAAGCAGCAAATATAAGCCATCACGCATTATGTAAACCAATATTAAATAATAAACACTTTCCAAATTAGACTAAGATGGTACCGTATAAAACAATTTACAGGCCAACACTATACGGGGCCGAAATAGCTAATAAAGCGGCAGAGATGAGGTACCTACGGTAAGTAGTTACAAAGTTATATAATAAGGAATGAAGAAATAAGGAAATGCTACGGTCAGAAAGAATACAAAACAGGATTGAAAAAAACTGTTAGGGTTGTATCAAATCAAATCATCACATAACTAATGCTATACAAAAAGAAATAATGTCAAAGCAATATACATATAAATTAGATATTCTTTAACCGAGTAGAAGGAATTTAGCATGACAAATTTCTTTAGGCATTTCTTAGACGCCGAAATTCCACAACAGTTCTTTATCTCCTCCGGTAGCTTGTTATATAATTTACTACAAAATTTCTTAGGATTTCTAGAATTTAATAAAGATTGCGCCCTATCGGGGTATAGATTAGCAGCATTGCGGGTGCTGTAGGCATGATGATCGGCTGCGCTATTGAACAGATAAGTGTTCTTCCGTACAAATAGTGAAGCATCATATATTATTATTGAAGGAAACGTCAGCAACCCATTTTCTTTAAAATAATTCCGACAAGAATCTAGCGCATTCAAGTTGAACATAACCCGAATTACTCTTTTCTGCGCAATAAAGACCCTCTTCCAGTCAGTGTACTCCAAAATAAAGCATTATATCTGAGGTGGCTATAAACAAAGGCATAATAGACAGCTTTTAGGTCATCCCCTGATTAAAGCGTCCTCAGATTCCGTATGACACAAATGCCTTATTTAACTTTTTAAGCGTGGTGTCAACGTGGGCGCACCAGTTTAGGTTAGTCTATCGTAAGCCCTAGAAATTTAACTGTATTAACACCCGTTAGGGGGTTGCTATTCAGAAATAGATTTATTGTAGGAGGTATTTTTCTATTGAAAAAGAAAACATAATTTGATTTATCAGTATTGATGACAAGTCCATTGGTTTCGCACCACCCCGCAAACTTGCAGAGAATAATGTTAGAAAACTCAACAAGTGAGTCGAGGGACTCACACTGCTCTGTTGTGGTGCAGATATTGCAATGCTCGCATCATCGACGAACATGATCAATCTACAATCCCCACCTATACTTTTGTCCAAATCATTGATAAATAAAATAAATAATAGTGGTGATAGGATTCGGCCCTGAGGTAGACCGATGTTAATGTGTCTCTCAGCCGATACTACATCATCAATTTTAACTCGCACTGGTCTATCCCGCAGAAACGAACCAATGAGTTGATTAATATTACCTCTTAACCCTAATGCTTTTAACTTTTGTAGTAGTACAGAATGCTGAACAGTCAAACGCACGCGAGAGATCAAAGAATAACCTGTCTGTATTGTCTAGAATCTAGAGCGTTAAAGAGGAAGCTTGTTAGGCCATATGAGGCTGTTGCAGTAGAGAGTCCCTTTCTGATAAGGACGCCTGATAAGAATGCCAGACAACAGACAGACCAAAATAGTATGGAATTCACACATAATACGAAAGAAGAAAAGAGGAAGACCACAGAAAACATGGGAGGGCAACATAGAAGAGATACTATCTAGAAACAAGATTGGGCGATAGGAAGCGGCAGAAATTGCACGAAACAGAGCAGGGCGGAAGAGGTTTACAAACAAAGCTGAAAAAGCTGGATTGTAGACAAACTTGACACCCGAACGAGTATTTAAAAGGATTATAGTTATCCTAATTAAAGATTTCAATACAATATTTTCCCGATTTGATGGCCTTAAGCCAAGTATTAATTAATTTAGTTATCCATTTAATATTGTTATTAGATCTGTATATCCTAAATACAAAACTATGTGACCTTCAGGCTGACCTATTTATTGCATCTAGTAGAGCAGCTGGAATAGTCTTCAAATTTTTGGATATAGCAAAATATCCAAAAATGGAATATTTTCGACTTTTCATTTACCTATCCTTTTTTGCCCCCAAAAATCTTTTTAAAGAAAAAGTGGCCCATGGGCTAAGAAAAGTTGGATATAGATGATAATCCTGAATTCCTGTCAATTTAACTTCAAGTTCAATGGATAAACAGCAGGTCAGCAGCATTCTTTAGGAGTAACAATACACATACTAATTTATATCAAAACTCACCACTTGTTACAATCAGATAAACTATTATGTGGACATTTTCATAAATAATTACTTATCATTTTGTATCTCATTTCAATAACAATTGTAATTTGAATTATTTTTTTCTTGTAATAATTTCTTTATCATTAACTCACTATGTTTTGTACACATTTTATATTGTTGTATTACCATTATTTTTAATTATACACTGTACTGGATTGTATTTATTGAGTAATATATAATTACTAGGTGAAATATCTGTCTTCTGATGATTTTTAATTACAAAAATGTGAAGCCTTACTTTAATGATTACAATTAATTCAATACCCTTATTATACCTATTAAAATCAGATTATAATATAATAAAAGTCAGAACACGTAAATTTGACCCCACAACTTGCAATGTCAAAACAAATACAAATGACAGGTTGGTTGGTTTCAAAACATTGACTCATTTATACAGATTGTCCCTATGGAATAAATTCGATAAAACCTTTTTGTTTATGATTTTTGCAAAAAATTGTCGGACACGTCGATTTAAATTTTAAATTGCCAATTTTTAATGAAAATCAATTTTTCAAATCATTTTTGAATGAGCGATGCTGTCATTGATAATATTTTGAAATGACAGCCCTATTTTTTATTGTGGGTTTGAAATGGATTATATTTCAATGATAGCGATATGTATTATGATACAGGTCACATAAGGAAATTTCCAAGAAAGATGATTTGTCAACATGAAACTAGGAGTAATGTAAGTAATTGATTAAAACATAAAATAGCATTACCCTCAATGGGAATTTGAACCCATGACTCTCACTTGCAATGATAGCACACAATGAAAAAAATACCAGGTTGGTTCAAAATTTTGACTTAGCTTTTATATATCATTGCCTATGCAGCAACACAACACACATCTACAATTTTATTTGAGATTGTCAGGAGAGAGTAAAACTGATTATAAAATCTTTATTGGAGTAATTAAATTGCTCCTGGTTCAACTAAATAAAATATAAGCAATAAAATAAAAAAATGTGAATTTGTTGTCAGAGTAAAACAACTCCAATAAACATTTTATAATCAATTTTACTCTCTCCTGTCAAACTTAAAAAAAATGTAGATGTGTGGTGTTACTGCTTAGGCGATTATATATGGATTAACTATTACAATTTTATAATAATCTATTATAAAATTGTAGTAGTTACAGTCCAGTACAGTATTTGTTATATTAGTAACAGGTTATCAAACTTAGAGTAATCCTGATATATTATTGTATGTATATGTGAGTGTATTCCTCAACTTCACAAATTGTATACATATCTGTTATGTAAATGTATATGTTCATTGTGAAGAAGCACTTACTTGCTACCTGTTTATTAAATTAGAACATAACATCAATCTATAATTTTCTAGCAAGGAAATGTATGGTTTTAATATATTAGACAATGCAATTTTTTTTCTGTTTTTATTATTTTTCTATTGGTTCTATAACTGTTTTTTCCACAATGTTAATAGTCAATATTGTTCCAGAATCTAACCTTTTTATTTCTTTATCAAACCAACAATCTTATACATATTTATATCCTTAGATATTCATTGCATTAAAAGGTATAAAGTGGTTTTATATACAGAACAAAGTATCTGATATAAATAATATTTCTCATAATATATTGACCACACAAAATAAAACTATATTTGTATGATAATAATAATTACATAGATACTACATATCAGCAACAATAGTAAACCAAAAAACCTATTTAAAACAAAATCTCTACAAACAAGATTTTATTTTAAGAAACAAAAAAAATCTGATCAACCTGCTATTGTGGACAATTATTTATAAAATACAGTATTTATGCAATAATCTTGCCTGTCCTTTGCTTTCTAAATACAATGTGAATTGTTTTTTTAGTTGATTGCAAAAAATCCTATAAATAATTGCAGGACTTAACAAAGAGATTTAGTAAACTCATGCATCGGTAAAATATATACTTGAAACACTCACCCAAATTACATCTATGACACGCGTTCAACATGAAAAGAGTTTTAATTAAAAATGTAAAGAATTGCGTATTAAGAACCGTGTTTTTCCTCTACATATGTTTCTGACACTGACAGCTTGAGGATTGTGCGCCGAGAAAGTATTGATGTTTGGCAACGTTGCATAACGTGAATATGGTGAAAGCTTCGTCCGAACTACGACGCACGTTCCGAATAACAATAGTAATGATTTTTAAATTGTTACCAAAATAGCGAAAGGATAAATGAGAGTTCGATGCATTTTTCACTAATAACCCGGAATTAGTTGGTATTTCGATTATTATTTCTTTTAAAGATAATATTCAGTTAGTTACTAGCACATTGTGGCATCGTTGTTATTTACATTGATGTCCATTTTATGTTTGTGTTTTTATAATTATTTTGTTTTTATGTTAAATTGTTTCAACGACTCTCGCTGCAATTATTAGGAAACTTAAATGTGAGGTAACTCTCTTGGATAATGTTTTTAAAGTGCTTGGCATGATTATTATTTATTTAAACCAGATTAGTAGAAATATACATAACCTGTACAACTGTTTACTTTTTTACAATAAGCTTATTATAGACAGAATTAATATCTATGCATATTAGAAAATGTGTACGAAACTAAATTTTACAGGGATTTTATATATTAATAATATATGGTTTCTTCAACATAAATGAGGTGTTGTTTACTGTACAGAGAATGGATTTTATTCCCATGATTTAATTTCTGTATAAAATTCTTCAACATTATATACTACAATTTGAATCAACATATTTTACTTTTAAAGTAAAATGTATTTACTTTTAAATTGTTTAATGTTTTATGTGTTTTTATAACTTTATACAAGCATAAATGTGATCATTTCTAGATGTACAGAGCCTAAGGTTAGAAATTCCATTGGTTATCATACTTGTGTTATGTGTGATTGAATTTATGTATATTAAACATTCTTCGATATAATCTGTTAGAAACTTATTGTTTTTGAAAAGTCTATGGATCTATGACCCCCTTTTGCACTTAAAAAAGGACTTGCTGAAGAATGGGTATGTGTAAAAAAAAACATGCCAAATGATCTCTAATCAATTTTTGCTGTGATCCCTGAAATATTTATCATAACCTCCTCTTTGATAATCATTGCTCTACATAAATCCATTGGAGTGTGAAAATGTTGTTGGCATTCATGCTTAATTCCCATGATATTCCACCAAACCTCATAAATTTGCATAATACTTACTTGATCTCTTTTTATTTACACAGTTTTCAGCGAAACTGCTTAGTCTTAGGGTTATTTTGTTAATATGGGCTTACCAGTTCATATATACATCTAATTGCAAACCTAGGAAGGGCTTTAAGACAGATTTAAATTTCAAACGAATTTTTTCAGGAATTGTAAAACCAGATTAAGCAGAATGCAGTTTGTTTTAGATCCATTTAGAACCAGCTTATTTGAAGCAATAATTTTTATTATTATTAGTGTATATAATATTTGCATTATTAACTTAAGTCAGGATCCTTTCTTAATGATATAAATATTATGAAAAGTAGTGGCCACATAATACTTTCGCAATATCCATTTGTTGTGTTCTAACAGCTGATCTATATATTGTGTTCTACTGCAGATATATGATTTAAAAAGATTTAGGGCAATGTCCCTTATTCCATATAGTTTTCTTTTTTTAGCAATAATTCAAATAATTATTGATCTAAGCAAGTGATTCTTAACCCTTTTGAAGTCAGGGAGCACTTTTGTTCATAAAAAAAATTTGTGAAGCAACAAAGCAATAGTCAAAAAACATACAGACATAACTTTTATAACAAAAAATAACAGAAGGTATAGTAGATATTAATGAGCATTCAATTGATTTTGTATACGATGAATTTAGAAAAAGGATATAAAGATGTGTTGCAATAGGAGGACTACATCTTGAATATCTTTTAAGTTTAGAATGGATGCTGTTTTGTGTTATTGAATACATAATATGGTATTTACAATTAGTTTAATCTTAATCGATAAAATAACAACTTTGCGATTCAAAACAACTTTTTCCTAGTAATTCATTAGTAATATTATTATAAATTAATGGTAGTTTACTCTTAGTTCTTACATAAATGAAATTTAGTTGAGGCAAAAATCATATGATGCCCATTAAGCCCCCTCCTGTTCAATCTGTACACGAGCGAGATAGAGGACGTGCTGAGGAGAGGACAGGCAGGAGGGTCGTCGTGGGTAGAACCAAGGTCTGGATGTTGGCGTGTGTAGATGACATGGTGCTGGTGGAGATGCAAGACATGTTGGAAAGAATGGGAAGGTTAGTGGTGAATGTGGAAAACCAAATGGATGGTGTTTAGGATTCCGTAGGAGGGGTAGAGTGGAAGAGCTGATATGGAAGGCAATAATGATTGAGAGAGTGAATGGCTTTACATTTTTGGGCTATTTGGTTTGACTGTGAAGGAGAGTTCAGGATGCATGTGGAGTGTATGAAGGCGAATGCGGGAATGGCTTGGGGGATAGCGAGCAGAAAATGATAGAGATTGTGGCGCGATATACTGTTGTATGGACTGGAAGTATGGGGATTACGTGAGTGGGATGTAATAGAAAGGGAGCATGGTTGGTTCCTGAAGAGTCTGCTAGGTCTCGAAAGGTCGACACCCAGAGCAGTGCTGTTGCAGGAGACGAATCGGATAAGAATATGGTGGGTGTCGTGTGTGAGGATTGTGAAGTTTGAAGAAAGATTGCAGGATGTAGAATTATTGGGTTCGGCACCACCTTCATCTATAGCATTATTCAACTACTGCTTTATCAGTGGACTTATATTTTTATTAGTGAAAGGTAACTCAGAAGCTTCTCATTCTTTCGTGAAATCTTCTTGATGCTCTTCATCTTTACATTGCATTATTTTCATTCGTCCATAGATAGTCAATGCGTCTTTTAATGAATACATCTTGTCAGAGTGGTAAACTACAACATATCAAAAGGTGTATTTTATATCTTGAACTTACTTTCAAGTGAAGCACTTGAAGCGGGAATTAGTCCATAACCAAAATCATATTTGACCAGACTGTTGGTACATCTTGCAGGAGTTTGCGAGAAGATTGAGGCAAATTGTGCATTATTTCTATTGCCTATATCAGTGATGGCATTTCGGCTTGCGGGCCAAAAGCCAAAAAATTAAAATTATTCTGAATGCATGCCAAGTTTTGTTTTCATAATTATACAAAATTTAATTTAATATCTTCTCTTTTGTTCATCCAATCTCTTTGGAGATTCCTCTCACTCATGGCTTTTTGTCCTTTTGTCAGGTTTTTCTACATCGTCCCCGCCTTCTCTTGCCTCTCTTGTGTAGTCGCCCCCATCCTTTCGACATGACCGAAATAGATCAGCTGTTTTTTTTGTAATGTGTATTACTGTATTTGGGCGTTTCATTGTCAGTCGTATCATATCGTTTGGTACTCTTTCTATTCGAGAAACCTTTGCTGATCTTCGTAGTGTCCATTTCAACGCCTAAAATTTTTCTTTCGTCAGCTGCCGCTATGGTCCATGTTTCGAAGGCATATGCGAAGATACTACTTTTCACTACTGTGTTGTAGATTTGTTTCTTTTCTTGGACACTTGCTTTGACGAGAACACTCCGTGTAGGCATCCAATTACTCTTCGGGCCTGCTTATTCCTCTGTTATATATTTGGTTGATCTTTTCCATTTCGATCAAATATAATGCCCATTTATTTGTACCACTCACATCCTGCATTCACTTTCCCTGTTTCCAACTCCAAGTCACTCATTTCCGTTCCAACCCTGAGGTCCAGTCTGGCGCACATTAGTTTCCATAAATTCAAGGCCTTCTCTTGGTGAAGTTGGTGAAATGCAGCCTCCTTGTCTCGGACATTTTGTTTCTTGAATTTCTTGTGATAGCTCCTGAACTGATTTTGTAAGGGTTTCGTTTATAATGGTCTCTCTAAGTGCTGGCCATAGTTGTGATATTGGGATACTATCGTAGGCCAACTGGACTGATCCAGTTATGTCTGTACTTTCATCAAGTCATAGATACACTAATTGAGGAGAACATATATCCAAGATTTTCTGTTGAGTTACATTTGTAGCCATATTCTGGGTTCTACCTTTCACAGTATATCTGGTCAGTGGATCTTTTCTTGGTTAGAGGAGGTAATTGTGGACGCCAGTGGGCTGTCACCAACACGGCTTCCGCAAAGGGCGGTCGACTGTGGATGCCATACAGGCGGCCAGGAGGCATGTAGACGCTGTGAACACGAGATCATTGAGAACATTGGGCATAGACATTGTTTGACGTCACCAATGCCTTCAACTCTCTTCCGTGGACATGACCATGGAGGCACTGACGAATCTGAATACACCGGTGCCATTGCTACGTCTGGTGGCAAGCTATCTAAGCTGTAGGGCAATGCCCATGACATGGGCCATATCCTGCAAGCCGCGCAGAAAACGACCATGACTAAGACGCCAATCGCAAGATTACTTCCCAGAATCGGAGGTTTCAAGGAGGCCCAGAGGCGTCTCTTGGCTTGACTAGCTCGGTCGCTATCTACTATACGCGGCACTCTTCTAGACCAATGGCATGTTGTTGTTTTCAAAATCCTCGATGAAAACTGGTACACATTTTAACCATGCATCTTTCAAAAATGGTTTACCGGGTTTGGCAAATACATTGGAGTACAATACAACTAGCAAGGGTGGAAATTGAACGGCTGGCAGTCAATTTCATCAAACATGTTCATTGGATATATTTGTTTTTAATTGCTTGAGCAATGAATTCTTTTTGTTCGCCTTCCCTTTTTTGAGTAGGGAGCTGTACCGTAATTCAGAATACATAGGGCTTTATGATCTTTGCTAATCATACCATATTTCGCGGTCCACCATCTTAGGAAATCCCTGCTACTTGTAGTTGAAGTATTTGCTTTTTTATTGTTTCCTGGTCATGATGAATTACAAATAATTAGCATGTAAAAATTCAGAAGTCTTGGAGGGTTTTAATAGTTAGGTTAATAGTAATTATGCATTTTTTTAAATCAAATTTATTATAAGTTTTATGTTTACGAAAAATTTAGTGGATCGATTTCCCTCAGTTAACCTCAGTTAATCCAATCCTTATAATGGGCTTTAGTTTGTCCTTTAAATATATTCTGTGATAATATATGGGAAGCATGATGTGAAGACGTACATCTGCTTGCCTCTATACTCCATTTTTGATGTGGGGGGAATGCATTTGTGCACACACGGCGCTTCTCGCCGGGCAGTGTGGGACTCACCGTGTATTTTGGTGCAAGGAATACCCAGTAAACCCTAAACCCTTACACTAAGTCTCATTTGCCTTCGGGCAATATATATATATATATATATATATATATATATATATATATATATATATATATATCAATAAAATACAAATAAAATAACGTGTGACGCGACTAGCGACGGATAGGTCGCAGCGAAGTTACTGGAAATCGGACCGATCTTGTTCGATCACCCTCAAGATTGAGTCAAGCGGGACGGGCAGAGTTAGTTAATAATTGTTCTAGTGTGCGGTACACAAAGACAAATACTTTATAAGTGAAATACTCGGTACTTCTCAGAAAAGAAAAATAACAAACGAACATCGAGTTTATAAGGACCGTTGGAAATTAAACTATATAAAATTACAAACAACAATAATATACTTCAGTGCATTGTTTGAATGCAAGTACTATAGGTTCCCAAAGAATATAATACGAATCGACATTACACCACACGAGAAAACATTTCAACAATATACAGGGTAGTCAAGAAAGGCTACCATTACGGATTATAAGAAAAAACAAAAATTGCTGAAATATTCGAAACTGTCTCAGTGCCGCATCAAACAATTGCAAGACGGGTGGACCATATTAATCAATATGTATAAAAAAACTGGATGCACTGATCTATCCGACATTAGCCAGCTTGTATTTTTTAGCTGAACTATTCGAAACGACTTCAGTGTAGCAAAGGAGATGTTTGCTCTTATTCCTCTCTATGGTACAACCAAGGGTACGGATATTTTTGAAGCTGTAAATAAGGTGGTCTCTGACTACGGGGGATTCGATAAATTTTCCTAATGGAACCAGAGCTATGATAAGAACTGAAATTGGATCTGCAGGACTCTTCAAACAAAACATAAACTGTCCTGTGAAACACTGTATTGTTCACCAAGAGGCCCTGTGTGGAAAATACTTACATCAAATGAATGTAATGAAAGTGGTTGTAAAAATATAATATTTTTAGATGGGGTAATCGTGCATTCACTCACAGAAAGTGTCGTGATTTTTTAGTCGAAGTAGTAGATGCTACATATGGGGACTTAAGCGCCGGAAACTGTTTGCAACGATTCTTCACTCTACGTAAGGAGATTCCTATTTTCCTTAAAGTCAAGTCTAACACTACGGAACTGGAAAATCAAATTGTAGATGCACAATTTTTAGCAGACCTTGCATTTTTAACAGACCTGACGGCTCACCTTAACGAATTGAATGTGAAGCTGCAAGGGAAACAGTAGAATATTGCCAACTTATTTGGACAGATAAATGTATTTAAGAACAAAATTAAACTTTTCCAGTCTTCCTTAGAATTTGTTCCAAGTTGTAAAGAACAACTTGACGAAATGAAGCATTTTGATGAAGTTTAAAATTTACCTCACATAAAATACATTGACACAATTGCAGAAGAATTCGAAAATCAATTAGGCGACTACAAAAATGGAAAGAAAGATTTTAGTTTTTACTCAGCCATTTACAATTTCAGCTGAGAATGTAAGCGGAGCAGACGTTTAACTGGAATTGTGTGATTTGCAATCAGATCCTTTTTACTAAGGAATAAGTGAAACTAGATTGGACTTATTCGAGTTGCTGCCAGAAGAACGATACCCCAACTTGCGAAACTTGGGGCTTACATTGAGCTCAATGCTGGGAAGCACGTATCTTTGCGAACGCAGCTTATCCAACATGAAATTTAAAAAGTCAAAATATAGATGTTCCCTCTCTGATGTCACTTACACAGTTGCTTCGTTTATCAACATCAAATATTAAAGTTAATATTGACGCATTAGTTAGTAAAAATCAACATCCTCCAATTTCCCACTATTTTTTTTGTGATTTGATATTTTTTTAATAAATTAAAATAATAATACAAACGCGCTTTTCTTTGTGTACCATACCTTTAACTCAACATCAAAACTCACTGATAAAGTTGCATACGAATTATTTTATAATGCGGCCCTCCAAACCGCATTTTTTAAGCGGTCCGTGGGACACATGCAGTTGGACAGCCCTGTACTAGATCGATAATAAATTTAGAAAACACTCCTATAGAGACCGGTGTGAACTTATCCCCTATGATCCCAGCCTCTATACCGCGCGGCGCCATGGGGGCCGCGCGCACGGCAGATTGTTTGCGGGTCTGTACTGACCAATTGTGGTGACCAATAAAACCCAAATTTTGAGGAATTCTTTATTTATGTCTTGCCGATCATAATATATATATATATATATATATATATATATATATATATATATATATATATATGTTGTAACGTAAATTAATATTTTTGGCCATGATGCGCAATGTTCCTGGATTTAAAAAATATCTGGTGTGGGCACCAGACGACTTTCCGAATTACGTGACCTATTTAATTTTGTATAACATTTTCGACATATTCAAATTTTGAGCTTTTTAATTGTTTTTGACATTTTGACTTTGATGACATTTTTTGATATTTTTGACATTTTTAATTTTTTTTGGATTTTTAGGTATTTTTGACTTTTATTTACTTTTTTGACATTTTGACTTTGATGACATTTTTGGACATTTTTGACATTTTTGACATTTTTGACATTTTTTATTTTTTTGACTTTTTTTAACATTTGTCTTTTTTGGCATTTTCACGTTTTGTCATTTTGACTTTTTATGTTTTTGACATTCTGACATTTTAACATATTGATATTCTGACATTTTAACATATTGATATTCTGACATTTTAACATATTGACAGTCTGATATTTTAACATTTTGGCATTCTGACATTTTTACATTTTGAAATTTTGACATATTTACATTTAGGCATTTTCACATTTTCAAATGTTCACAGCTTCACATGAAAATGTAATGTATTATTAATGTATATTTTCGATACCATACTACATTTAAGATGCGACAATTTTCGCTAATTCCGCGCTAGAGTTACGCCACGCCCGCTGACGTCACGCTGACGTCACGTATATTATTAATTATTTGTGATATGAGCAATAGGAAATCGCTATTATTGATAAATCTTCTGTTTTAGTGAACCTATCTTGCTCAAATTTTCACAGGGTCACCGAAGCGCGGACTCTCACCCGATTTCCAAATTTGGTCGCGATCTGTCGTGCCGTTTTCCCACCGTGAGCGTTAAATGGTGCGGCACAGCGCCTAATTATGCTCCGAGTGTCGTGTTGATTGTGATTCCTTCGCTGTTAGTGAACCGATTGTGCTTGCCGCTGGATCGTCCTGAATAGTGCCCGCAGGTATTTGCCAAATTTGGTCGCAATCTGTTGTGTCGTTTTCCCGGAATTTTGTTCACAGACAGACAGACAGACGACAGACAGACAGACATACATACCACACACAGACATCGCAAAAATCGGGTTTATTTCGACTATTATGGGCATAAAACGTAACGAAAATTGAAATTTTTTTTTGCTAAATTGTACACGGCAACAATACCTTCCTTCTGGTGTAATTTTTTTCCCGGAAAGTTATCGCATATTTCCACAATCTTAGTTTGAAAACGTGAACACGTTTTCGGTAAAACAATACCTTCCTTTACATCAGTGATGTATTCGGAAAGTAAAAATTGCCTAATCAGAACATATCAGTGCATCAGATGGCCGAAGGAATTTGGAAATTTTTTATTATTAGTATTTTCTTTTTCGGCGACCAAGTCGAACATGTTTCATTATTATTATTTTCTCTAGACCGCGATGATATAATTGATTTGAAAAAATTACACAATGTTTATAACAAAATGACAATGGAAAAGTCTCAACCTGGTCAACTTGTTCCTCTATTCATTTTCTATTTTTAAATTTTCCGCTTCTATCTGGACAAAGGCAAAGTCCACGGAGTTTTTTTTTTTAATTTTCACCATTTGTTGCAAACCCAATACTGGTTACAAAAAGTATTTTTTTAGATTGACACGGATCCACTTTTACAGGCCTTTTACGTAGTTTTTATCATTTATATGGCTGCGCGAAATTCCCATGTCTGATTGGGATTATTATTACTTATTAATAAAGTCCCTACTTTAAGGATTACAATTCTTTCAAAATACTTATTTTACCAATAGTATTATGAGTTACAGTGTGTAAAAAGGCTACACCCTCGACGGTGATTCGAACCATCGGCTCTGAGTTTTATAATGACAGCAGAATAATTTAACAAACGATCGGTCGGTCTAAAAACATTGACTACTATTTTATATACAGTTTTTTATGCAATAGAGATATTCCGGATGCGTATGTTATGATTATATAGGGTAATTGTGCACTACAAATTATATTGGAATGAAATGTGCCTAAATTAATTACCTCGAAGCATGCCTTACAAATAAAAAGGATCAATATTTAGTGAAATAGATGTTGAGAAATTTTCCAATAAATTTTCTTGTCTCTTAGGAAATGGCTTTCAAAGTTTTTCAAACTATTATGGCCCATGATTGAAGGTAACCATTAATGTCTACTTCTGCAAGAAATACAGTTACAATATGGGAAAATTTATTCAGACATATTTGGAAGGCAGCCATATAAATGATGATGAACTACGTAAAAGGCCTGTAAAAATATATAAAAGTGGATCCGAGTCAATCTAAAAGAATACTTTTTGTAACCACTATTGGGTTTGCAACAAATGGGGAAAATTTGAAAAAAAAACTCCGTGGACTTTGCCTTTGTCCAGATAGGAGCGGAAAATTTAAAAATAGAAGGAACAAGTTGACCAGGTTGAGACTTTCCATTTTCCATTGTCATTTTGTTATAAACATTGTGTAATTTTTTCAAATCAATTATATCATCGCGGTCTAGAGAAAATAATAATAAGGAAACATGTTCGACTTGGTCGCCGAAAAAAAAAATACTAATAATCAAAATTTTCCAAATTCCTTCGGCCATCTGATGCACTGATATGTTCTGATTAGGCAATTTTTTTTAAATCCAGGAACATTGCGCATCATGGTCAAAAATAATAATAATGATATACAAGTTAGTCGCCGAAAAAAAAAACTTAGAATCAAAAGTTTCCATTTTCCTTCGGCCATCTGGTGCACTGGTATGTTCTGAACCAAGATCCATAAAAAAATTAAACAAAATACGTTCCATTATTTTTTTATGGACTCAGCCTCTAAAATCGGATTATCCAGATATGAGCGTAAAAGTTTAAAATTAAAAAAAAATAGAAAAACAAATTCGGCAGTATACAGACTTTTCATTTTTCTTTATCATATTGTTATAAACATTAGGCAATTTTTTTCAAATCCAGGAACATTGCGCATCATGGTCAAAAATAATAAATATAGATATTATGATCGGCAAGACATAAATAAAGAATTTCTCAAAATTTGGATTTTATTGGTCACCTCAATTGGTCAGTACAGACCCGCAAACAATCTGCCGAGCGCGCGGCCCCCACGGCGCCGCGCTGTATAGAGGCTGGGATCATAGGGGATAAGTTCACACCGGTCCTATAAAGAGAGTAAATAAATAGATCTATCACGCTTAGATTATCACCAGGCAGTTAATAAATTTATAATAATTAATAAATGGTGACCCATGCTAGGGTATGCAAATTTCTGGGACTTTCCAGCCACCTAACACCAGCTTGCGTTCTCGGGGCAGGTTGTCACTGCCGCTCTTCCCTTGTGGTTTCGTCCTTGATTGTGGTAATATGGCAATCAACCGAGCTCGAGATGGCGTGACGTACCGAATAAAGTAGGGCCTCGCAGGCTGCGATAAACCCATGTCCTCTATGCTTCTTCGGAGCTTCCCGTAGCCACTAAGGCCACGTCGAGGGCACATCGACCGATCAACTTTCTGGCCTTCTGAGAATTCTCAGGATGTGATCCAATTTCATGTGCTTTTACCCTGTTGTACTCTCCACAATTAATTACCTGTCTATCAATCGCTACACATCACTCTATTGTCTTTCCCCGTTCACTCTCTCACGTGCTCGGTTGGCCACCTCCATATCTACTTCTAGGACCTAGATGGTAGACCTTCCTCGCCTAAATCCGAATTGTTGGCTCGATAGCCCTCCGAACGGCACCGTTATTGGGGTTATCCTCCCCATATTAAGTATGCATAAAGGACGAAATGCAACTGGGATATCCAGTGGTTTACCTGGTTTGGGGACAAGTACTACCCTGGCCTTCTTCCATATTTTGGCAATATGCCCTTCCCCATCGCCTCATTCATCGCTGAAAGTATAGTGTCCGGGGACCGTTCCACGACCAGTCTCACCGCTTCCGGCGGGATGCCATCAGGTCCCGGGGATCCGGTTCAAGTAATTTGCTTCGCAGCCGCTAGCAATTCATCCTCAATGTAGAGTAGTAGTATCCGGTGAAACGATGCAAGCATTCTCATCCTCTCCTCACGAATGTCGGGGAGTTGTCATAAAGCACGATAAACCCTGATCACACGACGTATCCCGCTGGTGCCCGGCGCGCTCATTCACTTCTCGACACCTGGCTTAAACTCTCCAGCAATCAATATGTTTTCACTCCTCCCTGCCGTTTATCCTCTGGATCTCTCCCAGGCAGCGGCGCACACTAATAACTATGATCCCTCAACGAGGGCTGCTGATCCGTGTGTTACGGTAAGTCATTGCACTCATTGCCCGTTAGTTGCACCAAGGCCTTCGTGACCTTCCTTGTGGTGGTCATTGGTTTCGTTTTCCATGATATAGAAGAACCTTCTTGTTCCCCTCTTAACGGTTCCATCCTTCCTGGGAGCCTCCGTAGTAGGTGTAATGTAACCACACTCCCTGGGTATCAGCTCCTGTTCGGGTAGGTCTCTCACCTGCTCCCGGACTCTCCCTGGGCGTCCCCTATTTTGTAGTCAGTTTTCACTAGCCTGCCAGTGTCATATTCCCTTGTGGCCCTGACTACTGAACATTCGGAGGTTTTGGTGCACGTGTATGTATGTTCCGGCCACTCTTGCTCACCGAGAGCTCTAGCTTGCTCGAACGTGCCCTCCTTGTCGAAGAGCCCTCGGGTTACCTGTGCCTTTGTAGTCCTGCATATCTTTTCGTTTGCAATAATCTGGACAAACTATAATTTCTTTTCAAATGTGTAATATATAATATTATTTAGCAGTTAATTAGCAACAAATTATCATATACAAATTTTTCAATTTGATTTAATAATTTATTATTTTAATATAAGTTAGCAGCATTTTATTAACACAATCTGTGATCAACAACAACAAATTCTCCAATGGTTTTTATTTGATTCTGCTGGAAATGCCATGTCAGCTTCACACACATTGCCTATATGTGAAGAAACATTGATCGACCAATCAGTCCTGCACGCTGTACAACTAATGTAAATTTTAATTTTATTGAGCACTATCAAAATCCAAATTTACGGTGGTTATAATGTGTTTTGTGGAATAGATTGCTTAATAATACTCCACGTGTAACGTATTTCCGCTATCATGTTTCAAACGATATATAAATCGCAGTGCTCGTTATAAGCTTTAAATACCAATTTTTGGACATTTATTGCCGTTTCTTCAGCTCCAATGTATGCAACTCTATGAACTTTTGCTCCTGAAAAAATAACCCAAAGAACAAAGGGCAAACATATTTCGTCATCGAACTGTGATCTGGCAGGGATATTTTCCGGTAAATTTCAATATCATTGCAATCAGGCCAGATCTGGCTTGTATATTAGAAAAATAATTTAACTTACCACACGATGGGGTGGAGAATCTCATAATTTATCAGTAATGACACTAAATGTGTAAATTATTAGTATAAGTTATTTGATTAAATGGAAATTATTCAGTACATGTCTACGTTATTAGTTTTTATGTAATGTACGCTTTTGTTTATAAAATAACTATATATTTTGATTATTTTTTGATAGAAATCGCTCGAGGATAACTCCATGTTTACCTACTGCAATTTTCCGATTGTTTTTAAACTTCATGCATGTTTCATGATTTTAAACAAAATTCACATTAGTATTTTATTGATGAACAAAATTATAATCTCTAACAGAAATAACACTTTACCTAAGTCGATTAAAAAAAAAATAACCTTACATTTATGTAAAGTGTAGTTTGTTAAAAATTGAAAGATACGTTATAGTAATAAATAATTCAGGATTAAAAGTTAGTAAAGTGCACAGATTTTAATAATTATAGCATGAAATTTATTATAAATAATTAATATAAATTATAAAAAATTGTAAATCAATTATAATTTCTGTTTAACACCTAAATGGGTACTTAATATATAATACCCTTTTTTATTTATGTATAAAATTCTAGTTCTGTTCTATTTTTGGTAGAAACACTTTTGCTTCATTAAGTAGACGGTTCTATATTAAATTACACGTAAAATATACTACTCAAAATGACAAATTATAATATATAAGAAAACGCTCAATTCATGCATATTTTTAAAAGATCCAATCTCTAATAAGGCACAATCCGCAATAATTGTTTCGAACAAAAAATATACCAGAATATAAAGTTTCGTTAGAGGTTATAATTTTGTTCATTATAATAAACTACTCTACATAATTAATGAGTATATTGTTTAAAAAATCATGCTAATTGTAAGTTTTTTTTAACCGCGAAATCGCACTAAAAACTAATCATTAAAGAGTAAGTTAAATGAAATTATAGCCACATGCGGAATTTGGTTTTAAAATATATAGTAATTTTCCAAACAAAAGCGTAAATAAAAACAGACATGTACTGTATTATAGATTTATTTAATTAATTAATAATAAATGATGAACCCGTTGGTACTGTCACACAAATAAAATTGCACGGATTTTCTCAGAAAAAAACTGAAATATTATACAAGTGGCTTATGGAATGAAAATTATGCATTACTTTTTGAAAACGTTACACGTTACAATTTGTCATGGACGACGCACAAGCTTTTTTATAAGATCATTTTTCGCAATTTACATACTCCATTTTTGATCAATAAGCCTTCTAAAGTGTATTTTTATATATTATAATATTTAATCTACCAGGGTGATCTACGTCAAACTCTGACAGGTAAAAGCTGATTCTAAGAAAAAATATTATATGAACATAGTTTCGATGTTTTAGTTATAGCACTTTTCTGATATGTTCAGATAACCACGGAAAAACAAATGTTGCACAAGTGACGTTATTATTAACTTCACTTTTATTATTATCACCGGTTTGATTCGTTTTATTTACAGAGTAGGTATACAAAGTAATAGGAAAAATAAAATACCTACACAAAAAATCGATGAACCAACGATACGGTGTAAACTGACTGTGTTTCTTATTTGAGTCGCAGCATCTTGTATTTTTTGTACTAATTGTTGCCGAGTATTCATTTCACCATTGTAAACAATTTACTTCATGTGTCTCCAGAGAAAGAAATCTAATATATATTTAGCCACTCAATCACTTCGCTTCCTCGCTGTGGTGGTGGAGCACCACCATGCTGGTACAACATATTCTGAATAATGTTTAGTGGTACGTTATCAACTAAATCAAAAAGTGCCGATATATGTCTGTGTTTAAACGATCATTTATTACCATGATAGACAATAAATTATCATTAAAAATGCTTCCCCAAACAATGACGCTACAACGTTGTTGAAAGTCACGTATTCTTAGTGCATGTGGATTTTTGACTACGCATGTTCATTATATGTATTATTTATACCATCCCTGGTAAAACTTGCTTTATCAGACCAAAGTACTCTTGAAATAAAATTAGCATCTTGCGTGTCTTAGTCCTTTGTCCGCTGGTTGTAAGTAATGCTTGTGCATTTTGGCGGTGATATGGATGCAACATTTCTCGATTTAGTACCCGCCACGCAAAATTGCCCGAAAAACGTCTTCTACTTATGAAGGGATTGTCAATGACAGCATTAACAACGTTTTCATCTTCTACATTTATTTGATGGGGCCGTGTAGCCCGTTGTGGAGCGGGATTGCATGTCTCGAAAAGAAGCACTAAGGCTACAAGGGTTGATGTTTATGCGAAAATCTTGTTTTATTTTATCGGGATTTGTGGGTCTTGTCCCATCCCGGGTTATCGGTATCGAGGGATGTATGTTGTTTGTCCATTTGTTTAAGCTATTTTACTTTATGTTGTCGTTTACTAGTATGTTTTTGATTTTTAGCTTAAAAGGAATGTATTTTGTCTTAAGTGTTCGTTTAAGGTGTTTGACTGTTTCTGTGGTTAGAGTTTGTGTGTACTTAGCTTTTATAAACTTTTCGGTTCTTATTTCTGATTTTCTTCTTGTTTGGTGATGGTGTATTTCTTTGTTTGCTATTAGTATAGTACTTAGTTTTATTTGGTTGTTTTTAATTTTGTGTATAATAAGTAAGTTGTTTAATGTTATCATTTTTTGTATGTTTAATTCCTGTACTTTTTTATACACATTTGTATGGGTTCTCTTGTCTAGGTTGTACAGTATTTTTAGAATTTTATTTTGTTGAATTTGTATTTTGCTTATGTTCTTTTTACTTCTATTTCCCCAAATGGAATCTCCATATTAACAAATTAAAGAAAAACATATATAAAGCACAACATTTTCTACCTGAAAATATGAAAAGATCAATATCATATTACTCACTTTTCATCTCCAAACTGAGCTATCTATGCAGTATATGGGGCAATACAACCTCAACAAATATAAATAAAATGCAAAGACAACAAAACATGTGCCTCAAATTGATTTACAATATGCCAAGACTTACACCTACAAAAATCATTTTCAAAAATACGAAGGAGAAAAAAATAAAAGAAATCATATTACAAACCAAATTAACACATATCCACAAGATGCAAACAGGAATGATTAAGAGCAATATTACCTTAAATTACAACAAAGACATACAAAACCACAACACCAGGAGAAAGAGTCACATACGCACAATTAAAACAAGAACATAAAACACTAAAAAAAAGTTTACTGATGCATGACTGCCAACAGAAGTAAGACATGTAACAAACAACATGAAGGCATTGAAAAACAAATTATGTGACTACATCTTAAATAGAAGAGGCGAATAACCGAATACTACTACTTTAAAAAAAAATACATACGTTAACTTAATTCTAATTTTGTTCGAGATTTCCCAAAACCTGGCCACCTGGTTTTGGGAAATCTCGAACAAAATTAAAATTAAGTTAACGTATGTATATGTCTATTTTTTTTAAAACCACTCCGGAGCAACCGCAGGGAAACTTTTTATTTTCAGTTTATTTTTGTACTGAATTGTATTTATGTATTATTTATGTATATATATATATATATATATATATATATATATATATATATATATATATATATATATATATATATGATTATATATATGATTAATAAATAAAAAAGATTTAAAATAAAAAAAAAAAATTAAGGTAGTTATTCTGGGAGGTAAATAGTGCGTGGTATATGGCTTTTCTTGCTTCTGTTGGTATGTATTTATTTATTTTCCAAAGTGCTGCTATTGTTTTTGAGTTTTTCTTCGCTTATTCGTTTATGTGGTTATTTCTGTTTGTTGTTGTTTACTATTGAAGATTATATATTCCGTTTTTGTTTCCTTTATTGTCAGTAAGTTGTTGTAGTACCATTCTTCTAATAATTTGATATCTATATTAATATTTGCTTGTATTTCTTCATAGCTTTTCCCTGTATATACTATACAAGTATCATCTGCATATACGTACAGTTTGCCTTTAAGGTTTACTTAAAAAATGTCGTTTGTGTAAATAATGTACATTGTTAGAGGTAGGTTCCCTCCTTGTGGTATTCCATATTGGGCTTGAAGTGGTTTACTTTCCAACTTGTTTATTTTTGTTGTTTGTGGTCTGTGTGTTAGGTATGTCTCCATTAGTTTTCGTGAATTTCCTCTTATGCCAATTGCCGATAGTTATTCCAGAAGTTTATCTTTTGGTATCGTATCGAACGCCTTTTTCATATCTATATAGATAGCTAGTACCAGTTTGTTTGCATCCAGTTGGGACTTGATGTAATATATCGAGTCGTTTATGGCCGATATCGTTGCCGATTGTTTTTGGAAAGCATATTGCGCTTGGTATATTATACAGTTTCTGTGTAAGTGGTTGGTGATTTGGTTCAGTAGTGTTTTTTCTAAGATTTTGTTTAATGATGATAAAAGTGAGATCGATCTGTAGTTTGCCGGGTTGCTTTTGTCGCCCTTCTTGTGTCTACGCCGGAATTCTTCGAAGCAGGTCATGCGTTGCCCTTACAATATTCATATACAAATATGATATCTGCATATTCATCTGTGGTAAAAGTATACATTTTATGCTTATCAAAACATTTTTTTCTTAGAATCACATGAGTTTTCACCTTGCTGAGTTTTGTCACAGAGCTAGTAGATCACCCTGTATAATATAAAATTGTAAACAGAAACGGTCGTCAAGTTGCATCAAAAGTCAAAGAACTTACATTCAACAATTCACAATTATTCCACGACAAGGAAAACCTAACAATCCCCGACCAAGACATAACCGGTCCAAAAATACTAAAATACGAGGTGGTGCATGCCATCAAATTACTCAAACCTAACCACAGTGCATGTCCACATGAGATCTATCCAGAAAGAAAACACTAACCACTAGGAGCTCAGTGTTTTCTTCTTCGATAATTAGCATTTATTCTCCTATAAATGCTAATTATCGAATATTATATGAGACGGGAGTTATCCCGCAGGAATGGGTCGAGTCCACCTTCATAGCAATCCCAAAGAAGACAACCCCCAAAGGGATACAATGACTATAGATTCGTAATCTTATGAGTCAGGTTCTCAAAGTATTTTTAAAAGTAATTCATAATCGATTCCACCAATAATGTAAAGTAAATATGGGCCCAAACCATTTCGGCTTTCATGCCGGCATGGGGACAAGAGAGGCAATCTTCACACTTGCTCTTACAGAAATGTTACGACCAAAATAAAGACATTTTTATATCCTTTATCGACTTTGCTAAAGAATTTCACAATCAAAATCCTGCAGAACAGCGGATTAGACGGAAAAGACTTTCGGTTATTAAAGATCAGAATTGAAAACTTCACCTCAGGCAAAATACCTATCAATCGAGGAGTCAGGCGAGGATGTGTATTATCGCCAATCCTTTTCAACCTATATTCTGAAACAATAATCAACAAAGCATGGGAAAACAAACACCACGGAATAAAAATTGATGGGATTAACTTACCAAGCATTAGTTATGTGGATGACACTATTATAACAGCTGGCACCGACGTAAGGCTACAGCACTTCATTGACGCCCTAGACGATACCATTCAAGGATTAAAACATGAAAATAAACGCCACCAAAACAAAAACAATAAAACTATTTTAATCTGACAACCTACTGATTCCTATTACATCCAATGGAATAATACTAGAACAAGTCGACAGAATAAAATACCTCGGATGCTGGATCAATGACAGGCTCAACCCAGAGACTGAAATACGATTCCGAATCGAACAGGCAAGGGGTAGCTCCATAAAACTCAAGGGACCGCTTTGTGATCTTCATCTCAACTTAAATCTAACACTGCTCTTAACGAAGTGTTATGTTTGGTCTGTTTTATTATATGGAGCAGAATCTTGGACGCTTACGACAACAGCTATGAATAGACTGAATAGTTATGGACGTACCGAAGGATACTGAAAATTCCATGGACCGACCATGTTACAAACACAACAGTACTCCAAAGAGTCCGCAAAGACAGAGAACTGCTAAAAATCATTAAACTACGTAAAACATCATACCTAGGGCACATATTAAGAGACAACAAATACCTTCGACCACAATTGGTAACAAAAGGAAAAATTGAGGGAATACGAGGAATCGACAGACAGAAATTATTTTGGCTGATTCGACAATCGACAGGCTTAAATTATGAAAACCTTTAAGGATAGAAGTTTACACAAGTCTATACAATATGAGAATAAAATCACAAAATGTACATATACGCAGTAAAAAAATACGTGAAAAACAGAAAAATACATACATACATTAAAAAATAAATAAATGTACAAAAAACTACCTAAGATAATAATTATTTAGATAGTTATAGATCAGCATTTGTGAGTTCTATGTCCTGGCCAATGCAATTTAAGTACTTATCAGGAGAATAATATGCTTTAGCAATCAGGGTTTTTTGAACAGTTGTGCTCAACCTTGCGCTGAAAAAACTATGAAGAAAAGGGAATAAACACGGGGCCGATTTACGTAGAAAATCACGAATGCTTAGCTTAGGCAGAGGATGTAAAAATATTAGCAAGAACGCAGAGAGAACTGCAGGCACCAGTATTACCAGACGTACGATAATTATCGTACATATGCGATAATTTTGAATCACCGATGTACGATAAACGATAATAAATTATTTTCGTACACAAATATACGATATTTTGAAGACTTGTAGGATATTTGTACCATATTTTCATTTAATAAAAGGAAAATTTAATTTTTTTTAGTGGCCCCATCTCGGAACAATTAACTTTATTATGGACGGTCAGTCACTTGTTCTGTATTATACAACGATGATTCTGAATCTGTCGTAAGTGGTTGTGAATTTTTTATTGATGTTTAAAAAATTTAAGAACAGTTCTTTGGTTTAGTAAAAATATTTAGTTTAGTTACATAGATTATTAGGATTACATTAAACTATAACTAAAAATATCTGGTGTGGGCACCACACGACTTTCCGAATTACATGATCTATTTCATTTTGTATAACATTTTCGACATTTTCAACTTTTGGGTTTTTTTTAATTTTTTAATATTTTGACTTTTGTGACATTTTTACTGTTTTTAAAACTATTTTTGACGTTTTTGACATTTTCTGACATATTTAATATTGTTGAAATTTTTTTGACTTTTTGTACTTTTTTGACTTTTTTGTTAGTTTTTTTGGCTTGTTTAATATTGTTGGCTGCTTTGACCTTTTTTACTACCTTAATAATCAATACCTTACTACATTTAAGATGCGACAATTTTCGCTAATTCCGCGCTTGATTTAGGCCACGCCCGCTGACGTCAGGTATATTATTCATTATTTGTGATATGCGCAATAGGAAATCGCTATTATTGAGAAATCTTCTGTTTTAGTGAACCGATCTTGCTCAAATTTTCACAGGGTCGTCGAAGCGCGGGCTCTCACCCGATTTCCAAATTTGGTCGTGATCTATTGTGCCGTTTTCCCACCGTGAGCGTTAAATGGTCCGGCACAGCGCCTAATTATGCTCCGCGCGCCGTGTTGATTGTGATTCCTTCGCTGTTAGTGAACCGATTGTGCTCAAATTTTCACTGGATCGTCCTGGATAGTGTCCGCACACACATATTTGCCAAATTTGGTCGCAATCTGTTGTGTCGTTTTCCCGGAATTTTGTTCACAGACAGACAGACTGACTGACTGACTGACTGACTGACTGACTGACAGACATACATACCACACACAGACATCGCAAAAATAGGGGTTATTTCGACTATTTTGGGTATAAAACGTAACGAAAATTGATTTTTTTTTTGCCTAATGGTACACGGCAACAATACCTTTCTTCTGGTGTAATTATTTTCCCGGAAAGTTATCGCATATTTCCACAATCTTAGTTTGAAAACGTGAACACGTTTTCGATAAAACAATACCTTCCTTTACATCAGTGATGTATTCGGAAAGTAATTATTCGAAAACATTAATTTTCGTTTCCACTAAGTTCAGTTAATTTAAAAAAATACTTATTTTATATTTATATGCTTTTGCATATGTGCTGTGTAATCATATACTGTATGTTTTTCGATTAATAGTAGTAATAGTAATTAATTATAAGATAATGTTATCTAACTATTATGTTATTATTTCTATAAATTTAACGTGCGTAGATACAGACTTGAAATCAATTTATTCATAAATAAAAATGTAACTGCGCACGTCGATTTACATAAATACCAAACGCAAACTCTTCTCCTTTTCAAAACAATTTAAATGTGACTTACGCCACTTTAATTCTTTCAGGCTCATATATGTACAGCAAGATATAAAAAAAAGTGGCGCACTCTAGGTTTTCCGTATTATGTCGTTATTATATATTATTAACCCAAATATTGACACAAATGGCCATGACTTGTATTCTGTTACTTATATATTTTTAGTTTTATTGCCAATGAGGTGACTTATTTACGCTTAAGTTGGAATTTTGTTGGTCCTCTTAAATCAAAATTTCCATTGTGAGCATATTTCCGTTCAAGATGTTCAAGCATTGCAGTTTATTGTGGTTGTGTGGTAGTTTTTAAATATTTACCTCTTTAAAAATGCAAATAACTCCCGAAACAGTTGCGGGGCGATGATGGCTTTAGTGTCAGATGGCTGAAGTGATCGATAATTTGCTCTGGCTGTTGGGAAACCGGAGACAACTGTACATGGAGCATTTCAGAAGTACCGCGAGACACAGAGGTATACCTGACGTCCTGGATCAGGTCACCTGCGGTTCACATCTGCAGGAAACAATAGGTTTTTGAGGCTGCAGTAGTTTTAAGATCGTCACCAAATAGCGGTTGAACTAGTTCAGGGGGTCAAAGCGATTCGTGGCATAGCTGTATGCGCTCAGGCAGTTAGGAGAAAATTGATAGCGATTGGTTTGATACCAAAAATCCAATCCAGTGCCTAGGCTTATTGGTAAGAGGGACTGAAGACGAGAAGGCGAATCACGATTGTCTCTGAGATCATCGGATGGACGCCATAGAGTCTGGAGAAGGGGAAGAGATATTCTTCAGCCGCCGTTCTTCAAAAGAACATTTTTGGGGTGGGTTTGTTATCATTTGGGCGGGTATTTCTCGAGAGGCAAAAATGAATTTTTCATTTGTACGGGGAACCAGGAAAAAGTGATAAAGTACCAATACAGGTTGTAAAATTTAGTATTCCTTGCATCGCTAATCCTCTTACCAACATGTTTAAATTTTTAATCCCCTTATTTAAAAATAGAGAATTAAAAGAGTCAACTATAAAGTGTAGTATAAGCCAAAATCAACATGGCTTCAGAAAGGGATTCTATACTGCAACAGCCTCATATGGGCTTATAAGCTTCCTCTTTAACGCTCTAGATTCTAGACAATACACACTGGGTTTATTCGTTGATCTCTCGCATGCTTTGGACTGTGTTCAGCATTCTGTACTACTACAAAAGTTAGAATACAGTTATTGTCTCCAAGTTTGCGGGGTGGTGCGAAACCAATGATCTTGGTAAAAACAAAAACTTCTATCTTTACAGGGCTATCAGTCGTGAGGCTTTTCCGCCGGCCAAGGGAGAAGCTCAGAGGAGTTTAATCACTCGGTATTTACCTTAACTTCACAGAAAACCTCTGAAAAACTGTGAAAGGTGATTCGCTAAAATTCGTTCCCCGCTGGGAATCGAACTCAGGCTCCCCAATGTTCAGACGAGACGGACTCGGACTCGACCACTGAGCTGGGTTGTTCTTGGTATAATTACTGACAAGTCAAATTATGTTTTCTTTTTCAATAGGAAAATGCCTCCTCCTCTATTTCTCAATAGCAAAACCTAAACTAGTGTGCGCACGTTGACACCACGGTAACAAAGTTAAATAAAGCTTTTTTTGTCATACGGAATCTGAAGGCGTTTTTATCAGGGGATTACCTAAAAGCGGTCTAATATGCCTTAAGCCATCTCAGATATAATGCTTTATTTTGGAGTACATGCACTGACTGGAAGAGGGTCTTTATTGTGCAGAGAAGAGTAATTCGGGTTACGTTCAACTTAAATCTGTCGCAATTACATATTTAAAAAAAAATGGGTTGCTGGCGTTTCCTTCAATAATAATATATGATGCTTCATTATTTGTGCGGAATATGTTATATATATATATATATATATATATGTTAAATAACGCAACCGATCAACATGCCTAAACAATAACACAATATATATGCAACAAGATAAGACGATATATTTTAACGTTATTCTCAACAAAAAACTAATTGACATAACCGACATTAACACGAGCGAACCACCTCTAGTGTTCTAATACGAAATGCTCCAATTCGCTGAATCGTGAATTAATAGTACCGCCGTCACGTAAAAATGTCAACCTTTTTCTATATAATACTGCAAATTTAATTTAGAGATTCGATAAATTAACAACTTTTTCTACCCGTCGGTATATATAATTCTCCTAGCAAATTTAAAAAAAATACTTTAGAAATGTATATATAACCTTGTACTGCTTGTACCATGCTAGTCATGTTTTACTTAATTACGTGTTAAATTATCAATGTGTTTGTGAACAACATATAATGTGTGCGGCACTTGCGGTTCTACTTACCATATCATATACGCTTGGTATGCGTCTCGCGATAAAAATTGTCGCTTTTATCTTAATTCGATAAGAGCTATTTTAAATAGTAGATATAATTCAGTCTTAGAGTTCAGGTTAAAATTAAATTTTCGAAACTCAGGTTTGTTCGTGATTCAACGATGGCTATGTGTTGAAAATAATATTTATATTGGACTTTGTATTCATTCAATACTGATAGATAACAATATATAAAAATGCTGACTATCTGTATGTATTTAATTTTATTTTAGATTTCGCCCGTAACTACAGTGAAACGAGGAACAATGGAGAGGTATTTAAAATACATTTAATTTGTTGTCATTAATTTAAAATATATGTATTCGACAGTTATAGATACACAGTCTCCAATGGAGAATTTAGCGATAAACAAAGACAATTTTATGAAGAAAATGGTTTTATTATGTTCAAGCATTTGCTACCGGATGCGATTTTAGACGAATGTCGGGAGCAGTTTATTAAAATTTGCAATGGCGAAGTTGAGACTGGTATTATGACAGTTATGCAGGATAAGTCTTTGAAACAGAAAGGAACTACCAAAGGAGAATATTTAATTAATAAGGTACTATGAAATAATATAACTTTGTTATTTGGTGTTACTATAGTAATACGGGGGATGTGAGTGCATGTATGCACGAAGACGGTACGCAACTGCAACAAATAGATACGCATTGGATTATTGTTTTTTCACGAATTCTAAATAAGATTTGTATGTTGTTATATTGATAGTACAAGACATGTACTATTACATGCAATTTAAGAGCTAAACAGTTCTTAATATGCAAAATATTATAGAAGAAAGCCGTCGCGGAAAACACCATCTTTATCTATGATATTTTTGCATGTTGACACTATTTTATTTAAATGATCACGTATTAGCGTGTTTTTTTTATACTGACAAAAATGCTATCTTTCACATAAATTACTTTGTAATTAATTCAATATTATTTTGTTATATTAAAAAAATAGCTATTAAAAGATAAAATTATAAATAAAAATGGATTTAAATTAATTAAGATAATGTAGTTTGTTATTGCCTTATGATTGTTTGCTCGTATACAATACTTGCACCACAAAGACTATTCGGTAAAATACCTGCCATATTCAGTTAATATTTTGACAGCATAAAAATATCAAATTAGATAATATGGCTGTTGTCACCAATGTTTACTATATATTAATATACATATTATATGCAACACTCTATGGATGTAATTCTACTTCTGTTATATATATTTTTTTTGTTGCAGATTCAAGATTTTTTATATGATGATGTGTTATTCGAAAAATATGCAAGACATCCAAACATTGTTGATATTGTTAGAAATATTATTGGCCCAAATATAACAGGATGCCATTCAATGTTAATTAATAAGCCACCAGATGCTACTATTGACTTCTCTCGTCATCCATTGCATCAAGTATGTCTTATATACTTTTTATACTTAAATGATTTAGGAATATCGAATTGCTGTTGGGATAAGCAGCAAAATTACTTCCAAGGAAGGAAAAGGGGTACCCTATTGACCTGAGGTTGATAAATCACCCCCTAAGGCGGATTAACTGGACGGTGTGGTAAACGACATAGGATCAGGATTGCGACGGGAAACCACCTGATTACATAATATATCCATAAGAACAGCATGGTAAGGAAGAATGTATATGGCAGCGTACCATCCGATCCGGCTAGCAACCGACGCGAGAACGAATCCGGGCCGACCGGGCTATCGATTGTATACGATTAAGCAACGCATGCGAATGGACTTCTGGTCAGCAGGGAATGGAACAGATATTGAAACTCCGACAGAAAATATCTATAACTTCTTGTAACGCCAGAGGCCTGCTTCCAGTCGGTAAACTGCATATACTTGAAAGGGAACTACTCACGCAGAAGGTGGGCATTTGCGGAATATCAGAGACCCACTGGGCGATGAAGAGCATTTTAACACAACAGACCCGATATCTATATATCTGGTGCAGATAGGACCGGTAGGAATGGAGTTGCTTTCCTTAGTCACCAAAAAAGCTGACAAAATCGGTGAAAAGCTATTCATTGATAAACGATAGCATAATAAAAAAGACGTTTTGCTAGCAATACCAACCAAGCTCCATATAATCCAAGTTATATACTTGGTATGTCTAGCAAAACTACGAAGAAATTGAAAATGTGTACAAAGAAATAGACTGCATAACCAAAAATATTCCACAAAACACGCATTTGTTATACTCTGAGATTTAACGATAATACTGCAGGGCTCTAAAAGACGACCACCTGTGTAATCCTGTTGGTAAATACAGCCTCGGGAAGAGAAATGACACGAGTCGAATGTGTACTTTAATTTTCAGAACAAGACAAAAATAAAGAAAAATCTAGCAATAACGAACACCACCTTACAGCACCATGTACGTCAGTTATCAACAAATCGGATTGACTACATCCTAGTCAGACAACGATGAAGAATTTCCGTCTGAAGCAAAATTAGACGCAGATTGCTGGTTGGACCACAAACATAATACTTCGCGTCTTTGGCCGGGGTTGCTCCCCGCATTAAGTTGTGTATCGACATCCTTTTAATTGTCTGTAGGTCCGTTGGTATGACCGAGGTAATGATTTCGACCGCATCTGTGAAGACAGTCCTGAATGAACAACTAATCCTTAGGGCAGTTACGTTGTGATCCTGCCTCCCCCAAAAAGGCGCCGTGTATAGTAGCTGGCCATGGGATGCTATTGCCAGCAGTCTCCTCTTAGCCTATCTGAGGCCGCCGTTGTTTGGTAGTATCCTTGTTATGGCGGTTTCTGTTCTAGCTGCCTTCTGTGCCGTCCGGAGCGCTACCCACCTGGAGCTAAGGTAGCTCCCCAGCAGGCGTAGCAGCGGTGTCGGTATGTGTAAGTTAAAGGCATTGCTGACGTCTAAAGTGACTATCATGCTTCCGCCTCCTCCGTGGGCTACTATATGCATCGTCTACTAGTCCCCTGAAAGCCTGTATACGTGGACGGTCGACCGCCCCTTGCGGAAGTCATACTGTGATGGTGCCAGTACCAGTACGCCCTCTTCTTCCATCACCTCATCCAGTCAGTTCTCGGCCAGCTGCTCTAGGACTTTAGCCATCCCGTCCAACATGCATAGTGGCCTGTAGGACGTATGTTATGCAGCTGGCTTCCCCATTTTCAGAATGTGCATTAATTTGGCTTCCTTACATCTGGTGGGAAATGTGCCCTGCGCCAGGCACAGGTTGAAGTTGTTGGTGTTCAGGCTTATGGTAGCGGCCGCTGCCTGCAGGTTTAGTAGGGCCTCACTCCATTGTCTGTGTTTGTCTGTGTCGATGTCCTCCGGCGTTATGTAGTGGCTCATGCGCATTCCAGTCGGAAAGAGTGCCGCGATTACGGCTGTCGTTCCGCCGGCTACCATCGCGTCCGGTTCTGGAGGCTTTGCCTCGGATCTTTTTATAATAATCTTATAAGGGAGTACCCAAAGGTCGACCGCCATTATCCCGCACAGAAGGTGCCAGCAGCGGTTCCGCTAATTTTGCCTCCTTTTGCAATCTCTGGGCCGTTTCTTCTCCGCTGATAACTGTGGCCACTTGGATGTTGCCGTACGCTGGCCTTAGCGCACTGACTGTCGTGCCATCGCCATCTAGCCCTGCTCGCTTTATTGCATCCAGCACCTCTTCTCTGGTGGTTAGGCTGTCCATACCCCTGATATGGACTACCGTGCTCTTCCTCATCAGAGTTGATGTAGTTGTCCCCTCCAATTAGTAGGCCAGGTCTTTTCGGACGTGCTCTGCCGGTGCGGCCCCCCTTTTAGCTCCATTTGTATCTCTCCGTTTTTCTCATTCTGGACATTTTGGCGCCTGTAATGTCCACGAGATCTACTTCACCTTCTTAAGAAGGTCCGCATTCTTTGTTCTCTTCCGCAGCCTTTTCTCATGCAATTATGTAGTCACCCTTCTATTACAGTAAGAATGTCACATCATGATTATCTAATTCAGCTTAATGTACTATATTTAATGTCTTATTTAGAAAGTTATCAAATGTTTCAGAACGGATAGATATTTTTGTGTATATAAGACATGAAATATATTTTGTTTCTCATTTGTATCATAATCTCTAGATTATCTGCTTTTGACATTAACCATTTTTAGGATCTCCATTATTTTCCATTCAGACCTGCTGATGGTATTGTAGCATCATGGACAGCCATGGAGTATGTAAACGAAGATAATGGATGTCTATTTGGAATTCCCGGGTCTCATAAAAGCAAATTGTACATTCACGAGTATCCAAATGTAATAGACAATTAATACATGTAGATACAATTATTTATTAAATTTGTTCTCTAGGAAGTGAAAAATTCAGCGTATCATGGTGTCCAAGGTTTCGATCATGTGCCGAAGGTTAATTTTGTGATGGAGAAAGGAGATACAATTTTTTTCCATCCATTGTTATTACATGGATCCGGACCTAACCTGACCAAGGTATAACTAATGTAGTATATTATTATTTTGTTATTCAAGATTTAATAATTATTTATTTAATAATTTAATGTAATGTAATGTCTTTGTACTATATATCGTACATTTCCCTGCACATTACTATAATAACGTCAAATATTAACGAACACTTAATATAATTTCCAACTCAGTATTGTTCTTAATTATGTTTTCTTTTGCATTGTAGGGATTCCGGAAGGCGATTTCTGTGCACTATTCTAATAGTGATGCATATTTTATTGATGTTGACGGTACATCTCAGGAGAACATCAAAAAGGAAGTGGAATTGATGGCGGTGAAAAAAGGGTTTCCTGCCAAATTTGTGGTATGTAACACATAGTATGTAAAATGCAGAAAATGGGAGGCTTGAGACTGGGAACTAAATATTCGGTATGTTGTACCAAGCGGCATGAAATGTTTAATGTTGTTCCATATAAAATGCCTGTGGGATCAAATAGGGGGTTACTGGTACCTATAATATAATTTGATTAGTAATTACTTGCATTTTGCACTTGTCTCGCATATTCATTATGTTTGCTATATTGCTATCATTATGTACATCTTATCAACTGTATTTTTAGGATATATGGAAGTTCAAGAGCAGACAGGTAGCAGGCAAACCAGGAAATTTCCAACAAATAAGAAGCAACCTGTAATTTAATTAATTAAATATGAAACGATATAATCTATGTATGTTACTCTTGCAAAAGTTGTAATCTTTAATAATAAAAGTAAATGATTTATCATAGTAGCATTATAATTGCCTTTTAAGGCTACATTATGATAATAGATTTTCCTACTACCACCTACGAAAGTTCCCATCGGATGGCAATACCAAAACTTTGGCCGTAAGACATTATGGCGGCAACTGGCCTCAACTGAATCTTCGGCCGGATATTATTTGCTAATAAATACGCACTAATTGAGTATTTAGTTATTAAACTTTACGTTGGGGGAACTAAACTGTACTAGAGTGTATATAATAATATATAATATAAAATATTATTCTTATGTATCCCTTATATATAAAAACAAAGACAATAGTTAGACAATAGTTTTTAAGCCAACCGACCTGTCATTTATATTTTTTTGTGTTGCCAGTACAAAAGCGGGGATCAATGTTTAAATTCGAATTTAAGTAAGATTTTCATTTTTTTTACAACGAAAAACATTTATTCATGATACGTCAGTCAATGAGCGTTTCAGCCTTTCCCATAATATATATTTATATTGCTAGAAAACAAAAGTGGAAAGTGAAAGGATAGTATCTAGCATAGCGTGTTTTGCTCACAACCTGGAGACCGTGGTTCGATTCCTCAATCCAGCGAATATCGTTTTTTTATTTTGAAAATTAAATTTATAAGAGAGATGTCTTCCCGGTCCCCACTGAAGTATTTTCTTTGCTCAGCGATTGTTCAAAAGAGAGAGATAGATCTCCTTTTATCTGGGCGATACTTTTATTTGTAGTGTTTTTAGTGAGGTTGAGTGAGCACCATAAGTAAGGACGATCAACACATACTGGTAGAACACTTTTATTTTTAGACATAATGAAACTTCTGATTTAAAGATGTTGCGTAGCTCTAAAGGCAGCCCAAAGCATATTCTTCTATAAATCTCCCGGGCTTGGTTGTCATTACCCATAGAGATTTCGTGGTCAAGATATTTATAAGAGCTCACTTCTTCAATGCTCATCATTCCATTTATCTTAATTGCCTCACTCATAACAAGATTTGTCATGTATTGGGTTTTGTTGGTGTTAATTTTGAGCCTAACCGAGCTACATTGAACCTATCTAGTATTTGGTTTGCTATATCCATATTATCGGCTTATCATTAATATATCGTCGGCGATTCTGAGATAGTTCAGTGTTTCGCCATCTATGTTAATGCCCATGTCACCGAAGTTTAATCTGTTTAACCTTGTACTCCAGAGGGGTTGTGAATAGTTTTGGCGATATGAACATCACCCTGGCGCACGCCTCCTTCAATATTAAAATCTTGGGAGGCATCCTGAAGCCTGACATATGTTTTTGCTTTTTGGTTTGTTGGATGTGTTTGCTGACATTGGTATATCTATGCTCGATACGGCATTCAGTAAGAGCTGAAGCATTTTATGCTGATCTATTAATCCAAATGCCTTTTCGTAGTCGACAAAGATTATGCAGAGAGGTTTATTGTATTCAATGCATTTATCTTTGTCTTTGTCATTAATCTCTTGGTAATGATTCGCATGAATTATTTGTATATATGCGAAGTAAGTTTATGGGTCTGTAATTTTGCAAGAGAGGTTTATTGTATTCAATGCATTTATCTTTGTCTTTGTCATTAATCTCTTGGTAATGATTCGCATGAATTATTTGTATATATGCGAAGTAAGTTTATGGGTCTGTAATTTTGCAAGATGCTGATGTCTGCTTTCTTGTGTGTATTATAATTATGGATCAGTCCCATTGGGATGATGTCGCGATTTCCAAGCCAGCATCAAATAGCTTGCAAAATGCTCGTAATAACGTTTTTTTCTCCGGAACTCGCCGTCATCGCTGCTTCGTTTATAACAATCATATATTGGCAGACAAAGTTTAAACGAGGTTGTACGAGCTGCCAAGACGAACATCGCAGTGGACGACCAAATCAGGTTATTTCACCAGAAATAGTGAATTAATCCGCAAAAGTTATGCGCCAGATGGGTGCCCCGTTGATGCGTAAAAGACGTGATTGTTCATAGTACGAGCTGAAAATAGCACATGAATAATTGAAATTCATTCCCCCTCCACTTCCTATTGCACATTTCCTCGTTACTGCACGAAGAAAAGGCAATCTACCTCTGCTCTTCCTTTTTTGAGGATGTCACTAAGTACTTCGGAGGGCTATTACATACCTGAATGTTTGCAAAGTTTACATATTTGTTGCACTTCAACCTTCTTCAGTCGTTCCATTGCCATCACGTCTATTCTCCTTGATGGTTGCCTCAGGTTTCTTACTTCCGTAAACGATTCCATGCAGTCATCCCTTTCATTGTAGCTTCATTATTCTCAATCACTCTAAATATCTTATATATTACCGTTCCTATCACACATGTGGCTCACTTTGAATTGAAATCTCACTAACTCACACCATGCATATACACTCACTCACATGGTATAAGCATGGGACTCCTGAAGCACAAAACCGGTGGACGTTGTTCTAACTATACCCAACATTTTTTTTATCCAGTATAGTTGTAATTTTTCGTAATTTCCTGCTCTCTGGTTGTCCAAACTTCTTTTCATTAATCGCCCCATATATACCAAGCCGCATTGCGGCTGCCCCAGCCTTTCTAAACGCACATTTCAGATCATTCATACAGCCACCACAAAAATAAAATCTATATACCTAAAGCTTCTTACCAATTCAATCTTTACACTTCCCCATTTGAATTCTGACTCCTTTGCCTTTCTGCCCCTTTTAATGAATTTAACGCACATATCTGGGTTTTACGCACCTTCATTTTTTACTTAGCTCTACAACCACCACGTATTTAAGCGTAAACAGATGCTCAGTGGATCTCCCCTCCCTAAACCCTACTTGCGTTTCTGATAACAGTTACTTATTACTTATATTAATAATAGGGGCCATTATTGATTTAAGGAGCTTCTGAGTTAGTGTTGTTAGTACTTTTTTTTAACTGGTGTCTGCACTCTCTCTGCCAGATACCATCTTTGGAAGTGACCTTCCCATTGTTTCAGTGGAATTCGATTAATTATTGCATCTCTTTTATTTGGGGTATGCGTCAGGGTGGCAATTAAGTGGCGAATAAATTCGATAAAGCCTTTATTTATGATTTTTGCAAAATTCGCTTAGACACGTCGATTTTTAATTTTAAATTGCCAATTTTCATTGAAGCATTCAAGTGTCAATATTTCTCGACCATTATTGAATGAGCAATGACAAACCCATGTTTTTATTACGGATTCTGAAAGACTCTTTTTCTGCGATCAGCGATGTATATTATGATATAGGCCACTTTTCAAATGTTGAGGAGTGAAGAAAAACACCAAACGCAAATGAATATTTAATTCAACACTGAAAAGGTAAAGTAAATGCTTAAACTGTGCACAATTTACAGTTGGACAATGAGTGAATCATACATTTTCAATAATATTTGAAGATATTTTCTTTGAGCACTCTCTCAATTTCGTCAACAAACTTTTCTGCCACGCCATTGCTTTCTTTTGTAGCTATGACCTACTGTTCATTTACTATTCTTCTTTTCATTGATATTATCTCATCAGTCCTTATTACATATCCCCAATTACATATTATTTATTAATTATCTCCAAAAAAGAAAAAAACAATCAACACCGAGTATTATGCGAACTTATTGCATCGTTTTAGATTTATCAACAGCGGATTATTTTCTATTTAAAACTTAAAAATTGAGTCGGTGGTGAAATATTTGCCAACAATGAAGAGGTAAGGTATGCAATTGATGGCTATTTTGAGAGGTTCGGCGGTTCTTACTATAAATAGTTTTTGAAGCTCTTAAACATCGCCGGGAACAGTACGTTGACCATGTTGAGCTAAATAGATATATTGTTTTTAATTTTTGTGTGTTTTCTTTGTTAGGTCGGTGACTTCTGGGAGTACCTCGTATTTTCCATTATATTTTTTATTGACAAAAGCATCAATAAATATATAGTAACCCGTAAACGAAATATATTGTTTTTAATAAAAAGGTAAATCGCCCTAACAGACATTTCATAATTTTCATCAATGTAAATGGTCCTAGATAGTACTTTTATTACTGACAGTTTCGGGGACAGAAAGAATGCGACTATGTGATAAACTGAAATCAATATACTGATTCATTCATTGAAAAGTGAAATTCAATGCAACTAAAGTTACATAGAGATAGCCGTACACGATTTTTTAGACTAAAACTATAGAAGTAGTAGAAATAGTTGTCACACGGGCTCCGTTGGCGAGATAATTTATTCATCACACACCGTCGGACCACGGGTATTTCATCTAGTACATTCATAATTTGAGAATACATCATTGAATTATAAGTAGAAAATAAGAAATATTTATTTCTGCACCTGCTTCATTTACAAGATATTTAGAATCAACCAAAAATATAAACCTAAAAAGGTTATGAAAAATGTATTATTATAAAGTCAAATTGTTCTAATTCATTGACAAATAATGCTGCACTTGATTAATAATTATATGTACTACTATCATCTATTTTTACATCGTCTTCATGGTCTCATTCATCTTGCATTCTGTTGTTACAAGTTCCCGCCCGGTGCCAAACAGCGCCATATCGTCGGCAAACGATATTTCCACCACGTTGTCCGGCAGCTTAATCTGCAGGGCGTCGTTGTAGGCGAAATTCCACAACAGGGGCCCAGGAGTAATTCCTTGCGCCCTCTGCTGTTACCTCACATCTCTACGCATCTACGGTGCCTTCATACGTTGTCGCCCTCTCCTTCGATAGATAGTTCGCTATGATCCTGTGTCGATCCCGTGGTACTCCTATCCTCCTGTGTGCTGCCCTAATGGTCACCCACGGTATAATGTTGAACGCTTTTGAGGCGTCCGTCATGGGCGACTATCAGGCAGTGTCCGTTCCCTCTATAAGTGGATGCCTAGGTGGCAATGTTGCAGACCTCCAGTTTTGCGTCCGTAGTCGCCCTTCCTTTACGGAAGTCATGCTGCCGGTCGTGTTTAGCCCTCCTGTAGACTCGAGTATCTCGTCTAGGCGGTCCGCATTGCGTCTTTGACCTTGGCTATCCCGTCTAAGAAGTAAATTGGTTGGTATGCGGTGGGATCGGTGGCTGGCTTTCCTGGCTTAGGTATTCCCCTTCTTCGATGTACCTGCTGGCGATGTCTTTGATGCTTCCCGCCGTTGCCAGTTCAGCTGCCTTAATGGGTAGTTTGGACCTGGGGTGGTATGGTGATTGCGTCCAGCACCTCCTCCTCTTCTCAACTTCTTGTCATTTTTTGTCTGCGTTTGTGCTGATGCCAGGCGGGAAGAGGACTGGGACGACCGCCCTCACCCCTCCAGGCACCATGAATTCCGGTGGTTCAGGAGGACGAGCTCCTAACTTCTTTGACATCTTATACGGCAGTCCCCACAGGTCGTTGTCGACTTCTCGGATAAATCCTTCCAGCATCGTTCTTGGGTCTTTTAAATCACCCTCCTTAATTGCTTCCTCCGTGCTTTGTACTGTGTTGGAGCCCCAGCCGAACTGACCCTTTGTATTCGTCTTCTGATCCAGTTGGTCTCTGTGCGTCTCTCCGCAACTTCCTAGCACCACCAGTATAGTATACCATTTTCCGTCTTCCTTGTTTTGGTCGGGACCACACGCATCTTGTAGTCTTCGATTTAATTCTTCAGCCATGTGATCTGGGCTTGCTAGTTGTATATCTTTAAGGGCAAGTTTTGAATTCGGGGTGCCGACTGGATGGTCGCTCCATTTGGCTGGATGTAGTAGGAGACGTAGCGGTTTCCTCGTTCTACAGTACTCTCCGGTCTTTTACTCTTCCCACCAGCTGGGGTGATTTGACGTTCCCCTGGCCAAGGTCGGCTACTGGTCTGGTCTCTTTCCTTTTGCTGGTCTTGCCGGAAGTTGCGTAAGTTGCTTGCCGTTTGTTATCCGCTGTTGTTGACGTTGTTTCCTCATCCTCGTCATGCATCTGCGGGAGGCCGTCCGGCACGTTATATCCTCAGTAACTTCATAGCCCTTTACTAGTCCTACGTTCGTGAATGTGGCTGTAGGCCACTCCTATCAAGCATTGCCGCGACTTCTTCATCGGTATTTTTCTGATTAGAAGATCCTCTGATTATGTTCAACGTATCTTCCATCGCTTCCGTCCTCTGATCGTTGATTTGGGCTTGCATGTCTCTTAGTGCCTTCTGCATGTCGGCCTTTTTCTTGTCCTACTGCTGTTTGTTGATCTCGAATGCCCTTTCCTGCGTAGCTCCTTGTCGTCCTTTTTATTATTCGCATTTCCGTTATTGGTTCTTCTGCCTGCGACTCTCTACGGCTGTTTGAGAGGGTATGTGGACTTCTCTTACTAGTCCTATAGGCCTCCTCTTCTTCGTCTTGTATTGGATGTGGTTTTCGGTGGTTGTCGGATGATAATTGGGGGGCACCCACTCCGATGCTCCCTCCGACCGGTACTGGGTGATCCAGTCCCTGCACCATAAACGATTTTTCCATTTCGTCGTTCATCATGAGTTGTGGTTTTAGTTAATGTTAATAAATTTGGTTTTCTCATTGATCCTTATACAACATCCATGAAATGAATGCTCCATGTAGGAAAACTTTCCTGACTAGCGCTGGAAAGCTATGGCTTGAGACCGTAGCCTTAGACTACTGTGCCAATGATTTCTGTGATTGTTCATAATAGAATGCACCCCTCATTTTGCCCTCCGGTCTGTTGTAACTAGAGACTAGTTGATTTTTTTGTCAAAAACTTCTAGGTTATCTAACGAAGGGTGTTTTTGCCGATAAAGATTGAAATGGGGGATAATGGTGAGTTTCAAAAGTGATAAATCAGAAAAGTGGAGCATCAACACAGCGATCTTTTATAGGATTATAACATTACGTTATTAGGAACAGTTCTATGATGATCGTTTGATAAGTCAAGGATAATGGCCATCATGTTTACCTGATCTACTTACTTTAAACTGAGACTTCCTAATTCCCTTGTAATTGTTGCTATTTATAATATAATTAGTTGTGTAGTTTAATTGTTTACCTCAGTGAATGATCCTGGGTAATTTATTTACATTACCAATTGTTAAATTTGGATGCCTCATAGTGTATTATCAGTAAACTTGTAGTACCGTATTACCGCCTTCGAAAAATCTTTTCTGATTTGTTTTATAATATTTACATTCAGGTCAAAGACATTTTTCAAAATCAAGCTATTTTATATCCGAGATTATGTTTCGCAATACAATTTGGCTAACTGGTAAAACTCAATATATCTTTCTTCTTCTATTTTAGGTCCGCGATATGTTTCTTCTCCGCAGCTGCCTTATTCCTTCGGACTGGTGATGTCGCAATACTGTAGGTGAGTTGTCGTTGGCAATCTTTATAATTCTATTTTCGTTAATCCTGTTATCCATTCTATTAATTTCTTCCTGTATCCATTCGAAAACAGTTTCCGTTTGCAAGTTGTCCAATTATTTCAATCGCGGCTTCGGGTCTTGTTTCAGCTATCATGATTTGTCGGCCGGTGGATTGTACCCTTGTATATTCTCGCTTTTGTTTCTATTCTAAGATGTTTGTTCCTTCAAATCGTGTCGTTAACGTATCCCCCAACTCTAGTGCCTTTCAGTACTAATTTCCGAAAATTCTATTCCTAGATATTTGAACGTAAGTGATGACGTTCAAATATCTAAGTATAGAGTTTTCCAGTTTGCACCTAATCGGGTCGATATTTTGAAGCTGAGCTGAGTTTACTGAGGATATTATCATAATATACGTTTTGACGCTGGTATTACACGAGTGTAGCAAACATTGATGATGGTCATATTGATTTTCTGCAAATAAGGCAGCGTTTTCAGCTTACCAGAGTATTTACCGAAGAGTTATTATTATAAATTTTTATATTATTTTATAATTATTCCGCAAGACATAGGTCTTATTACTGATAAACCGTAAACCGGTTTATTAAATGGTTTACGATTTATCAGTAATAAGACCTATGTCTTGCGGAATAATAAATCCTTATCTTAATTAGATAAGAGAATTTATTAAAATAGCATATCATATTCAATTTATTTAGCATTTGGGTTTAAGTCAATTTGCCTTACGATCTTGTGTTCTTTATTTCAACTCTCTGTATGTATATAAAATATATTGCTTAATAAAATGTTTTAATTTTCCAAAATTCTTAAATTAAGTTACTAACTAACTCTACACATCTTATTTTAGCTTCCACTGGTGCCAATAGTTGGATAAGGGATAATGGAGAGGTATATAGCATATATTTAATGTGTTAATATATAATAATAATTGTCGCATATGTATAACAGTTACAGATATACAGTCTCCAATGGAGAATTTAGTGATCAGCAAAGAAAATTTTATGAAGAAAATGGATTTATTATTTTCAAGCATTTGTTGTCAGATGGGATTTTGGATGAATGTCGCGAGCGATTCATCAAAATTTGTGATGGAGAAGTAAAACGGCCTCGTAAAATGACCATAGTGAAGGATATATCTTTAAAAGAGAAAGGGATTACAAAAGGAGAACATTGTGTTAATAAGGTATCGTGAAAGATAATATATAATATAATATATAATATAATATATAATATAATATATAATATAATATATAATATAATATATAATATAATATATAATATAATATATAATATAATATATAATATAATATATAATATAATATATAATATAATATATAATATAATATATAATATAATTCTGGTGTTAGTTGTATGTGTTTCCTTGATTCTTTATAGAGCTTCATTTTTGAATAGTTAATTGTGATTATTTGGAAATTTCATATTGAAGAATTTTAAATATTATACATTCTATTTATTTATTTGTGTGATACATATTTGCACGCTACAATTAATTATCACCAATTAGTCTAGCATGTCATTAGGTGCTATAATATTACTAGGAGTAAATATAAAATTTGCACTGTAATGTATTCCAATACAACATATTTTGTTATAGTGAAATATAATATTCCAATATGTTGGTAGTATATGTTAGATATAAAGGTACCTAGCTAAAAAATAAGATTTCAATATAGATAATGACGGCTGATTTTAATGTTGTTAATGCGATCGACGCTGTGTAAATATAAATAAATAAACTAACAAATCATAAATAGAAAGAATGTATTTTATTTTTACTGTGAAATTTAATTTAACTTATTTGATTTTGTCACTCAAATATCATTTGTATGTACTAAGGCGGAAAGGTCACTGGCCAATGACAATCTTTATTCTCTTTCTCTCATAAATAGATAAATATGCTCTAAAAATATGTTTTTATTTCATATGTTTTAGATTAACCTCAATATTAAATTTTATTCATATATTTATATTTATTAATAATATTTTTTTAAATAGTGCTCAAAATAATCAGTTTATCCTGAAACCGATTTGTGTACAATTATTATTATTTATTTGCCAGGCGAATAGAAACAAATCAGTCAAATTGCTTTATCGTATATATCATTATATACAAAAACATCCATTAAAACTAAAAAGTTTTTTAATTAATGCTTTTGTATATTATGATATATTATCCAATATTTTTACATTTGTATTTTAAACAACAAAAAAACGCACTAATCGAATGTATTTATTTTTTAATTAATATAAATTGTATTTGTTAGAACAACATTTTTATTACTTTTTAATAAAATCCTAAATTTGGTAATAATTAACTTTCTTGAAACAGATTTCTACCAAAAACGAATTAGGCCTTAGTTACTTGAGATATTGGCCACATGTAAAATTTAATTTTAGACGTTGAACAGAAGGACGACGTAGGGACGACGTACGGCAGACAGACAAACATTTTCCAAAAACGAGACGAAATAAAAATATTAATATTATTTATGCACGAATATAATAGAAATGATTTATTAATAACATTCGTGTATTTTACACATCGATTAATAAGATGAATACATGATTATAGATGTATACATCGAACGAGGATATTGGCAGACGTAGACGTAGAATTTTTATCTGTTTAAATAATTATTTAAGAAACAAATGTCATAATTTCGTATTATATATATGTGTGTGTGTGTGTGTGTTAGATATTCAGAAAATATTTCTTAGTTGTTAATAGAATTGATATTTGAATTCAACGAATAAGCAAGCAGAATTTAAACGACTTTGGTCCGGATTAAAATATACTCGCCGCCATAAACAACTGAACGTCCAGTAAACATCGATGTTATATGACGAAAATTTCAGAGAACGTGCATTTTATTCCTATTAAGAAACGATAAAAAGTACAAGATACAATAAAGATTAATCAAGTTAACATCGACAATGAAACAAAAACTCTTTTTTTTCATTTGGCATTAGTTACTCAAGTGACTATGTAAAGCATACTTGTAAGCTTAATAAGTAATACATTAAAGTTGAAATAATGCCTCCTGTACGACATCGTGAATATTTCCATCAGTTGAACGATCTACGAGAAGCCGGATTATTAATTTGTCGCCACAATTTCCCTATGTTGGAGAAGATGGTTAGAAACTAATGCGGAACGACGACATCTGTGTCTCGGACGTCCTACCCGCACCACTGATCGTGTAGATCGTACTCTTGTGGCTTGTGGCCCTTCGGGATCGTTTGTCATCAACAATTGGTGATTGATGGAGATGATTAATTGATCATCAAATCTTCTTACGATGGACGTATTGATGAATTCGATCTTTTGGGTTCAAATCATACCGACCATTGCTTTGGTTACCTCTAACTCCACGCCATCGTACTGCACGGCGGCAATGATGTAACGAGAGGTTATATTGAAATGTGCAATGGAATCAAGTCATATTTAGTGACGAATTTCGATTTTGTTTATGGGCTCATGGTGGCAGATTGGTTAGAAGACGTCCTGGAGAAAGACTCAGTTTCCATTTTTATGTATATATCTCACTAAAGGTGTGATGGTGTGGGCGGCTATCTGCCATGGAAGTAGTTATTCAGGGAACATTAAATGCAAATCGGTAAATTAACAACGTGCTTCAACCAGAATTGCTGCCATATCTGGAAGAAATAGAAAATACAAATTTTCAGCAGATAATGCGCGGCCGGATACCGCAAGGGTTGCTATGGAGTTTCTAAATACTGCTAATGTTGATCTGCTTCCATGGCCTTTTCGTTCGCCAGACTTATCACCAATCGAACATGTGTAGGATATCGTAGGACGGAGGATATAAGATTTACAGCCGCCTGAAACAATGCAGATGCCCCTCAACTGCACATTCAAATAAACGCAGAAAATAACAAAAAGTGTTTCCATACAGTCCATTATTATCACCCAAAAAATGTCCTCTGATATACTCTGACAAGGCCGTCCACGTACTCTCTCCACTCAACATAGCTGGAACAAGGTGTTTTCATGTATTCATGGTTCCTTCTCTGTTCCGACCGAAAATGGCATCCAGTTACATGGCCGAATGCTTGGTATGTAACTGGATGAGCCAGTTACATGACCGCATAGCAAGCATATGATGTTATTTCTCCACTTGATGTTTGCATGATGGGCCACAAAACAACCACTTAGGTCTTAAGTAAGGTAATAACTCATCTGGTCATGTTTTGGCACCATTTATTTTTATTGGGAATCAGTTGTGCTATTTTCTTCCCTCGCGTACTCTATCAGGGATCTTCTATCTTCACTTCCACTGCGAGACTCGTAGATTTCCCGTTTTCTAGTATGAGGAGGTCAATCGGCGGTGTGCTAGCCAGTACTAATGCAGCTCCCATAGAACTAAATGCAGATACAACTCGGATCATACTGCGTCGCTGCTAGCTTACGCTTTGTTGTATTATTTTCCACTGCATCTGCATCATACTCCATAAAGCATTTTAACGCGGACGACGCTATTTAATACACTTTTTTTGCATTCCCTTGGGCCTAATATTCCGCATCAGATTTACTAAAGCTGTAGTTGTTGTTGCTTTTTCTGCAGCTTTCTGTACATTCTCTACATGCTATACTCGGGCCCATCGTCTGTACACCCTAGTACCTCACGGATCTGCTCTAGGGTGTAATAACTTCTTCCAACGTTAATTTGTTAACGTGTGTTAAGTACTGCTTCAGTCTTGTCTTCTATCTCGAGGTCAATGGTATTTAGCCTGTAACGGACACCTTACTAAAGTTGTTCGGGTGTAGTATTTTTTAACGCTCTTTTTGCTCGGGTGTACAATAACATTTCACGGTGAAGAAGGGTTCACCTTACCATTTTTTATGGTGTGCGTATTTGTGTATATTAAAATGCCTCGAACGCGACCGCGATATTCTGAAAAGTAATAATCTGGGAAATAACGCAAAATAATAATATTATGATAATAATAATAATAATGATTAACTTTAGACGGATTTTATTTGACTTAAACAAAATAAAACAGGAAATAATAAGTAATTCTTGGTATAATAATAAACGGCAAATGCAGGTAGGACGGTTAACTGGAAACCGGACGGAAATAATGTTCAAAAATAAGATACAATTCAAACCGAAGCCGCAGAGTAGCTTACAGACGTAACACAATAACTTATATTGTGGAATGAAAATCAGACAGGGACTGTGTTCGAAAATACGATACAGTGCAAACCGAACTCGCAGAGTAGCTTACAGGATTACAGAATAACATTATAAAGCTAAGACAGGGTACTAACCGAAGCCGCAAAGTATCTTACAGGACAGTACTAAACTGTCCAGAATTATGGTTTGTGCCAGGCTTTTATACCCAAATTTAGTATAAAAGTAATATGTAAAGGGTAGGAGAAAGTGGGGAATAGTATGCGCACTGCAGATCGAATGATATTAATTAATGCATCACTTTTTAAAACATGCTTAAATTGAAATCCTAATAATTTGGTAAAATTTGTACCATACATTTTGAAGATTTCACTTAGTATTAATGAAAGAAAAGACAAAACAATAAAAAAGTAATGATAATAAGACAGGCAAAATAAGGCGACAAATTTTCAACAAATTATAACAACACTGTTAAGTGATTAAATGGCTTAATATTTGGTATATACCTATTCTTGCTTAAATAACTGCCTCGCAACGATGACGCATACTGCTAATTAAAGTTCTAATTTCAAATGTCGAATCTCTTGCTGGTTGTTTGGGCGACGAGGAAGTGTTCTAAGTCGTCTGGCCATCTTGTCCCAGAGGTGTTCAATCGGATTAAAGTCGGGCCTTCTAGCTGGCTATCGCATAGTGCTGATGTTTACTTCCGAAAGATACTGTTGTGTAATTCGGGCAGTATGCGGGCGGTATTCGGGCTATAATGCTCGAGCCCTGTGGAGCGTCAGCCATGATCTCGTACTCTGTATCATATATAAGCATTCTATCTGCGACTTAACAATCAATGACTCTCAACAGGTAATCCGGTGGCCGCTTTGTTTCTACCGCTTTAATCGTTTTGTCCCACCTGGCCGTGTTAAATGAATTTAGAGTAACTAGGATGCAGTATCCCTTGCTCCTGCATGACTTACTCTTTTTCGTGTTTCGGAAACAGCTCCCCCGTAATCTTTTTGATACAATTCGGGCACGACAACCTTGGACTTTGTTGCTTACACACCAGTTTCATGGTAACTAACTCCCTATACGGGAGTCCCCAGAGATGTTCATCAACTTCATTGTGAAGCTTAGAGCAACAATTTCCTTTACACTGTTTAAAACCATCTTGCATGCGCTTCCTAAATTCCTTGAATGCGAGTCGTGGATCATCATTGTTTCCGTTTGGGCGTTGCACTATTCTGCGAGCCGCCAAGCTTTCTTTCCTTAATACTTTTATTGCTATCGCCCACCAATACATTTGACTGCGTGTTAGTATTTTGTTAGAACGGTGCTATCTTGTGTTATTTTCTGTGCGGCTTAAACAATTTACTGATTTTACTAGACGGCAACTGTGTCTGGTATCGTAATGATGAAATTTCGATTATGTCATATAGTCATTATGTCATACTAGTTTCAACATGCGTCAGACATGTAAGTATATATAGACACGGCAGCATTAAAATATTCCAAGGTGAATGAAATGAACCTGTACGTTGGGAGGTGGTAGTAAAAATAAGATCATCATTGCTTCGAATGCTAAAAAAAAACATTTCTACAAATTTTTCTGTGTTTAGTTTTAATTTATTGCTAATAAACAAGTTTGAAGCATATTCTTGAGAAATTTCAGGTATACTCTTTGCCTCTAACAAAATTATTATTAATGTATACAGGCCACTTGAGGAGGTCCGTGGCGCAGTAGCCTAAGTCGATGGTCTGAAGCCATTGCGTACGGAACGTTGGTGGTTCGAATCCACCGCTAGCCGGGAATTTTTCCACAAAGAATTAACCCGGCTAGCATATCATGGATGTTGTATGAGGCACAATAGGTCCGTGAAGGGCCGCAGTGCACACAGCCTAGGGGAGGGAGCTGTACTCACCGTAAACAAAAAATACAGGCCACTTCAAGAATACAAATAGCCGTGACACATCACAACTTATTACTCATATAATGCAGAGTTTTAGCCTTTAGTTACCTTTAACACTCGTTATAATAATTGCCTAGACAATGTATTTACCAACTTACACAATGACAGCATAGAACTACAACCTGTATATATAGGATTCTCTAATGACATTGCACTATCAGTGAATATAACCTAACGCAAATAACATAAACTCAAATTCTTAGTGCTTATTCACAATGGACATTATGCGTAACTCGAGCAAGGTAAGCCCGGTGGGGTGAACGGGAGCGTAGTTGCCACATACGGCAAATATACTTATTTCCGACATCCTCAGCCCTTCAAAAAATGTCCCCGACATTTTAAATATAATACAGCAAGAAAAATTAAAAAAACAACATGATAAGAACTGAAAAAACGCTTAAAATCCCTAATCGCATATCACTTCACGCACTTCCGTCCTTGGTACGCACACTCTTTTTCAACTTCAACCGATGGGTATAGTTCATAGGGCTGTGGCTGCGGCTTGTTTTCTGGGGACTTGGAGAATCGTAGTGGACTATTCGGGCGTGGAGTTTTTTTGCAACGAGAGTTTGCTGTCTTGTTCTTCTATTGCCTCTCTGGCTATCCTGCTGGATAGCGGTTGATGTGCCCAATTACCTCCTCCTATACCTCCACCAAAAATTGCTCGGCCCCCTTTGGTCGTCTACTTCGTCGGCGTAATGGAACTTACGTGGGAATTGATAGCGATTCACAGCAAATTACATGATACATGAAAATAATAAAATAATAACAATTACCAACACAGATTAAAATTAAAATAAAACAATTTCGAATTAGAAGATGGTCTGATCCCTAACAATTACAATAAACAAGAAAACTAAATTGATTGAGCAACGTTCGTCTGAGTACACTAATCATAATCATTGTCACATCTGTATTATACTGGCACTAGCCTTATCTACATAACCATAAGCGACCCATTATAATTATCTTTCAAATATAACCTGTTTATTTGGGCACCAGAGCTGCCTTAGCAACAATGTGTTCCCAATTACTAATTCTCCTTCAATTAATTCACTTGGGCACCAGAGCTGCCTTAACAACAATGTGCTCCCCATTTATATAACAATATCTTTCTACTATAAACATCATTTGGGCACCAGAGCTGCCTCAACAACAATGTGCTCCCCAATTCCAAATTCTCATTCAATTCAATTATATCACATGGGCACCAGAGCTGTCTCAACAACAATGTGCTCCCCAATTATATAACAATATATCTGTACTTAAAGAATCATTTGGGCACCAGAGCTGCCTCAACAACAATGTGCACCAGAATTATTTAACAATATCTCTGTGTATTCCACTTTCCCAATTCACTCGTATTACTAATTCTACTGGAATGGCTCAACGACATTTACATTCCCTAAAATTGTAAACTCAATTCACTACATCCTACTAATTGCTCAACATTAAAAAAATACAAAATTTTATACAAATAAAACTAATTTGAGGAAATCAGATTCTTAAAATTAAAATATTGATTAAACATCTGTAAAAACATCAGCGGTCATTGTTACTTTTAACTGTCTTCCATCCTTTAAAGTAATAGTTGCGGGTTTCTTAAACTTTTTTCTTTGACATTTATATACACCTACCATTGTAATGACTAATAAAATAATAACTATAATAAAAAAACTATAAAAAACTATATTTCCTATCGATACCATTTCTGTAACCGTATGCTTTTTATATTACTTAATTCGTTATGTATATTTTTTTAACTTCTTGCCGTCTCGGTTAAGGGCATTCACGAAACTACTAGTATCTTTAAATGGTTTATTTTCATATAAAGCTGAACTAGCAACATTGCGGTTGTTAAGCCGTTGCCAGTTACACTTCCGACTCTACTAATAATATTTCTTCTTCCCCCTCCTCACAGACCATCTCACTATTTTCTAAAACTGATCCTAACTTAGTCCCAAAAAATACCGTTCTCTCCGCGTTCCCCCAAGTTTTTTTATTTTTTAGTAGCTCCGTCTATATCAATGATATCTAAATTATTTTTATAGAGGAATTTTATATTTTCTAAAAAATAACATAACATAAATATTAATCACTTATGTGTATTGTAATATACTATACTACTCGGAAGTTCAATACACTCATTACATTCACGATTTTATGTTTTCTTATGTATTATCGGCTCGAATTTCGAAACATCTGTTAAGCGAACATCTCTTACGCGCGATAATTCCTGACCTACACCTAGCGACGATAAGGCATTATTTAATTTACAACTCGGCATATTCTTATCTACTTGCTGAAGATCCTTTTTATACATAAAAGTTTACTAAACTAGATTGGGTATGTGGATTCCGGACATTAATAAATGTGTTACGATACAGGACAGATATACCTCTGCTCTTGGAAGCTTTCCGAATTTTAGCCTCAAAATTACGCAAATAATCGGCACTATTCCGCACGGGGTCAAAATACATTGGTGCATTGAACTGCTTTGTATGGTTTGACCTGAGATCAGCGATAGTCATGTTGAATCTCGTATTATGACTCGCGCGTCCGTTGCTACCCGGGGTGTTCAATTCGCGAGCTATACTAATATTACTCGCGAAAAATGTGGCTTCTATGTGACTTAAAAAAAACAACCCGACGTCTAAACAACGTAAAAAACAATCGCGCCTCTAATAAGACAAGAAACATTAAACATCTTCACCAATAACACTAAATAAAACTAACAATGTGGCGCCTCTATCAATATCCTGAAACTTAAAAAATACGCCTCCAAACTAATCTAAAAATTCGGTGCCTCCAGCAATAGCGTAAAAAAAACAATCGGCCCGTCCAATATGTTTAAAAAAATTAGGCGCTTGTTCGCATCCACCAATAACACTAAACAAAACTAAAAATACGGCGCCTTGACCAATATCGTAATCTACGATAATCTAAAAAACAGGCGCCTATAACAATAGCGTAAAAAACAAAGCCTTTACCAATAGTGTAAAAAAATGAATCGGCACCTCCACCAATAGGGTAAAAAAAGAATCGGCGCGCCTCCACCAATATGTCGCGGATAGGGGGGTGTAGACTCTAAGAGCTTGAGGTATCGGTGTATTACTAATATAAAAGGGCATCTACCCGCAACATGGGCTTTAATTACTATTACAATAAACTAAACTAGACTTGCTCGGGCATCGCCATGGTCGTTACTATACTCGGCCTGGCAGACGAAGAAGAAGGAGAGAGTTTCTGCCTGGAGCACAGGTATTTATTCGTAACTCGAGCATGGTACGCCCGGTGGGGTGGTGTTTTTTATGTTAACGGCACGACAGATCGCGACCAAATTTGGAAATGGGTGAGAGCCCGAGCTCTGGCGACCCTGTGAAAATTTGAGCAACATCGGTTCACCAAAACAGAAGATTTCTAAATAATAGCGATTTCCTATTGCGCATATGGAAAATAATAAATATGAGACGCGCGCCGCGTCATAATACGTGACGTCGGCGAGCGTGACGTAAATCAAACGCGGAATTAGCTAAAACGGTCGCATGTTAAATGTAATACTATTAATTATTAAAAAGGTAATGAAAATATACATGAATAATTTAATGTGAAACTGAGAAAAATGAAAATTTGAAAATGTGAAACCTTTTCGTAATACATCCTGAGGAAGTAAATAAATGCAGGTTCATTACACACATTTCATACTAAACTAAACATAGGAGGATCGAATCCACAGTTCAGCCTTATTTTTTAACTATTATTAAATTAATTTATTCAGGTGTGAGTGTGAGTGTGAGTGTGAGTGTGAGTGTGAGTGTGAGTGTGAGTGTGAGTGTGAGTGTGAGTGTGAGTGTGAGTGTGAGTGTGAGTGTGAGTGTGAGTGTGAGTGTGAGTGTGAGTGTGAGTGTGAGTGTGAGTGTGAGTGTGAGTGTGAGTGTGAGTGTGAGTGTGAGTGTGAGTGTGAGTGTGAGTGTGAGTGTGAGTGTGAGTGTGAGTGTGAGTGTGAGTGTGAGTGTGAGTGTGAGTGTGAGTGTGAGTGTGAGTGTGAGTGTGAGTGTGAGTGTGAGTGTGAGTGTGAGTGTGAGTGTGAGTGTGAGTGTGAGTGTGAGTGTGAGTGTGAGTGTGAGTGTGAGTGTGAGTGTGAGTGTGAGTGTGAGTGTGAGTGTGAGTGTGAGTGTGAGTGTGAGTGTGAGTGTGAGTGTGAGTGTGAGTGTGAGTGTGAGTGTGAGTGTGAGTGTGAGTGTGAGTGTGAGTGTGAGTGTGAGTGTGAGTGTGAGTGTGAGTGTGAGTGTGAGTGTGAGTGTGAGTGTGAGTGTGAGTGTGAGTGTGAGTGTGAGTGTGAGTGTGAGTGTGAGTGTGAGTGTGAGTGTGAGTGTGAGTGTGAGTGTGAGTGTGAGTGTGAGTGTGAGTGTGAGTGTGAGTGTGAGTGTGAGTGTCCTAACAAAGTATCAAATCATCCTTAGACAGGAGAAATATCCAAACATATTTTCAGAAAATTATAAAATGTTGTCTAGAAAAGACCGCGAAATTAGTTCAACATTGAACCGTATTTCGTCTTCCGAGATTTGCCTTAAGTATTATGATATGTAAGATAAGGTAATGTGCACTGGAAACAGATTTCCTAATTTCCTAATGGCAGGAATTGTATTTCATACCCACCCTTTGAACATGTGTATTAATATCAAGATTTTGTTTTGTTTTAGCTTCAAGATATTCTATTCGATGATGTATTATTCGAAAAGTATATAAACCATCCGAATATCCTTGATGTAGTTAGAAATATTATTGGTCCCAACATAACAGCATGTAATTCTATGCTAATTAATAAACCACCAGATGCGGACATCAGCAACTCTCGTCATCCTATGCATCAGGTAATGTATACCTAAATTAAGAGTTAACAGTTTTTCTAAGCTTGATTGCGTTTGATTACGCTTATTTCTCAACCCGTCTTAAATTATAACGCACAATCGACGTCCCACGTGCAAACTATATTGTTGGTGCTACTAATAATGTTTAGATTTATGCTGAGATGGATTATATTATTTAAACTACCTTTTGCGCGGTCAACTTTGCCATGGGCCATCTTCAGGTTTCGATCGACAACTTTCGCGTCACGGTGTCCTGCTTGCGACTTTTCGGTCAGTGTGGTAAGGTAAATGCGCACGTGGCGTTGATAACGTAATAGTTATGCCTGTCACTTAGTTTACCAGGGCTGTACATTTAATTTACATGTAAGAATAAAAAAGTTACACCGATACGTTTATTAGCCGACACCTGCGACATCATGCAGATAGAGCCACCCTCTGACGCCATCCCACACCCTGCTTTGTTACAATGCATATAAACTAAATACAAATGAACACGTATATAACATTCAATAATTTTAAATTGGAATAAGTCACCACAGTTACAATAACACACACAAAAATATGTAATAGTTAATGTTTCGTATTATACAGTACGAATACGTGTTTCAATATATTATATCTTTAGCTCTTTTCCTTATTGTTACTTGATAACGTTTTATGCGCATAATGATTTACCTAATGATATCTTGTCAAATTTCTGTTCATACACGTAACTGATTGCTCGTGAATGAGTGGTTGCGGATGCTCACTTAAACTAAGTATGTGTACTTAAAATCTAGAAATTGACATAATCTGACACACATTAACGGTAGATAAATGATGCCAACCCGCAATAAGGAAATACACAATGTATTTCCGATCTGCTTCAGTATTGTGTTCTAGTCATTTTAATTTTTAGTATTTCATATTGTTCGGAAATTATAAAATAAGGACTACGATTACTTAGTTTTGAGTACTACTGTGCTTGCAAATATATTTCTGCACTGTTAATTGCAAATTGAACAACTCTCTTAATGTTGAAATTGTTCATAAAAGTTGCATTAAAAATTAAAATTTTGTTTTTTATCGTTTACTAGACAAAGTATATTTTTAGGATCTTCATTATTTTCCATTCAGACCAGCTGACTGTGTTGTAGGAGTATGGACAGCTATGGAACATGTGAATGAAGACAATGGTTGTCTCTATGGAATAGCAGGCTCTCATAAAAGCAAATTGTATGTTCACGAATATCCAGATGTAAGATAAAATGAATAACTATATATGGCATTATTTATTTATATTAATTAATCAGGACGTCAAAAATTCATGGTATCATGGTGTCCCTGGTTTGGATCATGTGCCAAAGGTCAATTTTGTATTGGAGAAAGGAGACACTATCTTCTTCCATCCATTATTATTACATGGATCTGGACCCAACGTTACCAAGGTATGACTACCTGTAACATTGCATGGTAACGTTTATATATATATATATATATATATATATATATATATATATATATATATATATATATACCTTTATTACGCATCATTACAAAAATAATGGTATCCTTTCCCCCACTAATCCCCCTCAGCCCTTGCCAATGTCCTTCCCACGACAGTCTCTTGCAGATTTTCACGCCGTTCAACAAAACGTTTTGCCTTCTCCTGTCCGCTCTGCTTTCACTCCCTCAAATTCGATGCTAAGGTGTCCCTGTTTACGTAGATTGGCCAGCGCAGGGCAAACTCTGGAATTACTTAACCAGGGGAGAGTGGAGCAGGGAGGATAAAGTATGCAGGGTAAGAACGAGGAAGAAACGTGTTGATGGGGTTGGGGTACACCGTATGTGTGTGTTGTGTAGGAAGGGGAGCGACACGTGTTGGCACCTTAGCAAAGATTGTGAGGGAGCGAAAGCAGAGTGGGTCGGAGGGTACAGTAAACCTGAATGAATGGTTAGGAGAGGATGGGAAAGGCGTGAAAATCTGAAAGAGGCTTTTATGTTCATTTGAATTTTTGATTTTGTTTCTGTTAGACTATTATATGCCAAATAAAGGTCTTTTATTATAAAGTAATGATCCCAAAACATGTGGTATTTCAACTGTTATATAGTTTTTCTCGTTATAGATTTATTTTATTACTGTTCTGTATTAATATATAACCCCATTGGATATACAATTCTTAACAGTAGTTATGTTTTTTTAGGGATTCAGAAAGGCTATTTCTGCGCATTACGTAAATAGTGATGCATACTTCATAGATCTTGCAGGCACTCCCCAAGAAAATATCAAAACGGAAGTTGAATTGTCTGAGTTAAAAAAGGGAAATCCGTCCAATTATGTGGTACGTAATACTAATATAAAATACATTGATTTTCACAATCTAGGATTATTTTTACTATAAAAACTGATTGCATTAATATCAGTTAGCTATATAATATTTATAGTTAGTTATGTAATATTTTATGAATAGAACGAAGCGGCCCCCGGTCCATTCGGGTGTACGCGTTTTGGTGTCATGTACATGTATTATTTGATATTATTGATATACTTATATCGTAAATAATACCTACTACCCTAATTGTTTGTTTGTGTTTAATACTTTATATGTGTAAATCTTAAAGTAAACATGTTAGTAGCATTATGTTAACTTAATAATATTTTTAGGATATATGGAAATCTAAGAGTCGACTTGTGCAAGGGAGACCAGGAAATTACCAACAAATGTGTAGCAAGTTGTAATGTTTAAATTAAATAAAGGTTGCTGTATACTCTTATAATCTTAACAATCTTATAATGATACTAGTTAAGCATAATATTTATTTTAGAACTATAACACCCAGTAGTCGTTGATATATTTTATTCGAATAAAAGATAAAGAAAGAAATTCAGCTATGGTCAGTGCGCATAAGTATAGGCATTAATATATAATAGGTGACGGACGCGTTCCAAAAGAGTTGGAATGCCAATCTCTATATTGTATATTAAAATGTCTCACGTATTTCCAAATGATATTTATACCTTTAAATCGTAGTGTCTGTAAAATATTCTTTCATATTTCTTACTAATTACGTCCTTACTCTGATAATAGGTCGTCCATATATAATTCTCTGAGGGTTCTAACCTCCACGTCACACATGCTACATTCCACAATAATTGTTTCAATTTAGCAAGGTTTATAGGTGATAAGTATTATTCTTGGGGGCCCCCAAAGAAATTGTCCCAGTGAGCAATTGTCATCTATAGTTAAATATGCTGCAGCATTATTTGTCCTAATGACGCACGTCCGGAACGTCCCATACTCATCCAATATTTTTAGTCTTTTCGAAGAACAAAGCGTTATTGCGCCTAGGGTTTGCATTACCGATAATCGATTATCCAGTATTAACGGTAATTATGATTTCGGTAGTCATAATTACCGATAAATTTCGACTGCAAATGCCGGTAATTTCGGTAGTTAATTATTTCGTTATTATTTAAATGGAACGTGTACAGTATATAATTTCTTTTACTATAAACACGGGGATTCCCCTGTGTTGCTCGGCTACACTCGAGCATGCGCTGACCTTTTGTAGTTTGAATGGGCCGGCAGACGATACAATATTTCTGACATTTTATTTACGCTCGGTTTTTCCAACGAATCATAAAGCTCGTCTTATATAAACTCGTACTATATATAACCACGTCAATTTTTATTCTGTTGCACCAAACATATGTAGATCTTACTTAGTCTGACAATATAAGACCATCTTATAGTTTCAAGATCAGATTTTTGTTTGGTGCAACGCTTTAAGACCGTCTTATAATTAAGACGGTCTTAAACTAGTTAAGATTCGAGAATCCGGGCGTTAGTATTTTACATTGTCTATGATTTACAGTGTGATAATTTGATTGTTGACATTATTTTGGAAAGTGTTTTTTATGTGTCCGTACTGGAGTTACATTTCAGATAAGTGTATTTAATACAAGTACGCACATAACCTAACTAAGGCGAGAATATTTTCTACTGCATATATTCTTTTTCAATATTTTGATAAAAAAAACCTTGTTGGATAGTTGTGCATAATTAACATGGTTAGTACATGGATGAAATAATGAAGAGCAGGAATCCAGAAATCAAAAAGGCAAATATAGGTTACAAAAACATGCAAGTTGTAAAAATATAGGAAGGAGCATTCGCGGATGATGTAATGATAGTAGAAAATGAAGCTAATCTGAAGCACAACCTGAGTGTATGGAACAGACATCTAGAAAAGTATAATATGAAAATGAATTATAACAAAACAAAAGTGATGGTAATAGGAAACTGGAAAGAACAAATAAATATAAAGATAGAACAACACAAAATAGAGCAAGTAGAATAATTCAAATACCTAGGAGTAGTACTGACAGAAGACGAAAAAATGGAAGACGGACTTAGTAACAGAATAAAGAACACAGTTAAAACATACCACGCATTGTGCAATATATTGACTAACAAAAAAGAGATCAGCAGAAGGACAAAATTAAATATATACAAAAGCATATATAGACCTATACTGACATATGGGAGCGAGACGTGGAAGCTAACGAAGAGGGACCAAAGCAGAATACAGGCAATGGAAATGAAATATCTCAGAGGAGTAAAACAAGAAGAGACAGAATAAGAAATGATGACACCAGAGAAGAATTGGGAATTGAAGCTATAGAAAAGTATATAGAAAAGAAACAACTAAACTGGTGGGGACATTTAATTAGGATAGACAGTAAAAATCAAACAAAACAGGTATGGGAAGCAAGAACTGGAAATAGAAGAAGAAGAAGCAGACCAAGAAAAGGGTGGGACAACAGAACAGAGGAAATAATAATCAAGAAAGGAAAGGCAGTTATACAAGCAAGAGAACTGACGAAGAACAGAAAAGAGTGGAAAGAATTTACAAATGTATAAACAACAACAATAAATGTCAAGTAATGTAATATATATATATATATATATATATATATATATATATATATATATATATATATATATATATATATATATATTTACATTCATTAATTTTTGCGCGATCGTATTTTAATTGAAACACAAATACAGTAAACAGAGCTGAACTTACAAGATTGTAAATAAACATTGGTAAAACGTATTAAAATTAATGACATGTCGCACCTTGAGATGACAAGTGTCGTAACTTCCAAAATGAATGTTCCGATTCTGATTTTTGTTTTGATGATTCTTATATATATTTGAACGTTCCTTTTTTGCGTTTAGAATAAATCATATTATTATTTAAACAAAAATTGATAACATTATCGTCATCATCATCATCAGTTGGTTCCACAGCCCCAGGGGACTTCGGCCGTCCGTTTCCCGAACTCCCTTGATCCGTGTTTTGAGGGGATCAGCTTCTGTCTTCTCTTCTTCTTCTCTCCTTCGTTCTTTCTTTCATAGACCTTTGTGTGTTTTAGCCTTTTCTACAATCTTTCTCCATTATTTCCTGTTAAGTACTTTTTCTTTCCAGTTTTGCACTCCTAGTTTTTTAGGTCTTTTTCTACATTGTCTGTCCACCTTGTCCTTGGTCTTCCTCTCCTTCTGTTTTCCGTTGGCTTCCATTCCATCATTCCTCTCACTGTTGCATTTATGTCTTTCCTCTATACATGTACAAACCATTGTATTTTTTTTTCTCGTTTCTAGTGCGTATGTTATCCCTGGTTTTACCACGGTTTATAGATTATTACTTTGGTCTCCTTACTAAGGCTTTTTGACTTAAATAGCTTCTTGTGTATTGCGTATGTTCTGTGCCCTGCTTGTATCCTCGTTGAACCACTTTGAAGAGTGTTGTTGATAGTGCGTCCCATTGTCTTACTCCTGTATTTATATTTAGGTTTTCTGATGTTCCTTGTCTTGTTCGCACTACTGCGTTGGATCCCTTCAATCACATTCTCGTTAGATTTATAAGTTTTTGTGGTATGTTCATGTTTTGCATCTCCCCTAGTGTTTTCTTCCTGCTCACTGTGTCAAAAGCGGCTTTAAAGTCTATGAAAATTATGTGGGCTTCTATACCTGCTTCGTGACATTTTTCTAGTAGTTGGTTTAACGTAAAGATGGCGTCTGTTGTCGATCTTCCCGGTCTGAATTCGTTTTGGTAGTCCCCTATCTCTCTCTTTCTTGTGTATTACTGCCGATAGTACTTTGAATGTGGTGTTTAGGAGGTTGATTTCTCTGTAGTTCTTCGGGTCTTATTTCTCTCCTTCTTTGTGTATTGGCACAATTATTCCAGTTTTCCAGGTCTCTGGCATTTCTTGCTTCATCCATATTTTAACTATCAGCTGGTATATGTGTTTATGTAGTTCTTCTCCACATTTCAGTATATCTCCCGTTATCTCGTCTGCCCCTGGCGCTTTTCCGTTTTTTAGCTTCTTTATTACTTCCTTGAACTCTGCTTAGGTATTTGGATTTCTGTATTCAGAGCTGCTTGGAAATGCTGTTTCCATATTTGGTTTTTTTTCCTGTCGTGTTCCGTTATTCCTTCAGCGTTCTTTAATTCCTTTGTTTTGAGCCTATTATTTTTCTTTTGATACTTTATTTTTCTTTTGTGTCTTTAACTCAAAAACAAAAACCGGGGTGACCGTCATGACTGACGGAAGTGTGGAACAGATAGATACAGAGAAACCCGAAACGATTTGTGGATATTGCCTAAAACCAGTGGTAAAGGATGCTGTATGTGTCAAGTGTAACTCCTCTTTCCATCCAAGTTGCATGAAAAGGCATTTTTCGGAGTGTGGAGGATGAAGCTCGCATGCAAATAAGGATGTAGAAAGTGAGGTTAGTAACCCGCTTGTAAACAATGAAACTCTATTAGCCCACTAGAATGAGTTTCTTAAACAATTAGTGAATGAATTGAAACAATAAAATATAATACTAACCGAAAATAATAAATTGCATAAAGAAAACCAACAACTACTCCACGAAAAAATCACTATACTACAAAGGAGACTAGAAATTAACCGCAAATCCCAGTCACAATCCGACTACCAATAATCTCAAACCCGACACCCTACAGCTCAGCAGTGAACCAAAAGACGGCAACACCAATAAATACAAATACAAATAATAATAGAGATAATATATGTTCAACAAATAATGTGTCTCAACGCCAAGAAAAAACTATACCAATACATAAATCTTTATCCACAGAAGAAACATCGAATAAAAACAATAACAACGAATTTAAAATTGTACAGCACAAAAGAAAACCCAAACGAATAGGAACCGCACCAACTATCGAATCAAATAATTTCTCCGCAGTACCAAAGAAACTATGGCTCTACATATACAGGGTGAACCGCAATGTTGGCACTTCGGATATACTGGATTATTTAAAAGAAAAAAACCTACTTTGACCTGTGAAGTTACTGAACTACCGACCAGTAAACCTTCGTTGATCGACGAAACATACGTTTAACTTTCTGGCCACCAAGACATAAGCAATACGAAGAAGCAAATAAGAATTTTTAAATCATACACCTAATTAGGACAATACAAAACAAGCGCATAATGTGTAATCTAGTACTGGAAATAATCAAAATATAAATGAATTACTTATTGTTCACATGAACATCAGCAGCATTAGAAACAAAACTGTAGAAATCGTAAAATTTCTATAGAAAGTTTTTGCCATTACAAAGACGTGGATAAGAAAAACCGAAACCATTGTATTAAAAAACTACAATAAGATAAGTAAGTTCAATAGAAAATCCCAAGGTGTAGGTGGATGTTGTATATTTGCCAAAACTTATTTAGAAATTACAATCACACTATGACCTATCTGCAGCTAACATAACAACAAACAAAATAAAATACCCATTGTTGTATACAGGGCCCCTAGTGGTAATATTGAAATATTTATAAATCAACTACAAGAGATGATATCTAAATTTTATGATCATTCACAATGTCATATTATCTGTGGAGACTTTAATGTAGACATACATACTAAAAGTAACAACTGGACTTTGCTTCTAAATACAATGATGCAATTTAACTTGAAACCAATGATTCACAACCCCACTAGGATAACACAGCAAATATCCACCTGCATTGATAACTTCTACACTGACTTTAACTGAAAAATACATTTTTATCTGATCCCACATACCAGACACTTGCTATTCAACATGAACTTTCTACACACAAGGAATATATTTACGAAAGGATCTACAGCGACGATAACATGTCTCAGTTCTATAACCTCTTACACGCAGAAACCTGGGCTGATACTGATACTAAGAACGCGGTAAATCAGAAATATAATTCATTCATTGAAAACTTCACATATCACTTTAATAATATATTCCCACTAACCAAAAAATTAAAGTGCAAACGAATAAAATCTAAACATCCATGGATTGATAATCGAATTAAAAATCTATCACAAATGATCAAGGAAATGCATCTTATTTGCAGAGTCTCAAATAGCCAATTCTACCACAATAGGTACCTCGAACTCAAAAAGCTACACAAAATAATTATTACAGAAGCCAAGAAGAACTACAACAACTTCAGAATACTAAATATATGCAAAGAAAGTTGGACAGTCATAAATCAATCTAGAATAGAGGACAAAGAGGTTAATATTAAGTTAAAAAGTACTTAGGGTACTACGGTACAGTACAAATCGCTAATATTTTTAATGAATACTACAAACAATTATCGCAGGATAGTAGAACCCCACCCACCCTGGCTACTTTTATACACAGCTATTACAGCCATTCTATGTTTATATTTCCACTCACAGACTGAAAACATTATAAACCCCACATGTATCAAATCCAGCTGCGGCATAGACAATATACTTGGACATCTAATTAAATCAGTGAAGAAATTGCTAGCAGCTCCCCTTTGCAGCATAATAAACGAGTCATTCATAGAAGGATGTTTTCCGGACATGCTCAAATCATCTAAGATAATTTCCATCCTCAAAAAAAGTGATCCACTTGACTTAAAACTATCGGCCAATTGCCTTGTAGTCCCAATTTGGGAAAATATTCGAAGCAGCATTTAAGCAGCGGCTAAATGGCTTTGTTGAGAAACATCATGTCTTCCGCTCCACACAGAACGGTTTCCGTAAAGGTAAATCTACACAACACACAACAGCAATATCTCAAGCTCTTAACTTCATATTAGAAAATCTCAACGGGAATAATAAAATACTAACAATTTTTCTAGATTTGAGTCGAGCTATTGACATTGTAAACCATTATTTGCTTTGCTCGAAGCTTGAAAGAGGATCCGCTAATAATTGGATAAAATCCTATTTAAATAACAGAACACAGCAGGTATCCATAAATTCCTCCTTATCAAACATAGCTATCATCCAGTCTCGGGTTCCGCAGGGCTCAATTCTGGGTCCCATTCTCTTTTGTCTGTTCATCAATGATTTGAATGAATTCTGTAGATCATCTAACAAAACAATTATTTATGCCGACGACACTAACTTATATTAATTGCTCCAACTATGGAAAATGTAAAGGAAACAGCCAACACTGCGTTAACTGAAATGAGCAAATGGTGCAGAAACAATACACTTATTTTAAATGGTAATAAAAGGCAGCTTATGCAACTTCTGACAAAAAATAGTTCAGTTAACTCGTCTACGCTTGTAAAATGTGAAAATATTTCAGTCAAATCTGTAGATTCCTGCAAATTTTTGGGAGTGTATATAGACTCAAAACGTACGCGGAAGACTCACGTTGAAGCATTGGAAGCCAAACTTTGTTCATACAAATTCTTAATTTATAGACTACGTAACACCATACACATAAATATTTTAATAGTGATGTATTATGGACTAGTACATTCCACCATCTCCTATAGAATAATATTTTGGGGTCAGTCAGCAATTATCAACAAAATCTTCATACTGCAAAAGATGATAATAAGAACTATGGCCAGTGTATCATCAACGACGTACTGCCGACCACTATTTCAAAAATATGGCATAATGACCTTACCATCAATATACATTTACAACATAATACTACACATAAGATCACAAGAACAATCACTTAACAAAGGATCTCTCACTCACAACCATAATACGCGGAATAAAGAACAACTCAGACCTGAGTATAATATTTCATCAATCTTTTTCATCATTTGTTGTTTCTCTGTTTTTCATTCTTCCTCTTTTCTCCACATTTCATCTTGTAGTTTCTTAATCTCTTTCCGGCTTTCTTTGAAGCCTTCAGTCATTTCGCCCTTGTATTGCTTTCAATGCTGTCTTCATTTTTTCCTCTCTCTGTAGATAACATTACACTCAATGGTAAAACTACTTGCAATCTATAAAATTATAAATTGTAAGTTTAATATATAAAATTACAATTTGTGATTATTAAATATATATTTGAGAGAACTGCACTTTAAAAAATACGTATTATTATTATTTCTTTAATTTAATTAATTAAACTAATATATGGCGGTCCGTGAGCAGTGGTCTAAGGCGACGGTCTGAAGCGTGCGGAACGTTGGTGGTTCGAATCCACCGCTAGTCGGGAAACTTTTCTACAAAGAGTTGACCCGGCTAGCATATCATGGATGTTGTATGAGGCACAATAGGTCCGTGAAGGGCTGCAGTGCACACAGCCTAGGGGCGGGGGCTCTACTCACCGTAGAAAAATATATATAATAATAATTATTATTATTGTTAATTTTCTATTTGCATGTAATATTTATTTTAAAAATATCGCTTGCTGGTAAGAAGTGGTAATACCACGGGAAATTATGCATTATATTACTTTTAAATGTATGTTTAGTTATATTAAATATTCTGCCCACAGTTTGCAAGATGTCAACCAGAATTTATATAAGTGGAGCTCAAGAGAAGAAAAAGAAGCAGATAGCTGAAGAAGAACTTTGCAAGTTAACAAAATTAGAAAGTTTCTTAACAAAGATACATAAGGTGCCTGATGAACCAAAAGCCTCTACCGCAGTTAGTCAATCACGGGATATTAATCCTATTCCTGATACAGACCCTGATACACATAGTTGTATAGAATCTACTTCAACGAATGACAAAGTGGTTATATACAAAAAAGGCCATCTGGCGGCACCACATCAATTAGCAACCGTCAACATGCTCATGCCATCAGGATCAGGAGCCTTGTGCTGATATCTCAAGCACTCTGTTGGAATATTATTCCATAGAGGGCACTACCCGGTGATCCTGATGGCATGAGTATGTTGACGGTTATTACCATATGGGTGTGCATTGCGAATTGATGTGGTACCGCTAGATTGGGTTTAACTTGCCTCCTACGGGGTTAGTTGTACCGTTTGTGTATATAATCACTCGAGATATTGTGTGAATTCTCACACTACACCGAGAGCTCGTCCGCGCCGGTCGTCTTATCAATTGTTTTTAGTCATTTGTGCATATGGTATGCAATAAACATGGACACGCACTCAAGTTTGCCACTTTGTGATATTGACACTTACTCCGATCCCAACCATACAAGTAGTGCACCCAATTTCCTGGTCACGGACACTTACATTGCCTCCCTATCCCACGCTGAACTCTTAACGTTCGTAGAGGAACTGCTCCAAAAGAGGGCTGCCCTCGGAAACCGCCCAGCGGCGACCTCCCCCAGTGGCTCCACGGTCCCGCTACCTCAAAGAGCTTCGCAAGACCAATGGAGCGAAGCCAAAACCACAAAGAAGAAGAGGAAACTCTCTAGCCCTCCTGAAGAAGTTCCACGGCGCGATGTCGAAATATCAAACCGCTATCAGTCTCCCAATAGAGGACGACACTGTAACCATGCATGACGAAAGCGAACTCGATGACATCTCCGCACCTGCCCCGTCCCAGCCCGACCAAGAGTCAACCCCAGCCCACCAAAAATCGAAACAGGAGCAACAACACCAAATACCCAAACCACTTCCGCTTCGACAACCGAGCAAAAACCACCTCCGGTCGTCTAAAAAACGTCACACGACTGGATCCATATCTCTAACCACCTTGCAGGAATCCGAATCAACTGGCAGAAGGCAGTCTTCACGAGACTTGGCAAAAGCAACCAATGATTATAGGAAACTTGTCAAGTATTTCTTAGACAACAACATATCCCATCACACCTTCTGCCTAAAAAGCGATAAGCCCCTACAAGTCGTAATGAGAGGCATACACTTCCATCAGTTCCGAAGAAATTGCCGAGGACCTCAAATCGGAATGTTACCCTGCTTTCACGTATCCAGGATGTACGGAAAAAGCAGAACGATACCGCTGGTAGTAATAAAAATCGACAGAGATTATAAATCGATTTACAACCTGGGACTTTTCTGCAATCTATCGATAACAATGGAGTCAAGAAGACTTAAACAAACCGACAACCAGTGACCCACGCAAGCGTACTCCAACGCTGAATTCAAATGTCTCAAGTGCGGCAACAACCATTCAACCCACACGTGCACAAAACCTAGCACCACTCCTGCAACCTGCACTAACTGCAGAGGAAGCCATCCAGCCAGCTACAAGGGATGCCCTAACAACCCCTGAAACTTCCCCAAACCCCCAGTAACAAACGAACACCCCTCATGGGCCAATGCAGTAGGAAGCAGCAGCATCCTACGAACCAACCACAAAACTAAACAAAAGCAAAGAAAACACCCCCAATGACATCACTTCAAACGAAAGACCAACGGATGTATTAGCAACCCTCATAGGCGACCTAATAATTCAATTCTTGGCGAAGAAACCTTCCATGGAAGAAAAAATAAACTTTCTCAATACAACCAACAACATCATCAACAAATAGAACGCAAAATAAACACAATGAAAAGACAAAGAAAATTGCATCACACACAGCAATCCAACCATCACCAACTGTACCAATGAATCCGGAAATTACCAATGGAGGAACATAAGCCTTGAAAACACCCACCAAACCAAACAACACAAAGAGGGCCCAAAAAGCCAATAATCAACAAGAACTCAAACCGCAACAATACAAGATATGAGTAAATAGACCTAACCGTCTGATCTCAATAAAAGCCAGATAACAGGTGTGTGAATTCATCCTCTCTAGCTGAGCTACACTGATGAGATCTAATAAGATCAACATCTCGGTATGTAGATTGCTAAGAGGTGGGTTCACGCTTATATATGTTTTATAAAATCAAATATGTTTGTTTGTAAACCAAGAGGAGGCTAATCGTGAAAAATATTGCAGAGTATATTCGCCAGCGTTGTGTATACTGTTTCGTGTGTAAACTGTTGTCAAATTCTTCTTTACCATTATCATCCAATGGATTTTGTGATTTTCGCACCACCTATTTAGTTCAAAGTCATGAAAACTCTGTAGACCATAGAATAGCTTCGGAAACATATAAGAAAACGTGGTTCAACAAGTGACTGCCAACAGAAGAGATAAATATTAAACGGCAGTAGTGTAAAAATGTTCTTGAACGAGCTGTGGTAGACATAATTACTATGGCAGAGCGTGGTTTACCTTTCAGAGGAGATAACGAATTTGGTTCTCCTCACAATGGAAATTTCCTTGGATTACTCAAACTTATAGCAAAATTTGATACTTTTCTAGCAAGTCGTATAAAAAAAATGGGAATCCTTTATTCCCTTTTTTATTATAGGGCTGGTCACACCTAATCTTTCTAAAACAATATGTGATGAATTCATCCTAAATATAGCACATAAAGTAAGACTCAATTCTATATGATTTAAGAACTGCAAGGTACTTCAGTTTATATGTAGATTCCACTCCAGACCGGTCCCACACTGATCAGCTCACTGATATTGTGAGGTATGTTTCACCAGATGATGGGCTCCCTATTCAACGTTTCCTAACTTTCCTAGAGATTGATAGCCACACAGGGGAAAGTATGGCTAAGATGGTGCATAATTACCTTACAAATGAGTGCAAAATAGATGTTGGTAAGTGTCGAGTCAGTCATATGATAATGCTGCCAATAAGTATGGTAAATATTTTCTTGCATACCCTTGGCAAGAAATAATATTGAAGATTAACAAGTATGCTAGTTATATGCCTTGTGCTGGTAATTCCGTGATTTTTTGGTAGAGCAGCAGTTGACTGTTGTTTAAATGCAGTAAACTTTTTTGGAATTGTTCAAGAAATATATAATTTATTTTCTTCATCTACACATAGATAGACAGTAAAGTCGTCATTTGTCATTCGTCGTGATTCATAAGTTCTAAAGTCTTTGTCAAAGACTTGATGGAAAGCACATTCAATGGCCACAGGTGCAATACTTGATAGTTATGATGGAATAATTTCTGCATTGCATCAGTTGCATATTGTTACTCTAGAGAAAGGAGAAACAAGAAATCAAGCCATAAATATTTTGAATAAAATGGAGTTTGGATTTATGGTAATGTTATATTTGTGAAGTTACTTGCAGGATGAATTTCACAAGACTAGTCAATCACTGCAAGAAATGTATGTAGGAAATTGTATGCTTCACTTTCGGATTTTGTTAAAGGTTCCAGAGATATGTTCGACCATTTAGAAGAAAAAGCAAAGGAAAAAATACCTGATGCTGATTACAAGAAAATGAGATATAGAAGAAGGCATATTAATGATGATGAAGATGCTTTAGAGAGTCTTGACCAATTGACAAGTTCAGAATCAAAATATATTTACCTGTGATGGATGCATTCGAGTCAAGTCAAGAGGGCTTCAGTATACAATGATGCTGCAAAAATGTTTTCATTATTAATTAAACTAGAATACAACAGAAGAGATTCGTGAAGAGGTTAGTGCTTTATAACAAACGTATCCTGAAGATGTGGACATGAATTTTGTAGAAGTCAAGCATTTTCATCAATATGTTAGACATAGTCAAGCCTATGATTCAACGGAACATGATAGTCTGACACATCAGGATCTGTATAATATTTAACGATCTTGTCCAATTAGAATTCCTTAATGTATAAGCAATTTTGAGATTGTTTGTTAGTATGATGGTTGCAAATTGCTCTGTAGAAAGATCTTGTTCTCTGCTGAAGAGGATAGAAATAAATTTAGAACAAGAATCACTCAAGATAAATTTTGTTCCCTCAGTCTCATGTGCATAGAAAGTGACAAATTACGCAGTTTATCATTTGATGTTGTCATCAGTGACTTTGCAAACTGCTGTATTGCAAGTTCTGCTAATGTTCCCGCCCATTCGTGACGTAATTAATTTGCCTACAAAAATCCATGCCCAATCGCTATGTACCTTCAATGTACCGCCTAATAATATCTCTGCCAGGTCTCATTTCGATGACGCATTTGTTGTTACCGTCGCCGGATTAGCCGATATGCGAAATCAGGGACAGTATACAGAGGACGTGGAAGCTCCTCTGTATACTGTCCTTGATTTCGCATAGCCAAAAACATATATAGGAGGCCATAATAAATGTTAAAATGGGCTTGTTTCGGTTACAAATTATAATATTAGGTAATTACCGGCGTTGCGTCCTTTATAATTTAATGGGTAATATTTCTGATGCAGTTGTAAAATCGACATGTTACCAGTACAATATAAATTGTTGGTTTATTTAACCATGTGTGATTTAAATCCATACAAACAGGGTGTGATACCAACAATATTATATGTAAACACTCTTCTACATCAGATAATTCTAGCAATTCTCTTCTTACCAATATCAGTGCTGGTATGTATGGTATTTATTAATTATACGTTATACGGCTTGTTTTCTTGTTTAGTAATGGGATATACCTATGTAGACATGATTAGATGGATCGTTACGTTATTTTATCATAATAATGCAATGGTAGAGGTGCCGTCCATCGTTTACTGAGCATTGTGGAGCAAACGTTCAAACTCCTTTGTAGGCGAATTATCGAGAATCACTATTCATAGTTTAGAAGTCTTCTGTTAAGTAAATAGATTAAATACATGGAGGTTAACTGTCCTAAATATGTCCCTTTAAGAGGGATTAAGATATATTTTTTTTTAATTAAAGAAGCTGGAAGATTTTTGTTTAAATTGTTATGAAAATTTCTATACGTTTTACTGTTTAATTTTTAATACAAAATGCAATTACAATCCTGTATCCATAATGTGTTCTTTAAAACGGAAAAGCGAAAGTTTGTGTATAAGGACCTAATTTTACCAACTGAACTGAACCGAATGAACCGGTTTATAGTTATATTTTATGTTAAACAAAATTAGTTTTTCATCGTTTCTCATCCTTTCTTAACTACACATTTCTGCAATCCCCAACCACTCGTTGGATACGTGGTGACGTGTCGTTCCCCTTACTACACGCTCATCTTTCTTCTTACCCGCACCACCTCGCTCTTGTCATGCACACTTCACTTTTTCCTCCCTGCTCCACCCACTCCTAGCTAAGTAGCTCGATGGTTTCCCCCGTACTTGCTACCCCACACACCAAGAGTGGTACGAGATCTCAGTCATTCTCAGCTGCCATTTTTTTCCTTTCCAGTCACTATCCCTTATTCTCTATAGGAGACGCCTAAGAACTGAGGAAAGAGTTCCTAGGCGTCTCCTTCCTCTCAGCCTTTTCTCTACCCACACCTCAGACATACATTCTTTTATCCATTCTTCCTCTATCCTTTCTCCATCCACTCTATATCCTACTCATGCACCTCATCCACACCTCCCGTACACATACTCTCTTCACCTACACAAGACTCCCAACCCTCGTCTTCTGAAACAGCACCGCCCTAGGTGTCGATCTTTCGAGTCCTAGCAAACTCTTCAGGAACCATCTTTGCTCCCTTGCTATTAAATCCCACTCACAATCCCCACACTTTCACTCCATACTCCAATATTGGTTTCACACACGCATCCCAGATCTTATACATTATGAGGTTACCATCCCACAAACGTTCTCATTGTCTCTTCGCTATTCCCGAAGCCATTCTCGCTTTTGTTTGCACACAATCCAAATGCACCCAGTCAAACCAGAAGTCTCAATATTGAAAACCTTTCATTCTCTCAATCATTTTACCCTTCCATTTCATCTCTTCCCCTCTACCCATCCTACCCCTAATCCTATACATCATCCATTTGACCTTTTCCACATTCCCAACTGTACTGTATTAAGTCCTGGTTTCCTAGCAAGCGGTGTCGATAAATACGGCTGTTTTGGATGTCATTTACACATTACAAGATACGTTTTAAGTACATGTAATTGAATTAATCACCACATTCCAGTGTAATATTCATGACATTTTCTCAATACTTTGAAGTATACCGCTCTCTGGATTACCAGATTTATTTAAATATACATGAAATAAATGTGTGACGTCAAAATGACGTGAAATACGGCCGCTTTTGTCGACAACGCTTCCTAGGAAACCAAGGCTTTACAGATTTTTAGATTGTGGATTGTGGATTTTTTGAAGGAAACGCTCGTTTTACATGGAAACACTTCTTATACAGCGAGTGACATTTTCCGTCTGCTTTATATCCTTTTGTCACCCTTAAGTGTGTATGATGCGTGGGAGGAGTGGGCGCATAATATCGTCTGAGACGTGTACTAGTTAAACACAAGCTACCTACAAATGAGTTACCTGATGATCCTTGCTTTTACTTGCCCCACCATGGAGTGTTAAATTAAAATAGATTGTCTACAAAGCTTTGAGTGGTCTTTAATGGTTCTGCTAAATCTACTTCTGGAGTATCAATTAATGATGCACAGTTTACTGGTCCAGGTCATAGCGTCAGCATCAAGTATAACATTTCAGAAAAATCAAACGTGATGGTTACAAAACGTGTAATTCTTTCAGTATCTCTGATTTTTGATCCGTTAGGTCTATTATCTCAATGTGTGATTGAAATCAATATTATGTTGCAAAAATTATGGTTGCTGAAGCCATTTTGGGATAATAAACTTCCATATGAACGAGTGGAATGAGTATAGATTCACGTTAAATATTATTAATAATTTGGTCATATCATTTGCTCGCAGGTGGCGAGGGTGTATCTCCATGGATTTGCAGATGCTTCTCAGCAAGCATACGGAGCTTGTATTTATTTGCGAAGTATTAGTACAACGGGAATCATTAATGTTAATTTATTATGTTCAAAGACAAGAGTTGCTCCTATAAAAACTATACCTTTGATTCTATCGGAATTATCAGCTAAAATTACAACATCAATAAAATTAGATTTAGATTGTTGTATGCATTGGTCTGATTTTTCCATCGCCTTGCACTGGATTAATGCAAACTTATTAGAAGTATTTGTAGGGAATCGAGTTTTAAAAATGATTTCATTAACGGAAAACTTACGCTGGAAACATATACGCACAGAGGATAATCCTGCAGATTTGTTATCAAGAGGCTTAAGGCCAAGATAGTCTGCAAATCTTTGCAGAATCTTTTGCAAATGTATCTAAATTGCACAGACACTAATATGCTATCAGACAGGAAAGTCGTGCGAAACCGCAGTGCATGAAATAACCCCAAGAGCGGAAAAAGCAATCAAGAACAAGTAGACTGCTCTTGTAGTCTTCTTGGATATAGAGGGCGCTTTTGACAACACCTCGCTGCTTGAGTCTATTACAGCCAACCGTGGTTGGCTGGATCGGCCAAATACTGAGTGGGCGAAGAATCAAAGCATCACTAATTGGAATAACCATGGAAGTATCGGTCGGCAGGGGCTGCCCGCATGGCGGCGTACTGTCACCTCTTCTGTGGTGGCTAGTCATAGACGATCTATTAGAGCAACTGGACCAGAAAGGATGCTACGTACAAGACTACGCCGACGAGGTAACAATACTCGCGGCCGGTAAATTTGACGGCATCACATCAGAACTTCTGCAAGGTGCACTCAAACAAAACGGAACGGTAGTGTGTAGGAGAGGGCCTCACGGTTAACCCCGAAAAAACCTAACCAAACCAAGTTAAGTATCGATGTGTAACTGTTACCGTTTCGGCGAACATGCCCTACTCCACGCTCAGTAGGGTAGGAAAATCCGGGCTGCGTGCGCCTCGTCAGTGGATGCTGAGAGTAGGGGGGCCGTTCACCCCCTATAAATATCGTGCACGCACCCCTAAACGGCAGTCTGTTCTCCCTCACCAAGACTCAAAGGACTGGTTCATATTACCCGACTATCGCCTTGAAACCGATACTTGAGTTTAACTTAATAAATTTGGTAAATCGATCCTCCCTCACCAAGACTCAGAGGATCGATTTATTTCCTTGCAGCTATTAGCTTACACTGATAATTGCTCCCCATATTCCTCTTGTGACGGTTCTCCCTCACCACGACTCAGAGAATCGTTTCAAGAACATCTTCAATGCCGAGCGTTGCTCCTATCTTCCCCGTAACGCGGCCTGACGGTTTTTAACCCTCCCCGTGCCTGTTTTACGAAGAGCTGACCCCGGCGACGGACTGCAGCTTCCCTCACCAACCCCGTCGACGCCGAGCAACGATAATATAACCCTAGACTCTAAACTGACCTTCAAGCCACATATGACAAAGATTACAAAGCCGTGAAAGAGTTCTGGGCATGCCGGCGAATGTTAGGAAATATCTGGGGACTAACACCAAAAATCGTGTATTAGCTCTACACTCTCACTTATAAGTCCCATTATGACTTACGCACCAATACTCTGATGGCGGAGTATGCAGTAAACTACTAGGCAAAGTGCAAAAGGAACAGGAACTGCATGAGAGCGGCTCGGCAGGAGGTACAAGACTCTAGCTCGACAAGCATACTTCCGTGTTCCAAGCAGAAATGATCGCAATTCAATGCTGCGTGAAAACTCTATTGGAAAGAAACTGAAGAAAGAAGGAAATCAATTTTGTGACAGACAGTCAAGAGCCCTAGACTCCAGCGTGAATAACTTATAGAATGCATTGTGTGGGCATCGGGACAGGGAATCAAAGGTAACGAAAAAGCGGACAAATTGGCAAAAGAGGCTAGCGAATTAAAATTTATTGGCCCCGAACCAACCTGCGGGATACTATATAGGACCGCAAGGAATAGTGTGAGAAAGCATCAAATAAACCGCCACGGCCGATACTGGGAAGCCCAAACACGAATGAAACACTCGAAGAAGGTCATTAATGCTCTCAGTAGCAAGGCGACGGAAGAAATCCTAAAAGTAAATAGGAACAAATTAAGAAATGTCGTAGGACTCCTAACAGCACACTGCATTAATGCATTAAATTAACATCTGCACACTATGGGTATAGACAAATCATCAACGTGCAGAGGCTATGGGGAAGAAAGAAACCCCACTACATGTTATAACTAGCTGCGAAACATTCAACAGTCAGGACAAAAAAATTTAATTGCCTCACTCATAACAAGATTTGTCATGTATTGGGTTTTGTTGGTGTTAATTTTGAGCCCAACAGAGTTCGAAGCTACATTGAACCTATCTAGCATTTGTTTTGCTACATCCATAGTATCTGCTTGTCATTAATATATCGTCGACTAATCTCAGATAGTTTATTGTTACGCCATCTATGTTAATGCCCATGTCACGAAGTTGATCTGTTTAGCCATGTCTGGATAGTTCTGGATAGTTGGCTGGAGGGTAGCATAGCTACAGACACTTAGGCCTCAAAATGGGCCTATTGTGAAACCTCCCTTTAAGGCTGCTCACTCGTCCCACCAGTCAATTTTGCGTGCAAGCTGCAAAACTCTGGCGGGTGAGGAGCTGCCAATGCTGACGATACTAGGCCAGCACTCCCCTAGTATTAGATGCCTAGTGTTTACTAGAGCTGGACAGAGGCATATTTCATGCTCTGCTGTTTCTAGTTCTTCATTGCACCCTCTACATAACGAGCTGTTCACCAGACCCATCGTGTGTAGGTGTTTGTATAGGCGGCAGTGGCCAGTTAGGATGTTTGTCAATAATTTCAGATTAGTTCTAGATAAGTTAAGGCGGGCTGTGGCTGCAATTTTACAAGGTTGCCTAATTGCTACCTTTGATTGCTTGCAGCCCGGCGTTTCTCGCCATCTTACCTTGTGAAGAGCATGTGTCCTGTGCTCTATTATTTTTTCAGATTACCTGCAGAAAGTATTTCATCCTCTTGGGTTGTTAGAGGATGTAAGGATCCCTTCCTGGCTAGTTCATCTGCTATTTCGTTCCCCTTGATGCCACTATGTCCTTATATCCAGCAGAGTTCTAGTTTGTAATATTTAGCTAGGTCTGCCAAAATGAGGTGCAAGCTTCTTACAGCTTGGATGTTATATGCTTATTCCAGTTCAGTTTTGTATCCATGATTAATCCTAGATATTTTACTTTATCTGTGAGAGTCAGAGGGACCTTAAAGAGAGTTGGAATGAGCTCGAGTTTCCTCGTAAACAATATCAGCTCTGTCTTTTTTGGGTTAACTGTTAGCGAATGGCTATCGCACCAGTTCTCAACAATCTTTAGGGCACACTGCATGAGATTACAGAGTACACCTTCAAAACTGCCATTTATCATGATCACTATGTCGTCGGCATAGTCAACGGCATAGTATGCTGAGTTGTTTAATTCCAGGAGGAGGCTATCAACTACAACGTCCAATAAACGGGGTGAGAGGACTCCACCTTGAGGACAGCCTCTTCCTGCAACTTTTTTTGATGTTACGTCTTCTAGTGTTACTTGGATTGTTCTTAGACCAAGCATATTTTTTATTCAGCCCCTAATAGTGGGGTGAATCTCGTGAGATGTTAGAGCACCTTCAATATAATAACCTTTAAATATATACACCAATGTGTTTATAATGTAAGTTAACCCCCATTGTAGCAGTGCTGGGAATATTCCATCTAGTCCTGGGGACTTAAAAGATGAAAAGCTTGATATTGCCCATTCTATTTTAGTTATACTTATCATTTGGTCAGTTAGCATCCAATCTTCCTCATCAGGTAGATGAGGATCGGTAGCCAAGTTGAGACCTCCAGGTTGATTGCCAGGAAAGTGGGTGTCTAGGAGTACCTCGATAGTTTGGGAGGGTGTTACCGTGAAGGTGCCATCCTCTCGTTTTAGCGAGTTAAGTTGTTGTACAGGGTCCTTTGAGATTACTCTCTTCAGACGAGCAGCTGCTGCAGTGGATTCAATGCCATTGCAGTAGGCTCTCCATGTATTTCTTTGTCGCTTCCTGACTTCACTTTTGAATTGTCTACGGGCTTCCCCAAAAAGCTTCCCATAGAACTATATCATTTCTATTTTTGGCCTTGTTTAAAGTTTTTCTGGCCTTGGATCGGAGACAGTTGATCTCTGCACTCCACCAGAGTGCAGAGGCTCTCTAGCCCGCCTTTCTCATGGGACAGGAGTCCTCATATGATGAAATCAGTGATTTTTGGAGGCGTTTCACACAGGCCTCCAAGTCGTCCACTGATTCTGGAATTTTGGTCGTAGCGTATCAGTCAGTGATCAGACATGGATACCTGACTTGATACGTGCCAGTTTTTTATTTTGCTTGAGATATTGCCCAGTGTTAGTCTGATGTCTATCACCTCGGCTCGTTTTTGTGTTACGAACGTTGGTTCGCACCCTCTGTTTAATATCTCTATTTTTGTACTGGTTAGGTACTCAATTCGAGCCTTTTCTCTCCTGTTGATGTTGCTGCTGCCCCACACCACATGGTGAGCATTAGCATCACATCCGATGATGAGGTCAATCTTTAGTTTTTCACAGTGTTCCACCAAGTTTTCCAGTTCTGGGCTGGGAGGTGGTTGAGCTGTGTCGTACGGTAGATACGCAGGGGCTACGTAGATCTCTGCGTCGTCGTCTGTTTTCAGTTTGACAACTGTGAGGTCTGCAGAGCTGAATTGGTGTAGGAGTGTACCTGTAACTTTAGAGGATGTTAAGTTGCATGTCTTAGGTTTGTTTCCAGCAGTGCTGTATAGCAGGTTGCTGTTATTGTTGCCGAGTCCGCATACCCTGTTTTTATCAACCTAGGGTTGTTGAATCTGCGCGATACTATATTGCATATTCTGTAGATGACAACTTAGATTAGCAGTTGCCACCTTGGAATGCTGCAAATTGATTTGGGTGATTTGTAAAACCAGGCCCATTTTATTATTTTAGCAATGGAGGAGATGGATCTCTATCCGGGTTAGCATTGCCTGTCTCAGCTGTCGCTTCAACAGAGTCTGCCAGCCCAGAGTTTTCCTCTTAGCCATGGGTTTTTACCTTGAGGGTGGCAAATCTATAGTAGATTTTGCCGTCCGTTCCCATTTCTGCGATGTCGTTGGGGATATATATCTTCGCTCTGGGAGTGTCGGCGAATTGAAAAAATCGCGAGAAACTCGGGCAGTTAGTGGAAACAAAATAAATACTTATTGGCTACGTAAACGCTGACGAGTATAAAAGCTATTGGGAATGGGCAATACCCAAATATAAATAGAACTGTATTTCGTCAACGGTATTTATAGGTTTTTATTCGCGCGTTAGTGGTCGGTTTTTATACACGCGCTGGTTTGCCCAGGCGGGTATGGAAAGCGGCGATGAAGCGGAGGAACGCAACCCGATCAGGCCGTAGACGGGAACGTGCGCGGCGACCCCGGATATGAAGAAAAGAAAGTGGGAAAGTTGACTCCGGATCAGGAGATGGACGGCAACGTCGAAGCTTTGAAAAATATGTGGAAAGTGGTAGAGGAGATTGAAGAAGAAGAAATCTCGAGAGGGGAGCCAGAAATGGAGGAAACTTTTAAGAGAGGAGAGGGAAGAGTTACGGATAGAGAGAGAGGAGTTGAAAAAGGAAAGAAAGGAGTGGCAACTGATGATGGATGGATGGAGGGAAATGCAGAGGGAGTGGACACGGGAGAGAAAAGAGATGATGGGGAAGATAGACCTGCTGGTAAAAATGGGGGTGAGTAGGAATGAATAGGAGGGGAAAGCAGCGCCGGAGTGGGTAAAGGAGGTAGAGAGGAAAGTGGTCACGATAGAAAAGAGAGAGGAGGAGAGACAAGAAAGTGAGAGAAGAAACAACGTAGTGGTGTCGTAGATTGGAAAGGAAGGGGTGGAGTAAGTTATACAGAAACTGGAAGTTAATGTGCAGGTGCGGAGAGAGGTGGAGCTGGGGAGAAAGGGAGACATAATGCTGCTAGAGCTGGCCAGTTGGGAGGAGAAAATGAACTGGACCCAATGGGTGAGAAAGTCAGTATGGGATGTGCTCAACGGTTGCTGTGAAGGGGACTGGGAAGGGGAAAAACTATTCAGCAGACTCGGGTTTGGACTACGTGGTGGTCAAAGGGATCGAAAGGGAAGAGTTGGAGTGCTTCAAGGTGGAAAACGTAGGGGGGTCGAATCATGTACCGGTGGAAGTGGTCGTGAGGGTCAGGAACGTTGTGAAGGGAGAACAGAGGAAGGGGCAGCAGAGGTTTGGATGGAACGAGTTGGATTTGGATGCATATGAGAATAAGCTAAAATGCGTCAAGTGGGAGGATGTGCATTCGATGCTCCAGTCGGAGAGAGTGATGGTGGTGGAGAAGAAGAAAAGTGGGGGCAGAGGGAGAGTTGGTTTGACGAGAAATGTAGGGTGAAGAAGTCGAGCTGGCGAAGAGCCATGGCGAAGTGTAGGAATGGGAGAGGTGAAGTGGAAAGGGCCAATCAGGCGAAGAGGGAGTTCGAGAGAACCTGTGAGAGGAAGAAGATAGAGGAGTTGCAGAAGGTAGAAACGACGCCGAGGGAGTGTGTGACAGAGAAAGGGTTGTGGGAGGAGTATTACCGTTATGAGTGCGGGGTACTAAACTATGATGACAATTGTGAAAAATAGACTAGAGAGGGAAGTTGATAGAAAAGGGCTGCTGCCTGAATGCCAGGGGGGTTTCAGAAAGGGAAGAGGGATGAGGGAGCAGATTTTCACGCTTGCGAGAATGGTCGAGGAGGCGTTTGAGTGCAAAGGGAGCGTGTATACGGTGTTTGTGGATTTGAAAGCGGCGTATGATTCAGTGCCTAGAGGAAAGCTCGTGGAGTGTATGATGCAAGAGATGTTGGAAAGAATGGGAAGGTACCTGGATAGGAGAGGGCTAGTGATGAATGTGGAGAAGATAAAATGGATAATGTTTAGGAATAGGGGTAGAATTGGTAGAGTGGAAGAGGTGAAATGGAAGGGAAGGATGAATAAGAGGGGGAATATTTGGGCTTTTGGTTTGACATTGGAGGAGGATTGAGGGTGCATGTGGAATGTATGCAAGCGAAAGCGAGAATGGCTTGAGGGATAGCGAGAAGGAAATGGGAGAGGTTGTGGGGCGGTAACCTCGTAATGGCGTGCAAGATCTGGAATGCGTGTGTAAAATCTATTCTGTTTTATGGAGTGGAAGTGTGGGGATTACGTGAGTGGGATGTGATAGAGAGAGAGCAAGGTTTGCTCCTGAATAGTCTGCTAGGTCTCGAAAGGTCGACACCGAGAGCAGTGCTGTTGGAGGAGACGAATCGTATGTGTATGTGGTGGGAGTCGTATGTAAGGGTTGTGAAGTTTGAAGAAAGATTGCAGGAATTGGGCGAGAAAAGACTGGTCCGGGAGGTATGGATGAGGTGTAAGAGTAGGACGGACAGTGGTTGGAGAAAGGATAGAGGAAGGATGTATGAAAGAGTGGAGGAAGAATCCCATGCGACCTCTGCTGTCACCTCAAATCTCGACGCATCTACGGTGCCTTCATACGTTGTCGCCCTTTCCTTCAAATAGTTCGCTATGATCCTCCTATGTCGTTCTCGTGGTACTCCTATCTTCCTGTGTGCTGCCCTGATAGCCACCCACGGTATCATGTTGAACGCTTTTGAGACGTCCGTCAATGGCGACCATCAGGCAGTGTCTGCGTATTCTCCAAGAGTGGGTGATCCGCTAGGTGGCAATGTTGCAGACCTCCAGTTTTGCGTCCGTAGCCGACCTTCCTTTGCGGAAGTCATGCTGCCGTCCGTGTTTAGCCCTCCTGTTGACTCGTGTATCTCGGCTAGGCAATCTGCATTGAGTCTTCTTCCATGTACCTGTTGGCTATTTCTTTGATGCTTCCTGCGATTGCCATTCCAGCTGCCTTAATGAGTTCATTGGGGAGCCTCTTTGGACCAGGGGCCTGGTTTCAAGGTAGTCTCGTGATGACCTCCTCCTCTTCCCAACTTGTTGTCGTTTTTTGTCTGCGTTTGTGCTAATGCCACATGCCCATTCCAGTGGTTCAGGAGGGCGAGCTCCTAACTTCATGATCTTATACGGGAGTCCCTACGGGACGTTGTCGACTTCCGCACGTAAGTCCTTCCAGCATCGTTCTTGGGTCTTTTATATCGCCCTCCTGAATTCCTTCCTAAATGTTTTCTACTATGCCTGGAGTAGCTCTATTGGAGCCCCAGCCGCACTGACCTTATGTAATCGTCTACTTGCCCGGTTGGTCTCCGTGCGTTTCTCCGAAACTTCCTGGCACCACCAGTATACCATTTTCCGTCTTCCTTGTTTTGGTCGGAACCACACACCTCTTGTAGTTTTCGGTTTTATTCTTCAGCCATGTGATCTGGGCTTGCTAGCTGTATATCTTCAAGGGCCTCCAGTATCCACTTTTGATTTCGGGTGGCGACTGGATGGCCGCTCCATTTGGCTGGATTTAGAAGGAGACGTAGCGGCGATCGCTTAGGGTTCCCTCGTCCACCAGCACTCTCCGGCCTTTTACTCTTCCCACCAGCTGCGTCGATACTAGAGTTCTCTGGCGAAGGTCGGCACGCCGCCGCCTTCCCCTTGTTTTGCAGTTATAGATCGAGTACAGCTATCAGGTCTGTGATCGCCTCGCCGCTTATGTGGTTCTTGATTCCCCGGCTTCCTCCCTAGCCTTACTTTGTACACGGCAGTTTGGTTGCTGTCAGTTTTGGGCACCCTTCTTCATCGTCATCACCGTTATGACGTTGGTGGATTTCCTAGCTGGTTTTGGCTCTCCCACCCTGTTTGGCCTGTATTGCCTCCTCCACCTCTAGTTTGATCGTTAGTGTGTCCAGCCCTCGGACGGGCAGTGTGACTCCAGTTCTCTTCACCATTGCTGGCCCCTTTGCTTTTCCCATTATGGCGCCACATAGAGCCTCCACTTTCGCCGCGCTCTCCCGTACCCTCATCCTTAGCTGTCCATTCTCCGTGCGGTCAACCCTTGTGATATTATTTCCCGAGTTTCCTGATCCTGCAGACCAAGTCCGCGTAGGTTTCTCCGTCAGTGGGTCTGACCAGTCTGGTCACTTCCTTTTTTTTTGGTCTTGCTTGAAGTGCCGTGAGTTGTTTGCCGTTTGTTATCCGCTGTTGTTGTTGTTCCTCATCTTCGTCATGCTTCAGTTGCACCTGCGGGAGACCGACACGTTATATCTTCAGTAACTTCATAGCCCTTTACTAGTGGTACCTTCCTGAATGTGGCTATAGGCCACTCCTATCAAGTACTGCCGCGGCTTCATAGCTATTTTTCTGATTAGAGGATATTCCATCGCTTCCTTCCTCTGATCGTTGATTTGGGCTCTCATCTCTCTTAGTGCATTCTGCATGTCGGCCCTTACCTTGACTCACCGCTGGTTTCAGATCTCGAATGCCTCGACTTTTCTCCGTAGCTCCTTGGCATTTGTGGTCTGGGGAAGTCCAGCAGCCTTTCGTGATGATCCCGCAAGATTACCGCATCCGTTTTGGCCTCTTTTGGACTGTTGCGTGTTGTTTACGGCGGTGTCGGTGAGCCGTAGTACTACGTCTCTTGCCTCGGCTAGTTCTCTGAGAGGGTCTGCACTTACTTCCTCTGTCGCCCATCTCTTCCCACCTGTCGGTGCCTCGACTACTTATTCTGACGGTGTGGATGCCTCTTTATCATTAGAATTTCCGTTCTTGGTTTTTCTGCCTCCGATTCTCTACGGCTGTTTGACAGGGTCTGTGGAGTTCTCTTACTAGTCTTATAGGTCTCCTACTTTTGTCTTGTGTAGGTTGTGGTTTTTGGTGGTCGTCGGATGTCGATTGGGGGGCACCCCCTGCACCGTAAACGATTTTTTCTTTTTGTCGTTCATCATTGCGTTGTGTTTTTAGTTAATGTTAATAAATTTGGCTTTCTCATTGATCCTTATTCAACAACCATAAAATGAATGCTCCATGTAGGAAAACTTTCCTGACTAGCGGTGGAAGTTTTAGCTTGAGACCGTAGCCTTAGACTACTGTGTCACTGATGATTGTGTGATTGTTCACAATATAATGCTCCCCCTTTTTTCCCTCCGGTCTGTTGTAACTAGAGACTAGTTGGATTTTTTGTAAAGAAATTTCTATGTTTGTTAGGCTATCTGACCAAGGGTGTTTCTGCCGGTAAAGATTGATATATATTTCGGGAATGTGGAGCACATCGATCTTTATAGGATTATAAAATTACATTATGTTATTTGGAAGAGTTCTATGATGATCGCTTGATAAGTCAAGGATAATGGACAGCATGTTTACCTGATCTACTTACTTTAAAATGAGACTTCGTAATCCTGTTGTAATTGTTGCTCTTTATAATATAATTAGTTGTGTAGTTTAATTGTTTACGTCAGTTAATGATCTTGGGTAATTTATTCACATTACTAATTGTTAAATTTGGATGATTAAGTATTTTTGATGTGATTGACAACAGCGCTAATGGGCATTAGTTGTTTAGATCATTGGAATTTTGGAAGATTGTTGAGGTTTTCTGATCTGTTTATAATGTTTATATTCAGGTCAAAGACCTTTTGCAAAATCAAGCTATTTTATATCCGAGATTATGTTGCGCAATACAATTTGGCTAACAGGTGTAAACTCAATATACCCTTCTTCTATTTTTCCTTCTTCTAATTTAGGTCCATGATATGTTTCTTCTCTGCAGCTGCCTTATTTCTTCGGATTGGTGATGTCGCACCACTGTAGGTGAGTTGTCTTTAGCAATCTTTATAATTCTATTTTCGTCAATCCTGTTATCTATTCTATTCATTTCTTCCTGTATCCGTACATTCGAAAGCAGTTTCTGTTTGCAAGTTGTTAAATTATTTCATTCGCGGCTTCGGGTCTTGTTTCAGCTATGTGTATCATGATTAGTCGGTCGGTGGATTGTACCCTTGTATATTCTCGCTTTTGTTTCTATTCTAAGATGTTTGTTCCTTCAAATCGTGTCGTTAACGCATCCCGCAACTCTAGTGCCTTTCAGTACTAATTTCCGAAAACTCTATTCCTAGATATTTGAACGTAAGTGATGACGTTCAAATATCTACGTATAGAGTTTTCCAGTTTGCACCTAATCGGGTCGATATTGTGAAGCACTTATTTAGTGAGGATATTATCATATTATACGTTTTGGCGCTGGTATTACACGAGTGTAGCAAACGTCGATGATGATCATATTGATTTTCTGCAAATAAGGCAGCGTTTTCAGCATAGCAGAGTATTTACTTTATTTTTTACTACTATCTCTTTTATTTAGTATCCTTTTCCGGATCGTACTTTTTGAATAATTTCATCCATTATATCATCATTATATAATAAATAAGTAGTGCGCTGAGACGATTATAGGTATTCTTCTATTTTATTATCTCCGTAGATATTATAGGGCCATAATATCTACAGAGATAATAAAATAGAAGAATACCTATAATCGTCTTAGCGCACGGTTGGGATGTATCACTAGATATGCTGAGGTCACGTTTGTACTAATAATACAGCGTGACGTCAGCATGCAAAAATTAATAATTATAAAAAGTAGGAATGTATATACATTTTTAAAGCATGAAAATGATATATAACATATTTCTAATAATTAATAAATTCTATCTTTATAGGGCTATCAGCCGTGAGACATTTCTGCCGATATATCTAATATTATCAATATTATCGTAAAAATGTATTTAATCGAAAATTAAATCTGTGGCCACTGTACATTACTTTACTATAATATGTATCATAATAATTTTAAAAAAACCTTTATTTGGCATAACCGCATATATCATTATAATTAAAGAATAATTATTTCTAAGAAATAAATTTTATTTAATAATTTTTAAATATATTTTTTATAACTTGCCCGCTATTGTTATGAAAATCTTTCAATGATTTCTATTCCTATAAAGAGGAATTCCGTAGAAGTATATTTATTTTAGCACGAAAACAATCAAATCTATACCTTTTCTCTATATTTTTGATTTTTCTCAAATAACTGTTTGGGAATTACCAAGAATTATTATATATTATTATATTATTTTATAATTATTCCGCAAGACATAGGTCAGGACATTTTATTAAATGGTTTACGGTTTATTAGTAATAAGACCTATGTCTTGCGGAATAATTAATCCTTATCTTATTTAGATAAGAGAATTTATTAAAATAGCATATGATATTCAATTTATTTAGCATTTGGGTTTTAGTCAATTTGCTTTACGATATTCTGTTCTTTATTTCAATTGTCTGTATGTATATAAAATAATATTGCTTATTAGATCTTTTCCAAAATTCTTGTTAAATTAAGTTACTAACATTATTTTAGCTTGCACTGGTGTCAATAGGTAGATAAGGGATAAGGGATAATGGAGAGGTATATAGCATATATTTACTGTGTTAACATATAATAATAATTGTCGCATATGTATAACAGTTACAGATATACAGTCTCCAATGGAGAATTTAGTAATCAGCAAAGAAAATTTTATGAAGAAAATGGATTTATTATTTTCAAGCATTTATTGTCAGATGGGATTTTGGATGAATGTCGCGAGCGATTCATCAAAATTTGTGATGGAGAAGTCAAACTGCCTCGTAAAATGACCATAGTGAAGGATACGTCTTTAAAAGAAAAAGGGATTACAAAAGGAGAATATTGTGTCAATAAGGTATCGTGAAAGTTAATATATAATATAATTTTGTTGTTAGTTATTAGTAGGTTAACTGAACTGAACTAATAAACATATAAAAACAAAAAATTATAACGCTCTGAAAATGTCTGACTGTTTCCTTAATTCTATATAAAGCTTTATTTTTGAATTATTTGAAAATTTCTAAATTTAAGATAACTAACAATTTTAAATATTATACATTCTATTTATTTATTTGTGTGAGACATATTTGCACGCTACAGCTAATTATCACCGATTAGTCCAGCATGTCATTAGGAGTTATAGTATATATTTACTAGGAGTAACTAGGAGTAAATATAAAATTAGCACTGACATGTATACTATTACAACTTATTTTGTTATAGTGAAATATAATATTCTAGCATGTTGGTAGTATATGTTAGATATAAATCGGTAGCTAAAAAATAAGATTCCAACATTTATATTACAATAAACTACATATTCAAATAAACGAAGAAAATAGCAAAATGTGTTTCCATACAGTCCATTTTTATCACCCAAAACATTACCTCTGATATACTCTGACACGGCCGTCCACGTACTCTCTTCTCTCAACATGGCTGGAACAAGGTGTTTTTAGTTATTCATGGCCCCTTGTCTGTTCCGACCCAAAATCAAGCAGACGGACGACCTGCTTTTTCTGCAGTTTTCCGTACATGCTCTGTATACTTCGGCCCATCGTCTATCTGTATACCCAAGTACCTCACGGATCTGCTCCAGGGTATAATAACTCCTTCGAACGTTAATTTAGGAGCATTAAATGCGTGCCTGTGTGTTAAGCACTGCTTCAGTCTTGTTTTCATGTATATAAATAAAATGCAACAACGTTATAAAATATATAAATTAAACAAATTAAATAAAACAGTCAGCAAATAATATGTAAGTGTCCTCTAACTAGGCCGGCCCCTGTGGCACACAACTCGACTGGTGGTGACTAAAGGGTTCAATAACTCCCCATGTCGGCTCTTCAGCACCAATATTTTCAGTAGAGAAGGTTATATTAATCACCGATCCAGAGTTAACTCTACAAAGAGTGAAGACGCCACCACCTTCATTCAATATTACTAAGTTCTGCCTGAATATCATTAGTGTCAGCAATTGCCTTTTGCATCCAGTCTGTGAGAGCCCCACTCTGAAGACTAGCAATTGATATCTATCGAGATCACCTAGCCGTTCCACAGAGTCCTCATATTTGCCATTGAGTGAGAAGTAGCAGTTATAATAATAATTATAATAATCGTTTATTAGTGTTATGACTTAAAGAAGTTTACACAAGTCAAAGAATATGAGATACAAAATACAAATACACATGTACACAATAAAAATACATATATATATATATATATATATATATATATATATATATATATATATATATATATACAGCGTTAGAATATTCAGATTTATGAAATGTGGTTTACATTCATGTATGTACCTGACGCCAGAGACTACCCTCACCAAAGGCATGCACTTTGAATGGCAAATATTTTATGCCGGAAGGATAAATGACCCCATGTTAGTAAGTCATATTGCAGGTGGGATTTAGCTAGTGCGTAATATGCAGCACGTAAAACTGGTGTTATACAGAGGATGACAAATTTAGCAAAAGAAAAATATTTCTGACTATTTTACCCAACAGTTATTATCCATGATTATGCTACTGCAACTTATCATCCAGATGAATACCTGTATATTGTGAGGTGGTAGTAAATATAAGATCATTGCTTCGAAGACTAAAAAGCATTTCTACGGAATTTTCTGTGTTTAGTTTTAATTGATTGCTACTAAACAAGTTCAAAGCCTCTTCCTGCGAAATATCAGGTATACTCTTTGCCTCTAACAAAATTATGATTAATATGTACAGGTCACCTATTGCAAGTTTCGATGAATTTATTAACATCATGATCAATTCAAATTTCTAAGAATGGGATCTAGATCCCATTCATAGAAACATAATACTAGGGGGAGATTTTAATTGTCACTTCAACAATACAAATAGCCGTGGTTTATGTAAAGCCTTTGCAATGGTATATTTACATCTATATCTTTCATACCACTTAGGCCAATGATCAACCTGATCTGTTCTGGTTGTATCCTGACCTATATTTGAATTTGTATCATTGTCCTCTAGTTGTAAATTTTCTTTATCTGAATCATCACCATTTCGTGCAGACAAAAAATTAGAAGCCTCACAGTCCAAATCGTCATCAGTCAAATTTTCGTCTAATATCTGATTCATATACTCTTACAACTGAGCATATAACAAAAACTATATGCAAAATATATCCTGTAACTGATTTTTACACGTCCTAAAAGTAGTCCTATACATTACACATAGAATTAATAATTATCTGAATCTAGCGCTAAATGCATGCTGCACACAACATTTCTTGGAAATATTTATGTAAAAAACAATAAATTGTTGACTGCAAACGTAGTAAGTACATCTACTTACCTCAAAAAACCCAATATCATTTTTGCCAAGAAAAAAATAGCACTGGCCAATATAATAACACAGATTTTCTCATATAACAAGCTCTCATCAATTAATTACCGCTAGTCATCCACTTGCTACAAAACACAACAACCGCCATGTATTAGCAAAATCATGAATAATATGTATGTAGATATCTATACAGAGTTTCAGTTTTTAGAATAACATTTTTAATTAGGCAGTAAACATATGAAAAGATATTGTTGCAGATCTGCATTTGAGGGTTAAGATGAAGAGAGTTAGTAGTAATGACAGTAATCAAATCAGCAGGAAATAAAATTGGTGCTATTTGGAACATTATAAATTCCCATAGAAAGTCGAATCACACCAAATTCTAATTGTGAGATTGATTCCATTTCCATTTTTAACTCCTTTTACTTTCCGAATACATCACTCGTATTGTCTTACCGAAAACGGCTTCACGTTTATATGCCCAAAATAGACCAAATAAATCCGGTTTTTGCGATGTCTGTGTGTGGTATGTCTGTCCGTATATATGTATGTCTGCCTGTGAACAAAATTCCGGGAAAACGGCACAACAGATTGCGACCATTTTTTGCAAATACCTGCGGGTACAATGCAGGACGATCCAGTGAAATCGGTTAACTAACGGCGAAGGAATCACAATCAAGACGACGCGCGGAGCATAATTGGGCGCGGTGGCGGGAAAACGGCACAACAGATCGCGACCTAATTTGGAAATCGGGTGAGAGCCAGAGCTCCGGCGACCCTGCGAAAATTTGAGATAACTCTATTCACTAAAACAGAAGATTTTTTAATAATAGCGATTTCCTATTGCGCATATGGGAAGTAATAAATATGAGACGCGCGCCGCTTCATAATACGCGACGTCGGCGGGCGTGACGGGGAATTAGCGAAAATGGTCGAATGTTAAATGTAATACTATTATTTATTAAAAAGGTAATGAAAATATACATCAATAATTACAATTTAATGTAATATTTCAAGTGAAAAATTTTGAAAAGGTGAAGATGCCTAAATGTAAATATGTCAAAATTCCAAAATTCAAAACATGAAAATGTCAAAAAGGCAAAACTGTCCAAAATTTAAAAATAAGTCACAAATGTCAAATAAACTAAAATGCAAAAAGTCAAAAATTTAAAAAAGTCCAAAATGTCAACAAAAATGTCAAAATGTTCTACACAATTAAATAGGTCATGTAATTCGGAAGGTCGTGTGGTGCCCACACCAGGTGTTTTTACTTTCCGAATACATCACTGATGTAAAAGGAAGGTATTGTTTTACCGAAAACGTGTTCACGTTTTCAAACTAAGATTGTGGTAGTATGAGATAACTTTTCGGGAAAAAATATTGCACCAGAAGGAAGGAATTGTTGAACCATTTAGAAAAATAAATTTTAAATAAATTTTTATGCCTAAAATGTCTGTGTATGGTATGTCTGTATGTAGGTCTGTATATCTGTCTGCTAACAAAATCCCGGGAAAACGACACAACAGATTGTCAAGAAAGTAAAAAAAAGTTAAAAATGAAAATGTGAAAATAGACATTTACAAATGTAAATATGTCAAAATTCCAAAATGTAAAAATGTCAGAATGACAAAATGTTAAAATGTCAGAATGTTGAAATGTCTGATTGTCAAAAAGTTAAAATGTCAAACGTGAAAATGTCAAAATCTCACATTTTACTTTCTGAATACTGCACGGCTGTACAAGCAGGAAGGACAAGAAAGGTATTGTAATCGCAAATAATTGCAATTTCCTAATTTTGACTTCTTTACGTTTCGTGACTAATATAATCGAAATAGACTATTTATAGAAAATGTCCGTTTTATGAAAAGTGCCGGATCCCTACTACCTACTTCCCTGTATCTATCCCTGTATTGTTATTTGGAGTAGGTGGTATTTTTCTTCTCTTGTGACGGGTACTAGCGTTGATTGAGAAGTCTAAGAAGATGCGTAAAGCATCATTCAGGTTAGTGCAGTTGCATCGGTAGTGCAGAAAAGTTAAATCAACGGCGTTGGATACAAGCGTTTAAATTGACTTAGTGGTAGTGCAGAACTGCAGCGGTGCGGTAGAAGCTAGCTAGGTTTTAACTTTTACCACTGCACCGCACCGAAGACTTCTACCGCCCAATCAACGAGAACGATTGCGACATGCGCACCATAGCAAACCATGTGCACAAGTCGAGATATCTCAATTTGACATGTGTGGCAATTTTAATGTAAATATAACCTTACTCTTACATACACAAAATTTTAAATAAAAATCCAGATAGGTATATTGTTGATTACAAATATGTAGGATCGTCCTCACTTTTGATGTTAAGTTTTACAGCACGTTTTAAAGATATTAATTCTATCTAAACGCATCAAATTATAACGCTAATACCAACTACACTGCCAACTGCACTACCCCTGCACTAACCTCTATGTGAATGATGCTTAACGCATGCAGTTTTTGTGTCCCAGGTAGATTTCTATTTCCATCTCTGTTTCGCCGCAGTGAATAATTGTGGTTGGATAATAATCACCTCTATTTCTAACGACGGAGAAAAAGTTTTCTAGGGAATCAAGTTTTCCTTCTTGTTCCATAATAGCAAAATTGATTTTATGGATCACATAAACCACTCTAACCAATAAATATTACTTATTTTGTATCCCCTTTCAAAACCAGAATATTTTTAGATAATCCAAACCTTTTTGTAATACATCCACCGAGGAAATTAATAAATTCAGATTCATTACACATATTTCATACTAAACTCAACATAGGAGGACCGAATCCACACATCAGTCGATTTTTAACTATTATTAAATTAATTTAATTCAGGCTCATTACATACATTTCATACTACAAATACCATAACTGCCGTAGCCCAATGCACCAAGCTGCTTGTAAACTCAACATAGAGTGATCGAATTCACACATCAGCCCATTTATTAACTATTATTAAATTAATTTAACAGGTTCATTACACACATTTCATACTACACGTACCGTAACCGCTGTAGCCCAGTGCACTAAGCCGTAGGGCTTGTAAACCCAACATAGGAGGATCGAATCCAGGTGGATCTTGTGAGTAAAAAATCACAAAAATATTATTAGGGGGAAGAGAGAGGGAGTACCATCGATTTTTCTCCCCGCGGACCGCACAACACCAACAAACTGGCGCTGTCACAATTTTACATGTGCATTAAACGTCTTGGTAGGTTATTACCGTATCCACCAATACGTATGTAAGGTTTTTTGCACGTGGCAATTATCTTACGAACGGGCGGCCGATACAATTAACGACACGTTAAAAAACTCGGGGACGATTTTCTGAAGCAACAAGTCCTGTACTTACACACACACACACGGTGGAAAGACCCGCAGGTCGATAGTTACAGAATTGTAACAATTCCAATAACAAGTACTGTTATTTAAAAAAATCCATTTAAGTACTATGATATGTATGATAAAGTAATGTGGACGCCTTTAATGGCAGGAATTTATACAATGTGTATTAATATCAAGATTTTGTTTTGTTTTAGCTTCAAGATATTGTATTCGATGATGTATTATTCGAAAATTATATAAACCATCCGAATATCCTTGATGTAGTTAGAAATATTATTGGTCCCAACATAACAGCATGTCATTCCATGCTAGTTAATAAGCCACCAGATGCGGCCATCAGTAACTCTCGTCATCCAATGCATCAGGTAATGTATACCTCAATTAACAGTTAACAGTTTTTCTAAGCAATCAAATTATTGGTTCTCAAATTAAATTACACCGCACACTCGACCCACTTGCAAAATATATACAATTGTTGGTGCTATTAACAATGTTTAGTTTTATGCTGAGATGGATTACATTATTTAAACTTCCCTTTGCGCGGTCAACTTTGCCATGGGCCATCTTCGGGCTACGATCGACAACTTTCGAGTCACGGTGTGTCCTGCTTGTGACTTTACGGTCAGTGTGGTAAGCTGATTGCGCACGTGGCCTTGATAACGTAATAGTTATGACTGCCACTTAGTTTACCAGGGCTGTCAATTTAATTTACATGTAAGAATAAAAAAGTTACACCGATACGTTTACTCACCGACACCTGCGACATCAGACAGTTTGAGTCACTCTGCTTTGTTACAGTTACAAGTTACAAGTTGACTTATTCCAATAACAATAACAAAAACAAACAAAAATCTTTAATAGTTAATGTTTCGTATTATACAGTACACATACGTGATTCTATATATTGTATATTTACCTCTTTTCCTTATTGTTTCATGATAACGTTTTATGCGCATAATTATTTACCTAATGATATCTTGTCAAATTTCTGTTCATACACGTACCTGATTGCTCGTGAATGAGTGGTTGCGTATGCTCACTAAGTATGTGTACATATAAAAATCTGCGAAGTGACATAATCTTATACACATTAGCCGTACATAAATGGTGCCAATCCACAATAAGGAAATACACAATGTATTTCGGATCTGCTTAAGTATTGTGTTCCAGTCATTTTAATTTTTAGTATTTCACATTAATATTGTTCGGAAATTATAAAATAAAATCGATTACTTAGTTTTGAGTACTACTGTGCTTTCAAATATATTTCTGCACTGTTAATTGCAAATTGAACAACTCTGGTATTGATTAACGTTGAAATTGTTCATAAAAGCTGCATTAAATTAAAATTTTGTTTTTTTTTCGTTTACTAAACAAAGTACATATTTTTAGGATCTTCATTATTTTCCATTCAGACCAGCTGACTGTGTTGTAGGAGTATGGACAGCTATGGAACATGTTAATGAAGACAATGGTTGTCTCTATGGAATACCAGGCTCTCATAAAAGCAAATTGTACGTTCACGAATATCCAGATGTAAGATAAAATTAATAACTATATATAGCATTATTTATTTATATTTATTAATTAGGACGTCAAACATTCATGGTATCATGGTGTCCCTGGTTTGGATCATGTGCCAAAGGTTAATTTTGTGTTGGAGAAAGGAGACACTATCTTCTTCCATCCATTATTATTACATGGATCTGGACCTAACGTTACCAAGGTATGACTAACAGTAACGTTTGTATATATATACATATATATATATATATATATATATATATATATATATATATATGTATATGTATATGTATATATATATATATATATATATATATATATATATATATACCTTTATTAGACATAGTCATTACAAAAATAATGCTCTCCTTCCCCCCACTAATCCCCTCAGCCCTTGCCAATGTCCTTCCCACGACAGTCTCTTGCAGATTTTGACGCCGTTCTGCCTTCTCCTGCCCGCTCTGCTTTCACTCCCTCAAATTCGATACTAAGGTGTCGCTCCCCTTACTACACAGCACACAGGCGGTGTACAGCAGTCCCATTCACACTTGTCTGCCTCTCTCTTCTGACCAACTCTCAGCCATTCTCATTAGCCTTTTTTGTCACTCAATATCCGTCATTATCTCCCTTACCTCAGTTTAGTTCCAAAGCTTCGCCACGTTACTCCTACACCTCAACCATACTTCCTGCAGCAGTCTCTTCCACTCCAAAGACCAAATCATATTTGGGATTATGGGCAAGTGGGATAGAGTGGAAGAGCTGAAATTGAAGGAAATAATGATTGAGAGAGTAAATTGCTCTAAATATTTGGACTTTTGGTTTGACTGTGGAGGTGAATTTAGGGTGCATGTGAAGTATACGCAGGCAAAAGCGAAAATGGCAAGGGGGATAGCGAGCAGTGCTGCAGACGAATCAGATGAGCATGTGGTGGGAGTCGTGTGTGAGGGTTGTGAAGTATGAGGAAAGATTTCAGGATTTAAGCTAGGAAAGACTGGTGCAGGAGGTATGGATTAGGTGTAAGAACAGAACGGTGAGTGGATGAAGAAATGATAGAGTAAGGATGTATGAAAGAGTATGTCTGAGGTGTGGGCCGAGAAGAAGCTGAGAGAAAAGAGATTGAGGGATATTGAGTGGCAAAAAAGGCAAGTGATAAGGGCTGAGAGCTCATACAACCCTGGATACGTAGATTGGCAAGCGCAGGAGAAACTCCGGAAGTACTTAGCCAGGGGAGAGTGGAGCAGGGAGGAGAAAGTATGCAGGGTAAGAGCAAGGTGTGGGTCAGAAGAGCGATGAAGAAAAGTGTAAATGGGGTTGGGGTACACCGCGTGTGCGCTGTGTAGGAAGAGGAGCGACACGTAATGGCACCTTAGCAAAGATTATGAAGTAGTTAAAGCAGAGTGAGTCGGAGGGTCCTGAAAGCTGAATGAATGGTTAGGATAGGATGGGTAAGGCGTGAAAATCTGAAGGAGGCTGACGTGGGACACGAAATTGGTGAGGGCAGAGGGGGTCTAGTGTGTAGGGAGTAGACAGCAGCGAATATGTATTTTATGTTCATTTGAATTTTTTATTTTGTTTTTTTGTTGTTGTTTCTGCGAGAGTATTGTTTATTGGGAGAATTTTTGTAAAAGTTTTGTGCGGATATGCCAAATAAAGGTCTTTTATTATAAAGTAATGATCCCAAAATACCAACTTCAACTTCAACTGTTATATAGCGTTTCTCGTTATAGGTTTGTTTTATTACTGTTCTGTATTAATGTACACCCCATTGGAAATACAATTTTTAACAGTAGTTATTTTTTAGGGATTCAGAAAGGCTATTTCTGCGCATTACGTAAATAGTGATGTATACTTCATAGATCTTGCAGGCACTCCCCAAGAAAATATCAAAAAGGAAGTTGAATTGTGTGAGTTAAAAAAGGGAAATCCTTCCAATTATGTGGTACGTAATACTTATATAAAATACATATGATCTTCACAATCTAGGTTTCGTTTTACTATAAAAACTGATTGCATTAATATCAGTTAGCTATATAATATTTTATGAACAGAACGAAACGGCCCCCGGGTCATGCGCGTTTTGTTGTCATGTACATGTATTATATTTGATTTTATTGATATAATTATATCGTAAATTATACCCATTTGAATTGTTTGTTTGTGTTTAATACTTTATCTGTTATATTGTATAAATTTTAATGTAAACATATTAGTAGCATTATGTTAACTTAAAAAATATTTTTAGGATATATGGAAAACTAAGAGTCGACTTGTGAAAGGGAGACCAGGCAATTACCAACAAATGCGTAGCAACTTGTAATAATATAATATAATGTTTAAATTAAATATGGGACGAAATGATTGCTATACTCTTATAATCTTAACAATCTTATAATCATACTAGTTACGCATAATATTTATTTTAGAACTATAGCACCCAGTAGCCGTTTATGTATTTTATTCGAATAAAAGATAAAAATTAAAAATAGAAATTCAGCTATGGTCAGTGCATATAAGTATAGGCATTAATATATAATAGGTGACGGACGCGTCTGTTCCAAAAGAGTTGGAATGCTAATCTCTATATTGAATTAAAATGTCTCACGTATTTACAAATGATAATATGTCGTCCATATATGTTGCTCTGGGGGTTCTAATCTCCACGTCACACATGCTACATTCCACAATAATTGTTTCAATTTAGCAAGGTTTATAGGTGATAAGTAATATTCTTGGGGGCCCCAAATAAATTGTCCGAGTGAGCAATTATCATATATAGTTAAATATGCTGCAACATTATTTGTCCCAATGCCGCACGTCCAGAACGTCCCATACTCATCCAATATTTTTAGTCTTTTCGAAGAACAAAGCGTTATTGTGCCTAGGGTTTGCATTACCGATAATCGGTTATCCAGTATTAACGGTAATTATGACTACCGAATCACTGATAAATTTCGACTGCAAATGCCGGTAATTTCGGTAGTTAATTATTTCATTATTATTTAAATGGAATGTGCAAAGTATATAATTTCTTTTACTATAAACACGGGGATTCCCCTGTGTTGCTCGGCTACACTCGAGCATGCGCTGACCTTTTGTAGTTTGAGTAAGCCGGCAGACGACAGAATTTAAAAATTAAATTATTAAATATTTCTGACATTTTACTTAGTATTTACATTATTAACAATCTACAGCACAACCTTCGTGTATGGAACAGATATCTAGAAAAGTATAACATGAAAATGAATTACAACAAAACAAAAGTGATGGTTTTAGGAAACCGGAAAGAACAAATAAATATAAAGATAGAACAACAAAATAGAGCAAGTAGAACAATTCAAATACCTAGGAGTAGCACTGAAAGAAGACGGAGAATGGAAGGCGAACTTAGTAACAGAATAAACAACACAGTTAAAACATACCACGCATTGAGCAATATACTGATTAACAAAAAAGAGATCAGAAGGACAAAAAAAAATATATATATTTATATATATATATATATATATAAATACATAACATAACCTAACTGAGGCAAGAAAATTTTCTATAATTTTTTTTTCAATACTTTGATTAAAAAAATCTATTTGGATAGTTGTGCATAATTAACATGGTTAGTACAGGTGTTGCATTCAATAATTTGTCTGCGATCGTATTATAAGTGAATAAAGTAATATAGAAAACAGAGCTGAACTTTGAAAGATAACAATTTTTTATAAATAAACATTGGTAAAACGTATTGAAATTAATGACATATCGCACCTTGAGATGACAAGTGTAACTTTCAAAAAGAATTTTCAGGTTCTGATTATTGTTTTGATGATTCTTATGTATATTTTAACGCACCTATAATCGTTTTTTGCGTTTAGAATAAACCATATTATTATTTAAACAAAAATGGATAACATTATCATCATGTTCATCAGTTGGCTCCACAGCCATGGGAGCTTCGGCCGCTCGTTTCCCGAACTCCCTTGATCCGTGTTTTGAGGGGATCAGCGTCTGTTTTCCTTCGTTCTTTCTTTCATAGACCTTTGTGTGTTTTAGCCTTTTCTACAATCTTTCGTCATTCTTTTCTTTTATGTACTTTTTCTTTCCAGTTTTGTACTCCAAGTTTTTTTAGGTCTTGTTCTACATTAGCTGTCCACCTTGTCCTTGGTCTTCCTCTCCTGTTTTTCGTTGGCTTCCATTCTATCATTCCTCTTATTGTTGCATTTCTGTCTTTCCTCTGTACATGTCCAAACTATTGTATTCTCCGCGCTTTAATTTCTTTTACTATGCCTGTTCCTCCATTTTGTTCTAGTATTTCTGTGTTCATTAGTGGTATCCATTCTCCGTTTACATTTTTTGCTCTGAGGATTGCTCTCATTATTCGTCTTTCGGAGATTTTGTCCTCATGCTTCTCGTTTCTAGTGCGTATGTTACCGCTGGTTTTACCACTGTTTTATAGATTTTTATTTTGGTCCCCTTACTGCTTTTTGACTTAAATAGCTTCTTGTGTATTGCGTATGTTCTGTGCCCTGCTTGTATCCTCGATTTTATTTCCCTATTACAGTTGACTGTGCTTATTTACTTTGTATTTTATGACCTTTCTTGTGGTTTTCATGTATTTAGTTTTTTCTTTGTTTATGTGTAGTCCTGCTTCTTTCGCTGCGACTCTCAGCATTCTTCCACCTGCCACATTTTGCTCCTACTTACTATCACTATGTCTACCTGCGTATGCCATTATTTGTGTTATTTTTGTCGCTAGTTTTCCATGTTCTTTTATCATCCTTATAGCCCCTTTAGGTGTTTAGGATGGTGATTCTTCTATAGTTTCTCGAGTCTTCTTTCTCTCCTTTTTTTGTATTTGCACAATTATTCCAGTTTCCCAGGTCTCTGGCATTTCTTCCTTCCTCCATATTTTTATATGTTTTTTTTGTAGTTCTTCTCCTTCACATTTAAGCATATCTCCCGTTATCTCGTCTGTCCCTGTCGCTTTTCCGGTTTTTAGCTTCTTTATTACTTCCTTGAACTCTGCTTGAGTAGGTTCGTTTACTTCGTGTCCTTGTGTTGTGTCATTCTCTTGTTCTAGCTCCTCCTGGATTTATGTGTTCAGTGCTGCTTGGAAATTCTGTTTCCATATTTGGTTTATTTTTTTGCTGTCGTGTTCCGTGATTGATTCAGCGTTCTTTAATTACCTTGTTTTGTGCCTATTATTTTTCGTTTGTTCCTTTAACTTTTTGTAGACTTGTTTAGCATTGTTGTTTCTGTTGTTCCTCTCTAGTTCTTCTAGTTTTTCGTCGATCCATTCGTTTTTCGTTGCTTCTTTTCTTCGTAGTATGTAGTTTGCCACGTCTTCTGGTCCTCTTGTCCTTAGCCATTTCAATCTTTGTTTGCTTTTTTCTTGGGTCATTTATTTCTGCGTTGAACCATTCTTTCTTTTGGTCCCCTTTTCTTTTCCCTACTGTTTTCTCTGCTGCATTTGTTACTAGTGTTCTTAATTTGGCCCATTCCTCATTCATATCTTTTGTTTTGGTTGCTTGTGGCGCTACTTCGTTCAGTTGTTCTTGTAGTTTCTTTGTATGTTGTTCTTGTTTTAGTTTTTCTGTTTCCTATTTTGTGTGTGTTCTGATTTTGAGGTTTTCGTTTTCGTTCATTTGTCTTAATTTCACTGCTACAAGATAGTGGTCGGAGTCCGCATTAGCTCCCCTTAGCGATCTTACGTCTTATATTGTTCCTGCCCTTGTTTTCGATATCAATTTGGTTTTCCAGGGTTCCTCTTGGATGTCTCCTTTATGCTCCTTTTTATGCTTGCATTTCGTGCTACTTAGAAACATGTTCATTGGTTCCGCGTAGTTACATAGTTGTTGCCATAATTGTTGTTTATTTCGTGGATCGTTTCTTTCCCTGCCACTCCTTCGATGTATTCTTCCTTGCCTATTTGTGCGTTGAGAACTCCAAGTGTTATTAACGTGTCCTATTTTTTGGACTGTTTCGCTTATTTCTAGTAGTTTTCTGTAAAATAGTTCATTATCTTCTTCGTCCGCTTCCTCTGTTGGTTTATGATTATTATATTGTTTAGTTTGCTTTTTATTCTGATCTTTGATATCCTGCCATTGACTGCTTCAAAGTTGAGTATGTTGTTTTCTATGCTTTTGTCTACTATGAAACCTGTGCCATTTCTTCCTCTCTTCTCCTCTCCTCCATATAGGAGTATGTGATTTCCAATCATCCGTTCTCCTCTTTCTTCCCATCTTATTTCTTGTAATACTACTTGTATTAGTAAACTTGTAATACTCTGCCGCTTTTGTTTTTATCTCTTCTTGTCCTTTTCGTTGGCTGATTGAGAGAGTGAATGGCTTTAAATATTTGGGCTTTTGGTTTGACTGTGGAGGAGGGCTTAGGATGCATGTGGAGTGTATGCAGGCGAAAGCAAGAATGGCTTGGGGGATTGCGTGCTGAAAATGGGGAAGTTTGTGGGGTGGTACCCTCGTGATGGCGTGCAAGATCTGGGATGCGTGGGTAAAACATATATTGTTGTATGGAGTGGAAGTGTGGGGATTGCGTGAATGGAAGGAAATAGAAAGGGAACAAGGTTGGTTCCTGACGAATCTGCTAGGCTCGAAAGGTCGAAACCTAGGGCTGTGCTGTTGCAGGAGACAAGTCGTATGAGTATGTGGTGGGAGTCGTGTGTGAGGGTTGTGAAGTTTGAGGAAAGATTGCAGGATTTGGGCGAGGAAAGACTGGTACGGGAGGTAAGGATGAGGTGTAAGAGTAGAACAGACAGTAGATGGAGGAAGGATAGAGAAAGGATGTATGAAAGAGTGGGTATGTCTGAGGTGTGGGTAAAGGAAAAGCTGAGAGAAAGGGGTAGCCTAGGAACTGAGATAAGGGAGAGATTGAGGGATATTGAGTGGCAAGAAAGGCAACTGAGATTGGCTGAGAGCTCATATAACCCGGGCTACGTAGAGTGGCAAGTACAGGGGAAACTCCCGAGCTACTTAGCGAGGGGAGAGTGGAGCAGAGAGGACAAAGTATGCATGGCAACTAGCAGAAGAGATAAATAATAAACGGCAGTATTGGAAAAATGTTCTTGAACGAGTTGTGGCAGTCATAATTACTATGGCAGAGCGTGGTCTACCTTTCAGAGGAGATCTTCTACAATGGAAATTTCCTTGGATTATTCAAACTTATAGCTACATTTGATCCTTTTGTAGGAAGCAATATATAAAAATTTGGGAATAAAGGTCACACCTAATCTTTCTAAAACAATATGTGATGAATTCATCCAAAATAAATAAGTAAAATAATAAATACATAAAGTAAGACTTAATCCTGTATGATTTAAGAACTGCAAGGTACTTCAGTTTATCTGTAGTTTCCACTCCAAACCGGTCCCATATTGATCAACTTATTTATATTGTGAGGTATGTTTCATCAGATGATGAGCTGCCTATTGAACGTTTCTTAACTTTCCTAGAGATGGGTAGCCACACAAGGGAAAGTATGACTAAGATGGTGCATTACTACCTTACAAATTAGTGCAAAATAGATGTTGGTAAGTGTCGAGGCCAGTCATATGTTAATTCTGCCAATATGTATGCAAAATACAAGGGTATGCGAGAAATACTATTAAAGATTAACATGTATGCTAGGTATATGCCATGTGCTGGCAATTCCCTGAATTTGTTGGCAGAGCAGCAGTTGACTGTTGTTTAGATGCAGTAAACTTTTTTGGAATTGTCCAAGAAATATATAATTTATTTTCGTCATCTAATCATAAATAGGCAGTACTGTTTTCATTCTACAAAGATGATTTAAAAGTTCCAAAGTGTTTGTCAAAGACTAGATGGAAAGCGCATTCAATGGCCATAGGTGCAATACTTGATAGTTATGATGGAATAATGTCTGCATTGCATCAGCATATTGATACTGCAGAGAAAGGCGAAACAAGAAATGAAGCAATAAACATTTTGAATAAAATGAAGGAGTTTGGATTTATGGAAATGTTATATTTCTGGAGTTACTTGCTGGATGAATTTCACAAGACCAGTCAATCACTGCAAGATCCCCAAATTAGTATAGATGTATGTAGGAAATTGTATGCTTCACTTTCGGATTTTGTTAAAGGTTCCAGAGATATGCTGAAGAAAAAGTAAAGGAAACAAATACCTGATGTTGATTACAAGAAAATCATATATATAGAGAGAGAGAATCTTGACCAATCAAAACATGTGCATAGAAAGCGACCAACTACGTAGTTTATCATTTGATGTTGTTATCAGTGACTTTGCCCTGGCAAAGACAAGATAGACACTATTTAATTTAATATAATTCCTTAAATCTTATGTTTCAAGAGATTAGATAATAAGTGTGCCTTTATAAACTTTTGTTTCTTTTTACCAGAGTTTGACTTTTTAAATTTGCTAAAAATAAATAATAAATAAAAATTATTTTAAGTTAAAGATTTATTATTTCACTATATATACTTCTTAATTGTATTTTAGTTTAACCCTCTAGGTATCCAAAAAACATATTTGGCGCTGATTATCTGGACTTATAAAGGCGCCATATCTCAAATAGCTTAGGGCATTATCCAGTCTAAATCTGGCCCTGGTTAGTATGGTTGACTATAACCGGAGTGAAGATATCCATTTTCTATAATTCCGGTAGCCGCGCGGGGTCGCAACGCGGATTATGACTCTTCAGTAGTGGAGCATTAAAAAAATATTGATTTTTGGTACAATTGTTGACACATGTCTTGGCAACCATAATATAAGAGTAAAAAAAATTACGTTGATTTAGTTAGTTGTTATTGAATAAAATTTGCAAGAAAACATTTTGTAATTTTTAGCAGCCTAGCCCACGAAGATTTTTTTCAAAATTTTCATGTTTTGTTTAGAATTTAATAGTAATCATTAAACATTGTTTTTAAAGATGCGCAGGCCTTAGTTTTTTTTTAAATTAATTGTGAACCTAAACTTGTTAGTATACGGCGTGCTAAAAAATCAATAAAATCGATTAGAACCTAAGGAATGTGTTTATATTTTCTGTAATGATTAACACTTACAAGGTCAGCATATGTTGGAATAAAAAATTAAAAAATGACGCTCAATAAGTTTTTGATGGCGGTCAAAGTCAAAATTATTTAATTTTCCATCATAGTCCACGCAGTTTTTTTTCAAATTTTCACCATTTGTTGAAAACCCAATAGTGGTTACAAAATGTATTTTTTTTAGATTTATTTAGATTTTTACTGGCCTTTTACGTAGTTTGATCATTTATATAGCTGCGCGAAATTCCCATGTCCGATTGGGATTATTATTACTTATTAATCAAATCCCTACTCTAAGGATTACAATTCATTCAAAATACTTATTATACCAATAGTATTATGAGTTAAATATGTAAAAAGGCTACACCCTCGACGGTGATTCGAACCGTCGACTCTCAGTTTTATAATGACAGCAGAAGAATTAAACAAACGATAGATCGGTCGGTCTAAAAACATTAACTACGATTCTATATACAGATTTTGCGTGCAATAGAGATATTCTGGGTGCGTATGTTATGATTATATAGGGTAGTTGTGCACTACAAATTATATTGACATGAAATGTGCCTAAATTAATGACCTGAAAAGCATGCCTTACAAATAAAAAGGATCAATTAGAAATTCCCATGTCCGATTGGAATTATTATTACTTATTAATCAACTCCCTACTTTAAGGATTACAATTCATTCAAAATACTTATTATACCAATAGTATTACGAGTTAAAATATATAAAAAGGCTACACCCTCGACGGCGATTCGAACCGTTGACTCTGAGTTATATGACAGCAGAAGAATTAAACAAACGATATGTCGGTCGTTCTAAAAACATTCACTGCGATTTTATATATAATTTTCTATTCAATAGAGATATTCTGGATGCGTATGTTATGAGTATATAGTGTAATTTAGCACTACAAATTATATTGGAATGAAATGTGCCTAAATTAATTACCTCGAAGCATGCCTTACAAATAAAAAGGATCAATATTTTCCTATATAGTGAAATAGATAATGAGGAATGTTCCACCTTGTCTCTTAACAAATGGCTTTCAAATTTACAACACAATTTGAAAGCCATTTGTTAAGAGACAAGGTGGACCGCTGTACCAAGATTTTAACAGAATAAAAAATCCTGATTATGCAGTTTACACATCAATAAGGTGTTCCATAGTATTAGATGTGTCAATATAAGATGCAAGTGTCTATACAAGTTTGCCATTGTTAAAAAGAAAACTATAATGGCCAATATAAACCAAGAGTTCAACCATTTATTTTTACACAGAACAGAATATAGTTTAGAACTCTGATAGCACTTCATTTGATACTTAAGGGTGGGATTTTTTGATTAGGCAACTTGTGATGCACATGTAATACACATGCGAAATGCGTATAAGAAATACGCACCGTTCTCTTTAACTACAACATAAATTGAGTTGCAAAAATACGTATACAAAAGAATAATGTTGCACGTATTTCGTAGTCTAGGTGGGAATGTCCAAAAATTATTTTTAATATGATAAAAAAAAACATATAGTGTAAAGAATTTTACGCAACGTTTGCGAATATGACCCTTATCGACATTTAATTATATTCCAATCTTTCCAGCATTAAAAATGAAGGAGATATTTATTTGCGCAGCAATTTTTCAAATATTATAATACTTATGGATGTACAGGGCATGATTATCTTGAATTTTCGATATATGATTATTTAATATGTATGGAAGTGATTAAACTACTAGATTGCTACCTTCTATACAGTCGAATCTTTAACATGCTATAACGACAAATTTTAGTCATAAATTCTTGCAAACTAAGTTTCAATACCAAGGATGAAGTGTTTTCATTGACTTGCATAAATTGTATGCCATTCCATGGCGTAGTTTTGTCTAAAAGCTGGAAACAATTACACAAGTTTCGCCATAAGGAAAGTATAAGCTAAATCCCAGCCTTAAGGCTATTCAAGATAATCATGCCCTATACATCCATAAGTATTATAATATTTGAAAAATTGCTGCGCAAATAAATATCTCCTTCATTTTTAATGCTGGAAAGATTGGAATATAATTAAATGTCGATAAGGGTCATATTCGCAAACGTTGCGTAGAATTCTTTACACTATATGATTTTTATCATATTAAAAATTATTTTTGGACATTCCCACATAGACTACATTATTCTTTTGTATACGTATTTTTGCAACTCAATTTATGGTGTAGTTAAAGAGAACGGTGCGTATTTCTTATACGCATTTCGCCTATGTATTACATGTGCATCACAAGTTGCCTAATCAAAAAATGCCACCCTTAACATTGATGAAACTCTTAACACATTAATATTCCGTGCATCCGTTATCGAACTAGGATACAACTGTTGTAACCATAGTATTACTTTTTACATAGAATGAAACATAGTTCACACTTAACATTGATTGAACTTGGTTTAATAATTCCTCAATATGAACAACGTTTAGTCATTTTTCTGATGATTCCAAAATACATTTCTTCATATAAATTCTATACTCTGCAGTATTTATATGTATTTCTTCAAGGGACGTTTCTTTAAGAAAGGGCTCAACAAATCTAAGACAAACACATCACATTTAAATGAGTCTCTCTGAATTGGACGTGTTAATAAACATACCTCCAAATCTGTCTGAATAACTTTTCCCATACTGGAACTGTATTTCTTACAGAATTTCTGTTTGTCCTTGTGTGCTGCCCAGTGGATTTACATAGTAAAATGTTTTCTTATCAAAGTCAGCCACAAGTAAACAGCAATGGTAACCTTCAATAATGGGCCATAATAGTTTGCTTTGTAACAATGGCAAACTTGTATAGACACGTCCATCTTCTATTGACTCATCTAATACTATGGAACACCTTATTGATGTGTAAACTGCATAATCAGGATTTTTATTAAGTTCTGTTAAAATCTTGGTACAGCGGTCTACAACAAAATTTGAAAGCCATTTGTTAAGAGACAAGGTGGAACATTCCTCATTATCTATTTCACTATATAGGAAAATATTTATCCTTTTTATTTGTAAGGCATGCTTCGAGGTAATTAATTTAGGCACATTTCATTTCAATATAATTTGTAGTGCTCAATTACCCTATATAATCATAACATACGCATCCAGAATATCTCTATTGAATAGAAAATAGTATATAAAATAGCAGTCAATGTTTTTAGAACGACCGATATATCGTTTGTTTAATTCTTCTGCTGTCATAAACCTCAGAGTCAACGGTTCGAATCGCCGTCGAGGGTGTAGCCTATCCACATAATGGGCAGAGGCCGTCTATTATTGACCTAGCAATTGCTAAATCAATCAATTGTGACACAATTGATGTGATTGAGGAATTGAACTCCGACCATTATCCAATAGTGGTTCGGCTTGGTAATCAGACACTCGAGGATCGAACCCGTAAGATCCTCGACTATAGTACCACGAATTGGTTTAGGCTCGCGCTAAGCAACAAAATTAACCTGAATTCATCCATATGTAGCCGGGCATGGATTGAACACGAAATTATTAAGCTTACCGACAACATTTCGGCCACAATCGAAGAGACGATTCAAGAAAAAACCATCCGGCCTAACAAGATGCCGTTACCGGATGCGATTTTAGCTAAAATGCGGGACAGAAACAGAATCCGCAAGCTGTGGCAGCGGCGCCATAATGTTTCTGATAAATTACGGATGTCCGAACTGAACAGAGAGATACGCTCCGATATACTCGCGCATAGAAACGAGAAGTGGACAGCCACTCTCGAGAATTTGAAACCCTCGGATAATTCACTTTGGAAATTATCCAAATCCCTTAAACGTAAACGAGAGCCGATCCCTACACTAACAAATGGCAATCAGTTAATAACCACGGACGCTGAAAAAGCGGAGGCCTTGGCCTGCCACTATGAAAGCGTCCACATGCCAGAAGTAGACACACTTCCCAAGCATGCAGATATCCGATCAGCACTGGCTGATTACCTAGCAAAATCGGAGCGTACCGGATGGGAGGCGTACATTACGTCCCCAGCTGAAATCACTAAAATTATCCGACACCTGCCCGCTATTAAAGCGCCAGGGCCGGATAATATTAAAAAATCTACCGAAAAAGGCGATTGTACAATTAACATACATAGCCAACGCGATTTTCAAATTTCAACACTTTCCTGCATGCCTTAAAGTAGCTAAAGTAATACCCATCCAGAAAGCTGGCAAAGACCCACAACTGGCCTCCAGCTACAGGTCAATTAGTCTGCTAAATACCATTCCTAAACTTTTTGAGAAAATCATCCATAACAGACTGGACACCTTTGAACAGTCTCATAACATCATTAATACTGTGCAGTTCGGATTCCGTAAACATCACAACACGACTCAGCAAGTGGCACGTATCACGAATGATATTGTGACCCAATTTAATTCCGGGAAAGACACGGTTATGATGCTTCTTGATATAGAGAAAGCGTTTGATAAGGTTTGGATCGAGGGTTTGGTGTTCAAACTGTTCAAACAACGGTATCCGGCTGTCTTGATACATTTGATACATTCATATCTCTCCGATCGCAAATTCTTTGTGTCGGTAGACGCGTCGGACTCGACTATCAAGATCTGCGGCGTACCGCAAGGATCGATTTTAGGACCGAAGTTGTTTAACGTCTACGTTAATGACATACCCCAATTCGCGCAGAGTAATTTGGCACTTTATGCAGATGATACAGCCATCTATGCGCATTCATTTCATGCACAGGTGGCTGCTTCCCAAATTCAAATTCATATGAATTCTCTAGAGAGATATTACGATATTTGGAAAATCAAGCTTAACGCTGCTAAAACGGAGGCAGTAATATTCTCTAGAAAATTCTCAAACAACAAAATTTTTACTCCAATTAGAGTCAAAGGACAACCTGTCCAGATCAAAAAATCCGTTAAATATGTTGGGTTAGAATTAGACTCGAGATTAAACTTCCATGCTCACCTTAAAAACACCAAAATTAAAGCATTCGTCTCAATGCGAGCCATCTATTCTTTGTTAAAGAGCAACTCGATGTCAGTCAGTAACAAGAGACTGCTATTCACAGCAGCACTCAGGCCCATTCTGAGCTATGCCGCCCCAGTTTGGTGTGGCGTATCCAACAATTCGTTTAGAGAGCTGCAGGTATACCAAAACAAATGCCTGCGGCTTATATTAAACCGGGACCGTTATGAACGTATCACTACGCTTCATGACGATACCGGCATTTAAATGTTTCGGCAATACGTGCTGGAACAAGCCGAGCGCTTTTACTCAACTCAGTTGGGTAACGAGCTCCTCTGGGCCAGCACCAGGCTTCGCGAAAACAATATAACCGACAGTCAGAAGCATCCGCTTCCATATCAAAAACTTTCCATATACTCGAGTTTAGACGGTGATGGTTGCAATTGCCGCGGTAAGAATCGTGCACCGTTGTGCAGGATAATAGGTCAACGCTGACCCAATTTTCCCTCACCCCTTTCCTAACCAAATCTCCACACATGAATGCAAGTGTGAGAAAGTCCAGAGAAAATGCAGTATGAATGTGTGATGGACGAAAGGATCGCATGCCCGATAGAGAGTGAATGAAGGAGGAGCGCTAGGTTTAGCTGGTTTAGCTACGCGCGCGGTACACAGGCGGCCCCCACGTTTGGAACGAGTACTTTATTAAAAGCTATTTTATTTTCTCAAAAAAGATAAATGTGCGGTACTAATTTGTTCATACCGATGAACCCAATTTTGCGAGTTGCCAATGGTCCTAAATTGGCCATTGGCCCTTAGTCTGCTTTAACTTTAATATTTTTTGCCGTCCCATGTCCTGAGAGAGCTAAGCATATCGAAGGAATGTGACAATTGTAAAATCCGCTAGCAATCATAATTCAGAATTCTATTCTAAATTACCGACAGCCCGACGCATGCTTTGGAGTCCTGGTAAGCCGCAAGGCAGGAATAGGACAACTTCGGTGAAATGATGAAAAAGAGAACCTCCCGTATGTTTAAAGACAGAACGGTTTTGAATGTAATGTAATGAGGGTTTAGCCTTTTTATATATTTTAACTCGTAATGCTATTGGTATAATAAGTATTTTGAATGAATTGTAATCCTTGAAGTAGGGAGTTGATTAATAAGTAATAATAATCCCAATCGGACATGGGAATTTCTAATTGATACTTTTTTTTGTAAGGCATGCTTTCCAGGTCATTAATTTAGGCACATTTCATGTCAATATAATATGTAGTGCACAACGACCCTTAAATAATCATAACATACGCACCCAGAATATCTCTATTGCATACAAAAACTGTATATAGAATCGTAGTCAATGTTTTTATACCGACCGATCTATCGTTTGTTTAATTCTTCTGCTGTCGTTATAAAACTGACAGTCGACGGTTCGAATCACCGTCGAGAGTGTAGCCTTTTTACATATTGTAACTCATAATACTATTGGTATAATAAGTATTTTGAATGAATTGTAATCCTTAGAGTAGGAAGTTGATTAATAAGTAATAATAATCCCAATCGGACATGGCAATTTCGCGCAGCTATATAAATGATCAAACTACGTAAAAGGCTAGTAAAAATATATAAAAGTGGATCCGTGTCGATCTAAAAAAATACATTTTGTAACCACTATTGGGTTTTCAACAAATGGTGAAAATTTGAAAAAAACTGCGTGGGCTATGATGGAAAATTAAATAATTTTTACTTTGACCGCCATCAAAAACTTATTGAGCGTCATTTTTGGATTTTTGATTTTACCCCATGTTGACCTAATGTATTATAAATAATTTACAATAATTTAAATAAAAATAATATTGCTAAATTATTCGTAATTCCTTCAGCAACAAAGTGAAACCATAGATTTCGGGTCAACTTTGGCAGCTTCTAAAAAATACTTGCTATCATTTTTTACAATAGGACTTTTTAGAAACCACTAAAACTATGTTTTAGCAACAATATGGTTTAATTCAAACAAAGGTTTGTATTCAAATGCACCTGTAATTAACCATCAAGCTATATGGTTTAATTAATTAAAAATCGATATTAAAAAAAATTGTATCCCCGCGTATCTAAAAAAATTCTTCTTGTAATCACTATTGGGTTAGCAACAAATAGTGAAAATTTGAAAAAATATCTCCGTGGGTTAGCATGGAAAATTGAATCATTTTGACTTTCACTGCCGCCAAAAAATAGTAGGGCGTAATTTTTTAATATTTTATTCCAACATCTGCTGACCTTGTAAGTGTTATTCATTACAGAAAATATAAACACATTCCTTAGGTTTTAATCGATTTTATTGATTTTTTAGCTCGCCGTATACTAACAAGTTTAGGTTCAAAATTAATTTAAAAAAAAAACTAAGGCCTGCGCATCTTTAAAAAAATATGTTTAATGATTACTATTAAATTCTAAACAAAACATGAAAATTTTGAAAAAAATCTTCGTGGGCTAGGCTGCTAAAAATTACAAAATGTTTTCTTGCAAATTTTATTCAATAACAACTAACTAAATCAACTTAATTTTTTTTACTCTTATATTATGGTTACCAAGACATGTGTAAACAATTGTACCAAAAATCAATTTTTTTTAATGCTCCACTACTGGAGAATCATAATCCGCGTTGCGACCCCGCGCGGCCGCCGGAATTATAGAAAACTAACGGTTATTACGCGTCAGTATACTAGAGGACGTAGAAGTTGCATAAGCACTATGTAGACAGTCTGACCCGCGTTGTAGCCGCGGGATTTTTGTCAATAGTTTGTTCACATTGACTTCATTTTGGAATTATACTAGTATAACAATAGAACTATTAAACTCTATTGTTTTATTTATTTAAATTTGTAATACACTATTTTATTTTATTAATATAGCATATATCGCATTACAACAGATTGCAAGTTCTGCTAACGTTCCCGCCCATTCTTGACGTAATTTATTTTTGCCTAAAATCCATGCCCAGTCGCTATGTACCTTCAATTTACCGCCTAATAATATCTCTGCCAGGTCTCATATTGATAACGCATTTGTTATTGTTACCGTCGTCGGATTGGCCGAGAGCAGCTTCCACGTTCTCTATGTACTTGATTTCGCTTGGCCAAAAACATATATAGGCGGCTATAATAAAATGGGCTAGTTTCGGTTACAAATTATAATATTAATATCTCTAGAGATAATATTCCATCTAATATTGTGTGTATTATTCCATACAATATAAATAGGCGTGCATATGGCTTCAACAAAATTATGTAATACAAGTGGTAACAAGTAGATAATATAGAAGTTCGTTTTCTCTCTCATACCTCCCCTATTTGTTTTATGAAAGTTTGTGTATCTGGAAGAATTGTTCATTTTCTTAATTTTTGTTTTTCCGCGAACAAATAAACGTTTAGAAGTTACAAACTTTATAAACTTCGGTAATTACCTGCTTTGAGTCCTTTATAATTTAATGGGTAATGTTAGAGTTTCTGATACAGTTGTAAAATCAACATGTTACCAGTACAATATAAATTATTGGTTTATTTAACCATGTGTGGTTTAAATCCATACAAAGAGGGTGTGATACCAACAATATTATATGTAAACACTCTTCTACATCAGATAATTCTGGTAATTCTAAATTTTCTAGAATTATTTCTTAACTGGACCGGAATTGAAAGCATTTCAAACGTTTACTTCTTACCAATATCAGTGCTGGTATGTAAATTTATGGTATTTATTAATTATACGTCATACGGCTTTTTTCCTTGTTTAGTAATGGTATATATTTATCTAGACATTTTTCGAGGGATAGTTACATTATTTTATCATATGTATAGAGGTGCCGTTCATCTCTTACTGAGTATTGTGGAGCGAAGGTTCAAGCTCCTTTACGGGCGAATTTTCGCGAATCATTATTCATAGTTTAGAAGTTTTCTGTGAAGTTAATAGATTAAATACATGGAGGTTAAACTGTCCAAATGTGTCCCTTTAAGAGGGATTAAAATAGAAGTTTTTTTAATTAAAAAAGCTGGAAGATTCTTGTTAAATTGTTATGACAATTTCTAAGTTTTACTGTTTCATTTTTAATACAAAATGCGATTACAATCCTGTATCCATAATATGTTATGTAAAACGGAAAAGCGGAAATTTGTGTGTAAGGACCACATTGGACCATATTTGATATACAAATTTATTTCCGATTATTATTAAAATGATTTTTCTTAAAAATAAAAAAATATATTTGCAAATATGATTTTAAGGTAAATTTTGTATGAATTATTTTGTATCATGTCCTGGTTTGAATTTTATAAAACGTTGAAAGTTTTTTTGAAGCACAATTTTCAATTCACAAATGATTTAAAATATTGTAATTTTTGCTTTAATTTTGATACAGTCGTGCCCCGAACGAATATTTATCGATCATACGAAGTATATGTCAATTTTAAGACTATCGTTGGAAAATCTCAGTGCCGTCGCCCTTCCGTTGTATGTGACACATTTTGGTAGCACGTTACGAAAAAAAAACACATACACATATTTTACATCCAAATTTCATATTTCGCTATTTTGTAAGTTAGTCCACGAATGTTTAATGAAAACGACTTAAGGAAAACCTGATCCTATGGAGGAATGCATTATCAAGCAGAATTATGCGAATGATACTAGCAAGAGAAAGATTATGGTCTGGTCATGGGTCAAGAAAACACACAAGCATAGACGAATAAAATAAGTTGATACATTTAAATATCTGGGTGTTATGGCTAGATAGGAAAGGGAATATGGAAATTGAAATAAACGAAAGAGTAACTAAATGCAGCACAATTGTACCATAGTATAAGCAAGGCATTCATATGCAAAAAAGAAATAAGCAGGAAAACTTAAAGGACAGTATACAAATCATATTCTGATCAATACATATAGCAGCGAGAGGTGGGTATTAACAAATGCAATGGAAAGTAAAAGCCAGGATATCGACATGAAGTACCATAGAAAAGTGACTGAGTAAGACATCAGAAATGATATCATAAAGAGATTAATCTATAATCCGCAGGATTAAGAAAAAACAGTTAAAATGTTTCCGACATATAACAAGAATGATTAAGGGAAGACCAGACAACATATGTTGGAGTCAAGAGTACATCGAAGCAAATTTAGAGGAAGCCATAGGAAAACATGGCTAATGTCTATTTTACAGAAGCGGGAGACAACATGGCCGGCAGCGTCGAAGCTGGCAAGAAGCAAGGAAAAATGGACAAAATTTGTACATGATTTATAAATAATTTAAAATATATGCTTATGCTTATGTCGTCTAATTGGTGTATATGTGTATAAGAGTACAAGAAGGATATTTTTCTTTCTTTTTATTATGCCGTTCTTATGTGCATGATTATTTTGTGCTTACGATATTTTTCAATTTTCCCAGTACAATAATTATCATTATGGACCTTTATTGACATAAATCATTTCACACAAATCTCACCATTTTTCTACCTAAAGGCAACTCCATATTAAAAGATAAACTGAAGAAAGACCTTTATTAGGCATAGCAAACGCCAAAAGCCAGCTTCAACATTACATTTAATTTGAATTAAATACACTCCTCCCACTATTCCGTTTCCCATCCTCTCTTTACTACACACTCACCTTTCTGCAATCCCCTACCTACTCTGCTGTCACCTCACATTCGTTGCCAAGGATACGTGGTGGTGTGTCGCTCCCCTTACTACACAGGGCCTCTCTTTTTTGACCCGTACCTCGCTCTTGTACACTTGGTACAGTAGCTGGGTGGTTTTCCCCGCACTTGCCACTCCACATATCCAGGGTTGAACGAGGTCTCAGCCATTCTCACCTGCTATTCTTTTCCTTTCTACTCAATATCCCTCATTCTCTTCCCTACCTCAGTTCCTAGGTTTCCCCTTTCTCGTAGCTTTTCCTCTACCCACGCATCAGAGATACATTCTTTCATACATTCATCTACATCCATTCTAAGTCCTACTCCTACACTTTATCTACACCTTCCGCACGATGCTCTCTTCACCTAACTTCTCAAAAAAATACTGGCTCATCGGATTGGTCTCCTGATCTTTCGAGTCGTAGCAAATTCTTCAGGAACCATCCTTGCTCCCTTGTTATTATATCCCACTCTCGCAATCCCCACACTTTCACTCCATACACCAATATTGGTTTCATACAATGCATCCCAGAATTTATACATTGCGTTGTTACGTTCCCATTGTCTCTTTGCTATTCCTGAAGGCATTCTCGCTTTTGTTTGCGCATACTCATCATTTTACCCTTCCATTTTATCTGTTCCACTCTACCCATCTTACCCCTAATCCTAAACATCATCCATTTGGTCTTTTGCACATTCACAACTGTACTGTATTACAGCCTTTTCGATTGTGGACTGTGGATTTTTTGAAGTAAACGCTGGTTTTACATGCCACACTTTATTATATAGCGAGGGACATGTTCCATCTGCTTTATATCTATTTGTCACCCTTAAGTGTATATGATGCTTGGGAGAAGAGGGCGCATAATATCGTCTAGACGAGTACTAATTAAACACTTAAGTTACCCACAAATGAGTTACCTGATGATCCTTGCTTTTAGTTGCCCCATCATGGAGTGTTAAATTTTAAATAGATTGTCCAAAAAAGTAGAGTAGTCTTTGACGGTTCTGCTAAATCTACTTCTGGAGTATCAATTACTGAAGTCCAGGTCATAGCGACAGCATCCAGAATAACATATACATAAAAACAGAAAAATCAAACGTGATAGTTATGCGTAATTCTTTCAGACATATCTCAGATTTTTGATCCGTTAGGTCTATTATCTCCACGTGTGATTGGAGTCAATAATGTTGCAAAAATTATGGTTGTTGAAGCCATTTTGGGGTAATAAAATTCCATATGAATGAGTGGAATGAGTATAGATTCACGTTAAATATTTTTAATAATTTGGTCGCAGGTGGCGAGGGTAGATCTCCGTGGATTTGCAGATGCTTCTCAGCAAGCATACGGAGCTTGTATTTATTTGCGAAGTATTAGTACAACGGGAATTATTAATGTTAATTTATTATGTTCAAAGACAAGAGTTGCTCCTATAAAAGCTATGACTTTGATTCTATCGGAATTATCAGCTAAAATTCCAACATCAATAAAATTAGATTTAGATTGTTGTATGCATTGGTCTGATTCTTCCATTGCCTTGCACTGGACAAATACATACTTATTACAAGTATTTATTGGGAATAAAAAGATAGTCTGCAAATCGTTGGTGGAAACTTTGTTGGTGCGAATGCAAAACTTAAAAATGTATCTAAATTTCTAATAAAAAATAAGAATAAGATTGAAGTAGCTAGCTGATGTTTTTGCGCACAGCAATTTCTTTGGAAACCAATGTTGTTCTCTTTCAATTATTTTACATTATCTCATTACTTCAATTTCAATCTCGATTTAATCATTTTACTGTGATGAGTTATAACATCGATAATGAAAACGCAAATAGTAGTCTGTCATGTCAGAAGACGACTCCATATCAACCAGAGCCAATAATGGCTAACGAAACCGATTTTCCAAATAATCTGCTGTTCCAGGAGGATACTCAACGTTCAAAAAACGAACAAATCCTGTACCACGCTTGGATAACAGCTGATAGTGAAAAAAACCAACTAATTGCAGCAATACAACAACTGCAAATCCAAAACAAAGACCTTCAAGTTAGACTTTCACGTATCGAAGCAACTACAACAATAAGCAATGAAGAAGCTACAAATATAAAATATTATACTGATGAGGAAGAACTTGCACAGGAAACAGAATGGATTCGTGCGAAAGACCGTAAGAATAAAAAGCGTAAAGCAAATGAAATAACTAAAACGCCACCGAATAATGCACAACATGCACAAGAAACGGAAACCAATCCACCTACAGCAGTAAGGCAGAATAGCAGAATAGTAGCTAATATGCAAAAAACACATGCCCCACCACCAATAATAGTAGATAACATTGATAATTACGAAAACCTATTCACGTTGATGAACCAACACATAAAAGGTAAATTCACAACTAGAATAACAGGTGACAAAATAGTTAAAGTAAATGCAGCAGATGCAGCTAGCTACAGGACTGCAATTAAAATATTGAATGATAATAAAGCCAGTTACCACACATATGAAGACAAGCAAACCAGAGAAATAAGAGTGATGGTTAAAAAGTTACACCACACATGCCAACCCCAAAATATCATAGCAGATCTAAAAGCGCAGGGACTTAATGCCACTAATGCATCAAACAAGCTGAGATGGAGAACCAAGGAACCAGTAAATATGTTTATGCTTTCTTTCCATCCGCAAACGGACATAAACAAAATTTACGAGATTAAAAATATTATGAACTCTGAAGTCATAATCGAGCCAATTAGAAATACAAAACTAGTCCCGCAATGTAAAAAATGCCAGGCATATGGACACACTCAACGTTATTGTGCAAAAGAGTCCAGATGTGTCAAATGTGCAGGTAAACACCCCACAATAGAGTGCAAAAAATCAATAGATACCCAACCGAAATGCATACATTGTGGCCAACCACACCCAGCAAACTACCGTGGCTGCATAGTCGCCAAAGAACTACAAAAGATCAAGGATAAAAACTTAAAACCAAAACCAGTAAGAAGTAAAATTGTTCAGCCTGAACCCGAGAACGACCAGCAGTGCCATGTAGAGAGGACACAGCCTGCAACACTAATGTATAGCCATGTAGCAGCTAGAGGTACATCAGCCCCAGAAAACACTCCCAATCCAGATATAACAACTATCTTTGGGCAAGTAATGACTATGCTCAGCAAACTCGATGAGCGCTTAAACCGCCTTGAATGGTCTCAGAGAGTACCGCATAGTACAAGAAATGCCTAAATCTCTAAAGATAATGGAGTGGAATGCAAACGGACTACAGCAGCACCAACAAGAATTGCAAGTCTTACTAGTTACACAAAAAATAGATGTATGCTTAATATCTGAAACGCATCTGACTAAACAATCCTACATTAAATTCAAATATTACGAAATCTACCACACAGTGCACCCAAATAACACAGCCCGTGGAGGTAGTGCTGTAATCATACGAAACAACCTTAAACACTATGAGGAAAACAAATATGTATCGCACGAAATCCAAGCTACATCCGTTACAATCTACACCAAAAATCAACCGTTAACAGTCACAGCACTATATTGTCCACCGCGACATCAAATTCATGCAGACAAATATACTGACCTACTTGAAAAACAAAGCAATAGGTTCATCATAGGTGGCGATTTCAACGCAAAGCACACCTATTGGGGTTCTAGACTAACTACATCAAAAGGCCGAGAGCTGTACACAGCTGCACTAAATCATGGATGTGACTTCGTCTCGACTGGCAAACCAACGTACTGGCCAACAGATCCGCAAAAAATACCTGATCTGATTGATTTCTTTATTATCAAGAACGTGTCAAAGAATTTTCTTCAAGTAGAAGAAGGACATGACCTAAACTCAGACCACTCACCAATATATCTGACACTTAGCGAAAACATTATAGTTAAAGACCAAAATCCAATACTTGTCAATAAACATACTGACTGGGAATATTTCAGTATACGTCTTGTAAGCTATATAAATCTTTCGGTCCCTATAAAAACAATTGACCAATTGGAAGAGGAAATTTGGGGATTTACTACTGCTATACAAAATGCTGCATGGGAGAGCACACCGGTAATCAATCGCAAACTAAAAGGTCTCAACTATCCAAGAGAAATCAAGGATCTGCTGGCTGAAAAAAGAAAACTGCGACGTAAGTGGCACCAAACAAGGCGTCCGCAGGACAAAACCAATCTCAATCGCGCCACACAACAACTGCGCTACGAAATCAAAGAACTTAAAAACGAGACAATTAACAAGTTCCTAATGGATCTAACTGATGAAAAAAGTACAGAATACTCGCTCTGGAAAGCCACGAAGTATATGAAAAGACCAAAGACGCATTCACCACCCATTCGGAAAACAAATGGAAGCTGGGCTAGAAGCAACCAAGAAAAAGCAGATCTTTTTTCTGCACACCTAGCAGACAGGTTCCAACCATATGATGGCCAGAATAACTTAGATCCTAAACCATCAGAAGACCAAGAAGATGAAAATATCCCACTAATCACCCCAAAGGAATTATTGAATGAAATAACACTGAATCTCAACACCAAGAAAGCTCCAGGTTATGACCTAATTACCGGAGAGATACTAAAAAGACTTCCACGCAAAGCCTTAGTCAAACTAACAACATTGATTAATGCTTCGTTCAGGCTTAAACATGTCCCGTGCACTTGGAAAGTCGCAGAAGTAATCATGTTGCCCAAACCTGGTAAAGACCATAACGAAGTATCATCGTATCGACCCATATCACTCCTACCAGTACTATCTAAACTATTCGAAAAATTGCTCTTAAAACGACTAAAGCCAATTATTGAACAAAAGAATATTATACCGACTCATCAGTTCGGATTTAGAAACAAACACTCAACAATCGACCAAATCCATAGGATCACACAAATTATAGAGAAAGCTATAGAGGAAAGAAATATATGCTCCGCTGTCTTCTTAGATGTGGCCCAGGCATTCGACCGAGTGTGGCACGAAGGATTGCTCCACAAGCTCATATCAATCCTCCCAAGGCAATACTACCAGATATTAGAATCCTATCTAACTGAAAGGCACTTCAGAGTTAGACATGACGATACCTACTCGGAATTAAGGCAAATAAAAGCAGGTGTACCGCAAGGAAGTGTGCTGGGACCGATTCTTTACCTCATATATATTCACGACATGCCGTCAACAAGCCAAACTACAACCGCCACTTTCGCGGATGATACTGCTATTCTTGCAGTAGGGAAGAACACTCTAGAATCAACAGCAAAACTGCAGGTAGCAGTCAGTAAAGTCGCCACCTGGTCAAATAAATGGCGCATCAAGTTAAATGAAGAAAAATCGGTACATGTCGACTTCACAACAAAGACTAAGGTCAGCCACTGCAATGTAATCATTAATGGGACTCCAATTCCATATTCCAATAAAGCAAAGTATCTTGGCATGACACTGGATGCCAAAATGCGATGGAAAGAACATGTTAAAATAAAACGCGAAGCACTAAACATAAAGCTAAGGAAAATGTACTGGCTGATAGGCAGAAGATTCGAACTATCTACACACAACAAATTAGTACTCTACAAACAAATTCTCCGACCAGTTTGGTCGTACGGAATACAACTCTGGGGCTGTGCCAAGCACAGCATCATAAATATAATCCAAAGATTCCAAAATAAAGTCCTAAGAATGATAGTAAATGCACCATGGTACATCAGAAACCAGGACCTACATCGCGACCTGGAGATGGAAATGGTATCAGATGTCATTAAGAAAATTGCAGTTCTACATCAAGAACGACTCAGACAGCACGCCAATGAGGAAGCGTCCAGGCTTCTTAACGTCGCGGGTATGGCACGGCGACTAAAACGCACCAAGCCACATGATTTAGTCACCCAAAACTAACTAGGCCAGCTAATGGGCGTCGCCTAGCTGAATATATATATATATATTCATTTATTATTATATTAAGTCAAATTAAAACTAATCATTAGCTATATTAGCTAGTTGTAGTGTAAATGTTATGTAAATAGCATTAATAAAAAAAAAAAAATCTCATTACTTCAACTCTACACAACATAACAGACATAAACATCCTATAACCTAACTAAGTTAGTTTTATACGTCCCCCAAGATTCTCACACTTTCAACGCCAATTTTTAACTCACATATTAAAAACAATTAAATTTCTTCATTACCCTGCCCCTCCTCTTCAATTCCTCCACATCTTTCTTTATTACTAAATAGCATCCACTTCGTGTTTCTACGTTCACAATCAGTCATCGGCTGTACCTATCCAACCATTTACCATATCTTGCTCACGTTTAGATATCATCACTACAACATTCCCCAACATTCTTCATTCCTCCATCTCATTCATATAAGACGTTCATTCTATTTTCTCTGTATATTTCCACATTCACTCTTACTTTTTCCCATGTGTCCTTGTATACCTACCTACTCTTCCCAACCATTCAGTCATAGAGGTACCCAACTTCTTCGAATGCACTAGAAGTTTTCCCATGAGAACCGAATCTACGCCAATATCAATAAAAAACTACCGATTACATTTTCTCTCCTTTCTACAGCACTCTATTTAACACTCTGAATCTTTAGCGAGACTCTATTCTTGCTAAAGGTTTCCTCACGGGTCCCTCTACTATTAATATAATTCTAATTTCCTTTTCATCCTCAAATCTATTATTTACTATAGTCATTTCAATTCCCGTATCATCGGCATAGTGCCTGTATACTTCTCCACTTTCGACATATGTTCTCCTTTATAGACTTATGACCATGATTTTCACACAGCAGTCATTCGGTATGTCCTCTTTTCCACCCCACATTTGATTTTTACTTTACAGAGTTTAGTTCTGCTATCCACTGGTAGCCTTTTATATGCCGCTGTCCATCTATCTATAGTCCATCTGCCGCCTTCCATTAGTTGACTAATGACACTTTCCAGCGCAACCATCAAGATATATTCTTCCCTGCTCTATACTTGGCACCCGATTCTACATCCGTGCCCCGCACCAGTTAACTAACTTAGATATCCTATTTCAGTAGGCCGATATCGATTTTCGGTTTCTCCTTTCCTTCCTACAGTACATGTCCTTTAATGACCTGCACCCCCTGGTCTCTTAACAACTCTTTGTTACTCTTCTGGCTTCCTGTACAAATCTTTGTTTGTTTCTGTAACATTTCTTTCCATTCCACCGCTTCCTCTAGTGTTTTCTTCCTTGTCCTCCCTGCTACAATTTTTCTTTACATCTCATACTTCATGTCCATATCATTCCACCCAAATCTCAGTTTTATATCCCTCTCTACTACTTTCTTGTTTTCCTCTTATCTAATGCAAGTCTTTTTCCCTCCCAACCTTCTGTACCATTACTGAATACCGTCGCTATTCACGACCATGTACTATGACCATCTGCTCTCACGCGCAATGCGACAATCACCTCTAATCACCATATCCATCCTCTCCCCTTCCATTTTGGTCCCACCAGTTACCCCGTCAATCTTTCACATCCCATTACTAGCCGTTCCGTACATTCTCGTCTCGGCCAAGACCTTATTACTTGACAAATTCTTCACCTAACTTTTCTACACTCGTCTTATTACTTCTTCACTAGCCCTACTACATTGTAAAATCTTATTCTGCCTACTCTTGCTTTTCGCGCCTCTGAAATCGACCCCAGAATTCCTTTTTTGATAGCAATTCCAGCCATAACCACCGGTCATCCTTATCAACTCTTATTTTTTTAATATCCCACCTACATCCACAATTTGCCTCTCTTCTTTAGCCCTTTCTCTTAATTTAATATGCACTTGCATTTCTTCTATTGTGATATTGTCATTTCAATTAGCCATCATATTTCTTCCCAGCTAACCAAATCCAGCAAGGCTCTATCCGCATTATCCTCCAACTCTATTTCCCTTCTCACATGAATTTATTTTCACACTCTCCAACTGCGCTATTTTTCTTTATTAATCCCGGTCACGACTACTCTATTTTGTCTTTTCTTCTCTCCTTTACCTTTTGGATATTACCGCGTTTGAAATATACTTTTGAGATTTGGAATATTTGTTATTATAACATGAGTAATCGGGAATGTAGTTTTGTAATAAATCATCAATCAACTTGACATTTCCAAAATTGATGCTCTTTACACAATAATAACAAACCATTTTGTTAGTGTAATTTATAGCTCTATGATAAAACTCTTGGCAATTTGATCATCTTGGAATAATATCTTTGTATATTGGGTGTATTGTGCATCTATCATGTGATTTGTTTTATGTTGTATTATTTTTTTAACGTTTTCTTGTATGAAATAATTCTGATTAATAATTCGGTTTTCAATTCCATTTGCGATTTTGTCTGTGATAAAATATTACTTTAATTTTGGAATGTTTTCACTTTTATTTCATTTTATCATCCCATGGATTTTCCGCTGGATAGGAGGGAAGCTGGGTCTGGGATTCTCGCGCCCCGAAACTCCGAGACGAACTGCGTCACTGAGCTGTTGCATTCGTTATATGATTTTAATCATCGTCTGTTTTCTTTTGTTCGTTCGTTCGTTACAGTATCTAATAGATAGATATATTATTTCTACTTTTAACTTTTCTATATTAGTGTTCATGGTCGAATCTATAATTTTCGTTAATTATGTTGTACTCAGGTTGCTGCTTAGGTGACGATTTGTATTCATGTTGAATTTTAAAGTATAATAGAAACTTTAGATGGCTCATTTTAATTTATGATACGTATGATAAAATAATGTGCACTATCACTTTTTTCTTTAAAATTAATAGCACAAGCATGACAGAGTAGCCACTGTGCACTGCCGGTATTAAATTGTGATAATTGAGTGTTATAGATTGTCTTACATGAGATTCCAATCATTCCAATTCCAATCATTCCATGGTTACATATAACTTTCTGAAAGACTGCACTTCTAAAAAAGCATTATTATTATTATTGAGAAATGTGTTGCTTATTAATTTTATTGGCTACTTCCATCCCCATTATTTGACTACTACCATTTCTAATCTTATGACATTAGATTTTAGCAAAATCTGCCAATATGGTTATCAACAGAACTACATTTGTAACAATGTTTGATATAATGGATGGTTTCTGGGCAACCCATTTTTTAGGTGATGAGATTGAGAAGAAGATTTTAAACTTGCATAGGATATCTACCTTTTTTGTATACAGTTATATAGGCTCTATAATGGCCAGTGTTGTAATCTTCACAGTCATGCCTTTGATGGAGAGGGATTTGATTTATACTGGATATAAAATATGTGATATAAAAGAAAATCCCTGTTATCTATTGCTCTATTCATGGCATTGGTATTTAATGGCATTTGTTTCACTACCATCTTCCATGACGTTTGATTGTTGTTTTATTTGTTTTGTTGGAAGGGGGTATAGTGCAATAGAACTTGTTAAGTATTCTCTTCATGTGTTGATAAAAGTACCTACCAATTCTAAGGAACGAATCATTCTGGATGAGAATATTGGCAAGATTATACAACAACATGAGCTGATTTTAAGGTATGTCGTCAAATATTTTGAAACTTAGCACTGTAAAATGTTTAGCAATTATAGGGAGATCCTATTCTAAAATAGTAAATATATATAAATATATAAAAAAAACAGTTTTTAATTAACTGCGAAAAAAAAGACTCGTTTACATCTGACACTTCTATCTGGACATAACTATTTGGTGTTGGATACCAATACCTATTTATTGCTGGTTTTTTTCCACTTGGAACGACTATATTTTTGTTATTACTATTAATATTTTACGACTAATGATAACTTGTTAAAAGAAGACGGCTACTCAACTACTGCGATGTGTGTCGTGCAACTTGAAACAAAAAGAATTATATACTGCTTACATCTAGTGGTATAGATATATCGACAATTATTACTGAATATTGAAATATATCTCAGACAAATATTCCTCAGCTTTTACTTTAATATACCCGCATGCCTGCCTTAACTATCATGTAAGTGTCCGGAGTAAACGAGCAAGACTTTATTGTAAAACCGTTGTATAATTGAATACTCTTTATAATATTAATGGGGTGCAGAAAGCCAAAAAAGATATCGTTATGAAATATATTGAATTTTGTTACATATAACTGTGTGTAAAAACGGTGTAAAAAACAACTATAATAATTGTTCGCAGTTATAATGAATCCTAACTCGTTCCTCCGTCCTATAGCGGTGGGTAGGTAGGTTTTGAAGTGAGATGAAACTAGACAGGTGAAATCATTCAAACTTTACAAACATTACAACTCCTTGGCATTAGCGAATCTGGACTGCTAGTTCTTATGACAATATTGTCCACAAACTCATTAAAACCATTTGTATATAGTTTGGTGCTTCATCTTCGCAAGTTGTATGTTGACATGTTAGTTTCTGTTATCTAACGGGAATTAGTGCTGTATCATTTCCAAAATTAGGGGCTTAGGGATTAGCATTCGGCTGCATTTGTTATTCATACTTGTTGAGTAATAAAATGTCGTATCGCTTTCCACATCGTCGTGATTGTCGAATTACCAGAAAAATCGAATTCTATCCTATTTTCATTGCTATATGGAAGTAAGTAGATTAGATTAAGAATGGCCTTCAAGGACCTACACCGTATCTTAGTCAGGACAGAGCTCAAAGAAGTCCTTTAAGTTTTATAGCTACTATTACTGCCTGAAACTGTGGAGAACTTGCCCAGACTTATTGAAATATTTGTCTTCGGGTTGACGCTGCAGATACCAGCTCCTGTTCCATCCGCTGTTTTTGAGCCGTCTGTGAACCATGTGAAAGCTACTTTGGTGGGCGGGCCATTTGACCAGGCCCCTCTTCCATATATTACTACATACTTACGCTACATACGTACTTCTTACTTAAGTTGTATTTAATTGTTATGCTGTCTATGCAGCTCTAGGTAGTTTGCCCCGTGTAGTTTGCTTATGAGGGTTTGGCCTTAAAATAATCTATGGCCTACAGATCTTGCCCCTTTTCAATGCAGTAGTGTAGTGGTCGTAGGTCCAGCAGGACTTCCGTTGCGACAGTAGTTGTTGTTTTCATGTTGTTCCCAGGCAGGCAAGCCTTTGGGTGCTGCTCAGGAGCCTGGCCCGTTTTGTTTGCTTAGACTCGGGCCAATATACTACGGAGCCATATGATAACATGAGTCTTACTGGATCTGGATAGTTCTGGATAGTTGGCTGGAGGGTAGCATAGCTACAGACACTTAGGCCTCAAAATGGGCCCATTGTGAAACCTCCCTTTAAGGTTGCTCACTCGTCCCTCCAGTCAATTTTGCGTGCAAGCTGCAAAACTCTGGCGGGTGAGGAGCTGCCAATGTTGACCATACTAGGCCAGCACTCCCCTAGTATTAGATGCCTGGTGTTTACTAGAGCTGGCCAGAGGCATATTACATGCTCTGCTGTTTCTAGTTCTTCATTGCACCCACTACATAACGGGCTGTTCACCAGACCCATCGTGTGTAGGTGTTTGTTTAGCCGGCAGTGGCCGGTTAGGATGTTAGTCAATAATTTCAGATTAGTTCTAGATAAGTTGAGGCGGGCCGTGGCTGCAATTTTACAAGGTTGCCTAATTGCTACCTTTGATTGTTTGCAGCCCGGCGTTTCTCGCCATCTTACCTTGTGTGGAGCATGTGTCCTATGCTCTATTATTTTTTTCAGAGTACCTGCAGAAAGTATTTCATCCTCTAGGGTTGTTAGAGGATGTGAGGATCCCTTCCTGGCAAGTTCATCTGCTATTTCGTTCCCCTTAATGCCACTAGTTCTACTTTGTTATATTTAGCTAGATCCTCCAGGCTGTGTAGACATGAATATAACTCTTTCGACACAAATGTGTTGGCATTTAGTGCATTTAGAGCTGCTTTGCTGTCGGTGAAAATTTGGATATGTTTATCCTTAATATTCCGTTCAGCTAAAATTTGAACACATTTTAGTATTCCTGTTAATTCCGCTTGGAAGACTGTCGTGAGTCTTCCAAGTGGTGCACTTATCTTGAGATCGAGTTCTGGTGAGAATATTCCATAGCCAGCTCTCGTCTTAGTTTTGGATCCATCAGTATACATGCTTATGCTGGCGCCTTGTGTGATACCATCCATTGTGATGATGGTCTGAAAGTGTTTGACAAAACTGTATTTGGGTAGAATTCTGTCGGACTTACCTTCTATGAGGGGGTCTAGTTTGATAGCTTCACTCAGTATGCTCCTGTGTCCAATGATTCTACCTTTATCATGCCACAGGTTGAGTGAAGATAGCCTTAATGCTTTTTTTACTGCAGTCTCCCTTATAAGAAGGTCGAGTGGTTGTAGACATAACAGTGCTTCAAGAGCTGCTGTGGGCGTTGTTCTCATAGCGCCGGTGATGGCCAGACACGCCATCCGCTGGACGTGTGATAGCTTTGAGATTGTTGTAACTTGTTTGGTTTTCGACCACCAGACTATTGCACCATATGCGATAGTTGGTCTTATGATCGCGGTATATATCCATTGGGTGATCTTGGGAGACAGGCCCCATGTTTTACCAACCGCCCTGCGGCATTGCCAGAATGAGATGCAAGCTTTTTGCAGCTTGGATGTTATATGCTCATTCCAGTTCAGTTTTGTATCCATGATTAATCCTAGATATTTTACTTTATCTGTGAGAGTCAGAGGGACCTTAAAAAGAGTTGGCATGTTCATGAGCTCGAGTTTCCTCTTCCTCGTAAACAATATCAGCTCTGTCTTTTTTGGGTTAACTGTTAGCGAATGGCTATCGCACCAGTTCTCAACAATCTGTAGGACACTCTGCATGAGATTACAGAGTACACCTTCAAAACTGCCATTTATCATGATCACTATGTCGTCAGCATAGCCAACGGCATAGTATCCTGAGTTGTTTAATTCCAGGAGGAGGCTATCAACTACAAGGTCCCATAAAAGGGGTGAGAGGACTCCACCTTGAGGACAGCCTCTTCCTGCAACTTTTTTTGATGTTACGTCATCTAGTGTTACTTGGATTGTTCTTAGACCAAGCATATTTTTTATCCAGCCCCTAATAGTGGGGTGCATCCCGTAAGATGTTAGAGCATTATCAATACTCTTAAATGTTGTTTTGTCAAAAGCACCTTCAATATCAATGAAGGTGGCAAGCAACGTACTTTTATGCTCTAGTGTTTCCTCTATCTTAGAGGTCACCAGATGTAGGGCTGATTGCGTTGAGCGTCCTGGTTGGTAGGCATGCTGTTTCGGATGTATGGGGTACGTTCTCAGCGGCCCGTCCCTGATTTCACGATCACAGAGCCTTTCCAACGTCTTCAATAGAAATGAGGTTAGGCTGATGGGCCTGAATGACTTGGCAAGTGTGTAATCTACTTTGCCTGGTTTGGGTATAAAGGTCACTTTGACCTCTCTCCATGTATTGGGTATGTACCTAAAAGCAATACAACCTTTAAATATATACACCAATGTGTTTATAATTTAGGTTAACACCCATTGTAGTAGTGCTGGGAATATTCCATCTAGTCCTGGGGACTTAAAAGATGAAAAGCTTGATATTGCCCATTCTATTTTAGTTAAACTTATCATTTGGTTAGCTAGCAGCCAATCTTCCTCATCAGGTAGATGAGGATCAGTTGCCAAGTTGATTGCCAGGAAAGTGGGTATCTAGGAGTACCTCGATAGTTTGGGAGGGTGTTACCGTGAAGGTGTCATTCTCCTGTTTTAGCGAGTTAAGTTGTTGTACAGGATCTTTTGAGATTACTCTCTTCAGACGAGCAGCTGCTGCTGTGGATTCAATGCCATTGCAGTAGGCTTACCATGTATTTCTTTGTCGCTTCCTGACTTCACTTTTGAATTGTCTACGGGCTTCCCTAAAAGCTTCCCATAGAACTATATCATTTCTATTTTTGGCCTTGTTGAAAGTTTTTCTGGCCTTAGATCGGAGACAGTTGATCTCTGCACTCCACCAAGGAGGTGCAGAGGCTCTCAAGCCCGCCTTTCTTATGGGACAGGAGTCCTCATATGATGAAATCATTGATTTTTGGAGGTGTTTCACACAGGCCTCCAAGTCGTCCACTGATTCTGGAATTTTGTCTACTGCTTGATACTCCATCCTATCCGATAGGTATCTGCAAAATTTTTGTAGGACGGTAGTTAACGTGGTACGAAATCTAGGTCGTAGCGTATCAGTCGGTGATCAGACATGGATACCTGACTTGATACGTGCCAGTTTTTTATTTTGCTTGAGATATTGCCCAGTGTCTATCACGTCGGCTCGTTTTTGTGTTACGAACGTTGGTTCGCACCCTCTGTTTAATATCTCTATTTTTGTACTAGTTAGGTACTTAATTAGAGCCTTTCCTCTGCTGTTGATGTTGCTGCTGCCCCATACCACATGGTGAGCATTGGATGATGAGGTCAATCTTTAGTTTTTCACAGTATTCCAACAAGTTTACCAGTTCTGGGCTGGGAGGTGGTTGAGCTGCGTCGTACGGTAGATACGCAGAGGCTACGTAGATCTCTGCGTCATCGTCTGTTTTCAGTCTGACAACTGTGAGGTGTGCAGAGCTGAATTGGTGTAGGAGTGTACTGTAACTTTAGAAGATGTTAAGATGCATGTCCTAGATTTGTTTCCAGCAGCTCTGTAAAGCAGGTTGCTGTTATTGTTGCCGAGTCCGCATACCCTGTTTTTAACAATCCAGGGTTCTTGGATCAGCGCGATGTTATATTGCATATTCTGTAGATGACAACTTAGATTAGCAGTTGCCACCTTGGAATGCTGCAAATTAATTTGGGTGATTTGTAAAACCAGGCCCATTTTATTATTTTAGCAATGGAGGGGATGGATCTGTATCCGGGTTAGCATTGCATGTCTCAGCTGTCGCTTCAACAGAGTCTGCCAGCCCAGAGATTCCCTCTCCACCATGGGTTTTTACCTTGAGGGTGGCAAATCTATAATATATTTTGCCGTCCCTCTTTTTTATTTCTGCGATGTCACATGAGGGTACACCGAAGACGAGCAGAACGCCATCTTCTTTGGTCTCCCTATGGAATTCGCACCAATTTTTAACAGACAGTGTTGTGTTCTGTGCTGCCAGACGTTGTAGTGTGACCTGGAGCTCGGCTGGTTTCCCTGGTACCCACACTGAAATTTTAGTTAGTTTAGGCAGTTGGTCTGCCCTAACAACTACAAGTTTTGCACCTTTCCATAGGGCAGGTGCAGCCTTTATATGGTTTGTCAGCCAGTCCAAAGACTCCTGATTCCCACATGTAATTCGCAGGATCTCTCCTGCATGTTGCCACTTTTCAAAATTGGGTTTGAAAATTGATGAACTGGTGATCGTTTTATCCAGCTCCTCAGATAGCCAACCCTCCAGTTTAGTGGCTTGTTCACTCGTCATTTTCCCCAGAAGGTGAAGCGAGTCAATTATAGCTACTCTAAGGTGGCTATTCAGCACAGCTACGTAGCTTATCTTTGAATTGGTTGGCTGGTCATACCTTCTCTTGGGATTGCTCCCTGGAGAAGGTGCTGATCCATCCGACCTCATCCTTTTTTTGGGTGGGTTTTTGGCAGGTGGCTTCACCGGAGAAGCGCTGGCCCTGACTGAACCCTCCCTTGGTTTTTGCCCCTCTCGACGGACTCTTCGTCGTCGACGGGCTTCTGCGTTACATATTTTGTGGCGTTTGGGTCGCACAAAGTCCTCCGCCGCTTGAGTCTTACTACCGTGATATATAGCCATACGGTCAAGTTATTCTCGAATATTCTACCGCACGTACCTAGAGTTAAGGTAGCTTTCTATGTGAGTTCCATTTCAGTTATTGGCCAAAGATAACTCCTAAATGTATTTGGCCTCTACTAATTTCTACACCTTTAAGTATCGGGCGTTTTTGACCTCTTTTTCTTATATAGTTGAGCATTCATCCTCACACTATTTGTCCACTGTATTCATGTCTCTTTGTATGCGCTCTGAGATTATTACCGAGAAATTTCCTTTTACGACGATCGCAATGTCGTCTGCGTTTTCTAGGCAGTGAATACCTTCTGAATATAACTTCTCCAGGGGATCGTTTACTAGGACCCAAAGTTGCGGTGATAGTACTCCGCCCTGTGGGCACCTCCTTTCAGTTAGCGCCTTTATGGTGGCTTCGCCGAGTGTCGCATGATGTTGTCCAGGCTGGCTTGTACCCAATGGTATGCCTTTTTTCCGTAGTAACCATTGTGTGTGTCGCGGCATTGTTGAATAGCCCTTCAATGTCAAAAGGTACGTGGCCGTGGCTAACTCGTCTTCATCCAGTGTATTTTCCAAACGCCTGTTTAGGTCATCTAGCGTCAAGTCGGTTTACCTTCCCGGCTGGTAAGCGTATTGTCGATTACTTAGGGGGTTACTTCTCAGTATACCATCCCTAATATACGTGTCTATCAGCCTTTCGAGCGTCAAGAGGAGGAAACACGTAATGTTCATGGGCCTATATGACTTGAGTGTGTCGTTCCTTCTACCCACCTTTGGTGAGATGATGCCTTCCACCACCTCTGCGGTATCTACTTCCAGGTTATGCTTGCTCTGAATATTTTTCAAACGTGAGGGACGAGAATGTCTTTCGTTTATGTAGTAGGACTGGGAATATCCCATCCAAGCCCGGCGATATAAAGGCCAGAATTTATTTAAATTCCACTTATTTTATACGGTATTGCCATTTATCTTAGGAGTTTTCGGTCAACTGCAGAGGGACTTGTGGGCCTCGTGCTTCCTCCGGGGGTTTAGATACCCGTGATAATTGTTGCATCCGGAATGTGGGCATTGGTGAGCATTTTCAGGTTTTCCTCCACTTTGTCGGTATAGGTTCCATCTTGATTTTTGAGGAAGCATATTTGGGCTTCAGTACGTTCTTTCGCCAATACTTTCTGGATTCCGAGTCTATTACATGCGAGGGTTTCGTCTACTTGCTCGCAACTTTCAGCAGCTGTTCCTTTTGACTCGAATTTCTTTGTTGTACTCTGTTAGTTTCGTTATGTAGGTCTCCCAGTCTTGGTTTCCCTTGGCCTTATTGAAGACGCTTCTGGATGGTTTCCTTAATTTTTCAAGGTGCTTGTTCCACCAACTTGTATGGTCCCTTTATCTTTTAATTTTCTCCGAACAGTTTTCCTTGTTGACGGTGTTCACTACGTCACTTACCAGATCGACTGTCAGTTCTATTGATATCACCCCGTTCGTACCCAGCCTTAAGGCTTCTATGAAGGATTCCCGGTTAGTCGCCCAGGGGTTCCTACATTTAGACAAGATGATTGGAGGATTAGCGGGGACACCTATCCTCACCTAAGAAGTAAGCGGGGCATACCACCAGTTTCTTCGATTCGCCTCCGATTACTGCTATTAGACAAGCTTTAACAAAATCCGATGTGCATAGCCTCGGTATTAGGGTGCAGCTTATCCTTTTGTTGTATTTTATACAGGTCCATAGTTTCCCATTTTTACCTTGTTGCAACCCACCCTTCGTGTAGCCAGGGTTCTTGTATCAGCGACAGATTTAGGTTTTCTAAATCGAATGTTCGACATATAATGGCCAATGCGTCCTTGGTATGTTAGAGGTTCGTCTGTAGGGCCCTGATGCCTTCCAATATTCTAGGGTATTGACACTTTAGCCAATCCAGGCTGGCTGGTCCGCGCACCTTAGAATGAAGTAGCCTGGCCTGTGGGTGCATTTGACGAACCTTATTTATGGTCCGACCATGTGTGTCCCCCTGCACCGGATGTCCTGCACCACCGCCAGTTTCACTGCCTCCAGGACCTCTTTGAACGAGGTCCTTGTTCCCATTCGGGTCTTCTTTTTGGCATGCTGTTGGGGGTGATGGTGTCCAAGCGTGACTTTTTCTGGATTTCGGTGACCTGGCCTTTTTGGGACCCCGTGTATTGCTCCGTTTTCTAAAGTTTCTCTTGAGTGTCGTTCTTTTGGCGTCTTTCCCGCTTTCTAGCAGGGCATTTAGCCTCTCTTTGAGGCGACTTAGAGGCGAGCGGGCATAACCTTTTCGTTTGACATCAGGTCCGCCCCCTCTGCAGATTTCAACCTGCAGACGTGTTGCACGACAGATGACCTGTTAGGCTCTGCTTGTTGGTGCAAAATGCTTATACACCGTGGTCTTCTTGGGCGCTGCAGGCCTTGTAGCCGTTGTAGGACCCTGACCATCGTTATCGGAGCTTCTATGTGTTTGTTTGTTTGTTGGATCTTTAGTTTTGTTCGTATTGTTCCCACCTGACGCTAGGGAAGGGATGGTTCACCCGAGCTGAGCCCCGTCTGCTCGAGTAAGGCTAACTACTAGGGGGTGATGCCTGGTGGTCCCAGGGGAATGTTAGTTACCGCATTACTCACCCTGCAGCCATTCAGTACTGTATCTTACACCTTGACTTGGGTAGGGTCACTTGTGTGGACAGTGTTAATCAGGCGGCGGTTGAGGATACCCGGTGCAGTGGTCTGTCCGCTTTACTCTTGTTAGCCATCGCGCGAGCTGGCAGGCTCTTGCCCTCCTATATCGCGCAATTTTAGTGAGGAATAGCGTTGGAATCCCCCTTGATTCCTTCGGACTCCATTAAAGCAAGTAAGTAGTAAGTACAAATCTAACTAACTGTGGTACAGAAAGTCCATTGTTCAATGCATCTCGACAATTCTGTAGACTTTGATTATCTGCTTAGTTCCTTTCTCTCTTCGCAAATATCCTGTTTGCAGTTGCTTCCTGAAATTCCACGAAGGTATTCAATTTTCTTCGCTGCTTGTATATTTTCGATGATCAGTCTGTGTTATACACCATTTATCCTAGGCGCAGCCCAGCGCCGATCTTTAGGAAGACACTTGTGGTTGACATTAAGTTCATATGTGATCATAGTTAGTTAGCTTCCCGTATATTTTTACACCGTTATATTCCTACCGCTTTGTTATAATGATAACGCCGAAGATTCTAACGTATAAGCTGTTTGCATTCTTCAAAAGCTTTATTGTACTGTTGGTAAGTATGCTACCATGCTGGTATCAGATACTCGCCATATCCGGTTAGCCTTTCTTAGTTTAGCCTGTAGGTTAATTCAGTTTTCCGGCACGTGGAGCGCCATTAAATTAGTCTTGCGGGGACCAATTTTCACTTACCAAACCTATGTTTAAAATTGGATTTGACTATCGGCGGAAAAAGTTACCAGTTAAATATAATTAATTCACAGAAGGTTAAATTCATCCGAGTATGTAGATATAGTACTTTTTAAGATTTAATAATAATTCAATACTACTACTTAAAAAAAAACCTCACAATATTCAAATCGACCATTATTACTTTAAAAGGTATGCCTTAGGACTGATGTTCATGGCTATTAAAAACTTTTTCTGTTAAATGTTTTCTATAACTCGTCATATTTGTGTGAGTAAGTTATAGAACACTCTGTATAATTAAATAATTTAGTTTGATTATATCAACATATTGACTTTTTCTTGACTTTCAGGTACATCAAAGAAATGAATAAATTCTACACTGGCACAATGCTTACACAATTTTGGACAAGTTTGGGCACATTAATTTTCTCCTTATTTATGATAACTTCCAAAGGGTGATGCTCTAAAATATGCGTGTGTAAATAAGTGTCCAGATTTATATGTGTGTTTTTCTAGAATTCCGCCCGACTCAGCTCTGCTTTCAAAATTTGGAAGTCTGTACGTTGTTATTTGTGGGCAGTTATTTTTGTATGCTTACGGAGGAAACATAATTATAGAACAGGTACTGTATTTCACAGTAAAATATGATTAGTAACTGTAATTATTGTAGACCAAAAGTGTAGCGGTGGAGGCGTATGCAGCAGATTGGTATTCAAAAACGGAACCGAAATTGCGGCAAAAGCTGCAGTTTATAATTATGAGGTCGCAAAAATATGAAAAGCTTACTATTGGTAACATGGCTAATTTAGACTTGGAGACTTTTGTTGCAGTACTTAAGAATTCGGTCTCCGTGTATACCCTGTTACGAACTGTAGAGTTGAAAAGTGATATGGATATTTAATAGTTTTAATATTATTAAGTAAATTAGTGATCAAAAAATTTAGATTATTATAGGATATCTTTTATTGTAACATTTTAAAATGCACAAGGAAAACAGATACATATCGTTGTAACCAACAAACGACAAAATACATTTACTAATGATAATTGTTTCTTAAGGCTGGGATTTAGCCTATACGTTCCTTATGGCGAAACTTGTGTAATTGTTTCCAGCTTTTAGACAAAACTACGCCATGGAATGGCATACAATTTATGCAAGTCAATAAAAACACTTCATCCATTGAAACTTAGTTTGCAAGAATTGATGACTAAAATTTGTCATTATAGCATGTTAAAGATTCGACTGTATAGAAGGTAGCAATCTAGTAGTTTAATCACTCCCATACATATTAAATAATCATATATCGAAAATTCAAGATAATCATGCCCTGTACATCCATAAGTATTATAATATTTGAAAAATTGCTGCGCAAATAAATATCTCCTTCATTTTTAATGCTGGAAAGATTGGAATATAATTAAATGTCGATAAGGGACATATTCGCAAACGTTGCGTAGAATTCTTTACACTATATGTTTTTTTTTATCATATTAAAAATAATTTTTGGACATTCCCACCTAGACTACGAAATACGTGAAACATTATTCTTTTGTATACGTATTTTTGCAACTCAATTTATGTTGTAGTTAAAGAGAACGGTGCGTATATCTTATACGCATTTCGCATATGCATTACATGTGCATCACAAGTTGCCTAATCAAAAAATCCCACCCTTAAGATGTTTCTTTCATTACACGCCTATTTTACTGTATTTAAAAATGGTTGATAGATATTTTAATTTAGCGCACAGTAACCTATGTAACAAAATGTGTTTTCGTTCATTGTTAAGACTACAGATTCAAGTTTCATTTCGACGATTTGCGTAGATGCCTACAATTACTTATATTAGTTATTGTTGAATTGTATGTTTATTATTATCTGTTTGTTTAATTTTACGCGTGAACAACGACGGGAAATATTGAAAAGATATTACTAAAGTTATTACTGTGCTTGCAGAAACTGTTCAAAATTTGAGAATATGTTTTGATCGAAATGAAGCCCCATCAGTATACGATTTTGAAGCCATTGGTCTAATTTTAATGGCAATATTTTAAGGGTCGTTGAACCTTCAACGATCTACAAACAATTGAGGTACTTACAGACAATATACATCGTGTTATTCATGATAGCCAATCTAAGATTTTTCAATTTAACAACCTGGCTTCGGAATATACGGTAGCCCACTCTAGTTCTAGCAAAAAGTCTACGTCAACCGGGAGTTTGTTATTAGTCAACAATAGAAATGGCTACAAGAAACAAGTATGGGGTTGGCCCTGCACGATTACTCCGCAAAATTAATATCACTACTTTCGCTGTACAAGCGCGGAACGTACCCAGCAGTAAGAATTATCGGGTGCCCAAGAGCGCATATTGAAGCTGACGCCCCTACCCGACAATCTTCATATTGAAACACTGCGTAATAATAAACACTAACCAATAATAAAACAAATAGATGCACACACAATTAAAATCTTTATAACAAGGGCGGTGTCAGAGTGGCTCATGAACGACTGTCAATTGCTACACTTTGACTGAGTACGCCGGCCACACACTTCTGAGCCAGTGTAGGTAGCGACCCTTAAAGATACCCAGTGCCAAAATGACGAAACAATTTAGTTTTTATAGTAAAATAGTGTATCACATAACAGTCGACCATTCTAATATTACGAACACTCCCGTTCGTCAAAACTCACATACTCGCACACTCGAATTCAAGTCACCTTAATCGTCTTCGTTACTAGACGATCTTAATTTCGTATGTGTCTAAGTAAAAGCAGGTCCACGATCTGAATCAACTCTTGTCGGAACTTCGTAGGTTAGGAAAATACTCTTCATTGCTCTAATCACATGTAATGTCCTGTTGTCTTTCGTCGCATAAACAAATATAAATTTCATTAATGCGTCTATTATGGCCATTCCATGCTTCGTACCTCCTCAGCTGCGATTAAATGGACCTAGGTGGTCTATGGAGTGTATGGAAAAACTGTCACCTTTTCGATAGAGTGTAAAAGTCCTTCGTGTTTACCTCTCCTACTCTTGTGTTACGTACATGGTATACAATTATCAATACATATACCTTTGAACATAGAATATTATTTTGAGATCAATAAGTTTCCGTTAACTTCTCCATAGTTATTTTTTTTGAGGGGGTGAACCTTCATAGCCTCCCGTCCTGTGGGGAGTATTACATTCCTTCACGATTCCGCGTGAAGACCTACTGACTAAAGGAGGACTCCTGTCCCATGAGAAAGGCGGGCTTGAGAGCCTCTGCACCCCCTTGGTGGAGTGCAGAGATCAACTGTCTCCGATCTAAGGCCAGAAAAACTTTCAACAAGGCCAAAAATAGAAATAATATAGTTCTATGGGAAGCTTTTAGGGAAGCCCGTAGACAATTCAAAAGTGAAGTCAGGAAGCGACAAAGAAATACATGGAGAGCCTACTGCAATGGCATTGAATCCACAGCAGCAGCTGCTCGTCTGAAGAGAGTAATCTCAAAAGACCCTGTACAACAACTTAACTCGCTAAAACGGGAGGATGGCACCTTCACGGTAACACCCTCTCAAACTATCGAGGTACTCCTAGACACCCACTTTCCTGGCAATCAACCTAGAGGTCTTAACTTAGCAACTGATCCTCATCTACCTGATGCGGAAGATTGGCTGCTAGCTGACCAAATGATGGGCAATATCAAGCTTTTCATCTTTTAAGTCCCCAGGACTAGATGGAATATTCCCAGCACTGCTACAATGGGGGTTAACCTACATTATAAACACATTGGTGTATATATTTAAAGGTTGTATTGCTTTTAGGTACATACCCAATACATGAAGAGAGGTCAAAGTGACCTTTATACCCAAACCAGGCAAAGTAGATTACACACTTGCCAAGTCATTCAGGCCCATCAGCATAACCTCATTTCTATTGAAGACATTGGAAAGGCTCTGTGATCGTGAAATCAGGGACGGGCCGCTGAGAACGTACCCCATACATCCGAAACAGCATGCCTACCAACCAGGACGCTCAACGGAATTAGCCCTACATCTGGTGACCTCTAAGATAGAGGAAACACTAGAGCATAAAAGTTCGTTGCTTGCCACCTTCATTGATATTGACGGTGCTTTTGACAAAACAACATTTAAGTGTATTGATAATGCTCTAACATCTCACGGGATTCACCCCCGATATGCCGACGACATAGTGATCATGATAAATGGCAGTTTTGAAGGTGTACTCTGTAATCTCATGCAGAGTGCCCTAAAGATTGTTGAGAACTGGTGCGATAGCCATTCGCTAACAGTTAACCCAAAAATACAGAGCTGATATTGTTTACAAGGAAGAGGAAACTCGAGCTCATGAATATGCCAACTCTTTTTAAGGTCCCTCTGACTTTCACAGATAAAGTGAACAAGGCGCCAACATAACCATGCATACTGATGGATCCAAAACTAAGACGAGAGCTGGCTGTGGAATATTCTCACCAGAACTCGATCTCAAGATAAGTGCACCACTTGGAAGACTCACGTCTTCCAAGCTGAATTAACAGGAATACTAAAGTGTGTTCAAATTTTAACTGAACGGAATATTAAGGATAAACATATCCAAATACTCACCGATAGCAAAGCAGCTCTAAATGCACTAATTGCCAACACATTTGTGTCGAAAGAGCTATATTCATGTCTACACAGCCTGGAGGAGCTAGCTAAATATAACAAACTAGAACTCTGCTGGATCAAAGGACATAGTGGCATCAAGGGGAACGAAATAGCAGATGAACTTGCCAGGAAGGGATCCTTACATCCTCTAACAACCCAAGAGAATGTAATACTTTCTGCAGGTACTCTGAAAAAAATAATAGAGCATAGGACACATGCTCTTCACAAGGTAAGATGGCGAAAAACGCCGGGCGGCAAGCAATCAAAGGTAGCAATTATGCAACCTTGTAAAATTGCAGCCACGGCCTGCCTTAACTTATCTAGAACTAATCTGATATTATTGACAAACATCCTAACTGGCCACTGCCGGCTAAACAAACACCTACACACGATGGGTCTGGTGGACAGCCCGCTATGTAGAGGGTGCAATGAAGAACTAGAAACAGCAGAGCATGTAACATGCCTCTGCCCAGCTCTAGTAAACACTAGGCATCCAATACTTGAGTGCTGGCCTAGTATGGTCAGAGTTTTGCAGCTTGCATGCAAAATTGACTGGTGGGACGAGTGAGCAGCCTTAAAGGGAGGTTTCACAATGGGCCCATTTTGAAGACTAAGTGTCTGTAGCTATGCTACCCTCCAGCCAACTATCCAGAACTACTGACTAAACACTCACATCCGCCCTTGCTTCAGCACGTTACCACTCTCGTATTTCTTCGAGCTAAAAGAGTCTATGAGCTATCAAGACCTCAGTTCCTGGGTGGTGTATTCCTCTGCCTGTCTAGGTCCGCTTGCTCCTTGACTCTCATAATGTTGTTGATATAATGTCGTGCCATTTCCCCTCAACCTGTATCATTTATTTAGCCTAGTTGCACCCTAGTACACTTCTTTAAAGTGTTATATTCTTCCGTTACATATTGAAATGGTTTCTCTCTCTCTAATAGTTCTACATTATTATTTATAAGCATACGTAAAAGCAGTCTTCAGAGATATCCCGCTTGGTCACATAATTCAATTAATTTCTCTCCTCTCGGTTTACATATGTTTACGATGAATATTTATTAATAAAAATAATAATAATATTGATAAGTTTCCTAACGCCATTGGCACTTATTTATAATTTAATTTGGCGGGAACAACGTAAGGTATAATCTATTTATAGTTTAAGCATGGTGATTTTCATTTTTATAGACTACTAATATTATTCGTATATAAGAGTTTAAGTGTTCTCTCCCAATCAATATGGGTTTAAGTGGAAGAGATCAACACTTGAATTAAAGTACTTACACACAAAGTGACTCTTGAAAGTCGTTAATTGTGAAAAATATTTTATTGTAATATGTAGTGTGTGACTAATATGATTTAGATTTGGGTACTTATACATGTTCGATTAAAACCTAAAATTAAAAACTTACAGCTAAACAACAAAATAAAATATGCCTATTCCAATTTTATTTTGTTGTTAAAGAAGTAGAAAAAAATAGCTCAACGACTAGCTTGGATACGTACAAGGTAAATATAAAACACAAACCAACATAAATCCCTCAATACCCACCGCCCGATGAGAGGAGTTACGTCACACACGTCGCGACGACGACGGAGGGATGAATACAATTGTTTTTTTTTCAAATATACTACCAATAGTTTTAATTTTATTATTATTACCATTGTCATTTATTTTGACAAAAAAATAAAGAAAAAGTGTGTGTACAATATACATAATTAGGAAGCGGAAACCATACATTCCAATAGCAAACTGAAAGCAATACATGATACCTTGTGATACTGTAGACTAGGTATCAATTACACCCTTCAAATGTCCATAGTCTGCGCGATCACTGATTTTGCTCGTGTTTCATTTGCGCTAAGTATATAAACCATTAAAAGAAAACGCATGCAATTAATATTTATTTATTTACTTTATTTATTATTTTGATATGAAATTAACGTATATTTTCTGATGTGCCCTTAATGTAATGTTGACTTTACTTTATCATACCTACCATTATAATAATTTTTAAGTAGCCATCGATTTTATTGTCGCTTGGCTGTGAATATGTCAATTCGTGCACTTGTTAATTTGCTTCTCTGCGCCTCCCTTGTACAGTGTAATAGAGCCACTATTCCTGAAACACTGTAAAGAGCTTACCCAGACTTATTCAAATATTTATTTTTGGGTTGACCAGCTCCTATTCCTGTCCCTGTTTCTGAGCCATCTGTGGACCAGGCATGTCCATTATAAGGTCTGCCCTCTGCTCGTTATACAGCTCTCGTTAGTAAGACCAGTGTTGTTTGCTTATCCGGTGTCTCAGACCTGTTAGTACTCTTCTTCTTGTATAGTGGACTATTGTGCTTTTTAGAGGGTTTATGGACAAGCCTCATTCTCGGGAATTGCAATCTCGTCCGCGTATCCTAGGTAGTGGATACCTTCGAGGATAGCTTGGTGTACATTGGTATCGCAACCGATGATGAGTTGGGGATTCCTTCCATCGCAGTAGGCAACAATTTCGCTCAGTATCTGCGGGGGACACCTATCCTCACCTAGGAAGTAGGCGGATAATTCCAGCAGTCGCTTCGAATGCCCTTCCGTTGATGCTGTTAGAAGAGTTGTCCGAGGTGCATAACTGCGCAGCTTATTCTTTTGTTGTATATTATGCAGACCCGTGAGTTACCATTTGCTCTACTGTATAGTACTATACCTTCATTGAACTTGGCCTGAAGCTGTCCCTCCGTATAGCCAGGGTTCTGGTATCAGACACAATTTTAGGCCTTTTTGGGCTGGTTCTTCTGTTTCCCCGTCTTCTATATATCCCCTAGTATTGAATTTTTATTTTCCCATGGCTAAGTAAGAGGACATAATATTAGCCTCTAGGGCCGCATGTGAAACTGTGTTCGTTGAAAATGTCCATAATATCGCTCCAAATTGTCTTCAATTCGTGATTGACCACTTGCAGCCTTTTCAGAATTTTGGAGTACTCTAGCCTCTCCCTGTATTCGTTTGGTGCGCATACGGTACATGCACTGGGTTTAGCAGTGTCCTATCCTTCCAGCGCGAACAGACTCGAAAGGCTGGAGTGTTGGGACTTGGTCCATTAGCCAATCCACAGTTAGCTGTTCCGTACAAGTAACGACTAAGTAGCCAGGCATGTGGTTGGTCCGCCTTCTGGAATGTCCTTCTGCGTCGTGAGGATGGTTCTTTAGACGGCGAATAGCCTGTCCGGGTCCATTTGCGTAGAGGGATAACCGCCTTGCATCACCACCATTTCACTGCCTTCAGGGCTTCTTTGAACAAGGTGCTTCTTTTTGGCATGATGTTGGGGACGGTCTTTTCTGGATTTCAGCGACCCTGCATTTTGGACTGTATCCTTTTTCTTTACTCCGCTTTCAGCAAGTATCCCGTGAGCGTCATTCTATTGGCGTCCAGGTAATATCTTGCCCGCTTTCTGCCAGGGCTTTTATCCTAGAGGCTCCAGAGAGGGAAGCAGTCATAACCTCCTCGTCCATCCGGTCCGCTCCCTTTGCAGATTTTAATCTCTGCAATCGTGTTGCGTAGTAGCTGGCCTATTAGCCTCTGCTACTTCTCCTTGTTGGTGCAAGGGGCTTGCACACCGCGGTTTTCTTGTAGCCTTTGCAGGACCCTGGCCTCCTTAGCCATCGCTCGAGCTGGCGGGCTCTTGCCCACCATATCGTGCGATGTTACTCGGATCCACCACGTAGAAGTAAGAGTAGTGTTGGAATCCCATTGATTCCTTCTTGTATGAGGTATAATTGTACTTCCATATAATTTAATTCTCGTTTGATTAATAATAATTTTTATTAAAGTTTCGTAACCATAATATTTTACTATTTTCGACCGGAAAATTATAGTTCATAAAAATAGAATAATTACACCAAAAACTGTGTTTAACCAATGAAGGGGCAATGCGGGTTTACCAGCTATCGATAATAAACCTTTGCCATAGTGATAACTATACCGTGACTCAAGACAAGGCAGATTTAGTGCATGGAATTCTGAATTCTCAGCCAATACGACAAAACACTTATCACTGCTAAAAACTATAAAAATGTGGGGGCGCAATTGGAAGTATTGTTTATTTATCTCCCTAAAATCCCTCGAAGTCTTAATTTTTATGGGCTCCAGTTATTCTAAATTTCACTTTGTTCTTTTTACGATATGTTTTCTAATCAATAATATGATAAGTTCATTTAGACTAACTGGAATTTCTGCGTATATCGTCCTTATAAGGTCGCCTGATCATTTATAGAACATCCCTAGAAAATGCCCGTACATTGTCCGTCCGTCGATTTTAAAATTTTGTACTTTAAATTGGTTCTCGAATTATTAAATATAAAATGTGCTTTCGATTCGGTCAATTCCCTTCCCGAATCTAACTCGTGATATTGATTTTACCAAGACAATTTTTGGATAAAACAAATGGACATTGTCTAGATATGCCATAAAACGATTTTCGTAAAAACTCGAAAATAATATTTTTTGCAGTGGTGGTAGAACTTCCCCTTGTGGGCAACCCCTAATTAACATTCTTCTGACGGTAATGCCTCTTACATCTACATGAACGCTAACCGCTCTTCGCATGAGTATGTTTCGTATTCATTTCACGACTGTTGGACAAACACCATGCTTAATTAGGGCATTCTTGCTGGTATCAGAAGTAACCTTGTAGAAAGCTTCTACGATGTCTATAAATACTCCTAGCGCAGAATGTCCGGACCCCATAGTTCTCTCGATCTGACTCACAACTTCATGAAGGGTGGACGCCGTCGAATTTCCTAGGAGGATGCACGTTGATTCGCATGAAATGGATAAAACAGCTCCAGTAGTTCTAACCCTAACTCGTTGATTTTTGCTAGGTGCATGACGGCTCATTGTCCTGGCGAAAGGTATTTTTTTTCTTTTGCAGATGTGGCCATTTTACTGCGATTTCTGCCTTTATCTTGTCAAGTAATGATGCGTAGTGATACTGTAATGGTTTTCCCTTTTTGAAGATAGTCGATTAAGATGGCTTTTCGATTTAACAAACTATTTTCTCTTTCTTTGGAGCCTCTTAGCAGTCCACTATTTGCGTTTTTGTTTCGGGTGTATGTTTCCTCTACTGCCCAACATGAGGCCAGCGACCTCACTATTTGCAGCCCCCAGAACAGGCCTCTAAATTAATCATATATGCACAATAGTTAATAATTGTGTGGTATACCACAATTCTAAAGCCTTTTTAAGTGAAATACTCGATGAAATATGTCTGTTCAGAAAATAAACGAGCGAACATCGAGTTTATAATGACCGTTGGGCATCGGACTATTTAATCACACACAACAATAGAATTCAGTGTGCATCGTTTGTATGTAAGTACTATCGGTTCCCAAAGAATATAATATGAAACTACATTACACTACTTTACACGAAAAAACGTTTCAGGAAATATACAGGGGAGTCAAGGAAGGCTATCATTACGGATTATAAGAAAAAAGTAAAACAACAAACAACTTTGTTTTAAGCTGACGCTGACAGTGCAGTATTGCCGCCTCTTACGAAGTTGCGATGGAAATTGTCTAAGCGAAGAAACCTTTGAGTGCTTATTAAAAATTGTGCAATCAAAATGGCAAAACATTTCAATGAAACAAAAATTGCCGAAAATTTCGAAACAGTACTGGGACTGTTTGTAGAATCAAACAATTGAAAAATGGTTGGACCATATTAATCAATATTTATCCAACTACATGACATAGTTGAAAAATGTCAATATTTTTAGCTATGCCTAGATGAAAGCACTGATCTGTCCGACATTAGCCAGCTAGTATTTTTTATCCGAACTATTCAAAACGACTTCAGTGTAGCAGAGGAGATTCCTCTCCATGGTACAACCAAGAGTACGGATATTATTGAATCTGTATAAGGTGGTCAGGCTACGGGGGATTGATAAATGTTCCTGTATTGTCACTGATGGAGCCAGAGCTATGATAGGAACTGAACTTGGATTTGGAGGGCCTCTTGAAATAAAACAACATCAACTCTCCTGTGATACACTGTATTGTTCACCAAGAGACCCTGTGGGGAAATCCTTACGTCAAATAAATGTCATGAAAGTAAAAATAACTAATATTATTAGAGGGAGCAATCGTGCTTTGACTCACAGAAAGTTTCGTGATGCTACATATGAAGACTTGTTACTTCACACCGATATTCATTGGTTGCGCCCCAGAAACGCAAGGAGATTCCTATTTTTCTTAAAGATGAAGTCCAACACGATGGAAATGGAAAATCAAATGGTAGATGCACAATTTTTAGCCGACCTTGCATTTTTAACAGACTTGAATTTTAAGCTACAAGGAAAACAGCAGAATATTGCCAACTTATTTGACACATAAATGAAGTTAAGAATAAAAAAAATTCTGTCTTTATAGGGCTATCAGCCGTGAGGCTTTTCCGCCGGTATTTTTCTTAACTTCACAGAAAACCTCTGAAAAACTGTGAAAGGTGATTCGCAATTCAATGGGGATCGAACTCAAGCTCCCCAGTGTTCGGTACGAGGCGAACGACGCTAACCATCAGCCACTGAACCGGGTATAATAAAATTAAGCTTTTCAAGTCTTTATTAGAAAAAATGATTTTTCATTTTTTCCAAGTTCCAAGAAATGTTCAGTCCAGAGAAACCCGGCACCCAACGCGCGGTGAGCTTTCTCATACCCAAATCTTCATTAAGTACGTGATAAACGCGTTATTTGGCCTCTGCTATGTCTCTCACTTTAATTCGACGGTCATCCAGCACCATTTGGTGAACTTGAGTGATGTTATCGTGGTTGCAGCTGCCCAAAATTTCACGATGGTAAATGATGGTGCAGAGTGCCAGTAGACAGCGTGTAATTCGTCTTTGCTTTGCATAAGTATATTCCCTTTCAAAACCAAATATTGTATGACTGATCGATACTCGATTTTCTCTATCGCTTAGACAGCCTCCTGAAAGCGATTATCAAACAGCAACTGCGCGTCAAAAATGCCCGAAATCAAAGTTGAGAAAAGAAAAGATGCTCAAACAGATTGCCTAGATTTAGTTGGTGAATGTTGCTGTATACATGGTAAGGTCGGACATTCTTCAGACCACCCTCGTATATGTAGATTAGATAGCCTCTCCAGATTATTAGTATGAACGACGTGAGGCTGGATCTGAATCATTTGGCAGAGGTGTAGTCATCTTTGCCCGGTTTAGGCAAGTAGGCCACATTAACCATCCTCCATGTAGCAAGTCAGTAACTCTCCAGTCCTCGTTGTTGGACGGGAGGGCGCTGCAATGCCAGTTTGGACGCGAGTCGAGTTTGAAATCTGGGAAGAGTATTTCTAATAGAAGTTTAACACTGTGAGAGAACTCTCTTTAGTCTGGCTGCAATCGAGGTTTACCTGGAGGACACTTACCATTGAATTATACAAAGTCCTTCAGAGTGTTCCCTTTTTCTTTAGCCGTGGAGTGAAAAGGAGGTGCTGGAAAAGGCAATTGAGCCGGGGCAGACTTATCCTCAAAGTACCCGGTTTTCCCGGAGGGACGAGCTAACCAGTTTCGGCAGCATGCCATTCTGGATAACGTTGAGTTTCACGCAAAGTAGTGGGCGCCCCCTCGCCGCTTCAGTACTACGCGGTACTGAAAGTTGGCGAGTTCAGACCAGGTGTGGATAATCTCTTGGGTCGACAGATATATGTTGTTACAGCAGTGCTATTTGGGCTTCTGAGAATTAGCCCAAGGCATGCTGTTGGTCTATAATTGCCACACGGAAGTGCTTAGTGGCAGCCTCTGCGTTGCATGATATTTGGCCACCACCTCGTCCTTGATGATGGCTCTTCCCAGGGTTATCAGAGGAGACACTGAGTGATCTATCTGATAGGATTTGGCTCCCGTGACAGTGAACTTTCCAGTCTTCTTTTGAGGCTTGTGCCGTTCAACTCGCTTGTTCCCTATCGCTGACGTGGATGCTTTCGCCTTTGCTCGGTTCCTGATATCATCCGGCCACACTTTCTGTACTTTGGGCAGGCTGAATGGGCCATCAGATGAACCAGTCTCCGAGCCGGGAAGATCTGTGTGTGGTGCATCTAGAGACGGATGATACACGAACCGTATCCTGACAGTTCGACGGACTGCCCAGGCGGCTAACTCCCACTAATCCTTCTCGCAGGAGAGGAACCCCACACGACTTGGGTACACGAATCACATTCGGACCAAAATTTCTTCACGTCGGGGTCCCAAATTCAGTACCGCTCATATCACCCGACATGAAGTTTATTTTGGTAACCGGTAATGCCTCCTACCACGTTATAGTTTCGAGTCCTGGAGGGCGATTAAAATATATTCTCGCTGCCATAAATAAATGAACACCCAGTAAACGTCGATGTATTTTGATGAAAATATCATCATTATATTATTTACCATTACTTTTATAATTTTCTATCGATTATTATTACTATATAAGGATTGCTCAAATATAGTAAGCGATAAGAAATTCATTTTAAAGAAATTCCTGTCAAGTAAACTATTAAATGGTCTCATAACCGAACATGGTGAGTTCACAATAATCCTTACTGAAACTGTTTTCTCGTGTCTTATTTCATATTTCTAATTGTGTGTTTCCATAAACCCACAATAATAACATTTTCAAACTATTATTTATTATACAACATATATAAGTGTGAACCCACCTCTTAGCAATCTACATATCTAGATTTCGATCTTATTAGATCTCGTCAGTGTAGCTCAGCTAGTGAGGATGAATTCACACAAAATCTCGAGTGGTTATATACAAAAACAGTACAACTTACCCTCGTAGAGGGAAGTTAAACGCCATCTGGCGGCACCACATCAATTAGCAATGCGCACCCATATGGTAATAACCGTCAACATGCTCATGTTATCAGGATCACCGGGTAGTGCCCTCTAGAGAATATGAATAATATTCCAATAGAGTGCTTGAGATATCAGCACAAAGCCAATCGTATAAAACATATATAAGTGTGAACCCACCTCTTAGCAATCTACATATCTAGATTTCGATCTTATTAGATCTCGTCAGTGTAGCTCAGCTAGTGAGGATGAATTCACACAAAATCTCGAGTGGTTATATACAAAAACAGTACAACTTACCCTCGTAGAGGGAAGTTAAACGCCATCTGGCGGCACCACATCAATTAGCAATGCGCACCCATATGGTAATAACCGTCAACATGCTCATGTTATCAGGATCACCGGGTAGTGCCCTCTAGAGAATATGAATAATATTCCAATAGAGTGCTTGAGATATCAGCACAAAGCCAATCGTATAAAACATATATAAGTGTGAACCCACCTCTTAGCAATCTACATATCTAGATTTCGATCTTATTAGATCTCGTCAGTGTAGCTCAGCTAGTGAGGATGAATTCACACAAAATCTCGAGTGGTTATATACAAAAACAGTACAACTTACCCTCGTAGAGGGAAGTTAAACGCCATCTGGCGGCACCACATCAATTAGCAATGCGCACCCATATGGTAATAACCGTCAACATGCTCATGTTATCAGGATCACCGGGTAGTGCCCTCTAGAGAATATGAATAATATTCCAATAGAGTGCTTGAGATATCAGCACAAAGCCAATCGTATAAAACATATATAAGTGTGAACCCACCTCTTAGCAATCTACATATCTAGATTTCGATCTTATTAGATCTCGTCAGTGTAGCTCAGCTAGTGAGGATGAATTCACACAAAATCTCGAGTGGTTATATACAAAAACAGTACAACTTACCCTCGTAGAGGGAAGTTAAACGCCATCTGGCGGCACCACATCAATTAGCAATGCGCACCCATATGGTAATAACCGTCAACATGCTCATGTTATCAGGATCACCGGGTAGTGCCCTCTAGAGAATATGAATAATATTCCAATAGAGTGCTTGAGATATCAGCACAAAGCCAATCGTATAAAACATATATAAGTGTGAACCCACCTCTTAGCAATCTACATATCTAGATTTCGATCTTATTAGATCTCGTCAGTGTAGCTCAGCTAGTGAGGATGAATTCACACAAAATCTCGAGTGGTTATATACAAAAACAGTACAACTTACCCTCGTAGAGGGAAGTTAAACGCCATCTGGCGGCACCACATCAATTAGCAATGCGCACCCATATGGTAATAACCGTCAACATGCTCATGTTATCAGGATCACCGGGTAGTGCCCTCTAGAGAATATGAATAATATTCCAATAGAGTGCTTGAGATATCAGCACAAAGCCAATCGTATAAATTTAACAACTTTCATTTTAAATGAGTTAATTTTATATAATTATATAATAAATAATAGGAGTAATATTTAATATATAATAAATAATACAAAAACAGTACAACTTACCCTCGTAGAGGGAAGTTAAACGCCATCTGGCGGCACCACATCAATTAGCAATGCACACCCATATGGTAATAACCGTCAACATGCTCATGTTATCAGGATCACCGGGTAGTGCCCTCTAGAGAATATGAATAATATTCCAATAGAGTGCTTGAGATATCATGATGATGATAACATGAGCATGTTGACGGTTATTACCATATGGGTGTGCATTGCTAATTGATGTGGTGCCGCCAGATGGCGTTTAACTTCCCTCTACGAGGGTAAGTTGTACTGTTTTTGTATATAACCACTCGAGATTTTGTGTGAATTCATCCTCACTAGCTGAGCTACACTGACGAGATCTAATAAGATCGAAATCTAGATATGTAGATTGCTAAGAGGTGGGTTCACACTTATATATGTTTTATACGATTGGCTTTGTGCTGATATCTCAAGCACTCTATTGGAATATTATTCATATTCTCTAGAGGGCACTACCCGGTGATCCTGATAACATGAGCATGTTGACGGTTATTACCATATGGGTGTGCATTGCTAATTGATGTGGTGCCGCCAGATGGCGTTTAACTTCCCTCTACGAGGGTAAGTTGTACTGTTTTTGTATTATTTATTATATATTAAATATTACTCCTATTATTTATTATATAATTATATAAAATTAACTCATTTAAAATGAAAGTTGTTAAATTTTAAACTTGTTATAAAATATCCTTAATTTAAATTATCATTCATACATTTATCATAAAACAAGTCGAAACAATTTCGTATAAAGACAGTTGTTTTTTTAAGAATATATATAAAATGTGTAACCATTGCACACATATTCAAAAATAAAATGTTAAATTTTTTCTGCTAACTTGATTTTAATAAAACTTCGTCAGAAACAAATTATACACTGATTAAAATCTATAACATTTTCCTAGACCGTTACAAAATGTTTTGTTTCCGATAAACTGAAATGTTTAGATGTCAGATTTAGCTCAAATTCATAATATACTATAACAAACCCAATTTCCAATTTTGGTTTCGATTTATACACCCGTTTTCCGATTTATTTTAGCAGAAATATATACACATATAAAAGTGTCTCAAAAACAGTCCATTTCTACTGTATTACAAAGAACAGTCAAGTTTTTTCGCGATAACTATACTTTCCTTATGCAGCACTGCTGTGTTCGGACAGAAAAATAAATCGTACCTCGGCACGATTAATTTGTAATGTACACCCTCAATGCGGCTCACTTTGCATGTGTGGCTATATATAATTAACTACCATTATTCTTACGTCATAGCCGATCCATACAAGTTAAAAAGCCAACTGTGTTTTTATTTAATTTCGAGTTGGGTACGTTAAGAATATTATAAGAACGGAAAAAGCAGCTCCATTACAATATTATACAACGAATTGGATAACATGTATATATTTAATTTTTTTTATTAAATGAGCTTACAGCGCGAAATCAATTGTATTATTATTATTAATAAAATTATTATATTACATATTTAATTAAATAATTATTCCTGTGCATAGGCCGGCATCACCATAATAACAGTCTTCTGAAAGGCGCGTTTTGTGATATCAGAAGATACTTCTATATGACGTAAAAAGATGAACACAATCAAAATTTTAAAGACTCAAACAAATAGTACTAACAGACATTGTTAGTGCATATGTTTTACAAACTTTTTTTTCTTTAATTGGGTAACGTATAGGTACTGAATTATATTTTCGTCAATCAAGATTTAAAAATTTCCTGCTGAAATAATGTAAAACATTACAGTACAATTAAAATATCGCATTGAAATATATTAATATTACTTTCTAAAATTAAAATATATATTAGTGGTAATTATATTTGGCTTGTAGACGCAACAAATAGTTGCGGACAAAATATTGTTAATTTACTAGTGGGAGTAAATGACGAGCCAACATGCGAGTACTTACTATATTTGAAGGTCTATTTAAAGAAATATAGGACGGGGAATTACGGTAATATGCAACACATAAAAAAGAATCAAAAGTCTTCTTGAATTTTGTAGCAGTTTGGCATTTAAGTAACAGTTGATTTATATTCAACAATTTATACATATACACATATTAATTATGTTGATCAATGTTATCATAAAACTACCTGTAATTTAAAATATTTCCCCGGTGTAATGTGTTTTATTAATAAATAAACAGAATAATTTGAAAAGATCAATGAATCAATAAAATTTTCTTTAACAAAAAGCACTAATTTTTGTAATGTTTTATACTTATAATGTCATCTAATCTCTGAAAAAGACTGCCTATCTGTCATAGTATGTCATCAATTTTGATGCAACGTTTACGATAAAGTAATGTATTGACGGGACATCTTGATTTATATTTGATGGACATCTAGGGGTAAAGAATCTGCGATATTCCGATAACAATAAATAACAACGTGTTTATAAAATTGTCTACAATTAATTTAGTTCTGTATTTTATTATAAAAAATAAAATTTGAGATTTTCCCTGTGACCATTTTTCAAAAATATACATTCCATTCAGGTAAACTGATTTTTTTTGTTTACAATATATAAAGACAATTTGTAAAATTAAATAATTCAGAATTCGAAATTTACAGATTTTAATAACAATCGAGAATTAATTAATAATTGAAAATTAAACGCTAACATATTATTGTATTTTAAAAAAGCGTTATATTTTATATAACATTATTGGAAAATAGGATTTTTGAATATTTTTATATTGATAATTTTTGTAAAATATCCTGATGCCGCACCCCATGTACAATAAAGTTTATATTTATATATAAACGGAGCCGAATTGCCAGCTGTTTTCATCGTATCTGTTCATAACTTACATTCATAGTTAAGATTGGTCAGAAGACGGTGTTAGCGAAAACACCAATTTAGACACGGGATGTACAATTTGCGGCTGTTTCTCGCGAATATTCAAGGAGTGAAATAAACCACAAATAGTGGGAGCTCGATATCGCGAGCGTGCGCGCCTGGGGGTTTGGCCGTCAGTTCCGCCCCGGCGCTCTTTTAGTATGTGCGTCGTTTGCTCGCGTTAGTGTGTTTTCTATACAAAAATGGCAAATAATACGATTGCCTGCGCGGAGGGGCTGCTCTTACCGTGCTGGCAGCCTTTAATTAATGTGTCAACATTTGAACGTGGTGTTCGTGGTACTATTTACTTTTTAGTCCTTGTGTATCTCTTTATAGGAGTATCTATTATCTCCGATCGCTTTATGGCAGCGATTGAAGTCATAACATCCCAAGAGCGCGAAGTTACAGTATCTAAGCGTACTGGGGATAGGCATATAATAGTGGTCCGCGTATGGAATGAAACGGTCGCTAACCTTACGTTGATGGCATTAGGATCCAGCGCCCCTGAAATTCTCCTGTCTGTTATTGAAATTTGGGCAAAAGATTTTCAAGCAGGTGATTTAGGTCCAAGCACTATAGTTGGATCTGCCGCATACAATCTCTTTGTTATAATTGCTCTATGTGTATGGGTTATTCCTAATGGAGAAGTGCGAAAAATTAAACATCTCCGTGTATTTTTCGTCACATCTACTTGGTCCATTTTTGCATATGTTTGGCTCTATTTAATTCTAGCAGTAATATCGCCCGGCGAAGTAGAAATTTGGGAAGGTTTACTAACATTCATGTTCTTCCCAGCTACTGTATTAACGGCTTATGCTGCGGACCGTGGCATGTATAAATATATAAAAAAAGATTATAGAATGAATAGGAGAGGAGTTATAGTACAGGGAGAAGGCATTGAAATGGGACATGCAGCTTTAATGGAATATGAGAATGTCCATGAACAAATTAAACAAGAGTACATTTATACATTAAAGGAAATGAGATCGCGCTATCCTAATTGCGATTTAGAGACATTAGAACGCATGGCTCATGAACAATTATTAAATCAAGGGCCTAAGTCTCGAGCGTTCTATCGTGTGCAAGCAACTCGTAAGCTAGTGGGCAGTGGGGACCTATTAAAACGTATTTCTGAAAGAGCACAAAGTGATTTGAGCGAAGTTAAAGCGGAATTACGCGGCGAAAATGCATATGAAGAATACAGACAAGCGGACTGTAAAGCTTTTTTTGACCCTGCTACTTATACCGTATTAGAGAACTGTGGCCGGTTTGATATTAGAATATGCAGAAGCGGTGACTTAGATGCACCTTTAGCTGTGGAATATTGTACAGAAGACGGCACTGCTACAGCTGGCAGCGATTATATAGGAGCGAAGGGCACTCTGCATTTTGGACCTGGTGATAAAGAAAAACGTGTAACTCTGGAAGTGATCGATGATGATGTTTTCGAAGCTGATGAGCACTTTTATGTACGTCTGAGGTCTACGCAGCCTGCACATTGTTTAGGTTCTCCAGTATTAGCCACTGTTGTTATCTTAGACGACGATCATGGTGGCGTTTTTAAATTCGGCAAACGTGACTATGAATTAGTTGAAAGTGTAGGTACATACGAACTCGCAGTTCAACGATGTTCCGGTGCTAGAGGGAGAGTAATAATACCTTATTGGACACAAGACGGCACAGCAAAAGCTGGAAAAGAGTACGAACAAACGGAGGGACATCTTATATTTGAAAATAATGAAAATGAGTAAGTTGTTTATTGATTACTAGAGATATTTAATGATTTATGTGTACAAACATATACCCCGCTTGTCTAATATAGAGAGAGCTATTGAACCTTATTTAAATTAAATGTTTTCTCACTAGGACGGACTCGCTGTGCTTGTTTATATTATAACCTTTAGACGTATATTGACATTGATTCATGCGTGTAATATTTTTACAGTATAATTTGTTTACTTTATTCGTATTGTAATATGACTTCACATAGGGAATAGGTTATCTTGTTTTTAATATCTTATACGGTAAATTAAATAACAAATACAATTACTAAGTAATGGTAAATGAAATCCTATACCTTTTTATAGCAATTGAACAATCAGTGATATTAACGCAGTTTATAAAAATAATCGAATCTAATTATAGGTATTATACTGATGGAAGCTTAAATGTAATTATCGTTGATTTAAATAATCCAAATCACATATTTAAAAAGTATACATGTTTTGCTCAACGCTCGGTACATGTATCAATATTATTCGTGCTGTACTTCAATGACTTGACATATCAATGATATGATCAGTGATAGACGAAAGGATTCAGATATCCTACAGAATATAGATGATTAGTATCTGCTTATCAAATCAAATGTAAATAATTGGTCCCTACCCAATAAAATGGCTTGGTGTTTTATTACAATATTAACATAAAAAATTATGTGGCCAGTGCACATTACTTTATTATACTTGTCAATTTTAAATAATACTTATAATATTCACACGATTGCTATAAAAATCTATATACATTTCTACCTTTTAATTCCATACATATTATATAAAATATAGCTATTCTCTATATTTTTGACTAAAGATGCACTTTGCCTGAATCAAAATTATATTTTAGAAAAATATATACTTGAAATAATTATAATTAATAAGATTGTAAACATCTTGTTATTTTTGTTTAAAAAATCGGAAAGTCACAGCTAGTAAACATGGACTTTCCCGTGACAAATTTCTACCAAAAACGAACCATCACTAAGTTACGTGAGAAAATAGCCATATCCAAAATTTGGTTTTAAAATTTACATTAGTTTTATGTTGAAGACATGGCACCGAATTTTGCAACCGTCGGACGACGGACAAACATTTTACTTTCCGAATAGAACAAGTAAATTATTGCTATCGCGATTTTTTACCAAATAATGACGCTTGATCATTGATAATACTTCATATGATGTCCAAGATAGTATCGAAGCCTAGAGTGTTTTGTTGTTTTTGTAACTGAAATTCGTTGGCGAAGCGGAGCCCATATTTGTCGTTCCAACATTTTTTTCCGTCCGGATTTTGTAAAGTGGAAACATTAACAAATTCGGGGATATGGAATCAGTTAATTGGCAACGAATGTAAATTCGCAATTTAAAAATAGGAAAAGTTGTCATAACTTCTATGCGAGTGTGTTGCCTGCATTTCATACAATGTGACTACAGATTTGATCTGAAATAAAAATGAAACCAGCAAAAACAAACAACAACACATTAAATGTTTAAATATTGATATCATGAATTACAAAATATGCTTAATTTGCATTCATTTAAATGTTTCATTTCAGTAAACCTAAACCCTTGCATTGAGACCCCAGCCTTATTAATAATAACAGGATGTTGAACCATCTATATCTTGGACGAGGGGGTATTAATACAACACACATTTTAGTTGAACAAAAAAAAAAATATTATTATTAACAAACTTAACTAGCTTATTAACCGTTGCTATCGCACTACCAACATGATACACATACATATGATATTTAGTTCTTTACACATACTTTACCACCCCCACTAAGGACTCAATATTAATATTATGTACGGTTATCTATTCCTAACATGTTCACAAACCTAGTAACTTTAGAAATTCTAAATATTTTGTAAACATATCTGCTGGCATTTCATTTGTACATTTCCTTCATCCATTATTATTTTTTCTATAAAAATCGTCCTGCTCCGTCTAAGGATCGTTGACCAAATCACTGGTTTTGATAGTCATGTAGGATATATAGTCCTGAAGAACTTTCGGTTTCGGTTCCCTAACTGCTCTTCTTAACTTGACTCATCTTCATATGTCTTGTCAAGATTGTATTCGTCATCACTACTAGAAGTACAAGGCATTGTCGGTTCTGTTACTTGATCTTAGTTTCCTACCCTGTTATCATATTCTATGTCCCCCACTGGATATATATGTTCTTTAATTATTTTCGTTAATTGTTCCATAACCTCAATGTAATTTTCTTGTAATGTCTCAATATCTTCATTTTCAGTTCTTTTTTCTTAATTTTCTATAATAATTACGTCTCTACTGATAGTCAGTGTTAAAATGTGAATCATAAACTCTATATCCTTTAACTGTTTCAGTAAACCCTACCAAGTTTTCTCTATTAACTAGATATCTGCTGCGTAAATATATTGCTTTATTCACAGTTTCAGCCCATCGTTTCTTTCCTAATATACTTTTGTAGGTAAAAGGCAAACAGTTTGCCTTTTCAACAATGCTTCTGTTCAAACGCGCTGACATTTAATTTTCATCAGGCTTATAGCAATTTGTCGTCTGGTGTATTATTAGCTTTCAAAAACCTAAACCTAAATTCATTGCTTTTAAACTCACCTCCATTATCTGTGCTGATAATTTTAATTTCTGTTCTGCTAATATTCAGCTGTGGTTCTGAATTCTTTAAAATATTAAAATACTTCATCTTTTGTTTTGATAAAATACGCAACTTCCATTCTTGTGTGCTCATCTATCAATAACAAACAGAATCTTCTTGATCCTGCAATGGAGTTTACTTACATAGGGCCATATAGATCAGCATGCACTACATACACATACATACTACTACAACATCTAGAGTAGATTTGACTCCAGTACCTATATGTTAAAGAGATTATTTGCCCTCACATCCAGTTATACAATTACTTTTACTTATGGAAAATGTATCATCATATGCAATTGACTATACCTGATTTCATTGAAAATATGTCTGAATAATTTATGTGACCTAGCCCGCGATGCCATATTTCAGCACTACTGCCTTACTTGCATTTTCTTGATGGTAATGTGCTTAGTTTGTAAACAGCACCAAGTAAAACAGCTATTCCAACTAACACATTTTGTTTATTTTAAATTTTACATTATCAGCTTCAAACTGTACTTTATTACCTTTTTAAGCATTTAAGACTGACTGACAATATGTTTGTTGTCAACAATGGTTGTTGTTGATGCAGTTCCACGACCACTTACAGCCATTTTCTTGATTGCTATTGTTATTTCGTAACCCTTTTTATGTGTTTTGCATGAATGATTATTATGTAATTAACTGCATACTGGCTCCTGAATCTATGTACATTCATACTATACTTTCTGTAATTACCACTTAGAAAAACAGTACTAAAAGCGTTGCTTTGCTTTTGGCTTTTCGTGTTTGACGGACACTTGCTTTTGTAATGACCGAATGTGTGAATTTATAGCAATTGACATATTTTTTGTTTGACTTTTGACATAAGGCAGTATTACACTAACGTTCGCGGAGCATGCAGCACTACCAACGCTGAAACTGTTGTTTATATGGTTGCCATGGATCTGATTTTTTACCAGGCAAGTCTGAACTTACGAAATACTCGATCCCATGCTGGTGTCCTGGATTTAATAATACTCGATGCCTTGCCGACGTCCTGGGCCCCTAACCGATTAATAATAATAGAATATTGAACCACCTACATCTTAGATGAGTTGGGTATTCATAGAACACACATTTACGCTGAACAAAAAAATATTACAACTATTTTTATTAACAAATTTTGTAGCTTAGTAACTGTTACTGTTATATTATATATTACAAAGATAATACACATAAATGTCTATACATATAATATACATATAATATTTAGTACTTTACAAATACTTTTAACATCTCTCATTGGCCTTGGGACTGCAGATCTGTAGTCTTTAATGCTGTTATATAATAAATTAATATACTTTATCACGTGTAAACCGGTGGAGCCATGATTAGGGAAGACCGACGGTTAACAGTATCAAAAAAAAACTCTAAGTCTAGATTAGCATCTCACAGGTTAAAACTTATCACAGAATAAATTAATATATTGGTACATACTAGATAAATAAACAAGTAAAGGGAAAAAAGAATCGTGTCTTATAAAACATACAAAAAACCTCAAAGCATTCTCAGTGATTCCTGCACCGGGTTAAAAAGCAACTAAAAAACGTTTTCAACGATAAGTTAGCAATCAATAGGTAGATGGTAGCTAACCCTCACACTACCTTAGCTGCTTATGGTATGGTGGGTCAAGATTGTCCAAGGTTTTGCCGGTAAACATTTTTGGGCGGTGATTGCTACACATTTAGGATATTAATTAAGCATTACTAGTTAAATTATGCATATTAAAGTAAAAATCACAGAAATAAGGAAGAAATCCGACAACTTTGTAATATTTGGCACTGATTATGTGATAAATATAAAAATAAGCATTTGTTTCTAAAAAATATTGCACTCTGGTTTAATTATAATTGCTAACACCCCAAGTCATCATAATATCTGAAAGAAAAAGATAAACTATATTTCTTTCCAAAAAAGTCTGAAGTGTTTTTTGTCATCATACTTTTAGTCATTTTTGTATCATAGATAAGCTGTGGACCTTTTTGGTCCATCCTCAATCACATTTGTATGATGTAGTGATGATAACACTATCACTGCTTTACGCCTTTTTGACACGACACAGGACGATCCTTATGAGGCTATTATTCAGGTAGTATATCGCATTTGGTCTTTCGTAGAATTCGTGTATGTTATATTGATTTTATTCAGTTCAATCATAAGTTCCATCGAAGAAAACCAATGTTTTTTCCATAATGTTACGTCCTGTATTTATAGTTGTTGGAATTATTTCTAAACAAAATATGCTGACGCTTATGGTATGGTCAAATATGACCCGCAACAACGTACAACCCGGAAACAATACGCAAGTCTCTATTCACGTACGTTGCATCTATCTTAGAAGTTAGGAGAATTCCTTAACTGGTATGTAGCTGCACAAAAAGAAAGTAGGGATAGTAATGGAAACAAAGTGGTTCGGGTCAGATTTGACCCTCAGTTGGTATGAGGGTTAAATACGTAAGTAAAAATCGTGTCCGATATGGACAGTTAATAAATAAATAAAGTCATCCCCCAGGAAAGTCTTGGTAAGCCACGCTCGAGACTCAAGCATCTGGTGCTGGGTAGTTAATGCCTCAGATTACGGAGCATTTCAGATGACCCATGCTTACAACCCAAGTAATCCGTCTGGGAGACTGTCAACCTCCTACCTACCAGCTGGCCTTGTCTACCCCGGTCCTCCCGGGCCCTTTCGCCCCTGATAGTAGCCACATAGGAGTGCACTTGATTCCACGCCTCCTGTCTCCTGTCACCCATCATCATTATGCCAACCATGTTGTCCGGCGTGAGATCTGTTCCTATATGTTATTTCGACTCAGCACGTACCAGCGAGGTCATAGAATCTTCGGCCGAATCAACTCCTCAGACTCTAGTCCCATACGTTTTAGGTATGCCTTGGAGCAGGCGTACCCCGTGAGTACCTGTGATAATGTATAGTCCACCTCCCCGGAATGGGGAGTTATTATAATATTCCAGATATTAGCATATATTATATTCATATGGATACCCCTTATGCTGATGGATCGAGAAAAACTGTAATACTACTTAATATTTATTTTTTAGTTATTAATGAACAAATAAAAAACAGTGATGTAAGTGATATTGAAGATAACATTACATAAGGACCTACTGAAAACACTTCAAGAACTTTAGAAAAAGAATTCATGGCTTGAAAATGAAATCCAACCAAGAACTGAAAAACATGAAGAAATCCTTCGAAACAAAATGATAGTAGTAACTAACCAATACCCATTTAAATGACCATACAAAAGACTGGGTAACTTGTAGATCTTTCCTTAGGTCACATCCTAATGTCATTTTGGTTCAGGCTGATAAAGGAGCAGTCACTGTGGCTATGTCTTTGACGTCTTACAGAAAGTTCACGATTTGCTTGATGATTCAGACACCTACACCCTATTAGATCATGACCCTACTTCGGCCTATCAGAGAAGGAATAATGAGTGGGTCAAACATATTAAGTCCAAAGGGCTCATTGATGATGTGATGTCAAAACGATTGACTGTTTATAACTCTGTTTTTCCCAAATTTTATGCTTTGCCTAAAATACATAAAGCAGACGTGCCATTACGGCCTATTGTAGCTTCAATTAACACTCCCACTTCAAGACTTTCACAGTTTCTGACTTACATCCTCACTGAGTCTCTGGGCTCACACCCTCTTTACGACGTTGCTAGCTCCTTCGAATTTTCAAGGACATATAACAATTTTCAAGTACCTCCGGGTTTCGTCATCGTATCTTTTGACGTGGTGTCTTTGTTCACCAACATCCCTTTTGACTTAGCTCTTGACATCATCACCCTGAAGTGGGAAACTATTGAGGGTCATTGCACTATTGACCTTGAGTCATTAATCACGTCAATCAGACTTATTTTCAACACCAGCTACTTCAGTTACAAAGATGAGTTTTACGCTCTGGTGTTTGGCACAGCGATGGGATCCATTTTGAGTCCGATACTTAGTAAGTTGGTGATGGACTACCTCCTAGATGAGGTTACTACATCTCTTGATTTTAACTTAACTTAACTTTTATCAAGAAATATGTCGATGACATAATCTGCTGCCTTCCTGCAGGCAGAGTGAATTCCACCTTATGTGCCCTCAATAGTTTCAATAACCACCTCAAATTCACAGTTGAGAGAGAAGATGAAAACCACTCAGTTCCCTTCTTAGATACTCGAGTAGTTCGTACTCAGAATAACATTCTTATGTTGGATTGGTATCAAAAACCAACTTCCTCAGGGAGGTACATACATTTTTATTCCGACCATCCCTACAAGACAAAATGCAATGTCCTCACTGCAATGGGTAAAAGAGTTAGACAAATTTGTCATCCATATTTCCTGCAGAAGAACCTTCAGTTCTTGGTGTCTACCTTTATTAACAATGGCTACCCATCACGGTTGGCCTACAAACTTATCAACTCAGTCATTCCAAGGACAGGGACACTGACGCCCCCCGTGGCCCAGACTCCCACTCAGTATCGGTTCATTCCGACGATCTCGCAACACACTGGTCAATTAATTAAAGTCCTCCAGTTGGATGGAATTCGCATTGTCCCTCATAACACGAAGAGGGTGGGACGGTTGTTCACTAACTTGAAAACCAAAACCCCTACTTTGACTAGTAGTTGTGTTGTTTATTCAATACCTTGCTTTGACTGCGATAAGTGCTATGTGGGCCAGACCAATCAATGGCTTAAGTCACGATTGACCCAACATAAGAGTGACATCAGGAATAGAAAGTCCATCTGCGCTTTGGCTTCTCACTCAATCACCAAAAAACATGCCATCGATTTTGATAACGTATCCGGTCTTGAAACTGAGCCACACCTTAAACAACGACTCTTTTTGGAGATGTGGCATATCAAGAACACCAATTCATCTATGAATTTCAAGACCGATATGAATGGTCTGAGCAACATTTACTCTTATATCTTTGATAAGAACGCTGTCAAGAACTATCCTGATGTCACCCTATAGCTTCCATTTTAAAACTTGTTTCCTGATGACTTTTGCTTATGTCATTGAACTGTTTTGAGCTGGACTTTGCCCTTGCTCCCTCAAAAATCAAAATTAAAATTAAATTAATAATTAAAAATTAAAATTATAAATTACTAAATTATTTTTTTACAATTACATCTTTTTACAAATTCACCACACAAACTCTTACTTTTACTATCTACATCTTCTTTTGGTTTTTACACCAAATAGATTTGTCTAACACAGTTCAGATGGCGTTGCCTTCACACGTGTCTCCGATGTTTGTTGTCGTTAGGTTGGTGATCTGGGAAATCGGTTGATATGGCAATCGTGGCGCTTTTTTCAAAACAACAATTCGTTCAATTTTTTTTTTTTTTAAATTAACACGTTTTTTTTAATCGTTTTTACTGTTTAATTCCCACGATTTAAAACGGCCCGTAGGAAGACTAACGATTGCCCTTTTCCTTGATTTTTTGATCATATCCTACGAAGTGGTGATGTTGTTCCGAAACGATATATTTATATTTTAATTTAATATTTGAGTAACATTTTATATTTTTAAATCTTTTGTATTAACTGTTAAATGACTGATGTTTTTAGCTGTGCTTTCTTAAAACTCTATTGTGCGTATTACTTTACTTTAATTACTCTGTAATTTTATAAATTTTGGTTCATTGTAGTATAATCCTGATGAAGCTTTAAATAAAAGAGAAATATCGATTCATAAAAGAAGGAGTTTCTTATTTTTTGCCTTACGCCGCATACCCAAAAGTTAATCTACGTTATATATATATATATATATATATATATATATATATATATATATATATATATATATATATATAAATTGTTGTGTCGATAAATACCTAATATCTGGGGTGGACACCTCACGACTTTCCGAGTTAATTAATTAATTTTATTAAACATGTATAAAATATTCATAAAAAGTTATATTAAATTAAGTTAAATTTTAAATTTTTGCTCCTTGTTACATTACACAACACGCGGCTATTCCTAGGGCGAACTGACGGCATGTTAGATCTACCTCGGCCATGACTCATTTGATGACAGCACACTGCATACCTGCATTATTTTTTTTCTTTTCTCGTAAATATGATATTAATAACACTTATTTAGAATCAAATTATACATTGATAATTAATCTACAACATAGTAACATAGTGATAACTGCCCAATTTTCAAATTTAGAGTCTTTCATACATACACATACATTCTTTCCAAATACAACAATCCTGCATAAGAAAGATAGTTGTAAAAAACCAGTGACAACGTGCAGCAGCACTAATAAATACTGTTTTATGTATTTAGTAAGCTGGCAGTGTATCTGCTAGCGAATTAGGACTTACATATTTACCATGACCCTCTAACCAATTTCTGATTGTTTTTCGATAATTATCAACTATCGTTTGTGTCCAGATTATCAATCGTGCTTAGTCCAACGGCAGGAATGGCATACGTTTTCCATGTGGAATATGAAGCAAGTAAAAAGTTGTCCTTTAATATGTTATTGTGCTAATAGGAACCGTGCAGCGTATCGTTCGGCTGTTTCATTATTTAAAAACACTCAGGTTCGATTCTGGTTTAAATTTGTTTTAGCGGGTTCATCCCGTTTCGGAGATATTAGCTTGTTGGGGCTGTAAACACAATGTGTCTGTTTAAAATGCCTGCATGGTTGCTGGGTGGATCGAACAGCCTAGTGATCATGTTGCTTTCCAAAGCTCGTAAAAAAAGCTGGTACTCACAAAACCAATACCACAATACGACAATACTATGCCGCAGAACAGGACAGATTTACTAGCGAAGAATGGCAAATAACCAGTACAGGAGAAAATTATATTATATATAACATCTACGAGTGGCCACATGGAATATAAAGGCACTAAATAAACAAGATCAAGAAATAGAAAACTAACTAAGGGACAACAGAATCGACGTATGTGTACTTCAGGTAATCCACAAAAAGATAAAGGACAGGCAGTCCTGGAAGAGTATTTACTCATTTACAATGGAGTGTAGACTCCAAACCAACAGCAAAGGAAACTGTCAGAATAATGATCCAGAAGAAACAAATTTTATTGTTATACAATGGAACCTGGCGGCGTACATATGGTTCATAGACCTGACTAAGGCATTTCCCAAAGTGCCACTAGCAGAATACTTGCATCATATAAAAGAAACATCGCACAAAACATAATCCAACCAATCGAAGACATCTATAAACATAATTCAAGCTGTAATGAACAGTGAAACCACCGCACCAATCAAAATTGACAATAGAGCCAGGCAAGGTGGCTCACTGAGCCCTTTAATGTTATCATGGCCGAAATAATTGCACAAGCTAGAACTCTCAGAGGGAATGAGATTGTAGTTCAGCAGTTGAACATTGTGTGCTATGCAGATGATGTAGCATGATACTCAAATAAAGATGATCTCAAAAGATTGTTTGCGAAGTAATTCAAGATGGTGATCGCTGCAGAGAAGACCAACTGCATGGTCATAGCCCCACAACCCATAAGATGAAAACTAGAAGTATATGGAAGTATGATACAACAAGTGAGTGTGTTATAATATTTAGGAATTCTATTGTCCAGCTATGGAGAATTAAAAGAAGAAGGAAAGACGGAGTAAGCGAACAGGATCACGGGCAGCCTAAGCAACTCGATATGGACCACAGGGGGAACATACCGGCAGCTTGTAGGCAATGACGTCGAAACCCCAGACGCAAGGGGAAGTCGGCAGAGACTATATGCAACCCGCAAAATTATGGACACTATTACTGCTATTACATTGCGCCATATAAGAGATATATGGATTTTATTTATTTTTTAATAAATACACACGAATTGAGTATTTTCTTGTGAAGCATCAGGTTGGGAGATTTAAACTGGACCAGAGCGGATATAATTAGTTAATTTTTGAGATGTGTTTTACGTCTAATTTAATATAGAAATTTTGCAGTTAAGCCATAATCTCTTTTCTACAGAAAATATACACTAACATTTGAAATATAAACAAAAAAGTGTATTACTTTTGTGTATACCAAAGAAGCCTTTACATGTTAATTAAATTAATTATACTAGAAACCTTAATAAAAAATAAAGGGAATATTTTGTTTAAAATACATTAAGTTTCTTGTTCGAAATAAAAAGTTTTGTTTTCCATTATTTATAACAAATTATTGCATATACATTACTAATTTCTGATAAACAATAAATACACTTTACCTAACTAAGTTTAATTTAAAAAAAACAATACAGGTACAGTGTTATTTCGGACAGAGATTATAATTTTGATCATTATAATAAAATATCTAAATAACGAATTCGAATATTGTAGGGAAAACATCATAAACATTGCATGTTTTGATTCAAATCCGGAAAACGGAGTTGTTTAACATAAACATTCGTTTGTGGTTTCCACCAAACATTATTCAAGACTAAGTTATATCAGATAACTAACATGCCACATGCGTCATTTTTTAAGCCAAAACGTACATTAGATGTAATCAAAAGATACAGACATGTGCTTAATAATTTCCATTTGATCAAATATCTAGTATTAAACTACCCATTTAAAGTACTGTACATTCATTAATGATAAATTATGTATCTTAAAATGAAAATAATAAAACTAATATTCTCGAATAAAATCAGAAAGATTACACACGTAGCCTTATGGACATTTTAAACAGTGTCCATTGTTCCTGAAGTTGCATATAACGTTTGCTTTTCCCCTCTGGGATTACATGCGAAAGCGCTTATGCTCCCTCTGTCTTACTCTGTGATATGGACCAACAAACTTCTACGTAAAGAAGTAAAGAGTAGAACATACAAAGCTGTTATTATTATTACAAAACATGGCTGAAACAAGACCAGATGACTAAACGACTTACACAAATAGACTCATTACAACAAGAGAAATGAAAGCAATTCGATGCATTGAGGGAAAAGCAATACTGTACAAAGTAAGCAATGGCGAAATAAGATCATGCTGGGTGAACATCAGTGTGTGGACAAAAAGTAGGAGGACGGAATGGAACATGCGTATTGAGATGGTAGAGTCAGAAGAGTGAGATGTGCATGAGACAAGTCTGGGAGAGGGAGGAGGTCTCCAGGACGTATAAGGAAAATGTAGCTGAAGAACATGTGGTTGATTAAACACCTCAAGAAGGTTGAAACATTGAAGTAAAACACACACACACACACATAAATAATATTGTGAAGGGGTATCTAACGATTTCCGCGGACGGGGATGAACAGTGAGTATATCTGAATGTCGCTATGCATTCCGGGATTTACCGCCTTAATGCACATTGTGCTTAACATCGGTATATTGGACCTTAAGTGCGTCATAAATGTGCTCATGTATCGGTTTAAAATATCTTCCAAATATTCTATTAAAACATGCAACAAAGCAGGTACCAATACCGGTATAGGCATATAATAAACTGAACAAAATGACTTTTCCTTCGAACACTATTCTACACGTCTGGCCTGCGTGAAGAATAAAGGTTAAAAAAACCTTAACACATGAAAGGGCGAAGTTTGAAACAGAAGTACCCCAGGTGAGTAGAGTACAGTCAGAATCTTGCACTGATAACTCAGTCAGGTTTAAGGATAACGTTCAAGACACATCAGACGACAGGCTAGCAGAACTAGAAGAGGTCAGAAGAGATCTATAGAGGAAATAATAGAACAAACAAGTCGGATTTATAATTATCAAAAAATGGCACAAAACATCACTCAATACAGAAGCATATCCGACAGAGTAATTTCATTAGACATTAGATTTAACAACCGCTATTCGTTTTAAGTAATAGATATATGCACCAACTTCGGACCACGAGGACCGAGTGGTAGAACGTAAAAGTGTGTGAAGATATAATCCTAGCAGTGAACGAAAATTCAACTAAATGAACATAATCAATGGCGACTGCAATGCCAAAATAGGAAATACAAGGAGAAGAATTAGAAAAAACGTGGGCTCATTTGTGTTGGGAGAAAGAAATGAGAGAGGAAAATGCTGCTAAACTATACATGCGAAAATGATTTATATATAATGAACACAATCTACGAAAGGCCGGTTGAAGAAAATGGACATGGAGAACTTCAAATTGACAAGAATGAGGATATACTTTGTATTTATCAATAACAAAGACATACAGGATATAAATGTACCGAACGCCATTAGTATCGGTAGCGATCACCGAATTGTAAGAGAAAAAGTGCTAATTAAAACAAAACTACAAAGAGCAAAGCTAAGTCGGGCAAAAAATAACAAGATCAACCTCGAAAACTTGAAAATTGCAATTGAGAAATACTACAGCTAATTGAAAACACAAGTGAACACGACATGTCACAGCAGATCTAAACAACAAAATAACACAGGGTATGTCCCATCACATCAGATCAGATGGACAGGTGACATAAAACGACTAGCAGGACATGACTGGTTGAAGAAAAGCATAAGATAGAGAGGAATTGAAAATGCAAGTTGAGGCTTACATCCGTCGATGAATGACATAGCTGATGATGCTGTTTTTTTTTTCAGAACATAATTATATGTAACGATATTATTAGTCTGGGAATGTCTTCAAATTAAAAATTAACTTATATCGTCTTTATATTTTAAATAGTATATCAATTTTTCAAAAAATTACATTCCATTCTGGTAGGAGTGGATTTTTTGTTAAAAGTATAAAATCGTACCATTATTGACCTATTTTTGAGACAATATTTCTTTTTCACCAAGCGATCCGAAAATAAAATAGATGCATTTATTTTTTGTATTTTCACAACAACGAACTTGTAAATTATATTTGTCTAGGAAAATAGCGTTTAAATATAAATGGGTATCTGCAATATGCATGTCAAGGCAATGGGTGTTTGTCTAGTCAAATGTTATTTCCGTGAAATGTATATTTTTCTACGACAGTTATATTATCTCAATCTCGTATCAGGGACAGCTACCGACCGGAACATTTATTTCGGGCAATTGTGTAGGCTGTGTGGGGGGCGAATGTGTCAGATGCAGTGGAAATGCGCGAACAGAGGAGACAGAGCGAAAGCGGCGCATCAATAGGCGGTGTGGGTGTTGCCCCGGATACTTGAAAACATGTGAATGCGAGAGCGGCAGAGAAGCAAATTTGTGTTTGTCAGTGATAATATTATCCGCAGAAGCATTGGATGGATGATTAATTATAAAATATTGTTCATGTCATAAAATATGCATATCAAAGTTTAGTGCAACTTATTTTAATCCCCTCATTATTTCTACGTTCGTAGTACAAGTAATATTGTTTGGACTGTAGCCCGAAATCTACTGATAGAATTTTATACATTGGCGTTTTATACAGTGGTGTAATCATATTAGATACCTCTAATTACATATGCCGCTTTATATGATAAATTCGTTAAAAGTGACATTTCGATTACAGATACGCGACTCATGCAAGCACATTTTTATATTTTATAATGTATACCATATATGTAATTGCACACCAGCTGTCTCTATGGTGTAAATGATTAAATATTAAATTCCCAAAAGGGCGCTTTGGATTGGTTGCAAGCTAAAATATTCTTGATGGCGCTCTCTACGCACAAGATCCTTGGTACATGTACTTATTCTTACTTATTCAGAACACAACAATGTAGATTGTATGCCTTTAATTTTATAAAGTTAATAACGTTAATTTAAATTAAATAAATGTACAAAAATTTACCAAACTAAGAATATAATTGAGTTAGTTACGAATAAGCATTTGTTAATTTTATTTCCTGGCCAATGCAATGTACGAAATAATCTGGAAATAATATGCTTTAGCAGTCAGGTTTTTTTTAACAACAACTTTGAATATATTATTGTTTAGACTTTTTATGCTGTCCGTTAGTGCATTGTAGAATCTGGTACTATCACAGTTCTAGATTCTACAATGCACTACCGGACAGCATTGTGCTTTTCTCTATGCGGCTTAGGAGATTTACTGAATTTAGAGATGGCTCCCGTATCTGGTATCCTAAGGATGCAATTTCGATGATGTCATATCTTGCATGGTACTAGTTTTAACATGAATCAGACATGTGTGTATAGGCATGGTAGCGTTAGAATATTCAGATTTCTGAAAAGTGGTTTAATCATCTCTGTACCTGACGCCAGCAAACCAGCCTTACTGCACGCCTTTTAATTGCATCTATTTTATGTTGGGAGGATAAAAGTCTCCGTGCTAGTAAGTTATAAACTAGTGTTGATACAGAGGATAATAAATTTCGCAAAAGAAAAACATTCTTGCGTATTTTACACACTGGTTGTTCTCCATGATTGTGCCAGAGCAACATATCATCCAGGTCGGAGCTGTTTCGAGTCCATTCAAAAAGTTCTCGAGTACCGAGTGCAAATAATTTACAGAAAATGTACTCCGATACTCAGTACAAGTACATTCTAAAATACGTAGTATACGTAGTACAAAGTACATACATTATACTTTATTGCTTACTGGACTGACTAAGCCTATCCCAAATAATGTAATAATAATAACTGTGGTAACCTCACTCCCAAATATCCACTAGCAAATATCTGTATGATAGCTATCAATATTACAAAAAGCTTTCAAGTCCTACTTAACATATCATTACATAGTTTTCTATATTATTTTTACATATTCATGCAAGTAATTTTTATAAAAGTTGCAGTATTTATTTCGCGAACATATTATTATCGATACAAAATCACAACATATGCTTCGAATAAAATAATAGCGGTTTCGTAAATATGAATGCTTTCATATTTATTTTGTAATACGAATAGTCCCTAACTTGGATATAAAATCATCGTTTCATCGTTGAGAGTTTCAGAGGTTTCCCATACGTGACTAACCAGGCACAACATACATATATGGTTCCATTTTTTTTAAATTTCTAATCAGAACACTCTAAAACGTGTAACGTAATATAAATTTGTTGATGGATTTCAAAACCTCGAATTTTTAAGTTAAAATAGTAAAGTAAAACATAAGTGAAAATAAATAAAACACATAATATGGTAAAACACTATATTTTATAGTTCTATAATATTTGCTTTTAAAATTACAAGCTTTTCAAAATTATCAACGCATGGCAATTTGGATCCTTAACCATATTACCTATTATATCGCACAAACAGTATTTTTTTTTTTAATATTTTCTTCTAACATTGCTAATTTCCTTTTATCTTCTAGGTAATGAAACAGTTATAGCTCTATTTTAGACTATTTTATCTTGACTTTTTGAATCATTTAATTTTTGGATATATAAAGACGATGATATACCCTCTTCAGTATCAAATTCGTCGAAATCAAAATACCCTTCATTGTTCATTTCCAGGTCTTGATCGTTTGCATCACCATCGGAATGTCTACACTCCAACATCTGCAATGCTGATGAAATAACCATCTGCTTTATAGAGTCAATTAATTTCTAAAGATTTTCTGTTCTTATGTTGCTCATTTTTGTACTTTGTGTAAACAGAAAAAATGAATTAGTTTAAGGTGTGAAAATATTGGTGGTTGTTTCTACAAAACCCTTAATTATTGTTTGCTTGGAGTACATGTATTTGTAGCAATAAGTACAAATACGAGTACATTTAGATAAAAGTACTCGTGGACTGAGTACAATTTCAGTTTCGATTGGTCTGGAGCACATTTTGAAAAATAACAATTAGTATTATAAGAAATATGTGTTGTTTTCAGCGAAAATTATTAAGTAATAAATACAATATATATATATTAATGTTCATAACACATAAATGAACAATTCTACACAAAAGTTTTTTTTGGTTTTTATCTTGAGTCACAATGCCCAGGGATGTAATGCACGCGATTCCCGAAAACGTGGCCAATATTACTAAACCTTCTTTTAGAAGACCAATTTTTGTTCTTCGGGGGTTTTCGAGGTCGCAGATTACGAATCCGATGTTCGATTTCAAAAATTTAAAATGGCAGATCCAAAATGGCGGACAAAAAAGTTAATTTTACTTTCAAGGGGGATTTTGAGGTCCCTGATCTCAAATCCGATGTCCGATTTTCAATACTCAAAATGGCGGACCCAAAATTCGGACATTATATTAACGAACAGTCTTAGCTTCAATTAAATTTTTAAAAATCTGCCCGGCATTTACTTTAATCAACTCTTTTTGGAAACTTTTATAAGTAATTTTCCATTTATTTTGCATTAACAGAATTGTTGACAACTTTCTTGATATATTACAATTCTTATCTTGTAAAACATGAATTGTCTTTGACTTCATTTTGCATATTGAATATCGGATGAAATTTGAATTTTCTGTCACACTTTTACTAGCGCCGCGAGAAATGTGCTTCGACGTACGCAATATGGGTGCGTGTGAAGTCACTCTTTGACTGCTTTCTGTGCGCCATGTATTAACATCCAACCACTCTAAACTATGTCGTTAGGCCCTTGGGGATTACCACCACTAAGTGCATACTTTACTTTTTCCTAGAATAAAGTTTAATTTTTTATATTTTGGTCGCTCAAAGGCGACTTGGCCGCAGTGTGCGGCGGCCGACCAGTTGATGGATTGATAAGTTCACGGCGGTCTACCTGCACTACGTTATTTCTGCTCTGAATATTCATTCAGTGGTGATCTAATTATTCCTTCCTTTACCATACATTCTGCATGCTCTAGCTTCTTAATTCTCCCCTTCCTCATTTTTACCTCTAGATCTAGCGTTCATTCTACTTTTACACAGTTTCTCGCTCAGGAGGTATCTTGGAGTTCCTTCAGTTTTTAGATTTAGTTTCCATATTCTTGATATTTGGCTAATTCCTCCTCCGCTATGGATATTTCATTCTTTCTATTTCGAATTTTGCAAACCCAGTTCGCTCATAACATGCCTCTCCGTCTTTCTCACTTCCATATTAAACTCTTTCTTTTTTCTTTCACACACTTGCAACGGCTTCCATTCACTACTCTTATTTCTTCATACATTTATGGTTTTATTCGCAGATTACTGATTTTAATTTCTTCCAGCATGTACCATGCCTAATTCTAGTATCCATCTTATGGATATTTCGTGTTTCCCTAATAGATTGTTTGTTTTCCTTGCTAACCCTGTTATATGTGCGCTGAATGTTTTTATTTTTGCACATTCACCTCTAATTTCTTTCTATTTATATATCTTCCTATACTGTATCATTTCTGTCATACCAACACTCCCGTGTTGCAAGTAAATTCATTTAGTGAATTTATAATTTCTGCATTTATTCGTTGATTCTTGTACAAATTATTTATAACTCTATTATTCTTCTTCTCTATGTGTTCTTCGTTGTCTCATGTATTTATTATTTGGCTTGTTTTTAAACCTTACATCTCGCTATGTATATGTCTGTCGTGTTATAGTTTTGCAGGGCGTGGTTTTGATTTTCAGCGCATATATTCTTTTGTGTAATGTTCTTCATATATTTCCCCAATTATTACTTTTTGCACGGTTACAATACTCCTTACGGAGATGATAAAGTAAAAGTGGATAATTAACATGGTTCCAAAAATTAATTGAAATACAAATAATAAATAAAATGAGTCTTTGTTTGCTTTTTTATTGCTATTTTGCAAATCTTTTCGGCTAAGCTCTAGCTATTATTAAACTATTCCGATGATTCAAGAAATACATATTTCTATTAATGTACCAATTTATATATCATTTGTTAAAATTTGTAAACTTGCTGCATATAATTCAATTGTCGAACACTGTCGACAACAAATGGAACAAATCATAAATAAAAAAACAACAAATCACTATAAAAATTATATGCCTTACAATTTTAGTTGATAAAGTACCTTTCTTTAGAGCTCTAGCCAAATTTTCAACAACACTACATCGCCAAAAAGAAAAAAAAATCGCAGAAGACGTATGCGTTTCCGGATATAAGATCGTTGAAAATATTGCTCGTCGCGGAAATCCATAAACACAAAGAAACGTAATGATATAAGTTTACTTAATAACCAGTTGAAATTAGAGTACTCCACATTATTTAAGTCATAATTACACTTCCAGGCTCGCTGTACCATTTTTATTTATTTATTTATTTGTTTATGTTTGATTTTGCCTTTGGTTTCCGTGTATATATCCATATATATATATATATATATATATATATATATATATATATATATATATATATATATAAATATATATTGTTTTGTTTAGCAAATTTATTTAAATGTAAACTATATATTTATATAAGTAAATTTATGTGTGGATGGGTGTTAGAAATATAAATAACCGAGACTGAATGTGTGTTCTGTGAAACTCGCCTAAGATAAGTATTTCTCTGACCTATTCAATATGTTTTTTAGGACATAATAGTGCTAAAAATGCCCACGTTGAGCCGACACCCGACTTTTGTCGCGTTTGGGTTTTTACAAGTTTAAACAAATGGTATGTAAATAGGTACACTTCACATATTTTATTAGTAGTCATCGGATTAGTTATAATGGCTAAAGCCTAACCGAAAATACTTTCAAAATAGAAATAAATAAGTGATAAAAAACAAAGAAAACTCGTTTCATTTATTACTTATAACGAATTATTGCAAAGTAGACGCCGGCACAATCCAATATTTGAAATACATGTTTTCTTTTACACTACCTTTTATTCTATCAAATTTATTCCATATTTTAGAGGGTAACTATATTATCCTAATGTTAAAATATTTATTTTATCACGACATAATTCATAAGTAATGAATTGCTACTTATGTGTTTATGCAAATATATAATTATGTGGGCATTAGGTACGAAAACATGGAATTATCAATATATTGCATTTATCTTTGTCGGAGTGGTTGCATCTAAGCGCTTCAACAAGGAATTCCGCGGTGTTTACGTCCATAAGAGATATAAGATAAAAATCATATAATAATAATAAACTTTATTGTCTTACAAAATAAATCCAATTACAGGACAACCACAATACCATTTATATATAATAACATAGAACATATAACTTGAATAACAGTGCTATAAGCAACATACTATAATGAAATATTAATTTATACACATTGTGGAACGTGAATTATAGCTCGAATCGTATTAATTTAATTAATGTTTTTTGCTGTATATCGAATACATTGATATTTAGAGTAGTGGCATAATTATTTATATTAAGTGATATATGTGGCGGAGCTTTCTGTTCGTAGTTAGATTGCGTTTTGTCAATATACAGAGGGGTTTTACATCTACTATTCAACCTTGGAATCCGTATATACACTCCTGATAGCATGTCTGGACCGAAGAGGCATCCGTTCAGTAGTTCATGTCCGAAGATTGTACTGCTTAATATGCTTCGCTTGCTCAAAGTTAATATACTGCGCAAGTTCATCATTATTAATGCCCCTCTGCGGATATCTCCCGTCGACTTTATATGCTAGGTGTGTCTCAAAGCAGCGTTGAACACGTCCCTGGGATTGTATTTGGTGATTTTTATTTTTATTATTATTTTTTATTTACACAATATATACACAGTATGGTTATTACATAAAATTCCCCCTGCAGGTAGCTCTGGTTGAATCTGCCTCTTTGCGACCTGGTTTCGGAAGATCTACACTTCTTTACTTGTTGATAATTCACCCTCTTCTCCCTTTAAAGAAAACCCCTACCTTCCGTCGGATGTTTCTCAAATTTCTTGTCATTAGTATTATTTCAGATAAAAAACTCTCTTAAAAATAGTCTTTTAATGGATTATATAAAGTTATACAACGGACTCGTTATATAATTTTATATCGCCCATTAAAAAATTATTTTTAAGAGACTTTATTTTTTGTCCGATAAATTCTTCTTGTATTATGTTCATGTACGTCTTTGTTTAGTTTTACTTGTATTTGGAGGTAACACAAACCGCCTCCCTCGGAGAATGTTTCCTACTCATACGGGAGTAAAATTCTCCATAAGACTCAATAGTAATTTCAATATTGTTTATTTAAAAAATATTCGTTTTGCAAAATCAACAGTATCTTTATCTAACAGAGTAAGTATTTATTATTATGCTTAAACAGTGTTATTCGCTCCGCTTGAATAATAAGTACGATAATCTGATGTCGGCAAAAAGTAATGGGGATCTTTAATGACCATAAAAAATAAAATATTTTCATTTATGTCGGGTTTTGTTTTAAAATATGATTCTAGGTTTTTAATTCACGTTAGGGATATATATATATATATATATATATATATATATATATATATATATATATATATATACCTGCAAATTGTGAAATAGGTACTAGTTTATTTTATAATGCTCATATTGAAATTAAATTGTATTTTGAATTTCCTAGCTTAGTTGGCTTAGTGAGCAGTAGAACATTGGTTTTCTCTGTTTACCAATGCATTTCTGGTATAATACCAGTAATTGTTGCTTTGGGTAATAAGAACACTTACTTTACCAAAACCAACAGTGTGTGTGAATGCTGTGAATAATCTGTATGTATACTAAAGTTAGTTGAAAATTGTATGAAATATCAAAAGCACATGGCATTCATTTAAGCAGAAGTGGTACCCTCTGCACTTTGCACTACATCATTATAGCTGCATCTGTGCTAGTTAATGCCATACTACATGTTACAGGTCTGGCTTTGACAAGTAATAATGGATGGTATTAACAGAGGAATGTCAGCTGGCCCATATATGAATATTCCGTCCTTTCACCTAAACGCAAAAGAAAACATATAGACGAAGTAATAAGCTAAACATCACAAGCTATGAACACAATACTATACAAATCTATTAAAACAATGAAAATTGTAGGTTATATTATGCCAGTATATGTAGTAACTTTTTCGCGCCTAAGGATATACACATTAATTTACTGCGCGGATGGGACTACACTTCTAGACCGTTATAATAAATCTATGTTCGGTTTGAGTACAATACTTTCAATTTGGTAAAATCTATACTTTTTAAAAAACATACTTTAAATTACTTATGGAAAATTCGTCACTCTCGTAAGAGTAGGAAACTTATATCTGGAGATGGTGTCACATGAAAATCTGTTACCTCCATATATATCCATATTTTTTAAATTTCCTATTCTGATCTTATGTATGTCGCAAGTTTATTTGTTATAAGATTTTTGCTGTGCGTTTGTCCTCGTCATTTTGGAATATTGTTAGTGTGGGCGTGAGTTTAGACATTTTCAGCCGTATTCTGTTATTCAAATGTTCTTAATAACAGCCCTGTTACTTTGTGACACGGTAATTCGTATTCTGTAAGGTGAATTATAACAGGGCCCTCAATTTGATTAATTTTAATAGGCTGTTAAAATGCGCACTGTTACCGGCTTGACAGCTCTCTGTCTTAGTTTAACTCGCACAATTTTGTTTACATGTCTGTATTCTATGTCATTTGATAGATCACGTTGAGGTTAGATTCACAATAATTGATGATTATTGGTATTTGCAAATCCATATGCTTGGAAAAATCGCTTTATATGTTCACTTCTTCCACTTCAGTTGGAAAGTAAATGGTACTGTTCATATTACCTGTTCTGTTTTGCTTTTACAATGGTTGGCTCATTCCAAAGATAAAACTACAATACAATATCAATCTGATAACAACCATGGCCGTAGAAATGTAAAGCAGCTACAAGTTTTAAATATGTTGGAATAATAGTTTCTGTGTCCACATAAGGTAAAACTCGACTTGATTCTTCAATCAAGAAGTGAGGAGCATCTATACTCAATCGAATTAGTTTAAAAAACTAAGTAGTGGCTGTGTAAATGGATTGCCACTAATCGCAATTGTTAGGAGAACATTAAATTAATTTAGTATTTATAATATTCTCCTATTCTCGGTGGTTTCTTAATTTAAGAAATTCTAAAATTGGTACCGTAATTTATTTATAACCAACTGTTAATAATTTGAAAGCATGTTTTATTTGCATGGTAAAATTAGAACAATCCTGTCAAAAAATAACAGGACTTGTTAAATTTTAACAGACGTATGACCTACATAATACGAAATCTATATTAATACCCAGTCAATTTATAACAGGCTGTTATAAAATAACAAGTTGCTTAGAGAATACGGTTGACATCTGGTTTGTTGTCTTTGGAATTTCTTTATGTTTAAATTTGTTGTGTTGCCTCATATATTAGAAAGGTAGCTCAGTTTTGAGACATATAGTGAGTAATATATTGTCTTTCTATATTTTTGATACGGCCCTATTTTTGATTATATTATTTTTAATTCCTTTATATGTTTTCCTCTGTATATTATGCATGTATCATGGGCATACAGATATATATTTTCCCGCTAGATTTTCATTATCGTTTAAATAGTAAGTACACAATGGAAGCTAAAGATTCTCCTTGAGGGATGCGATATTCTAGTATTAGATGTCAGTTTTGGTTTGTTGTTGCCTGTTGCACAGGTACGCTTGAAACATTTCCTGTATTCCTTTTATACATTATCTGGATATGGTATCAAACGCTTTCTTTAGGTCTATGAAGACTATGGTGACATATTCTTCTTGATCTATTCTTTATGGTACGTTCAAGATTAAATCAGTAGTTGCTGAAGTTGTGCCTGAATGCTTCTGATATGCATATTGCTATTTACTTATTATATTGTTTTTATTACTGTGTTCCATTAAACGTTTGTATATTACTTTTTCCGTAAGTGTCCTTTATCTCAATTGGAAATTGTCTTGTTGTGAGAATTTCACGTATTATTTACATTATTTGTATACTTAGGCATTTCACAAGTTTGTTAGAGATTCCGCCTTTTCCTGGACCGAAAAAAATCGTTAGACCTTCAATTATTTTTGTTATTTCTTGCTCTGTTGCTAGATCAAATACTGCCATCTCCATGATTGCGTTATTTTTGGTTATTGGTGTCACATTTCTTAAATGGCGTATGTGTTTTTCTACTACGGATTTACCTATTCTAGCAATGTAGGTATTCATTTCAGTTGCCATTTGTCGTTTATCATTTGTTGTTAATCTAGTATCAGTTTCTAATTCGGGTATTAATTTGTGTGCTGTCACTTTTAGATTGTTTCTGTTCAACATTTCGTTGACCTTGTGGCATGTTATTTTAACATATTTGCTGTGTTCAGTTTCCTTGATTAGTATATTATATTTTTGTTTGTGTTTGTTGGATTTGCTCAATATTATTTATATGGGTAGTTTCGTTGTTTTACAAGGTTTGTCATTTCTAGGTTTACCCATTCGTTGTTTTGTTTTCGTTCGTAAGGTATTTCTTTTGTGTTTAGTTCTACTAGTTCATTTAGAGTTTGTGTTAGTTGCTGAAAAGATTTAAATTCTTCGTTTCTGCTAGTGAATTGATGTCCAATTGCTTCATGGTATATTTTTATGTTGTCTTTATATATTCAAATTTCTTGTATTTTGTTAATTACTTTTAATATTATTTCTGATGGTGTTTGAAAATTACCTAGTCGAGTATTGATGTGTTGGCTTCTTATTTTTCATTGTGTAATAATTGTTGCTTTCCTTGTTTAAGATGGTGTATGCTTGTTCCGTTATTATATGTTTATATATAGTTGTACTTTGTTATTATTTTGGTTTCCCAGGAAAATTAATTGATTTCTATTTGTTAGTATATTTGTCTCTAGCACGTTCAAAATATTCTATATCAGGGGGTTTGTAGACTATAGTTAGGTATGTAGAAAAATCCATCATATATATGTTTATTAATTCTATTTTATTAATTGTGTCATTATTACTTAGTTTAAATTTTTAACTTAAATTGCGCTGCCTCTTATCTGTCTACAGTTGTGAACATGGCTATATTGTTTTATTTGATAATTTTGTATGTTACCTTATAGAGCCAAGTCTCTATTATAGCAATTATGTCTGCACTTTTTGATATTGCTATAATTAGAATTTTATCTAGTTTTTGTTTTCTGATGTTATGTAAGGATATAGTGTTTGATTGCAGTTCCATTTTGTTTTTTGGTTTAACCCTTATTACGTGTATTTATTAGCCGGTCTAGTTGTTAACCCTTTCGGCCATTGGTGGAATTTGCGACCATAACATTTATAGGTCTCTATATACTGTGCCTATCCATATTTTTTTCTGTTGTCACTAGCGGTTTATGTACAAAACTATTATTTTAATCCAATAAATATAAGTTTTCATTATTAGTTTTTTTTTATAACTAAGACCTGCTGGCGGCATTTGCATACAAAATTCAATTTAAAAATCGGAGGCTGAAAGGTTTAACATGTTAAGTCTTGCTTATGTCTTATTTTACATTCTGAATTGTCGTTTCATGTTCCCTTTAGTTTGCGTGCTTCATGATATAGTTTTGAGCGACGGTTAATATTTCGTTAAAGTCCTCCAATTAGATTGCATTTTAATAGTTTAATGGATCTTACTTATTTTCTCTTTTCAATTATGTTGTCGAGGATTTCATGTGTTTTACATTTTATTAAGATTCGACTAGATTCTTTTCACGTTCTGTAACTTTCAATTATATCTATGACCACTTTTCTAGTTGTTTCCTTCACATTCTACTTAGATCCCTGAGACGAGACGCCATTTAGTTCAAATCAAACTTTAGTTCTCCGGCGCAAATTCGGCTCATCGCCATTCTAGTTCATGTACCTTTCCCTTTAAAGCAGCGTTGGCTATTTTGACATTTTGCAGTAATCTTTTTATTTCATCATTTTGTTTGCTATTCTTCTCAAATTTCTCAAATGCATATGACGCGTTCTTTACGTGTTCTTTTTTAAATCAAACTTATACTATTTATGTCATTCTCTCTTTCATCATCTACATGCTTTTATTTTCTGGTGGCAGGAGCCATTTTTATTATTTATTGCTTAAATGTGTATACTTCCACACATTTGTTAGTAAGTTTAATACACGACAGCAATTTACAGGAGCATCAAAAGGGTAGCTCGTTTCACACCGCACTGCTCTTTGTGGTGACTAACTTGACACTCTAGACTGAACAACGGAAAGGTCAACATAAGAGACATATGAAGTAGTGGTAGTTAAATGGGTAATCTCATAAACAATAAAGAAAACCATTACTAAATAAATCAACTCAATATAATAATAAATTGAATAAATTAGTTGAAATTATTTCTTCGCTATTTTATTACTTTCTGATTTCACAGGAACGCGATTGGGTTTTTAGCACAAGGGATATAAGGCTATATTTACTCTATAGATGGTCTCGGTGTCTTTTCCTCCAGTCCGCAGCTTACGTAGCACTGACTCACGTGACAACCTAATAACCGAACCCCGATTGTGATAGCCCTGCAGCTTAAAATGGAACTACTGTATCTGAGATGTATAATAATTGACACGCGTACACACCAAAAACCCAAAAGCATGCACTGTATATGTCATAAGAAATTCATGGCAATTAAGGCGTATTCTAGTTTTTTCACCGCTTCAATTATGGCTGTAATCTTCATAATATGTAAGCTGGGAATATTATTATGTATGTTACTCTAGCTATTATTAGTAGTATCAGTACTATACAAGCTACTAAAGAAGGAAGTTAACGCATTCGCAATATCCTCAGCGTTTGTGTATGTTTCACTATCATGGATTATATAATTAAATGCAGGATATTAAAACAATATACTACATTCAATCTTATAGTTTTTGTTACCGAATATCTAAAGTTGTTTAGGGTTCATTACCAATTATATTAGATTACACACACCACTGCGCCCTCTATAGAGCTTTTGTGGTCCCCAGCAAGTATGAATGTACTTACTGGGTATATCTCATCCATTCCCGGCGATTTAAACGGCCGGAATTTATTTATAGCCCACCGTATTTTATGTGGTTTTGCTATTTCTATTGCGAGTTTCCAATCATCTGCAGTGGGCCTTGTGAGCGTCGTGCTTCCTCCGGGGGTTTGGTTACCCGCGATAATTGTTGCGGCCGGAAAGTGCGCTTTGGTAAGCATTTGCAGGTTTTCCTCCACTGTGTCCGTATACGTTCCACCCTGTTGTTTGATAAAGCTTATTTGGGGTTTAGTACCTTCTTTCGCGCCTATAATTTCTGGATTCTAGCATGTACGGGGGTTTCGTTTACCTGATGTCAGAATTTCCTTCAGCTGCTTCTTTTGGCGCTGCGGAGGTCTTTGTTGTACTCCGATAGTTTCCTTTTGACCTACAAAAGGAGACAGAAATTTCCTTTTGTAGGTCAAAAGGAAACGGACCCAGTCTTGGTTTCCCTTAGCCTTGTGGAAGAGGCTTCTAAATTATTTCCTTAATATTTCAAGGTAACTGTTCCAGCTTGGTCCCGACATAGTCTCAAGGCATCACTGAAGGATACTATCCTTCCCAGTTAGTCGCCCGAGGGTTCCTAAATTTTTATCTTACATCGAACGATGTGCCTGTGATTGAAACACCACAGTTCATCCCATATATGACAGTTTTGTATGTTCTCACTAACGAGTCCCTTGCTTTGAGTCATATCTAAGACTTCTCGCCGAACTGCCGTAACTAAGGTGGGTTCATTAGCTGTATTGGCTATATTTAGCCCGGCGCTTGATATAAATTATAATAAAGGAGTCACTCACCTCTAGGGTTGATGTTAGTGCTTCCCCATGTGATATGGTGGGCAGCTGATGATGAGTTCGAGGTTCCATCCTTTGCAGTAGGCAATAATTTTGCTCAGTAACTGCGGGGGACACTTATCCTAACCGGGGAAGTAGGCGGAGCATACCGTCTCTTCGATTCCCCTTCGGTTAGTGCTGATAGAAAAGCTTTAAGGAATTTCGAGATTCATAGCCTCGGTATTAGTGTGTAGCTTTTCGTTTTGTTGTATATTTTGGGCACGTGCTTGCCCATTTGTTCTACTGTATAGTACTATAACTTGTTGCGGGTTTAAGCGTGTAACTCTCCTTTCGTGTAGCCAGGATTCTTGTATCAGGGCCAGATGTAGTCCCTTTTAATCGAATCTCCAACATGTGATGGCCTTGATATGTTGGAGGTTTGCCTGTAGCGTCCTGATCCCTTCCATTATTGGGAAGTTTCTGTCGGGTCTATTTGGGTGCAGTGGGGTTAGGTGGGTTCTGCCAGGGCTGATTTCTCTATGTCCCCGTCTTCTTTGTCTCCCCAGGTCTACGACCGGAATTTGATTTTTCCCTGCCGAAGTAGGGGGACACTGGCCTTTAAAATCTTGATAGTAACATGTTATCAGCAATTATTACGGTTTAATTCTCGCTCTTCTTTAAAAAACATCCGGAACAATCTTAGGTGTGCCATTTCTGTATTTAATTGTTTTATTTGTCGTCATTTTCCCTACGTACATTAAGACTTGTGCGAATATCGAATAGCAGACTCTTCAGGAACCAAGCTTGCTGCCTTTTATTACGTCCCATTCACGCAATCCCCACACCTCCACTCCGAACAACAGGTTTTATTATTGGACGCGTGTTAGCACAACTCTTCACGATACTCATAAGTTTAATGTTTGGGTTAGGCGAAATTAGTACGAAATATCGGGTTGCTGAGAATATTCTTTATTTGCAACTTACCGTGTTTGATTATTTTTTGTGATGATTTAACTTTGGATTCAGGCCCATTGAAAATCTTTATGTTAAAATATTATGAGCCATCTATCTATTGATTTTGTTTATATTTGTATAAGTATGTAGGTAAATACAGGGTAGAAATTTAGTAGCGAATAAATTCAATAAAACCTTTATTTATGATTTTTCCAAACATTTCAAGTCGATTTTATTTTTAAATTGCCAATTTGTAATGAAGGTGTCATTTTTGAATGAGCAATGACAATTTTTTTAATTGACATGCTCCTTTTTTATTTTGATTGATTTTGATTATTTTGAGTATGAAATGGATTATTTTTTGGTAATCAGCGATGTATATTATGATATAGGTAAAGGATAATTAAGGAAATTTCCGTGAAAATCATTTTCAATTGCAGATTGAAGATAATCACGAAAGGCGAAATAATATTCAATTAAACAAGCTAAAGTAAATGCTCAACTCTGCACCATTTACAGTTTACAGATAATGAGCTAATTGAAGAACGAATTCGTTTTCAACATTTTCAATAATATCTGGAGATATGAATCGTGTTCCAATATAAATGCTCGCCATTATCAATTCGTTCACCCCTCGGGTGAATTATGGCTTTTGGTTTCTGTGGTTGGTGGATTGGTTGACAGTTCTTTTCCCCACTGCATCTTCAGCAGCTTTTCAACTGAGAACCGACTTAATCTTCCAACAGGATGGTGCACCTCCTCATTACCAAGTCCAAATACATGCATACCTTGATGAGTTTTTTCCAAACCGCTGGATAGGGTGACGGGGGGGCAAGGGGTCTCCCTGGGACACCTTTAGAGTTTTGCTTTGGGGATATTTAAAAAGTAAAGTTTACAAGTTTACAGTTGCCCAACGGATTTAGATGATTTTAAGGCGAGGATTCATCGAGAAGAACTATTAATATCTCCAGATATTTTTGAAAATTATAGCCCATGCTCAGACTGTAAATGGTACATAGTTTGAGCATTGACTTTAGCTCTTTATTGTTTAATTGAATATTATTTTGCATTTCGTTTCTTTCTTTACTCTGACATTTGAAATGATTTTTCTCGGAAACTTCCTGATGTGACGTATATTATAATATATATCCGTGATCGTAGAAAAATAATCCCTTTCGGAATTCGTAATAAAAAATTAGGGTTGTCATTTGAAAAAATTGCCAATGACATCATTGCTCATTCAAAAATGGTTGAAAAAATGATAGTGTCTGAGCAATTTTTGTAAAAATCATAAATAAGAAGGTTTTATTGAATTTATGCGCTACTTAATATCCACCCTGTATGTATAACATTCCAATAATAACGTACTAATCAATAGAATTATTTATTTAATCGAAAGCCTATCTACCGTATTATTGATGTAAGGCTTATCAATAGAATACATACATTTATTAATTGATTAAAGATTATATTTAAAATGCCCTCATTTAATCTACGGACGAGGATTTGTATCTTTCGTACAAATAACTCACATGTTATCTATCTTAACTACAATTAAAAAACTTTAATTAGGCCCTGAGTTCATAATATATTTCTCATGAAATGTTTCATCCAACCCAGACCAATGGACTCGTGGTTAGAGGCACTGTACGTCTCGTCTCGTACTGTGTATTCGTGAGCAAAGTTTCACATCCTAACGCAGACACTTTTCGCAAATAATTTTTCACAGTTTTTCAGAGATATTCTGTAATATTAAGGTATAATTCCGGGCAATTGAACTTCTCTGAGCTACTCCCTTTACCGACGGAAATGCCTTACGGCTGATAACCCTAAGCGATAAATTTTTTGTTTTGCTTCATACACCTATATAACATTATCTTTATTTTATACATTATGTTTGTTTTTCATTGTGAATTATTTGTTTTTATAACTTTATTAAAAGACGCACAATTATTATTTTTCAATTAACATAATAGATATAATTCTTAATTTTTAATAAAATCCGCGAATCAACTAATAAGAATGATGCACAACATTTCTAAAACACTGTGATATTTTTTTCCATAATAGGAAAATCGCAATTGGTAAACATGGACGTTTACCAAAACCAAATGAAGTAGGATGATAATGTATCGTAGACGGATTATTGAAATATTTAATTGAATCCTGACTTCATATGCGATTTACTTGCTACCAGTCGATATTTGATTTTTATGCAGTACCTATGTTTCTAGTTCGGTTGACTCTTCAGAAAAGGAAAATCACTGTTGGTAAACATGTACTTCCGCCAGAAATGCGGAGTGAAAATATTTAGTAGGTTTCTCTGAAGCTGCACAGGATTATAGTTGGACTAATGGACGGCTAGACATTTTCTAGAGATGGTCTTAAAATGATCTGCTCCCCCGTATAGAGAGATTTCCATAAAAAATACAAAAGTATTTTGTCGCACGATTACAATACTTTAATCATACATTAATTTATCATACCTATCATAATAATTAAAGCATTTTTGTATCATAAGAAATGTTTTAATTATTATGATGTATGATAAATTAATGTGCACTGGCGACTTCATATTTTTGTTTAAACTATCTGAAATGGTATTAAATTTACATATTTTAGAACTCAAGAAGGATACATTCAAATATCCATAACAGTAGCGAAAAAAATATAAAATTAATATAAAATTGAAAATCTATTTTTTATTGCTTTTATTATTATGATACGTATGATAGTGGCAGAAAGGCTTCTGACCCATAGCCAAAAATAAAGATTGGATCTGTCTAAAATATTTAATATAATTTAGAAATATTCTATTTTATCTATTCTATTTAAATTTCAATGTTTTCCCGGTCGGTTTAAGTACACTTATAGCATATATAACAGCGCACCGTCAGTTATATTTGAAACGGACCTTGCGCCATAATGTTTCTACCCAAAAACCAAAATATTCAAATATATCATTTATTTTATATTTTTTATATATTTTATATCATCTATCTCTATAAAAGTGTCTATAACTTGCGTGCAAAAAATAAAAATTCATAGCATAGGCAATTTTAAGAGAAACAAATATCGGATGTGCCCAGAGTATAGTAGGCCAGGGATGACGAACCTTTTTAAGTTTGCGTGCCAACAAAAAAATAATTCTGAACCATTTAACGTGCCAAGTATTTTTTTGCATAATTAAACAACACTTTATTTAACATTTTATTGGATATAAGTAAGAAGTAACAAAAGGAACTCTTTAGTGCGATTTTTGTTGTTGCATTTTTGACGCAAAAAATAGTTGGCGCATAACTCGTAATTTTAAGTTGACGAGATAATTGATAACATCTGTTACTAAAGTTTTCAAACAATAGTATGTTGCCGGTATAGCATTCCAAATCTTAATTATCTCCTCTACTCCATTTATTTTTAAATGAGTCGTAACAATCTATTATTTTCAACAATATCCAGTTCTCCATCTTAAGTCGACAAACTTTTTTTTCCAAACAGTGTTAAGATGAGTTTATGCTGAAATAATGTAATAAATAAAAATAAAGTTCAAAAGGCTATTTTCCATGAAGGTGTTTATGGTGCCAAAATAATAAATAATATTTAATAAATAATGTCATGTTGAACGAATTGTATTTAATACATAAACTTCACAACCTATTAATTTAATTTTGACTTTACGATTGTCATTCCTACCTGGTTTATGTCAAATTGATAGGGGTGTTTAGTTCGTTGATCAATAAGGGGAGACAGCATAACTTCCAAGTGTACAAGAAGAATATCTTATTCAAAGGAGAATAGTTTTAATTTTTCTTATCGTTTGATTAACATGAAATATTTAAAAAAAAATTAAAACTATCAACTTACACTTTACAGTTGGCACTATGTATTGTGAGCAAAAACGATCAAAATAAGCGTTAATTTTTAATTATTATGTTATTTATTATTTTATTTAAGCATATTCCCACCTTTACATTGAAAATCAATTAATTGCATTTAAACATTCTCCAGGTGTAGCCACGCAAAAAGCTCCAAATGTATCATTTATGATTTTTTTCCAAAATCTTTTTTCATCTAGCGACTCGATAACTGCAAAACACTTTGTTAATTGAGTGTGATAGGTATTTCTTGTTTCGCAATCTATGTCGGTGCGAGTGTAGTATACAGGGCGATGTATTCAACAGATTTATCACATATCGTGAAGTTTTATTACTAATAAAAAATGGTATGGTCAGGTACGTGGTCCGGTAAATTCAGGGCGTTCTCTTTGGAGGATATTATTCAATACACAATAAATAATAAGTCCTACGCCACAATCAACTAACACATTTTATTAACTAACTTAAAGCACTGATTATATAATGACTGATAATTATCTTAAATGAGAAGGCAGTCCCGGACGACGCAGCGCACGCTGTATATCCATCCATACCGAAGCGTCCTGTCAAACTGATTCCGCTCAAATCCTCTTGTTGAGGCTAAACCCGGCCATACACGTACACGTTCCGGTATATCGGAGAGGTAAACCGGACGGTCTTTGGAATTAAAATACCTACAAAATGAGGCCAAACACGACTTTTTAGCATGAAATAAATGTTTCCAAATTTCTTTTTTTTTTAATTTCATATTTTATTTCAATTCCTGTAATTTTTCCGGTTTAACTTGAAATAATCTCGACATTATTCCCGAAACTACTATATACTATATTTTTATTACAAAAGGACAAATATGTAGCCCAGTACTGTTTACCCTACTGTGTGTGTGCAAGGCATTGTGCAGATATACCGGAGAGGAAAACCGACAGGTTTACCTCTCCGGTTTACCCGAACGTGTATGGCCGGCTGATTCTTCTCCAGTCGCCTGTACAGGTCACTAAGCTTTTTACCCAACTTGTCCACACACACGCTCCGGTTTACCTGTACAGGTCTTTGCGCAGGTAAACCTCTCCGGTATACCGGAACGTATATGGCCAGCTTAAGATTTCCTCACACACATTCATTAAATATCGGCGCTGGTTGACTGAACGACTTATCAGACGCTATATGATACACCCTTACGCCCTCGTATTATCTAATAACTTTCCATGATACATTTAATGAAAATTCAAATCGACCAGGAGTATATATTATAAATGTTTTTGTATTTGGAAAATACTTCGATGCATTTAATATTACTTTTGGATATTTAGATGTGAATGATTCGATCAAATAAAACATAACAAAAATTGTTTCGTTGGCTCCTTGTAGTCGTAAATTTAAATCATTCAAATGTAAGCACAAATCTGAGAAAACTCAATTTGGAAAGCCATAAAATATATAACAACTCAGGAAATCGTCCGATCATTTCCTGGTTCTGCAAAAAAAAAACTAATATCTAAACACGTATTGGCTCTTCGAAGAACTATATAGAACTTTGTTATACATAAAAAAACTAATAACACTAGGTTTACGTCAGCAAGCAATTTAAAAATAAAAATTCTTACTTAAATCATGTAGAGATATATAATTCGCCGTTTTTGGTCACAATGCTCACAATATTTTTCAATGTTTTCAACCCCGATTTTGAGCATAGTTAGCTGGTGTCCGCTATGTCTTGTTAAAAAGCTAATGCATGCATTTACAGATCGAACCATACTACTAGCTGCATCAGTAGTTACCGATACGATTTTACGAAAATAGACATTTTAACCATGAATCTTTCTAAAATTCTCCAAAACTAAATTTCTTTTTGTGTGTAGCAGCGGTGGTAATTGAACGACTGTAAATTTCTTCAATAACGTTGATTGGATATTTTTGGTTTTAATTGTTCGAGGAATGATTTCTTTTGGCTCGTCTTCACTTTTTTAGCGGAACACAAAATACATACGGCATTATGGTCTTTGCTTATCATACCATATTTCTCGGTTCACCAACTCAGGAAATCTCTCTATGCTACTTGTAGATGGAAACATTTATTGTTTGGTTTACTGGCCTTGAGATCTGCAAAAAATCATTAATAATGTACGTGAATGTTTAAATAAATTTATTTGTCAGCTTGAAAAAAAGTGTACGGCAATCAACCTCGTCTGGTGTTTACTTTTATGAAAGAGAACTTACGCGTTTCCAATCACTTCTTCTTCACGCCTCTCTATGTCCACTGCTGGAGTAATGCCTCTTTAAGATATTTCTGGTCTTCTCTATCTTATGACCAATAGAGCCATTTACTGCCTGCTGTTTTTATAACTTCGTCAGTCTATATTTTCATGGGTCTACCTATATATATACCTCCAATGTCTCCATGGTTAATAGTTTAGTAGTTTTGCGGTTCACTCATCGTTATTTTCGACACGTGTCCAGCTTACTCCCACTTTAGCTTTTCCATTCTTACGGGTGTGTTCGTTATCTTCGTTCTTCGTCTGATATCCTCATTCCTTGTGTATTGTATCAGTCTGATACGCGCCATATGCCTCTCCATGGCTCTCTGGGTAGTTTCGAGTCTATGTAGGCTAATTTTTGTAAGGGTCATAGTGTCTAACCCGTATGTGTTCACCGGGAGTACACAGCTTACGCAGATGTCGTTGTTCTTTAGTATAAACCCTAATTTATTCAAGACAGTCCTACTTTGATCTATCCGTCATGGTATTGTCGGTTGTTGGTATTCCTTATGATAAGGACCTTATCTAGTGTGATTTTATGTCATATGTATATTTATTCATTTACTGTAGTTATTTCTTCCGAATTGATGTTTAATATTACGTTTCCCGAATTTCGGGAAGTAACTTAGTTGTTTCATCATGCTTTATAGTTCTTCCGGCGTTTCACTGATTATTACGATGTCATCTGCAAAACGTAGGTGGTGTAGGTACCTTAATATCTTTTCCCTCCTAGTCGAGTCATTTGCAGAGATCCTCTAGGGCTAGGGTAAATAGTTTGTTGCGACGCATTAATAACGCAACCGTTGCGTTATCTTAATCCTTTGTCGATCTTTACGTATCCCAAGAGTCTATTTGAGCATTTTCTAACGATTTCATAATAGCCCATTTTTATGAGTCGAATTTATTTTTTTAATTTTTTAATTTAATTTTATGATCATACATTGCTTGTCATATCTCAATTAATTTACATTAACAAATTAATAGGAGTTTCCTTCGCAGTGCTTTCACCAATCATTGAGTTGATCTGGAAAACCTGGTATGAAGGATGTTGTTTGTTGTTGTACTGGATTAGTTTTCTCTTCTTAATTTGTATGTTATTACTTCTTATTGCTTTACTGCGTCGCCATGATGTGTTTTCTAAGATTAATTTTAAATATCTCAACATCTTTTATATTCTTTAAGTATACTGGTAGCTTGTTGTACTCGCTTATTTATTCCCAAATTAATGTTATTTTGTAGAGCAGAGGTTCGGCCTTTTATTGTATCTATTTCACTTTTCGTTTATTAAAGTTGAGGTTGCTTTTAATAATTTTTTTGTCTATTTGCATTGTTAATATTATACTTTTATGCTTGATTTTGTTTAGTATAGTTAACTCATTTGCTTCTTTATGTAAGTCTCTTGTAGAGTAATGCATTGGTTTATTTAAAATTACTTTCAGGGCTTTACTTTGTACTTGTATCTTATTTCAGTTTTTTGTTGTTGTGACTCCCCATATGTTAAATAGTTGGTTTGTTATGCATAGAGTGCATTATAAATTTGCATTTTGTATTCAGCCCGCAGATAGCCTCTGAATGCCCTCGAGCTATTTTTGACTATTTCCTCTATATGTCGATCCTACTTGAAATTGTCTTTGATTTAGATACCTAGATCCTTTATCTCACTAACTTGTTTTAATTTTTGTCCATTTATCTTGAGCTCTAGCTGTGCTAAATTCGTTTTCCTATTACCTATAATCATGTAGTTTATCTTCATTTATGGTTAGTGTATTATTTAGGCACCATTTTGTAATTTTTTCATTGTCTATAAGAAAGCATCTTATAGACAATGAAAGCCTAAGTACAACTCTAGTACTCTAGTAGTTGCTTTTTCGGTTAGGAGGCGAAGTATCTGAAATGGTGGTATGTTGTTCCGATGGAATTTGCGGAATCCGGTTTGCTCTATTGGTTATTTGTCGAATTTACCTGGTAGTCTGGTAGTCGGTTTGTCAGGATTCTGGCGAGGAGTTTCTATAAGTGTGATCAAGCCATCCGCGGTAATTTTCAAGGTTCTCGTGATCACCCGCCATTCCTGGGGTAGTATCCGTAATGCTTCCAATAGTTTGTTTCCTCTATTTTATTTATGCTTTAGTGCTTTCAGTTCGCTTTGGCTTATCTCGGGCATTTCTTTGGAACCAACATTTATTATCCGTTTTTATTCTAGTTTAGGAATTTAAGATTATTGAGGAGTATAGTTTAGTGTAAAATGTCTATATTTCTTTAAGTATTACGTTACCCTCTACGAGCTTTCCCCCTTTCCCATTGCGGATTGTTGTTATTCTGAATTTCTGTGACATTTTGGACTTTAATACGCTCATATTGTTGTTTGCTTCAATAGTTTTAGTACGTATTGTGGTTTCTTATGTTCTTACTCGTTTCTGCTGTTATGACCTTATTGAGTGCTTCATATTCTTCTGTTCCTCTCTTTGGTTCTTCGTTCTTTTATAAACTCGATAGTTTCCGGGCTTGGTTTTCTGCCTTTGGAAGAATATTTCCTTATAGGTTTCTCGAATGCTGGACGTGATCTTTGCCGCCAGTTGGTTCATTTCCGTAGTATTTAGTGTATCTGTTTGTCCAAGTTAATTTTCCAGTGTTTCTTTGTGTGTTGGTGACAGGTTCTCCTCAATAATTTCTACATGTGATAGCAGTTGCTTATGTCCTTTGGTCATATCTCCTCTCTCTACTCTAAGGTTTAGTTTTGATAGAGCCCTTACTAATCGGTAGTCGCCGCCTGTATCGAATTTGTTGAGTACTGAAACATCGTTGCTGTATTCTCTTTTGTTCGTATTAATAAATTCAATCTCATTTCTAGTTCTTCCGTTGGGACTTCTCCATGTCTAACGTCGCTGGGGCTTTTTATCAACGAACGAAATCATGTAGAATAGCTATTTGCTCTATAGGTATTCCAGGAGCATATTGTCTCCATCATTTCAGTTTCCCAGATCAAAGTTTCCTATGTTTGACGGGCCTCCCTGTCTTATATCATTTTTGCGTTTAGGTTTCCCATTATAAGCTGTTTTGGTTTATTACTTTGTGCTCTTCTGGGCTTATTGTCCCTTGTTTTATTTGTCGTGCAAGCCGGTTCTGATGCGTCATATTCTACCTCATCTCGAGCATAGACACCCTATATGCGAAAGTCCCTAGAAATATTATGGCACGAAATTCACCGAATTCTTCTTCGATTGGATATTGTGCCTTGGACAGGGTATACTGTACGTTACAAACTCGTCCATACGGTTATTACACAACTCAACGATATATTTAAGAATTATTGTGGTACTAAAAGACAATATGTAACCTATTTACACCACACATTAATAAGTAATTACTTACGGCAATGTAATAATACCCAATACACGGTTTGCGTTTTGCTCTTAAAACTCACACACTCATTAAAACTGTGGAACATTCCAAAGAACGCATGACAAGAAAAAGGAATATACGTTTTCAAGAACATCATAAAGTGGTATGAAGTTGAATACGAATGCGGCAATTTTGACAGTTAACTGTTCGTGTTCACGAAACACCGTGTTCTATTTTTTGTTCTGCACGACCGCACAACTTGAATCGAAAGAGCACGCCTCGGGGCGGTTAAACGGAAGCACCTATAATTACTAGTTATGCTTTCTATGAGTTTTTCGTGTTGGATATATCCTCATATAGTTGTTCTATTTCCTCTGTTGTTGAAGTGGATGTGGGTGCATATCCATCTATAATTTGAGAGAGATGTTTGTGTTCATTCTTAGAATAACGTACATACATTTTTGTAAGATTGAGCGCATTTTCGTGAATTATTCCAATCACTGCGATTGCTAAAGATTACGTCTTCTCTATTGGTAATTCTTTCCTCGAGTTTGTCTTTTATTAGGCGTGTGAACAGCTTTATCGATGAACATAAGAGAGTAATTGCTCGGTAGTTTCCTGGTTGCTTTGTTGTCCATTGTAGTTTGTGATACTTTTATGCCAGACCATAGGTATTATTGCCGTGCATAGGATTTTGTTTAGAAGCATTGTTAGTTCTCTAGCGAGTTCATAGCCCCCATATTTGAGAAGTTCATTAGGTATATTGTCAACTCCTGGGGTTTTCTTGTTTTTTAGTTTCTTAAGTCTCCCTATCACCTCCGCTTCTTCGAGTTGTTCTTTGTATCCCAATTGCTCTTCATCTTCTAAGCTTGTATCGTTTTCAGTAGTATACAGGTCTTTGAAGCATTGTTGCCACGTTTCTGTTGTGATGATTTTTGTTTGCACAAACTTGTTTAATGGTCTTTTGCTGCTTCTAAGCATCTTTCTCACTTTCTTTTGCGCGCCATAGATATCATGGTCCATATCACTAAATATTATGCAGTGTTCTCTTTTTATTTTTTTGATGTTTTAATTTATTACGTTCCTGGTTTAAATATATTTTATGTGTTCTTGTTGGATTGGTGAGCTCTTATACCTTAGATATATGTTTTTTTTTTCTTCAGCCAGTTCTTTGCCTGATTGTACCACTATTTATCATGTTTCACTGCGTTTATATTGATTGGTATGCATTCTTTAATTTTGTTCCAGCTGCTCTCTATATCCCAGTTAGTTTTGTCTTCTTTTAATTTACTTGTTAATATTTGTTCGTAAAATTAGCTCGTGCTCAATAATTTAAGGTTATATCTCTCCTGGTACACATGATCTTTCTTTATTTTGATGGGTGATGGGTCTTCCTATGAGCATTTTACATAAGATTAGCTGATGGTATGTTCCTACGTTAGTTCACAATTAGAGCTCTCATGTCTAATATTTGTCTTGGGTTAATTTCTACGTTGGTTACAAGTCAATCATGGAATTTGCCTTCTTGTATTGTTGAAAAGTTGAAAGAATACATCTTTATGCAGGGAGTATGTGTTATTAATTCTAAGTTTCACCTAATCTAACCGTATGATAAAGTAAAGTATCAGATGTTTTATTTGTCATTACATCCTGGGTGATGATTATCATAGCATTTGTTTGAACTGAACAATTTATAATTGTTATTTCTTTATTTAGTATTTATTTATTAGTTTTGTTTCATTCTTGCTCTCATCACATCTATGTTTTCACTCCTAACTGACTATGTATTGTTATCTAACGTAATATAATTATATTGATATGTTCCAATAAAGCTGGTTTACCTGTATGGTGACATAAATTATTTTTATTTTTATTAATAACATAATAAGTCTATTACAAATTACATGGAATATAATAATCAACGCCTAAATGGAAAATATTCCAAATTGTTTCCATCCAGAAGTAAGAAATGTTTTAAATTATTTACCATGGGCAAATTTTCGGGCTGATTTTCGAGCTGACATGTTGAACAGAAAATACACTAAGGATGCTTCATTAGTTGTAGAAGGCTGCGTTGACGACTTGTTTTGTGAATAACAAGATAGCAGTGTAAAGAAAAAAATTGGTATTCAGCCAAATAACTCGCCGGCGGTTCACGATTGAAGGCGATATTATCTAAGAGAGCCAGCATAATTTCTTTGCATACGTAAAATAATGAAAATTGTTTAACAAATATTAATGGTAGGTAATAATAAAATTAAAATGTAGTCAGTCGATAGTCAATAGAAATATATTTTAGGGTGGGTCAAAAAACCGACTATTTATTTTTGCCGATACTAAACAATTGGTTGCTAGATACCCCTAGAAAATTCTCTCGAAGGATGAGCACTTAATATTAATAGGAAGGTCCTCCTCATCACAGTTTATCAATTATACATCAGTCCCAAAAAGAAAAATTCATATCTCACCATACATTGAAATTCTCGATACATATGTATTATAGGAAATCTTTACAAAATATCTCCTATGATTTTTCGCCAGCGAAATCTTTTCAAATGACAACCCCATTATTTATTGCGGATTCTGAATGGCATTCTTTTTCTGTGATTAGCGATCTATATTATGATATAGGTCACATAAGGAAATTTCCGAGAAAAATAATTTCAAATGTAAGAGTGAGTGAACAAAAAACAAAACGCGAAAAAATATTTAATTAAACAATAAAGAGCTAAAGCAAATTCTCAAACTGTTCACCATTTAGTCTGACAATGAGCTAATGAGATATATGTATAGAGTCTATTCACCCTTGATATTAAAGTGCAATGCATGCAAATATTAGATTATAATATTATTATTTAATACTTAATGTTGGATAAAAAATTACTTATAATCTTATAGTACCAGACATAGTATAAAATAATACCAACATAATACTAATTTAAATGTCCAGTATTACAATTTAAGCTTTCGCTTATATTAAAAATATATATATAATATTATATGTTATTCAAATTACATCTTAGTAAGATTTATTGTATAAATGAACAAAATATTTAATATTCACAAGTAAAAATTAATAATAAATAAAAAATTAAATGTCCAGTATTTAAATTTAGTATTTCGTTTATATTAAAAATAAATATACTATTATATGTAATTCAAATTACATCTTTGTAATATAAATTGTATAAATGAATAAAATATTTAATATACACAAATAAAAAACATGGCTGTATATCCTTAATTATCTTCTTGATATACTCACATTTATTCGTTGTAAAATTTGTAGTTAGTATAAATATCAGCAAGTTATTAGGTCATTATGTATTCTCCATATATTTGCAGTATATATAGTTGAATAAGTAAGACAGTTGAATGTTTCATGTCGTCAGTAGATTATTATTATATCAAGAAAAACAGAGATCAACTTGTATGTATAGACCATCAATTATTGCCTTAATTTCTTATGACATATTACATATATTATATATTTACGTATAACATGCAAATATTGAACGCGCGTAATGAAATTATAATCAGCCAACGGCTATTTTAGTTATTACCGCTATTTTAAATCGAATATAAACGGAGAGCGAGCCAACAGGACGCAGCATATAAAAATAGATCATAGGTCTGCCACCGTCTGCTATACTGTCTGCAAGGGTCTAGGTATTATCAGGTATTATTGGGGGTAAATAATAATCCGCGAAAAATGTTGTTCGAGCGATTTATCATGTTGTTGATTGTAAACCAATTATTGGTAATAAACAATTAGAGAAAAAAATAGCAGGAGACCGTAAAAACTGAGACTACGAGTATAGGCTAGGGAGATAAATAAACGAGTCGATGAAAACAAAGAACATTATAGACTACCCATAACAAAATTAATCAATCAAATGCAATCCTCACCCCTATCACTCCCTCCTATTCTTTTCCTAGGTCCCATCATACTACACAGTATATACGCGGTCCGCCCTTGTTCCATTTATACATTCCTGCCTCGTGCCATGCATGCTTTATCCTCCCTAGCACCCTAACCTGATTATGTAGCCTGGGGGTTTATACCGTACTACTCCACATAACCCGGGTTGTACGAGCTCTTATTCACTCTCTCCTGTGTTTCTTGCCACTAAACATTCCTCATTATCTCCATGACCTCAGTTCCTATACTTCCCAATACGTTAACATCTCTTTTCCCCAAACTTTTTTCTATTCTGTCGTCTCTTTCCGCCCTAATATCGGCAACCCTTTCACATCCTCCTTCCTCGTCATCGCCTTAATGCTTTACTCTCCATTATCCGCCCTCTCAGATCGCATTGGTTGAAATATTGGTTAAGTTTTTATTGTATTTTAAAAGTGTTTAATATTTATACATTCATACATATTTCAGAATTATTGGTCAGAAGGTAAAACAGGATCGTTATTCGTACTAAATTTCTCAATAAATATAATTTAATAATTATAGCTCACACTTAATTTTTTTTATATACAAATATCTGGTGTTGGCACCACATGGCTTTCCGAATTAATTAATTAATTCATCACTATTAATACAGTATTTAAAATATGCTCTGCATATTTCGATTTTTTTACTTTAATTTCCATTTTCGGGGACTCTTTGGCCGCGTGATTAAGGCTTCGGAGTCTATTCTTAATACTGAAGAACGTTCTTATAAAAATGTTCTGTTTCCCATGGCAGCCAGAGAAAACAACTGTTACAAGTTGATATGCCGGAGTCTCGGTAAACACAAGTGTTATACTTATACTTCGTCTTCCAGTTCTTCACCTCAAAGGAGGTTGGCGACGATTAATTGAACTCGTCCCGGTCTTGTGCGAGTCCATCCTTGCTTCCAAACCACTGTCGAAGGGTTTGTAACCAGCAGAACCTCTTCCTTCCGATTTCTCGTTTGCCTTATATTTTCTCTTCCATAATTAATTGCAGGAATTGGTATTTGTCATTTCGGAAGATATGCCCGAAATATCCTGCTTTTCTGCGTTTCACCGTCGTGAAAAGTTCTGCAATCTTGTCCATTCGCTTCAGTACCTCTGTGGTTGTTACTTTATCCGTCCACGGGATTTTCTGCATCCTCCGATATAACCACATTTCAAAGGCTTCGAGTTTATTCATGGAGGATACTTTCAATGTCCATCCCTCGACTCCATACAATAAAACCGAGAAAACGTAAGAATTAAAGGTTCTCCATTGGATTTTGAGTGATGGATACAGATACTGAGGGTCGCAGTTTCTGAAAGATCGGATCCCATTATTCATTCTTCAAACAACAACTTCAAATATTTGGGCAGCTGGCTCCCAAATATTTGAAGTTTGGAACTTGTTCAATTGGTTCACCGTTGGTAGTTAGTGCAGCGTTGTCCTTGCTAATAATCATTAGTTTTGTTTTTGCGTTGCGTTGTTTACTTTGAGTCCATATTCAGAACTATCTTGATGTATTTGATCAGTGAGGTATTGCAAGTCTTCAATAGTGTTGGCTAAGATAACAGAATCATCCGCTTATCTGACGTTATTCTCTATTCTTCTGTTTATTCCTTATGTGAATTCATCTACGGCAGTCCGGAATATAGGTTAAACAGGATCGGTGAAAGAATGCGTCCTTGTCGGACCTCTCTCAATATTTCTGTCTTCCGCTTGATCTTGCCCGACCTTAGCCTGCGCTGTTTGGTTCCAGTAGAGATTTGTGATAATGCGGATGTCGTTCTCGTCAATGTTGTTTTTTTAAGCATTTCAACTAGCTTTTCATGTTTAACTTTGTCGAATGCCTTTTCATAGTCTATGAAACAGGCGTACACTGTGCGGCGGTGATCTAAGCATTTTTGGGTTAAAACTTGTATGGAAAATAATGCTTCTCTTGTACCGAATCCGTTCCTGAAACCTAAAGACATCGGAGACATATTCGAGCGTGAATGATGATGAGGCGGTATGCGCTACCTTTTAGCGTTTGATTTTTTGGGAGAGTAATGAATGTTGATTTTAGCCAGTCTTTATGGATGCATCCTGTACTGTAGGTCTTATTCTACAGTCGTATGAAGCATAACAAGCCTTCATCGTTTATTGCCTTGAAGAGTTTGGCACTTAGTTCGTCTGAGCCGAGTGTTTTTCTGCTATTTGTGTCTTGGATTGCTCTCTGAAGTTCTTCTTTAGGAATGGTCGGGCCTTATAACGTATAGTTCTCCGTATCTGAAATGGTCTGTTATCAAACAACAGCTTCTCTGTATATTCCTTCCACGTTCTTATTTGGTCCTTCTGTTCAACCATTAGTTTGTTTAATCATCTATTAGTTTTCCATATTGGTCTATGTATGTGTCATTTCCTTGATTCTTTTGTGCATATTGACGGAGTCGTGTTTAGCGTGATTTTTTTCTATTTCTAGACTATATTCTCTGAGCCATGCTTCTCTTGCTTTTCGAATTTTATTTTTGATTTGTTTATTCAATATTTTGTATTGCCTTGGATGGTTCTTATGATTTCTTTTTTCTTTCATTAGTAGTAAAATATTATCATTCATCCATGCTTGTTTGCGTTGTTGTTGGCACCAGCCTAAGGTATATATATATATATATATATATATATATATATATATATATATATATATATATATATATTGCGTTCCGGAATCTTCCAGGTTCGTATACAGTTTTGACATTCCAAGTCGCTATTCTTCTTAAATTTCTAATCAGTCACAAGATTGCTAAGAGTGAAGTTAAAATATTGAAATAGGTTATTAATTCAAAAGTGTTTTGGTACTCAATAATTATATGGTCGATAATAGTGTCGTTCTACGCTTGTACTTAAATCGATTCTTGCATAATATCTACTATTAGTTTAGGACTGCAAAATTGATTTAATATTTCATATTATACGACTATCAATACCGGGCCAATATTAATACAATTAATTGTATTAGTACACATCATAATATCACTATTTCAACTATATTAATAATGAAACGTAAAGAGAAGTCAAAATTAGAAGCTTCGATTTTTTTCAATACCCTAAGTAAAAATGCATTTTTGCTTAATCGAATATATATATATATATATATATATATATATATATATATATATATATATATATATATATATATATATATATATATATATATATATATATATATATATATATATATAAATGTACACAGGTCAAGTGTCATTCCTGCCATATTGATTTTTTTTTAAATAAAATATTAAGATAAACAAATGAAGAGTTTTAGCGAAAGTCCATGTTTAACTGAAATTTTTCGATTTTGAAAAAGATATCACAAACTTTTGTATTTGATAACATCGTGATATCTTTTTCAAAATCGGAAAATGTTCCTTAAACATGGACTTTTACTGGACAGATTTCCACCAAAACCTATGCAAGAGTAAGTTATGGGACATAATAGCCACATGCATAATTTGGTTTTAAAACATAGTAATAGAGTAGTTTTTAGAAATTTCGTTCACAGCGCGGTTTGAACTCTCGCTTCTTAATGACCAATACGAGACCACAAGAAAAAGAATTAAATAAGTGTAGGTATAAAATTTTCTTGTTTGCGGGTTCGGTTTTGTAAACTGCGGATATTAAATAGCCCCAAAAATTAAAATCCAATGGATTTAGATCAGACGACCTCGGAGGCGAAGCAACTGGGATATTGCCTCCAATCCATCGACCACCAAATTTTGCATTCAGATGGCCAACAACATTCCGCTGCACATAATGAGGTGCACCATGTTACCATCCATTACATATGAAATCTCTGTAGTTGCAAACAATCGAGATATTTCTCCAACTGATTCTGGCACATAACGAATGACATGCGCTACTGAGTTTGCCGGACATTTGTATACGTCAGTGTCCTATTTTTATCATGGTAATGTGATTCTTTTTGTCATCCAAAATATGAAGACGAATTTACAAATAAAAAAAATTAAATTCTAGCTAGATTAACTCACATCTACCAACACTTAAGATTTTGTCCTCAAATTACATAACATTCTGTAGTTATTCACTGGATTACATCCTCCATTCCTGTTCTTTGTCATATGTTGTGGTTTGGAATTCTATCTCGGAGACTAATCCCTAACTGCCCGCTAAATTGCTCCCTGGATTACTGTTAGATTATAGCACGTACCTTGCGTTAAAGTTAGTATTTCCGCTTCGTATGTTTGCACTGGAAGCTGGCATTGTGTTACTCTTTGTGTTTTGGCACATAGTCTTCTTAGTATATCCGGCATTACCAAATGCTTCCCAAAATGTTTAATTACCTGTGTAACAGTAGGAACGTTGTGTAGAATTGCAAAAAATACTGTAACTGGAGTATATACATCACACTTTAAATTGTTGGATAATATGAGAAGGGTGCCGTCATAGTTTTATACGCTGCTAGTCACGTCCGCGTACTTACAAATTTATAATACGCGATAAGAAATATACTTTCTTTGTAATCTTTTTGGCCACATATTTTGCATGTGTAGAAAAAGTTAAATTGTTATCAATAATATCACCTAAATACATCACCAACAGTTTCAATAATAATATCAGTACTCAGAGTATATTAAGTATCATCTGCAAACATTTTGATTATACATTTATAATATCATTAATATATAAAAAGAAGATAATTGGTCCAATAACTCGTCCCTGTGCGAACGCCAAACTATCTTGGCACTTGAAGTACTGCTCCGATGTTTAACTCGTTGCATTCTTTTTGTCAAATAAGATATATGTGTAATACTGTTTCCTTTATCGCACTTTTCCACTTCACTAGCACTGATAGCAAAGCTCTTTCACAGGAATTATTTGTTCTAAATCCGTTGAATATTCTGTTTATTTTCTTCAATGTATGTCATTAGTTGTTGTTTTATCACGAGTTCTAAAAGCTTTTCATACAATGGTAACATATTGATCGATAGATAATTACCACATAAAATGGTGCCTGGTTTCTTCTCAATGATGATATCTACTAAATGATGTCCTTTTACATTTCCACAATCTTGTTTTGATCCTTCTCTAAACAATTCTTATCAACTCCAATAATGCATGTTTTAAATCTATTTATTTCTCATTGTATGTTTCTCGATAGTATTTTAATCGCCTGATGCGTGTTAACTTTTTGGGCATTTAATGCAGTCTACTTATCTCATAAATCACATTTCACATATTATTGATTAATTACTGTTTTACTACACGTTTTGCAATCCATTTATAAGGTCTGATTTGTTTAATTATATGAATTAGCTCCGAAGCACATTTCTGCTGTTTAAAATCCTTTCCGATGGAATATATAAATACTCTTTAATGTTAGGTTTAGGTGTTAGGTTTATAAACACAAAAAGTCTTATACATCCTTGAGTCGCTCCTAGTAGTTTACGTAGCACTATTATCCCTTACTGGATCCCAATTTTGCACAATTTATATGACTAATTAACTATTTTTCACTCAACTTTTTGTTCAAATTTCTTTAACGGCATGCTCACACAAGCTCATGGTCTGCACTAATTAAATTTCGTACTATCGCACTAAAATCGTACTTTATATTATAGCGCTCACTATAAAGGGATTTGAATTGGGGTGCTGACATCGACTTCCAAAAATCTCGTTTAGGTTCCACTGGTCTTTTTAAGACCTTCTCTGGAACAGATTTGTTCGCCTGCACAAATTTCGAACTATCGCACAAAAATCGATCATACTTCTTCTGTTCCTCGTGCGTCTATGAAATTGTTCTACCACGTTTACTATTTATTATCAATCCAAATGTTACATGTGGTTATTATCTCACGTAACTCTATCCTGATTAGGTTTTGGTTGAAATCGGTTGTTAAACGCGATATTACTAAGATATTTACTGTATACCTAACCAACCCAATATATTTATATATATATATATATATATATATATATATATATATATATATATATATATATATATATATATATACATCTTCCTTAACTATTATTTGTTTATTTAACGAATTATTAAATGTATGAATTTAATTTGTGTGTGCAAATAAATCATATTTTATTTTATTTTACAAAGTTCAAAGGAAATATTTTTGTATATTAGGCTTATACATTTTTCAATTCACAATTCATGAATGCCAGTTTACATTGTTACACAATTGTAAATTGTTTTAGCCGTAGTGTAATAAAAACGAATAAGTTGTTATAACTGAAATAATAAACTAGATGAGATATACGTGACGTCATTGGGATGCTTAACACTGTTACTTCTAGACAACACGAAGCACGCTGTTTGCCCAAATGCTATACACTTTGTTTTAATAAAAAAAAGAATTGCGGTTATCTGGGACAGTCCTCTATACCCTTAAAATTCCGATTCCAATCAACAAAAAGTATATAAATATGTGTCGCATATAAACCGGATAGTTCTAACAATTTATCATTTAAATTAAGGAAAGCTAGGAATGGCGAGTCGCAGTAGCATGCAGTATTTATAAATGACACAATTGAAAAATGCTTTCACTTTTTAGGTCAGGAATATTTTTTGTTTTGTTTTTATAATTATGTAATATTTCGTATAATTTATTTAGTATCTGATTTGATATAACAATCAGTGAGAAATAAAATATCTAAAATTAAAATAAATTAGATGACTTGGGGGGTCATAGGAAAATAGAAAAAATAGTTTACTTTCACAATCCTTGCCATCTTTAAAGTAGATTTATATTTAATCTATAATACTGATGAACATATGAAACTAAACACGAACACGAAGAGTAAATTTGTAATATATCACGCATGTAATTATCTTAAATCAGAGCTTAATTTCCGCTATGTGAAGTAGTGCTTATTCTGGTAAACTCCATGATTGCAATTAAATATAAATCAATAGCTGTATTGTCGGAACTATTCATAGAATTATGATCAAACACAAGCATATTTATTGTAAATGTAATTATTTAAACAAACCTATTCCCTAGGAATTACATTCTAGGGACAATTTGTTCCAATATTTTGCCATACGAAAGCAACGATTATATTTTACCACGTTAAGAGCCGTTATATATGTAGATAAAATCGACTTTAATATAGGAAGCTGTCTTACGTCGTGATGGTATGCACATTCCATCTAGGGTGCTCAAAATGATTTAGGCGAATCTTTATTTAGTGAAATTTAATTAAATCCGCGTATTAAGCTATTTTGTGTCATACATAAAAGTTACATAAAAGTTACATAAAAGTTACATAAAAGTTACATAAAAGTTACATCAAAGTTACATCAAAGTTACATAAAAGTTACATAAAAGTTACATAAAAGTTACATAAAAGTTACATAAAAGTTACATCAAAGTTACATAAAAGTTACATAAAAGTTACATAAAAGTTACATAAAAGTTACATAAAAGTTACATAAAAGTTACATAAAAGTTACATAAAAGTTACATAAAAGTTACATAAAAGGTACATAAAAGTTACATAAAAGTGACATAAAAGTTACATAAAAGTTACACAAAAGTTACATAAAAGTTACATAAAAGTTACATAAAAGTTACATAAAAGTTACATAAAAGTTACATAAAAGTTACATTAAAATGATTAATTAAACACTTTTAAATTAAAATAATCACTTATGGAGTATGGTTCTAGTTCACAAAGATATGTATGTACCTGCTTTTTAAAAACCCTATAATCGCTAACACATTTAAAAAAACTTGGCAAACTATTATAAAAACGTAAACGAACAACAAAATGCATATATTATACCATTTTCAGTATAAGAATACTTATGAAGATGATACACATATTGGGCCTTATGTCTTGCATAGTTATGTTGAATTATGTTGTTTGCGAAACAATTACGGTTCTTATGCATAAAACACACGCATTCTAATATGTATAATGCGTAGACAGTGAGCAAATTATTGCTTCTAAATATGGTTCTACAACTACTCATGAATTTAAGACCAAGCATGGTTCTCACAGCACTATTTTGCATTACTAATACCTACCCATAGGTAGATCCTTCGAAACTCCCCAACAAATAATATCATATCTTAGCACTGATTCAAAATTTGAAAAGTACACAGTGCGCAGAGCAAATGTACTGATGTTACTTTTAAGGACACGTAACATGTAACATATTGTGCTTAGCTTATCGAATACATATGCAACATGTTCATGCCATTTAAATTTATCATATGTATATACCTAGGAGTTTTGTTGAAGCGCTGAGTTTTAAAACATAATTATTAAAAGCAATATTGTGTTATTGATTTTGAATAATATACATTGTGCTTTGTGTCCTTTAATAACAGCTTCTTATTTTTAAACCACTCACTAGCAATTGTGAGTGTAACCAGGCCATTAGTCCCCAGTACAACAATATCGTTGCCATTGACAACAATATTAGTATCATCTGCATATTAATTAATAATTAATTTACTACCTGTTATCTTGTAATAGATCATTAATATAAATATTAAATAATAGAGGCCCTAAAACAGTATTTTGTGAAACACCTGAATGTGTTATTAAAATATTTGATCTAAACATGGTATCATTAGATTCTATTTATCGATTGATATGAACTGAACCAGTCCTATGCTACCCTTTTGATGCCATAATTATTAAGTTTATCCAGCATTATTTGAACTAATTTTAAAATTTTCTACTGGACATTCAAAAACACCCATAACCGACAAATTGTTAATTTCATCTCTTGTTATACCGGATAATTCACCGGAGCTATAAAGAGCAACCAGAGCAAATTTATTATTTAATGATTGCACATTCTGATAAAATAAAATACAGCTTTTTTACCAATTTTTTATCGCTTATGTTTGTATATTGGGTTTCTTTAGCCAATTGAAAAAAGTGGTAACGTACACACCTTTTGGCCAGATAGATAGTTCTCTGACCTTGGTTATTGTTTTTGTATGCGATGATATTTTAAAAGAGGAGTACTCTTCTGGATACTTAATTTTAATTGCACGCATTCTATTCCCTTCATTCCTTTACTTTCCAGGAATCCAATTCTACTATGTTTTGTAGCTGGCGGCTCCACTCACTCCCATTTTAGAGACGCCCTTAACAGAACCCATATCAGAAGCACCCTGGATAGTAATATGAGATTTCCTTTATAGGGCGCTGGTGTAGTAGGCATTGGTGTTATCCTCGGTTAGTTATCCATAACAACATTCTGCTCGGCAACCATAATTACCAGGATTACTCTTGTTTACATTGTTATCTTTTATGTTATTTTCTTTTCTTTTAAGAAGCTGATTTATCATACCTTGGTCTGTAATTCTTTCATTGAGTTGTTCGATAAGCTTGCCTGTGACATTCAACTCCATTTTCATATAAGTTAACTTTGGTAACGATTAAATTGTCTTTTTAAAAACAATTTATTTAATCAACACAAACATTACAGAGTAGAACGTTTCTAATGTCGAGTACAAGATACAACTAACTCAATTATGTGTGGGGATACAATATATAATAAATATTATCTCTAAATGCAATAAACAAGTATTGGAAACTAGTGTGACTAATATTAACAATAACAACAGCTGCAACACAGATGTGTCTTACACAGATGTCTGGTGTTATTGTCGCACTTTCCAAGAATAGATAAGAAGCATGGCATGATCGATATGTGTCACGCATCTTAGTGATGTGTAGGCGAAGGGTGTTGAAGAGCATAATATAACTTATATGCAACTCCAGTGCACACTTATCACCACAAATAGACTTGTCACCGAAAATAGATTCACTGGTAGCTGCACCCTCATTTATGGTGTTCGATTTTATTAGGCTGTACAGGAACTCACTCACTTGCTTGCCATTCCTTTAAATACGAAAAAATCGATGCTTTCTTGTTTTCTAAATTTGGAGCTTCTAAAGTTGTTAGTATAAAGAGTTCGAAATTGGCACCGTTTTGAGCAACACATGCTTTTGTTTTCGAAGTTCTCATCTCATCCGCAGATATGTGTCCATATTCAAGTCTAATTTTATTTTTATTTTGAGGGGCATCTGGTGATCTTGGAGGCCAATACACTGGTCAATAATTTCTTATCAAATGTTCATTGAAAAGTTCACCAAGATATTCACGAACAATTCGACGTCATTATGAGCTGGTGCTCCATACAACTGAAAATATAAATTTTGTCTCAAAGCCAGTGGCAGATTTTCTAATAGTTTCAAAAAATCATCTTTTAAATACTCTATCTTTCAGAATTCAGGTTGCCATCATAAAAATAAGATCCTAATAGCTGATCTCTTATTAGTCCATACCAGACATTATTGCCGCAAACCGTTTGATGATTTGCATCTCTCATCCAATGTGGGTTTTTATTCGACCAAAAGCGATTATTTTAATTATGAATTACGTCATTATTGGTCAATTTTGATTTGTCTGTCCATAAAATTTCTCCTAAAAGCATTAGATCGTCTTCCAATTCCACGATTATCTAAGAAATAAATCTTACTCTTCGATCTAAATCGCCTGGTTTTAAATTGTATACCAAACTTATTGTGTATGAAATAACATATTGCAAAAAGCACGCCCTGGATTTACCGAACTAAGTACGCGCCCATACTAATTATTATTAGTAATAAATATATATATATATATATATATATATATATATATATATTTATTACTAATAATAATTAGTATGGGCGCGTACTTAGTTCGGTAAATCCAGGGCGTGCTTTTTGCAATATGTTATTTCATACACAATAAATCATAATCCCTTCCCCACGACCAACTACCACATTCCATTACAAACTGAATTACTAACTTAAAGCACTGATTATACAACAACTAATAATTATCTTAATAGACAATTCAATCAATCCAAACCGGGTGCGCTCTGTTCCGCTCACACCCTTTGTCGATAATGAGGTCTCAAGTAACATACATTCCTTAAAATCAGTGCTGATTGGCTGCATCGCTTAACAGACGCTGCGTAATGGACCCTTGTGCGCTGGTGATGGTTAAATTCTTTATAAAATCTTTTCCAATCACCGACATTGATCAAGCGTCTCGGCCCATCAGAGTAACTATTTCTTTAATTTCAAATATTTCAATATATCACCATAAAACGAATAAGAATGCACATTGCAAGGTATTAATAACTATAATAATTTTATAATATAGAATAAAACATAAAATAATAAAAAAATTAATGTGCTTCCATCCCCGTTGGCACGTATTACTTTTAGTGTTAAGTAGATTCTTCACTCAACGCTTTTACACAGTACAGTTCTGGACGCGTCATAACTTATAGGGTCGAGGACGGAGCAACATTTGTGCCCGTTTGTAAAAAAAGACCTTTATGGGCATTTCCCTCACTGCCCCTCCACATCACAAAACTCAACAAAAATATACAAAAATAAAAATAAAATAAAATAAAAATACAAATACCCTATAAATAAAAGTACTACTCCGCCAAAAATTACTAATTACCCCCATCTATCGCCGCTCCCTTTTCCCTTGCCACTTTCCTCTCCGACGTCAGCCTCCTGCAGATTTTCACGCCTTCCCCATCCTCGCATAACCATTCATTCAGCTTTCTGCAGTCTCCCACCCACTCTGCTTTCACACCCTCACATTCTTCGCTAAGGTACCACCACGTGTCGCTTCCCTTACTACACAGCGCACATGCGGTGTACCCTAAACCCATCCACACTTTCCTCCCTCTCTCGTCTGACCCACACCTCGCTCTTGCCATGCATACCTTGTCCTCCCTGCTCCACTCACCCCTGGCTAAGTAACTCGGGAGTCTCCCACTCACTTGCCACTCTACGTAGCCAGGGTTGTAAGAGCTCTCATTCTTTCTAGTCTGCCGTTCTTGCCACTCAATATCTCTCAATCTCTCTCTTACCTCAGTTCCTAGGCTTCCCATTTCTCTCAGCTTCTCCTCTACCCAGACCTCAGACATACCCACTCTTTCATACATCCTTCCTCTATCCTTTCTCCAACCACTCTCTGTCCTACTCTTACACCTCATCCATACCTCCCGCACCAGTCTTTCCTCACCCAATTCCTGCAATCTTTCTTCAAACTTCACAACCCTTACACACGACTCCCACCACATACGATTCGTCTCCTGCAACAGCACTGCTCTCGGTGTCGACCTTTCGAGACCCAGCAGACTCTTCAGGAGCACACCTTGCTCTCTCTCTATCACACCCCACTCACGCAATCCCCACACTTCCACTCCATACAACAGAATAGGTTTTACACACGCATCCCAGATCTTGCACGCCATTACGAGGTTACCGCCCCACAACCTCTCCCATTTCCTTCTCGCTATTCCCCAAGCCATTCTCGCTTTCGCTTGCATACTTTCCACATGCACCCTAAATCCTCCTCCACTGTCAAACCAGAAACCCAAATATTTAAAGACATTCACTCTCTCAATCATCCTTCCCTTCCATTTCAGCTCTTCCACTCTACCCCTTCTACCCCTATTCCTAAACATCATCCATTTAGTCTTCTCCACATTCACTACTAGCCCTCTCCTATCCATGTACCTTCCCATTCTTTCCAACATCTCTTGCATCTCTTCCACTCTCTTGGCTACTAATACTATGTCATCAGCATATGCCAGCATCCACACCTTGGTTCTCCCCACCACGACCCCTCCAGCCTGTCCTCTCCTCAGCACCGCCTCCAACTCGCTTGTGTATAGATTGAACAGGAGGGGGCTTAGCGGGCACCCTTGCCTTACACCCACATTCACCCTAAACTTCTCAGACACTTCTCCATTCACTCTCGATTTTGCCCACGTCTCTTTATATATACTTCTCACCCACTCCACTCCTTCCACTTCCATACCCAATCTATCCATACATTCCACCAGTTTCCCCCTAGGAACTGAGTCATACGCCGCTTTCAAATCCACAAACACCGCATACACTCTCCCTTTGCACTCCAACGCTTCCTCCACCATTCTCGCAAGCGTGAAAATCTGCTCCCTCGTCCCTCTTCCCTTTCTGAAACCCCCCTGGCATTCCGGCAGCAGCCCTTTTCTATCTACTTCCCTCGCTAGTCTATTTTTCACAATTGTCATCATCGCTTTGTATCCCGCACTCATAACGGTAATACCCCTATAATTATTTACGACCGATGCTGCTCCCCCTTTGTGCACCGGGACCACCACCCCCACACGCCACTCTTCCGGCAGTTCTTCCTCACCACTCCAGACTCTATTCAAAACCTCCAGTAACTTGTCTGTTCCTTCCTCTGTTAATCTTTTGAAGGCCTCTGCCTTCAGCCCATCTTCCCCCGCCGCCTTTCCCAGTTTCAGCTGCCCTATGGCCACGTCGACCTCTTCCCGCGAAAACGCCTCCCTTCCTACCACCGGTCTCGGACTCCCTAAATCCACCTCTGACCCCGCCATCTCTCTACAGCTCTTCTCCCACTCTGCCAGCTCTATGCTAACGTTGCCCTTTTTTACGCTTCCCCTCAGAATTTCCCACAACCCCTTCTCTGTCACACACTCCCTCAACCTCGTTTCTACCTTCTGCAACTCCTCTATCTTCTTCCTCTCGCAGGTTCTCTCGAACTCCCTCTTCGCCTGATTGGCCCTTTCCACTTCACCTCTCCCATTTCTCCACTTCGCCATTGCTCTTCGCCAGCTCGACTTCTTCACCCTACATTCCTCGTCAAACCAACTCTCCCTCTGCCCCCCACTCTTCTTCTTCTCCAATGCAGCCACCATCACTCTCTCCAACTGGAGCATCGAATGCACATCCTCCCACTTGACGCGTTTTAGCTTTTTCTCATATGCATCCAAATCCGGCCCGCTCCATCCAAACCTCTGCTGCCCCTTCCTCTGTTCTCCCTTCCCAACGTTCCTCACCCTAACGACCACCTCCACTGGTACATGATCCGACCCTCCTACGTTTTCCACCTTGAAGCACACCAACTCTTCCCTTTCGATCCCTTTGACCACCACGTAGTCCAAAACCGAGCCTCCTCCTTGTCCGCAGAACGTTTTTTTCCCTTCCCAGTCCCCTTCACAGCAACCGTTGAGCACATCCCATCCTGACTTTCTCACCCATTGCATCCATTCTCTACCCTCCTGGTTAGTCACTTTATCCTGGGAGCACCTTTTTCTCCAGTCACCGTCTTCTCCGATCCCTCCTTCCAGCTCCCCCACCCTCACATTCCAGTCGCCCCCGATGATCCACATATCTGCTGCCGTATCCAGTTCGTCTAGTACCTCCATTAATTCCACCCGGTTTTTGTTACAGTACACTGCTCCAACCCACACCGCACTTCTATGCATTTCCACCTTCCCTATTACGAGTCCTGTAGCTTCTCTTAGCGTCTCTCTATTCCATTTTCCCACTGTTTTCCTCACCCCCAATAGGATTCCTCCTTTGGCTCTACCCATCTTAGCTTCCTTCTTCGCTCCCTGAGTCATCCAGTCCCATCCTGTCGGCATACAGCACTCTACCTGCCCCCACTCCTCTTCTGTCAGCCACGTCTCTACTAGCCCCACTATGTCCTTTGAGCCCAACCAATCCTCTAGTTCTTTTACCCACACTCCTCCCAGCACTTTTTTCTTTAGACCCGCAGTGTTCCAGAAGCCCACCCTGCAGTTGCCCTCGTCACCTCTTCCATCCACCCCATACTCCTGGCTCGTCGTCCTCACCCCCTTCAGCACTTTTTTGCCAGACCATCGCCCTGCCAGATCCACCACTCGCCTGCCACATTCATTTTTCGGTAGCCCACTCTCACTTCTACGCCTTTCGCTCTTTCCTCCTTGGCCCTCTCCCTTATTTTCTTCTGAACGTCCCTCTCCGCTACGGTTAAATCATCGTCTATATATATGTTTGTCCCCTTCAATTTGTGTTTAGACCTCATTATCTGCATTTTCTCGTCCCAACTGGCCAACTCTAGCAGCATTCGGTCCCCCTTTTTCCCCAGCTCCACCTCTCTCCGCACCTGCACACTAACATCCAGCTTCTGTATAACTTCCACCACCCCTTCCTTTCCTATCCCCGACACCACTACATTGTTTTTCCTCTCATTTCTTTGTCTCTCCTCCTCTCTCTTTTCTATCGTGACCACTTTCCTTTTCACCTCCCTTACCCACTCCGGCGCTGCTTTCCCCTCCGGTTCGTTCCTACTCTCCCCCATTTTTACCAGCTGGTCTATCTTCCCCATCATCTCCTTTCTCTCCCGTGTCCATTCCCTCTGCATTTCCCTCCATCCGTCCATCATCAGTTGCCACTCCTTTCTTTCCTTTTTCAACTTCTCTCTCTCTATCCGTGATTCTTCTCTCTCCTCTCTTAAAAGTCTCCTCCATTTGTGGCTCTCCTCTCGAGATTTCTTAAGTTCCTCTTCCATCTCTTCTACCACTTCCCACATTTTTTTCAGAGCTTCGACGTTGCCGTCCTTCACCTGCTCCGGAGTCAACTTCTCCCACTTTCTTTTTTTCATATCCGGGGTCGCCGCGCACTTTCCCGTCTGCGGCCTGATCGGGCTGCGTTCCTTCGTTTCGTCGCTTTCGCGCGAATAAAAACCCACAAATACCGAGACGAAATTCAGTTGTGTTTATATTTAGGTATTGCCCGTTCCCAATAACTTTTATACTCGTCAGCGTTTACGTAGCCAATAAGTCTTTATTTTGTTTCAACTATCTGACAGTTTTTCGCGTTTTTTTTCAACAACACCTCACCTTCCCGCACTTAGTTACTCCCAGAGCGGGGATATATATCACCAACCACCGATATTTTCAGCTCGCTACTGCTCACTAAAAACGTTTTCACCCTCACTTGCACGTGCACACTCTCGAGACGTCTACTCATTTGTGCCCGTTTGTACTGGAGCCAGTTAAAGTTTTAATTGTCACTTAGACTTGAATCGCCATTTAACTATTGCTTAAAGTCTAGTTAAATATCAAATATTTAATGGCCGAAACCGAGCAGTTAAGTCCGTGGTTAAGGATCTGCACATGCGCCTCATGCTCTATCATTCAATTTATATGTTATATTTACATTTTTTAAATTTTACATGATGCTTACTACTAATCTTAAACTGTTATACCTACCGGTTTATGTTACCTGTATCTGATTACAAATTGTATTATATTGTATAAATTTATAAGTAACGTAAATAAATTTATTATTATTATAATTGAGATCGAACACTATATGATTGTTTGCAAGTGGTTGATTTTATCAATTTCAACAGACAACTGAATGTGTAGCTCTTCATTTTTAAATAATAAATGATATGAATTTTAGAAAAAGATTTGGATTAAATGCTATAGTTTTTGAGCCACCTACATTCAATTAAATTAATGATAAATGTGAAACAACAATGGACATATAGCGACATCAACAGTCAAACATGTGCTTCTTATCTATCTAATGGCAGGAAATCCTGTAAACAACTCTTATACCTTAAAAACCGTAACGTTTACCAACCGTATTTTCTGTCTACAAACGTTAACCACCCGTTAACTAACGGGGCAGCAGTGCAAACGAAGAAGCACGTTAACCTTAATTCCTGGACTAGTAACTGACGATTTGAACCTGGCGGTACAAGTGGGCGTTGCTCTAGAAATGGGTAAACATTTTCAGTAAAATATTTATTAATATAAAAGAGTATATTTCGGACAATATCTTGACCAATTATAATATAGTAAAATATATTTTCTCAAAATTGTTACTAAATAACCTTCATTCAATTAGTTTGCCCTCATTTTATAAACTTAGAAGTCTTGTAAATCTAAGCTACTTTAAAAATTAATAGCTATTTAAAAGAAAATATATTTTGCCGGTTGAATAAGTTTGTTAAAACTTGCGGGTATGCAGCCGACAGCCGATATATATATTTTCCGCCGAAAATGGTCCGATCGCAATGATATTTAAATTTACCGCAGTTCGATAACGACACATTTTTGCCATCACCGGATTGGTTTTCTGTGAACCATGCGGCGTGTTCTTGTATATATTCCTTTCAGTAATGTAGGATTTTATCATTTAAACATGTGCAAATGCGGCGTTTTGCATTTTCCAGAGTTCCGCTATGGAGGTTGAAAAACTTTATAACGAACAGTTGATAAGAATGCATTTCAATAATATGAATTGTGTTTTCTGCCCATAGATGTGACTGCCGCAAACTAAGTTATGCTAACACAAATTGATATTGATCCATGAAGTGAAACCTCTGAAATACGTAATCTCTGAATATATTGAATACATACATTTAATTATACATTGACCTGTATACTAATTTTCAGTAGTAATTTATTAAGGCCACATACAATATGAAATATAATACACTTGTCTAGCATTCGAAAGCGGTCTCAAATTAAGAAAGAATGAAACGACCTTATTAAAATGCTATATCCGCAATACCCACTCTACCCGAACACTGTAATGGATAACATTACGGGCAATTCCTAAAAATAAAATAGTGGCTAAATATTACGCAAAAGCTCAGCTCAATGCCTAATGGTTAGAGCCATCCATCTCGTACTGAACATTGGAGAGCGAGACTTCAAATCCCGGAGTGGGTTAACTTGCAATTACCTTTTACAGTTTTTCAGAAGGTTTCTGAGTTAGGATAAACACTGGATGTTTACTCCCTTTGTCAGTTAGCTGATAGCTATCTAGGAAGTTTTTTTTTATTAAGGAAATTGGAAATATATTGTTTTAATATAGGATAAAATAGATAAATAGTATTTGTTAATATTAATCAATAATGATGATTTTATGTTTCAAAAACTAAAACATATATACATAAAATACAATACATTGGATCAATACAATCTATTAATAAGTTTTATTATTTTATTTTACAAATAAACAAATTTAATTTGATTCCCTTAATTTAAAATTAAGTTAAAAAGTAACATTTAAAAACGAAATAAAGATAAATGGTATAAATTCATATATACACAATATATTCCATTACAAGAATATTTATATTCCCTACTAATTTAACTAACACGAACACTTCAATGTTCAGTGTTCATTTTGCATACATTGAGGTCGTGTCTGTAAATTGGGTCAATATCTGTGCAAAGTTAATAAATATCTTTTAACGATTTTGTAACGATGTTCATTAACTCCCTAATTTTTTTACTTTTTTATTTTCTACCTACTGTGATTTATTGCTTAAGTATTAAAATAATTATATTTATATTTTTCTAATTTAATCTCTAGCATCTTTTTATGCTTAATCATACATAGTTATAATTTTTTTGTTAAAACAAGGTCTATTATGTAAAGCAATGTTGAATCGACAATTTAGTATCAAAAGAACAGCGGGCTATTGCGGACCCTTTAACTTATCTCAATTTCATAGTAGAATGAAATTTCATTGACAAATATTTTAAAAATATAAATATGTAGGAAATTCATAGCTTAGACCATAACGCCCATTAGATATATATATATATATATATATATATATATATTTCTTTGTAATTGTTACTAAAAAAGCGATAAATTCTTCGAAGATTCAGTATAATTCCAAGCGTATTTTATGATCTTGAGGTCTCGTCTATTAAAACTGACTTGATATTATATATAAAAAAAGTTCCAAAAAATTCGGACTAATTTAATTTTTTTGTTTTCCCCACTAGATCGGATTAAAAATGAATGATACGAGGTATCACCAAAAACTTATTACTTCTCAAATGTAAATATAAGAAAGTCCAAGGACCAATGGCGATGTTTGCAAACCTCGGTCTTTAGGTACCCCTACAGAAAAAAAATCGTAGAGACTTGTATCAGGTGGGAGTCGGTGAAACTGCCTCGCATAGGGATATCAGTCGACCCGGGAACATCTCATTTCACACGAACGACGTGTTGTATGGGCCGTAACTCCATCTTGAAATGAGAAGTCCTCTAGATATTATATTCCACTCTCGCAAACCCCACACATTCACTCTTATCATATCCGACATGCTATTCCTAGATTACAATCCCACATTTTCTTTTCGTTATCCCTAAAGTCGTTGCTTCTTCTGTTTTCCTCAACACGGACACACCTCTGCTATCTTCGTTTAGGACCATTGGGACCATTGTTTAGTGCCTTACCTCTTGTAATCCAGGCCATGCTGTGCACTCATTCATCTAATGCTTCCATCTCACATTCCACATTCTTTATACACATTCCCATCCAGTCTCTGTATTACCTCTCCTCGTTTCCACACCGATAGCGGGCAATCAGCCGCTGCTCAACTTTTATCTTGGAGGCAAACCCATACTTGTACAGAGTGTCCCATCCATTCCACTTCTCCATTTGCTCCTCCTTGCGATCAATCACTCTTAAAACCTCATATATTATTTTCCTTTTATTCATCTGACTCACTTTCATTTCATACCTCACCAGTCGAATTATTTTAATCATATTCATTGTATATGCATAGGACTCTTGCCTTACGACACTGTTTGCAGTTAATCTATCTAACGCCAACATTTTTTAAGCCAGTATAATTGAAATCTTTCTATTAGGTGATGCTCCCACTGCCCACAGTTCCTATTCATAACAATACTTTTCGCACATAGCTCCCATAGTGTTCTCTTCATTCTATAACAATCTCGTATCCGCGCACCCCTTGTACTCTTCTGTGTAGTAACCCAGTCTTATGACATACATACTCCGTCTGCTCCTTCATTACTCCCACACTTTCAAACATTAAAGCCAAATATATAAAGTTCTCTTTATATAAAGTATGGTTCCCTGCCATTTCTCTATTTTTTACTAAAAATAACTACCTGAATTTTATTATCATTCACCTATAACTTTCTTCTTTTATAAAAGTTTCTCACGGTCCTTTCTCCAATAGTTGTGTGTCCACAATATCGTATTCGGCTTTTAAGTGGACAAAGATCGCAAACAGTTTCCCACCCTTCTTCGGTAGCTAACTGTCATTTGTGTAAATGTCGCGCACCTGCCCCTCCTAAAGACAATTTAGAGTTATTTTATTGGCCTCTTCTCCTTTATAAGCTCCTTTAGCCGTTCTTTTATTAATGCTGTCAAGATCATATATCTTGTATACATCGATGTTATGCCTCTCTAATTTGCTACGCTGTCTTTGTCCCCTTTGTTGAAGACTGAAACAACTGTACCATCTCTCCAGCTTTCCGGATGTTGTGTTCTGCTTGCCTATACGCAGTTTAGAACCTCTCGTGAGATACTCACATTTATTTACACTAATGCAATTTAGTTCCTTCAATCTCTCTTCAAAAACTTTTTTCGTGCAGGTGTTTCCTAAAATCCCTGCCTCCCTTGTATCACGCTTTCTCTCTGTACCACATTCATTTGATATTTAAATTTCGGTAACTTGTATGTGATCTGACTCTAAACTTTCCTCGACTTTTAACCTTGTTTTTTTGCTTCGCATCCTCCCATTTACTATGGCAAAGTAAATCACAGATGCCACCATCTAGAGATATATGTGAATTCTCCCTCTCTATCTGCCTCTACACCACCATTGAGGACACTAACATTGGCCATCCCTAATCATCTTGTGATCGTCTATTCTCTGCATTTACATTTTCTTGATGAATATAACATACTTCCGCTGGTATTCTCGCGATCCAGTGACCCTCTATGATTATATATGCTTTATCCCCGGTGCTGAGAATTCTCCCCGGGTCTTCTATTATAACTTCTCCAATCATACCATTATTGTTGACAGTCACAATGGCCCATGACTCCTCACCTAATTGACCTTTGCAACTATGTATTGCATACTTTTCATAACCTTCCACGCTAATTTTCGATTTTTTCTTGTGTTCCATAATAATTCCCCCTTTTTCTCTGCGCTTAATTTTGTCCCTCGCCGCTCTCTGAAAAATATATTGACAGCCTTTGGTTTATATACCTACAAGTACCTACAAGGTCTCCTGTAGCCCCACAATGTTATACCGGCGCTTAATGCTACGTCGTCTAACCCCTCTATTTTGTTTCTTACCACATTCCAGAAGTCTATTGTAAATTAATTTTCATTATTTCAATATCCTCATTCACTGTCGTATTTCCCGTTTTTCTACGACTATATTTAACCGTTTTTATTCCAATACTTTCTTGTAAGCTGCATACACCGCCTACCCGGTGTTCCTCTGCTGTTTAGCAATATTTTGCCTAGCATTATTTTTCTTTTTTCCAGATCTATTAGTTGTACAAACAGTGTCCTAGCCTTGTTACCGACCGTTTCTCCATAATCTCTGGGATATTTTACTCCATATTATCTTTCCTTTAACAAATCTGTTATATTCTCTTCCTCTTTCTCGTTTTCCTCTATCCATATACAATATTTAACACCATATTAACTTTCCTTTAACAAATCTGTTATATTCTCTTCCTCGTTCTCGTTTTCCTCTATCCATATCTCATTTACTGAGAAGAGATTTCTTCTTTCCTGCCTGTTCTTCTGTTCCTCCGCCCTTTTAACTTCTACACTTCTCTCTCTAGATTCTGTTTATATACCTGTCTTATTTCCCTTTGCTTCTCTATATTATGTATAGATATTTCTAGCTCTGTAAATCTAACCACCGCCCATCCTGTTCTTGCACTTTCCACTACTATATCTTGCTCTCTATCTGCCCTTCGTCAGTTCGCTGCTAATGGTAGGAGTATGAAGGAGTTCATACCTTTTAGAGGCTCTTCCAGCATGCCACATTCCTTCTCTTCGGCATTTCCTCTTGGGCTTATTTCTTTCCTCTTTTTGTTCCGGGGACTTGTTATACTTCTCTTTCTTTGTACATGTACCCTATGCAACTACAGATACGCATAGAAAATAACAAAGGATAAAAATAAAGTCAGTAATTTGATATATTATTATATTATAAGAAGATAATAGCTTGTTTGTATAATGGGATTTGAGAAAATTGATTTAATATATGGACCGTTTAAAGCCAAAGTGGTGTAAGTGAAAAAAGTAAAATGTTGGGAAATTGACTTTCAAGAAATGTTTATTCTTTTAAGGTTTGTTACTACTTTTACATTATGTGAATTTTTTTACTTTGGTTAATTTTTAAAATTCCTTAGCGAAGTTTTCAGTTCCTAAATATGGTGTAATCACATGAATATGCTTGTTTAAAAGTATATTTAAAAACTTACACCACTCTGCCATCAGGAATATTGCATTTGAAAATGTAGACTACGATATAATAAAATGGAGTAAGTAAGACACTTACACCACTTTTCCTAAAATATCCAATTTGGCATAAGTCATATTGATTTATGCCACTTTGCCCACAAAGGAACGCTCTTTACTCCATCAGGAAAAATTTTAATAAATGCGCTAATTTTTTAAAGCAATATTTTTGAGAATATTTTGATTAAAAGACAAGTGTGTTGTTGACTTACTTATGCACAAAAGCATATTTAAAAACTTACACCACTCTGCCATCAGGAATATTGCATTTGAAAATGTAGACTACGATATAATAAAATGGAGTAAGTAAGGCACTTACACCACTTTTCCTAAAACATCCAATTTGGCATAAGTCATATTGATTTATGCCACTTTGCCCACAAAGGAACGCTCTTTACTCCATCAGGAAAAATTTTAATAAATGCACTAATTTTTAAAAGCAATATTTTTGAGAATATTTTGATTAAAAGACAAGTGTGTGTTGACTTGACAAGATGTAAGTCAGACTTGCAACATGTTGGCTTTGACAGACAGCTGATCTTCGTTCAGGCACAGTGAAGTGCTGCTTTTTATAGGCTCTCTGTAGAACTATGACAAAGTCTGACTTACATTATATATATATATATATATATATATATATATATATATATATATATATATATATATATATATATTAAAATATTAACCATGTCCGTAGTCTACTTACTGTGCATATCCATATATTTGCTTACACTACATTTCATTCCAACAACATTATTTTAAAGAAAATCCATGCGTAGTTTTAGGAACTTTTGAATTTTGATGTGTGTCAATAAGCGTAATAATAATTAAACAAAGAGAAAAATATTTTCATATTTAAAAATCCAGGGCTGATAGTCCTTTCAGTCCTGGATTTTTAAATGAATTTATTCATTATCCGATTAGACCAATGAGCATTTCTGAATAAAACTGGTGTAAGTGCACAATATTACGTTTGGAAATATTTTCAGGTGGAGTAATGACATAATTAATTCATCATACCCAGTCCACCGACAAGAATATTTCACCTAGTAATATAATAATAACCTTAAAGTTTTTTATCATTGCGAACAACTTTTATTTTAATAATTTTCACGAAAAAAATAATACAAATGTGAGTTTTGATGAACATTTTATAGTTACAAATATCGCGTAACGAACTTGGAAAGTGAAATACTTGGCATGGGCGTGATATTTTATGTACGCGGCAATATCCGAGTGTAGAAACTGCGAATGCAAGAAATATACTTTCGAGCGAGCATCAGGTAAATATACCGAAGGTAAAAGGCGCAAGATAAGTTATGATTCACTTAACATAGAGTATATGATATTACCAACTTTCCATGATACTTTGATGTAGAATATATGTCATTACTCCACGCCATAGTAATGTGGAAAGTTCAATAACAAAAGTACCTTTTTGAAGAAGGAAGAGTTCATTGAAATACCTGTTGTATCAAAATAGTATAGCATAATAAATTATATAAACTAGCCGATTTCAGAGTTAGAACACAACGCGCACATTTAGCTTTAGTGAGTTGTGATTTTATGCACTAAATTTGGAATTTCCACATCTATATCGAGGCCTATATTTACTCCGAATAGATTTATATAGTCACTAAATAGTACAACAACATATTGTATACGTACGGTATTTATCGTTAATTGCTGGTGGCCATTATTAAATTTGACACTATTTGCTTTGATCACACTGGCTAAAATAAAAAATGTTTAATACCAAATTGTAATGGTACCAATTATTGATATAATCGTTGCGTGCAGCTCTTGTTCTGAAGTTTCGCTTACATAAATACTAGCACCATCTGCATAGGGCATAACTATATTTATAGGTAGGATGTTCAAGTGTATGTTTATATCTATATTTAATTTTATTATTGTATTGACTTGTGTAAAACTTTAGTTGTTAGTAGCACGAATAAGTTGAGTATGATTATGAATCCCCACAGCCTCTCCACCCAACAATGTTGGCTTCACACACGGATCCTTTTACGCTATTACTAGGTTATCATGTTACCACCTCTCTCATTTTCTCTTCGCCATCCTCCAAGCCAATCTCGTCTTTGTTTTGCATATACTACATATGCTTCCTAAACCCACATCTACAGTCAAACCGCATGCCTAAATAACTTCAAGCAATTCACTCTCCCAATTATTCTTCCCTTACATTTCAATTCTTCCGCTCTACCTATCTTACCCCCTCTTATCAAGGTATCATCTCATTCTTTCCAACAAAACTTGCACTCTCTGGACCACAAGTACTACATCACCCGCAGATGCTAATATTCATACCTTGCATCTTCCTACCACAACCCCTCCCGCTTGCCCTCTCCTTGACACCACATCCACAGCACATGTGTACAGATTGAACAGTAGAAGGCTTAATGGGCAGCCCTGTTTTACTCACACATTCATTTTAAATGTGTCCGAAACTTCTACATTCACTCTCGCGTATATCCTGACTCTTTGTATATCTTTCCCGCCTATTCCACCACTTCCTCTTCTATTCCTACACTTTTTATACAATGCATTAGCCAATCCCTCGTTAGCGTGAAAATGTGCTCCCTCTTCCCTTTCTAAACCCACCCTGACTTTCCGACGGAAATCCTCTACTGTTCACTTCGGGTTCCAGTATGTTTTCGCCATTGTCATCGTTAGTTTGTACGTTTTGTACCTCGCACTCATTAACATGGTTCCCCTATTATTTTGCAGCGTCAGTCTCCCGGCACCTCCGTCATTTCAGTCCAAACCCTATTAATGCACTGTCGCAGTTTCTCCCATTCCTCGTCTGGCAACCTGTTTTATGCTTCAGCCTTCATCCCGTCTTCTTCCGCCGCCTTTCCCAATATTCAACTCCCAGTTTATTCCAAGATTCACGTCCTACAACCTGTCTCGGATCGTCCAGTTCCTCTTCAGTCCCCGCCGTATCTCTGCAACTCTTCTCCCAGTCTGCCATATCTATGTTTACTTTACACCTCGCTTTCCCTTCCCTCCCTTTAAAATTTCCCACAACCCCTTCCCCAAAACACACTCCTTTGGCCACTTCCCACCTCCCAAGTCTCTTTCTTTTATCCTTTCACACACACTCTAAAATTCCGTGTTTACATGCCATATTTAATAGCTCTAACCCATTTCCATACTATTCCATCGCTCATGATGTATCTATAAACTCCACTGAATTCACGATGAATTTTAGCCACTTTCACGCCTTTAGTACTAAGAAAACGAATCACAGCGCGCGTTTCATAATCGGCGGCATTTACAGTCCACGGAAACATTGGACATTGGTTTCTGTAGTTTGCCAACAGATGTAGATTCACAGCATACATGCGCGGGCTGCCGACTGCAGCGCTACAGCGACCGAAATACAAAACGGTACTTACTTTAATAACACGCCTCGTATTAGGAATATATGTAGAGTTTAAGAAAAATCACCTGAAAATTGTAAAAAATAATGGGAATTTTATTTTTTTTACTTACAAAAATCTTTTCTTTTATTATTATACGTCTTACGAGGGTGGCTATTTATGTATTCAGAAGGAGTAACAAAACAATGATTGGTGTGTTGAAACTTCTTTATTGTAAAATACTCTCGTTTAAGATGTACACGAAAATGTTCACAATTAAAATGCATGTTTTGGCCGAGATACAATTTTCAATTCTCTGTTAACAATAGAGGGGCGGGATTCCTGACACCACTCGTTTCACAAAATGTGAGCAATTCACGAGGTGACGTTTCGTAATGATTCAATTTCGGTTTACTATGCTTAAAATATAGTAATAAACCGAAATACCATTATTGCCCAACTCGAATCATTAATGATAATCATATTTTATTGAGCGACTTTTACAATTAAACGAATACGTTCGAAACGAATGGTGTCAAGAATTCCACCCCCGACAGTAAAAATTGTCTAACTTTGCGATGGCGCAGTCGGATCGCCCTTAGTGACAATAGTATTACCAATTTTCAATAAAAATTAAGGTCTATGTATTAATAATATTTGTATAATAATATTTTCTAAACTAGTCAGAAACTAGGAGTATTATTCGGCCTTATACAATAGTCAATAATTTACGCTTATTAGTCAGCATTAATTAGAATAACTAAAAGTTGGTAGTAGTAAATTATAAGGAAGTCTCAATATCATAAACGTGTTTAAAATGAATAAAAAAGTTTAATTTTAACAAGCCGACAGGTAGAAACACGGACATCCAAGCACGTGGTAATACAATGTATTTTTAAAATTCACGCTGTAGCGCACGTGCTAGGATATGCGTGTTTGCTTTGCTTACTTATTAGGGATGCCCAGCGATGATTGGTTATTCGGCGCACCTTTTCTCTGGTCTGTATACAAATGTACGTGTTTCACCCCGGGCTGGTCTTCATCAGATAGACATGTTTACCGCTCTCGATATTCACGCTATTCATATAATATAGACTTTATATACGTACCTAAGAAATATCAAACATAAGAAGTCTTTAACCAAAATTTCCACCAAAGTTTTACTGTGACACAGGTTTATATATTTGAAGTATTGTAAATCAACAATTTTTATATCATACTGGTGTTTAAAAATATTAAAGAATGATTATATATTATTGTATATATTATTTAAATCTAAAGCTATACATATCATATACTAAAACAGGACTTTTATTTTTAGGAAAATTATATTTCTCGGAATTATTAAGGAGGATAGCTATGAGAAAGATGTGTTATTCTACGTAGAACTTGGAGAGCCTCAAATGTCCGGTGGTAAGAAAGTACTTTTAATAAATATATGCCTTTGTCAGTATCAATCCATCATGTTTCTTCTTTTTCATATTTTTCTGCACCCTCTTCACAATTCCGCTACACTGCATGCGAAGTAAGTAAATGTTTTTGTGAATAGAATATAATGCCATAACATAATAACAAACAGGGTTATTGAGGAATTTGTAGAATAAACTAGATCAATTCGTTTATATATCCCGGATTGCACCATGTCATTAAGATACTGAATATTAACAATTTCGTTAAATTAGCAAATATTTCGTTACTAAATAAACGTATTACTATTTACCATATTTTTTTAATTTAATTTCGGTGCGCCGTAATAGAAATTAAAGTATTAAACCAGTATCAGTTAACTAACACTACTCTCAAAGCATGTGGTTGAAATCCTGATGGGTTTGAAAATTATCACCTGCGTGATGTCCTACTAAATAGCTAACTAACCTAGTTGGTGCAATCGGGACTTGAGTAATTGACAATTGATAATTTTTAACTCTTACTCATATTTTCCTTTTGTCCTGTCCTCGCGATGCTACTTCGTAAGCATTTCACTGCTTTTTCAGCGGTAGGCTTAAATTAGTTCGTTGCAGATGGAAACAACATGCTTTATGTCCGTATGATGCTCTGAACTCCACGCACACCACACTGAGAATGCAATAAATCAAAATAACTACTACTTTATCACTTCTGGGCTCTTTTAGGAAGCAATTAATCGCCGCGAACATATTTTCGGCAGTAGTGACTAATATATTCGTAAGTTCGGATAATGTTCCGGCCGTAAATTGTACGCATGCCACTAGCGACTCATCAGATAAAGCAATAGCTCTTTCAATTTATTGCTTTCTAAGTGCAGTGTGTACGAATGTTTACGTTTAAGTAGCATCGTGTGAATGGGGTATTAAGGAATAGCCAATAATATACTTGATTTTATGTAGATTAAAGTTTGATAGATTAACACATGTGTTACACTTGATGTTTATAATAAGTAGTCTAATCAAGCTTTTGAATAACATATCTATATATCCCTGTCTATATTATGAACTGATTTGTAGGATATATAGAATACATAATCTACTTATGTGTGTTTTCTGCAAAAGGCTAGGATTAGATGTAGATATTTGTTTGAATTCTTTAGAAGAATCAGTGTATGCAGTCAATTGAATTGAATAACTTCGTGATTGCATTGTAAAGAAAATAATTAAAGATATTAACACAGGCTCAGAACTATAGATATTCTTATTGAATATCTTTCACATATATGTCTGAATAATAATGAGTAAAATGTGGAATTACCAAATATATTGGTGCCTATATTATAAACTAACTTACAGTTTCTGACACTGTATCTAATATAATTGTTCTTTAAAGTAAAAGCCTTCGCGTGCTAAATTAAATTAGTTTTATATATGTATTTATATCTGGTTAACTGGTTAGTTACCAAGGTCTATATTAAATATTGTCAGAATGTAGGAAAATTATGCAGATCATAGTACAAAATACTCCTTACATATATTATAATACATTTACCTCATAACAGTTAACAATTTCTGAAATCTTTGTTTAATATATTAATAAATATAAGATAAAAAGTACACATATTTTTTAAACATACCTAATTAAAACGATTTGATGTGGCCATTGCATATTACTTTATAATACTATATCATAATAATTAAAATAGATTTTTTTTAAAAGATATTTTAGCTTTTTAATATTCCATTCATTTTATAATTTTCAAGCCATTGACCTTAAAATATGTATATGTTCCTAATTTTTAATTCCTAATTAATTATTATTCTCATTCTTCAGAATGTAATTTGTGGGCAATCTCTTAAGTGGTGGTACAGCTGATTAAATCTAGCAAGGATTCGATTTTTTTAAATTTGTAAATTCGGTTGGTAACTGGAGGACAGTAAGTAGACCAATCAGAGTGTGCTTCACATTTTGTACACAAAACATAATCACATTGCCATGATAAAAATCTGACACTGACGCATATAAATCTCAATCAAACTTAGTAGCGCCAGATGTTTTTTTTAAATTTATGGTGAAGTGCACACAATAATTTAGCTGCCATACCATTATATGGAGAAAGATTCCCGAATAGAAGACTTTCGGGCAGAAGGTTATTTGCTAATCTTACCCAGCCGTTAATGGATTCTGGACAATTTTAAAGAACGCCCTGCAAACATTTTCTAAACAACTAGTTAGAGATTTATCTCGATTGTTTGCCACTACAGAAAATATTTCATATGTGGTACATGGTGCACCCCACGTGCAACGGAATGTTGTTCGCCATCTGAATGCAGAATTTGATGGACGATGGATTGGACGCGAAATTAATTAAAAAATACAGCGGACCGCTACTGAATTTGATTAAGATTTATATACATCAGTCTCAGATTTCCATCATGGTAATATGATTATTTTTTAGCAAGCATGTTCTCATACAACTTAAAAGTCCTCCATGTCTTTTTGAACGTTCCTTGTGGTGGTATCGGAAGTAGGTAAACCTTGGTTTTATAAATTATTCGTACAATTTTATTTAATCAGATAAAAGTAGTACACCATTGAAAACCAGAAGGAAATCCTCTTTCCCAATAGTATACAATTACCAACTATATTGAATCTGAATATATAAATGTTTAGTTTAGTTGCTCTAGATCACGTTGCATAATAAATAGTATGGATGTTCTTTCACAGCTACTCTTATTGACGATGATAATTAAGTAAGAGCTATGTTTAGTAGCCGGCGGGTGCTCAGTTTAAAGTGTTTAAATGTATTTAAATGTAGGTGTTACAGTAGACATAAACATAAGTTCATTCGTTCAATATGAATATGTATGAAAAGCATATACCTAATAACATACGTTGACATTGTATATATTTGTTGGAGATACTTATATATACAATTTGTACATAACAATTACAACGAATGAAACATTAATAATATCTTGTACACCGTAGTTTTACATCATGCAGAATGATTTAATACAATATAAATAAGGAAGCTTAAATTTACTTTATTAACACAATAAGTTATTACATATTTATTTTATAATAACAGGAAATTATAAAACAAAAAGTGACGTTAACAATAGCTGACGTAATTTTATGTTTCAAGACTATGCGCCAGCTTCATGGCACCGAATACCCTTAATTATTGCTTTGGTTAGCATCTGGTATGATTAAGTAAACTGTCTTTAGATCAAGAATTAAAATGACATCTGTATAATTGATATTACATTACATAAATCCAAAATTATACTTATGTATTTTTTATTAATTATAATTCGATGGTGAAAACTGTACCTTCAAACTTGTATAAATTAATAGTCAAATATATCGCATGAGCATAGGAAAACGCTATGTGAAGAAGTTTCTTATAAATTTAAAATATGAACGAGAGAGAGAGAGAGAGAGAGAGAGGGAGAGAGAGTTGGACGAAGATATTAACATTAGAAATAAAAGAATATAAAGGAGAGGAGATAAGATAATGAAAGAAAGAACGAAGTGAATACATGGATTATCGAAAAATAAAGATTCCGTATGAGTGGTGGATATAGCAGGGGAAATCTCAGACTAATAAATGAACCTAATCGGTTTTTTGACGAAACTTGGTAGGAAACCCTTAAAAACTGTGGCGGTTCCAGACACTAATGATTGTTTGTTGTTTCTTTTTTGTTTTTCTTGAAATAAAAAATCAACAACAAAAATCTTTCTAGTATATAATTCGCTAAGATCATAAACCACCTTTATTTGGTGTAGCTATTCCAAAAAATTAACATAATTTCAAATAAAACTACAAATATAACCTTTGTCCCTTATACTATTTTCTCTGTACGCTCATCCACGTCCGGTCCGACGCCAGCTTTTTCCAGATTTCCACGCCTTTTCCATTGTCTCAACCATTCACTCCTAAACATTTGTTGGTGAGGTGGCAATGGGTCACTCTTATTACTATACAGTACACATGCGGTGTATTATTGCCCCATCCATACCTTCATTTCTATCTCTTCCGAAGAGCACCCCGCTCTTGCCTCTCATCTTCCTTTTCTCCGTTTCGCCATATCGCCTTCTTGTACCTACATTCCTTACCAAACCAGCTGTCCCTCTAGCTGCCACTCTTCTTTCTCGCCACCGCAGCCATCATCATCCTCTCCAACTGCTGACTCGATACAGCTGTTGGAGAGGATGATGATGACTGCGTTGGCGTTGCACCACCTCCCCGCTTCACGTGCTTTAACTTATTCTCATGTACTAACATATCCGGATCACACCATTCAAATCCCTGCTACCCTTTTCTCTCCTCTTTCTTGTCCCACATCACCAATCCTACCATCAAATGGCTCATCGCGTCCGGTTGTTTTAACCAATACGTTGGCCATAGAACATCTTCTTTGCTTCTCAGTCCCCCTCTGCACATCCATTTAGAACATCCCACTTCGCCTATCTCATCCATTTAATCCATTATCTCCTTCTTCTTCTCCCATCCGATGAACTATTCCTTTCCATCCATTTCGAACTTTGTTGCAATAGACTTTCCCCACCCAAATATCTTTGTACCCATTGCTACTTTCCCTACTACTAAACTGGTAGTTTCCCTCAACTACTCAATCTTCCATCCTCCCACTATCTTCCCCACTCCTCATAAAATTCCCCCTTCGGCCCTGCCCGTCCTCGCTTTTGGCTTCGCCCTTGCATAACCTAGTTCCATCACTAGCATCCACCCTTCTTCAGTCACCCAAGTCTCCATCAAAACCACCCAGCTTTTCGTGTCTATCCATTCTTCCAGCTCTTTTAATTTTTTTTAGTCCACCTATAATCCCATATCTCAGCATAAATTAGCCAGGCTCCTCCTCCCCTATTCTAGCCACCCGTGCGTCTTGCTACACTGGCGTTGACCCCTTTAGTCCTTCAAGCATTTCCCCTGCTATATCCACCACTCATCCGGAATCTTTATTTTTCGATAATCCATGTATTCACTTCCTTCTCTCATTATCTAATGTCCTCTACTTTAGATTCTTCTATTTCTAATCTTAATATCTTAGTCCAACTCCTCTCTCTCGTTCATATTTTAAATTTAGCAACCACCACCGGGAGAATACCCAAAATAACATCTTCACGGTGAATCCTTGTCCGTCGTCTATTGGCTTTCAAAACTGCTATCAATTAAAAAACAATTTTACAAGTAGCTATAATCTCATGTAACTTGCCTCGATTATATTTTGGTATACATATGTGGGGAATGTTTACCACATTTTCCAATTATAAAAAGAGAACACATAAATTTGTACAAAATTCAAATTGATTATTATTTTAATTTTAAGGAAATAATATTATATTTCTATTCGAAATTATAACTAAATCTGTCAATATTTAACACATCTAGAGTGAACATAAATTACAGTACAAATTTAATAGTCTTTATTAACCCGAACAATTTATAAGAAATGTCTTCACATAGCTTTTTCCTATTCTCCTGCGACTATTAATTTATACAGGTTTGAAGGAACAGTTTTCACCATCCATCCAGTTTTGGATTTATGTAATGTAATATCAATTATACAAATGTCATTTTAATTCTTGATCTAAAGACAGTTCACTTAATCATACCAGATGCTAACCAAATCAATAATTAAGGGTATTTGGTGGCACGAAGCTGGCGCATAGTCTTGAAACTTGAAATTACGTCAGCAATTGTTAACGTCTGTTTTTGTTTTATAATTTAATGTTATTATAAAATAAATATGTAATAACTCATTGTGTTAATAAAGTAAATTTAAGCTTCCTTATATATATTGTATTAAATCATTCTGCAAGATGTCAAACTACGGTGTACAAGATATTATTAATGTTTCATTCGTTGTAATTGTTATGTACAAATTGTATATATAAGTATCTCCACCGAATCTATACAATGTCAACGTATATTATTATACGCTTTGCGTACATATTCATATTGAACGAATGAACTTATGTGTATGTCCACTGTAACACCTACATTTAAATATTAGCTTATATTCGCTACAACGTTTTTAAACTGAGCACCCGCTGGCTACAAAACAGCTGGGGTGCGTTCCGATTCGTCGTCCGATCAAGTCCGACTGATCCAAATCCGTTCAGTTATATCGGACGAATCGCCTAGACATGGTCTAAAAGCGTTCTATCTATGACGTAACACCTCGTCGGATCATATTTATACAAAACTGAACGCACCCCTGTTTCTCAATTAACATCGTCAATAATAGTAGCTGTGAAAACACATCCATACAATTTATTATGCAACGTGATCTAGAGCAATTATAAAACATGTATATATTCAAATTGAATATAGTCGGTAATTGTATACTATTGGGAAAGAGGGTTTCCTTCTGGATTTCAATGGTGTACTACTTTTATCTGAGTAAATAAAAATGTGAGAATCATTTATAAAACTAAGGTTTACCTACTTCCGATAACACCACAAGTAAGGAACGTTCAAAAAGACATGTTCTTCGTCAGCCTGTTATGCCCACTTCTGAAAAAAAAACTTCCTTTAAACTCTTTCACGCGATGCTATTCTCGGATACTTGTTGCCATTTCGTCCCGGTAACCCCGCGGATTGGAGGTCGATATCCGCTAAATATTTTCTGGGGGATTTTCTGCGATATTCTTGGTCTCCACTGCATTATCCAGATAGTCTGTATCGATGGGCCCTGTCTGGTACCGTGTCCCACCCAGCCCTTAAGCTCCACATAAGGTTTACGAAACGTATATATTTGTATATACAAAACGCTCCCCAGTCCTACCTGCTCTGAAGGTTGGTAGAAATCCAGTTTAGTAGTAAATCAGTGTGTTATGATACAGCTGGAAGAGTACTCCTAATTGGCGTTCTCGATGTTGATGTCGCCTTTTTTATAAATTAGTGTTACCTGTGCATTGTGCCACTCTATGGGGATCTCTCCTTCTTTCAAGCATTTATTTAAGAGAATGCGAACTGCTTCCAACTAAGCATGCCCACCCAGCTTGAGGATCTCGCATTGAATACCGTTTGTGCCAGGGTATTTCCTATTTTTCACTTGGTACGGGACTAGTTGCAGTTCATTGTGGTTGGGTCTGTTTCAAAATCATTTTATTTTGCTTGATTTTGATCAACATCAGTGTTGCTCTGGCCATCCTAACGCTTCCTGCTCTGATACTATTCAGGGCGGAGACGTCCCGTATTGATGATTTCTTACTCGATATAATGTAATCTATTTAATTCTTCGTTCTGCCATCTGACATAGGTCGCCCTACTGTAGGTAGTTTAAAAACATTTCTCCCCTGCTGTTTCTTTTGCCAGGTCCAAAATTACTATTGGCAACTTCATGGTATCCAGGATCAAATTCGCAGCTATATGAAAGAACAGCAAAAGAATCGTAAATTATCAAAACTGTCGAGTGGCTATATACCGTATAGTTTGCTTATTCCAACGTAAAATAAGAAATAGGACAGGTGAAATTAGTACAAATCAGAATGATTATTAACTGGTATGGTCATATAATATACATTTCCAGACCCATTCAATATTGAATTCTGAGCAAATAATTTGTCACATTAAAGAATATAATGGAAAACATCTTTAAAACTAATTCCTTATTTCTTAATTTAGTTCAGAATAAAATCACTTTATCCTATAGCAACTCTTGATTGCAAGATATGTATCTATGCAAGAAATAGCGACATTTAAAAAATCAATATCAGTTAATTAACTTTTAACCAATATTTTGGAAATACCATCAGCTAAAAAGGAATAAGGCTATATAAACATATCAAGGATAAGAAAATGCGCAGCAAACTGATAACTACGTTTAATTTACAATATACTGGTGCATGAACTCCTAAGACCAATAAGGATTTTGATAGAACATTTAATAATGATTATTACTCTTTGATTCGTATTTTTCTTGTGTGGAAACAACAACTATATACTAACAAGTTATCAGGCAAATTATGAATTCTCCCTTCATGCGTTTGATTTCTTATTAAATATTGGATGGTACGACCCAGTTAAGTGGCCGAGTGGTAGGAGGCGTAGTCTTCTGTCTTTCTCCAACTTTTGCATTAAGTCGCCATCATAATGGAGTATTGTGTTTTTCGGCACTTTTCGCAGTTGTTACGTTGTCATAGAATTCTCATTATACTCGAGATAGATTCCATATTTAGTTTTCTTGGTAGAGATTTTCATATTGACCAGGTCACATGCTGATTTGAATCTGTTTAGCATCCATTGGCGTCCTTCTTCTGAGCCTGCAATGATGATGGCATCGTGACCGTAACAAACGATTTTTACAACAGTTCTTCTTAATTTGTATCTGTGGGTTGCTCTGTCCATTATTTGATCCATTGGCAGGTTGAATACTTAGCCCTCGAGGCTGTCGCTGCCCTTTCCTATTCTGCCTTTAGTTCGATCTAGTTTTGTCTTATTGTCTGTGTTTAGTTAAATTCCAAACTTCCGCTATTTGATGAACCACCCTCATTGCGTCTGTGATAGAACGGTTTTTCTGAAACCCTGTGGTTCATCTTGTTTTGTTATCTGTTATGCGATAGTCTAGTGCCTATTTTCATTGAGGTATCTAGCTGGGAGATGTTTCGGTATTATTCTTGTCAACCTTTCTTCTGTAATGAGATGCTTCCATTCTTCTGGTACTTGTGTGGTAGAAAGGATCTTATTGAATGGTTTTCTAGTTGTTCTACTAGTGGTTGCCCTTGTTGCCCCTTGTATTTTAAAAAATCTTTTTTGATGTTGTGTGGATCCGGTGCGTTTCCATTTTGTAGCCTCGTCAGTGCTGCCCCTACATCCTCTGTCTTGGTACAGTCTAGTATATTTGTGTCATCTGTAGGTATTGACTTGGTGTCCAATATATGGTTTTCCTATGCGCACAGGTGTGTTAGAAATTGTCCCAGCTTTTTGTGTGAGTGGTGCGAATCGACACCTTCATTCTGAGACCTCTTGGAATCTTCTAAATGATTTTTTTGAGTATCGTATATATAATTCTCCTTCTCCCTGTTAAACTCATCCCAATGTTCTCTTTTGATGTCGCGAATTCGATTGGTTGATCTGTTTCTTATCGCTATGCAGTTTGTAAGATCGTGCGGTGCATTGGTAGTGCTGAACCGTAGATGGGCTTGCTTCTTTTCCATTGAGTCCAGAGTTTGCGAAGGTTTTTGTTTATCTTGTTTGTGGTTCTTGTTTCAAAAGCTTCTTCTGCCGCATTGTCTATATGTCGTTTTAGTATTACTCATGCCTTAATGATTGTACTAGTATGATTGGTTTCATCTGTATGTTAATAGCAAGTCTGCATTGATAAAGCCTTTTTCTCGCATTTATAGATCTCCTTTGTTGTGGTTGATCTAGCTGTATTTTTTCTTACAACTAAATTATGGTCTGATCCTATATTAGGAAATCTTAATGCTCGAATATCCATGACATACTCAGGCCTCACGTGTTTGTTTGAAATGATATTATCCATTACAGACCATCCGACATTTGGTATGACATTTACCACATCTTGTAATTCTTCGTAATATCTAGCAACCTTACACAAAAAGACATACACTCAAAACAAAAATAATGAAACTTTATATCATTGTGTCTCTGTTTAAAATGTATACTTACCAAGATAAATACTGAAAATAGTCACACCGCGTGTACTGTATTTATAATTTAGATTTTTAGTAAATATTAAATACTTTTGTTTACATTATTGGTGAAAAAAGTATTTTGTTTTATATTAATTAGTTGAGCATACTATGGTGCCTACATAATAATAGTTGACGAAACAAGTACCGTGATTAGGGTTTTTACATACGATGGAATTTTTGAGGAACCACTATTCTTTAAAATTAAAGTAATTGAAGTAATATAAAACATGATAACGTGTCATGTTTGGTTACACGTTTTGTTTTATCCTAAAACTAAACAAATGCATTACCTTCTATACTGTTTCCTAAAGTGGAACACTGAGGAGGTAGTTCATATTCGGAAATAGAAAAACAATAATCGTTTGTCAATTTTGATTAGATCATCACAGAAAAATAATATTTATTACACGATTAGAGTTTATGAATGGATAGTATTGACGAAATCTATAATAACTTTAGAAGATAAATATAATAAATAAAAGTCATAAGTAAATACAAATATTTTTCAAAATGTCATCAAAAATGTATCCAATCTAATTATTTACCGATTATTATTTTGCTATGAACGACCACGACCCTTCCCACCTCTTTTATCCTAAGCACTCCGTCATGTTCAACATGCACACGACCGAGTTGGAGGAGACTCGCTCGTGTACATGTTGAACATGAGGGAGTTTAGTGGGCCCCTTGCCTTACATCCCCACATTCACCCAAAATTTCTCCGAAACTTCTCAATCCACTCTTGCTCTTGCCTACGATTCACAACCTCCACCCCGTGGTAATATAATATTAAAATAATTATAAACATATTAATTATATAAATTTTACGGTCGTAGGAAAAATTAGTGTACATAAGTCGCTTGAAAGTGTTATTTCTTTCATTCGCGGAATTACTTTAATTAATCTCAGTCGTGAGAAATATATTACTTCAGCGCCCATTATGTAATATGCTATAAAAGCTCAATAGTACTATAATAATATACTGGAGCAGAAAGGTATGGCCTTAATCATAATTTAACATTCTTACATAATAAAATCATACATATAATCAATTTGTTGTCCCAGCGATCAAATAAGTAGAACCCTTTTTCTAAATTAAACTCTTCGTTTAATTTATCAGTCATTCCTATTACCCTATTACTCTATGTATATAAACATTTCTACAAGTATATATTTTACACAACACATTTTTGTTTCAGGATAATCCTGTATTGAGTAAGTTTCAACAATTTATAAAAATCAAAATAATTTATAGAACCTGTTCATTATATCTACATTTATTTTCTAAGTACCTTGCTGGTAGAAGTTTGACTAATAAGTAGATTGATTGATTGATTATTTTCTTATAAGTAGACCTTTTATAATTATAGTAGTAGTAACTAGTGCTATAATAAAACCTACAATATATCGTAACATTTCAAATTTTTCTCAACCACATTTCCACATTTATTTCGTAGATAATAACCACTTTGCATTGCTAGTAGAGTAGACATAAATTAAACAATACACAGTAATATAAATAAAACAATATTTAATGCATATAATCTCTAATAAAATTTGAATTCACGAGTCTTGCTATAGCGGCTAGCGTGTTGCTTTGAGATTACGCGCTGTTATAGATTTTGTTCTGGTGGGAAACGATGTGCAGCCTAATATTAATTGCGCATTTTAAAATAGGTTATTAATTAGTAATTGTCGCCAGCCCGGCACCTTCACCAATATTTCACAGGCTGTACTGTCTTAAGAGATTGAGATATTGGTCTTTCTGTATATTTGTATCTACCTATAACATATTACTTAAATTTATCTTAAAACTAGATTTACCTGAGCATAGCTATTACTCAGTCAGGCAGACGAAGAAGCAATAGAGTTAGTTTGACTGTTGCACGGTATTATCGTATATGTACGTATCTCGAGCAATAATAGGAATACTATGCACGAGTTACGGCGGGGGAGCGAAGTTGCTAAATATATGACAAATATAATTATTTGCGACATTAGTCTTTAATGTGCTCGGATAATTAGCTTTTCCATATCACTTCTTGTTATGTTGTTCTGCATGATATTCGCTGCTTGCGTTATTACTTCCAGATTTCAGAGGTTTCTGCAGCTTGTTCAAGGTTCCTCAAACATCATGTTGGTCGTCTAAATCATAGTTGTATATGAATTTGATTTTCAAGTTGTAAACTTCGTTATAGTAAGTACATGGTTGCATTTAAATTACATGAACGGCATTACTTGTTATGAAAAACAGATAAAATTAAAATATGAACTAACTAATGGAATGAAGTCAATTAAAAAATTTAAAGAAAAATTGAACATGTGAACATTTATTCAGAAGAAATAAAAGAACACAAAAGTGGATTTTAGAAGATGATATAGTTCACCAAAAAGAAATGAGGAAGAATATGTAAATACAATAAATGTATAATGATACTATAACGAACTAAAAGAATATAAGAAAACCGTCGTTTACATTTATAAAACTAAAAAAATATGTAACGTACCTAAGCAGGTAAAAAAGAAGTACTAAAATGATGAATCAAAGACAAAATACGAGGATTCAAGAATAAAAAGCAGAGCAAAATCGCACATAAGGATATAATAATGGAAAGACGACGACGACAACATATTGTATACTGGACAAAGAACGGATATGAGAAGAGTGATAAAATATGCAGGAAATAGCAATTACGCTAATTACCATAGAGGAAATGAGTAGAAAGACAAATAACTAGACTAGAAATAATAAGAAGAAAGCACCAGGAATGCACCGCATGGTAAACACACATTTGAATACACGCCATACAAGAAGTGACATGCCGGCAGAATGGCGGAGAGGAATAATACAAAAAGAGTCAAAAGAATGTAGTTTTTCATTCTCAGATAGTTTCGAACTTTCATGTAAACCCCAAATATTTTAAATAGCAACCACGGAATAGATGTAAAAAAGCTTGTATGAACCCGAATAATGTCTACAGAGTAAAACGGATCCGTAAAAATGGCAAGCGACGAAATAGCCCCAACTATTGATAGATAATACAGGACATCCCATAAATAAATTAATGGTACAATTGTGTGTCACAGGCAGACATTTATTTTATATTATAATCCTGTATCCAGGTGAGGTTAGATTAGGTTGTGTTGGTGGGGAAATTTTTACATTAATTATATTTTATATTTATTATTGCAGGTGAGCTTAGATTAGGTTGTATTGTTAGAAACGCGTTTTAACCATAGCATTTTATCAATAATATTTTCATAATTTTCATAACTGACTTTAATCTTCTATTTAACTATACATATTTAGTTTTGGATGCTGGTGTTCCTCTAAAGCCTGCCCTTGACTGCTCAATTTCAATGTACAATCGGTCTTGCTCCAATGTCAATGACTCCACTAAACTAAACATGGAGCTATTTTGTCTGGGGATATATTTTCGGTGCTATTTTGTCGGGGTACGAAATAGAGAACATAACGAAAACCGCAATGGACATGGTAGACAAATGGAATAACATAAAATGAGGAATACAGTTATCACCCACTACCTAATTTGAGAAAAAGTAGTGGATTATAAAAGAAATACTTAATATTTTGGAAAAAAATGCGACATCATAAAAACAAAGATAAAAGAAAATACAAAGAAATCCATTACCAAATAAGAAAAATAATTAGAGAAGAACAATCCGAAAAGTGCAGATAGGTAGACAACATGAGGTGAAACATGAGTGAGGCAATAGCTTAAAAAGTAAAAGAAATAGTGACAAAAGGAAAGAGAAATCCAGCACCTATTACCATAATTGATATTAACGCAGTTTTTCTCTTCTCAGAAGAAACGAAGATTCTAGAAACCTGGGAACTGTATGTCAGAATACTATGTGACTCAGATAGCGCTAATACTAAATATATAATTCAATTAGCATAGACATATTCTGGTGTCGGAGACCGAGAATGCCAGTATGTCTTTAAAGAATAAAAAGGCACCAGGTACAGACAAGACTCACGGTGAGATTTTGAAGATCTTGTACAAGAAGGTCAACTAAATCATTGCCACAGTCACTGTCATATTTAACAACATATACAACTCGAGCGAGCTCTCTGAAGACTACCTGCAGTAAACTTTAATTGCTATAACCAAAAAACAAATGCAACTACTAATTAATAAAATCAAATTAAATCAATCAATTTATTGGTTCCAATAATACATAGTATTTTACAGAGAATCATTTAAACTGTGTTTACATCGAGAGACTAAAATGATGACAGTGCATAGTAAAAAGAAACATTATATCTAAAAGTCTGTAGACATGCAAGATTGTATAAAAGGTTAAATTACTTAAAGCTACAAGTAATAAAATACAGAAATCATGGATAGCAAATATAAGTGATATAAATTAAAACATTCATCATCACTCACAGCACAGTACAGTACATGGTGCGATATTGGACAAGTTGCTTAAATCGCAGTGTAGAAATTCTGCTAAAAGTGTTAGTAATTTAAAATATAACTCCTTTAAAGATTGCGGCAAGCGATTATAGTATAAAATACACTTATGATTTGTTGAATTTTACGATTATTTTAACCTAGTGGCAATTGGGCGTATGTGGCTCCGGGCACGTTCGTTTAGAATGGTTTATCATTTCTACTTGCCCCCGTGGCCTGCAGTATCGTTCAGGCCTGGCGGTGCGCCGTCGGTTGTAAGGGCAGAGGTAGAATTGTGCGCATCAGAAGCGACAAATCGAACAAAAAACAATAAGCCCGTACCAGCCCAGAGTGATAAACGAAAGGCACTATTGTCATGTATCATTTCACGTGTTTGATATGCCGTTGAATGTCTTTTCACGTATAGTTAACATTCAAGGATATATTGGGAAGGTAATGTCAATAAACAGCTGTTTGAACTGTGAACGGCAATCATATCTATATCCCAGGCCCACGATAATTCTGACAGCACGCCTTTGCAGAGAGAATACTCTGCCCATGATAGTGGATTGACCCCATATAAATATTCCATAGGTGATTATTGAGTGACAAAAATGCAAAATAGGATGTACGCAGTAGAGGTTGTAAAGTACAAAAAAGTTAGATGCGATCTTTTTGCATAGAGCGTCACCATGATCACACCTTGTCAGTTTAGGATCTGCATTGCATGTGCATTCGAAGAAATATAGCCCTGGAGTACTTTTGTTCCCAATTTGTGGGCCTAAGAGACAGCCAAGTGCAAACGCATCGATTTATTTAGCATTATTTCGAATACAGCAGCTAATCATATGCATTTCAGAATTACTTGTTTCAACTGTTTCTTTCAATCTGTGTCCGGAAACATACAGGGTGGTGTCATCGGCATGGAACTCCATGTTGTATCGGAAGATTAGCATACAAGTACTTATCCAGCGCTGCAGAGATATGAATAAGGATGTATATCTGTAATTTATCGACTTCTCTAAAGCATTCGATAAAGGTAGACGCGAATAACTCTTAGAAAACCTACAAATGGCGGGTATCGATGATACGGATGCCCACATTGTTAGAAATGTATACTGGGGGCAACCTGCGCACATAAAGATAAATAACTCACTCACTGAAACTATAAGCATCAAGAAGATTGTGCGACAGGGCTGCATATTATTGTCTTGCCCCTTTATAATATACTCTGAGGAAATATTTAGAAAGGCATTAGAGGACACCGCGGAAATCATAGTTATAAATGGTGAATTAGTGAACAATATAAGGTACACGGACAACACAGTCATGATCGCTTAAATATGCACGAATAACAACATTGGGAAAGTGAGCAACGCAAGTGAATACTAAGACTTATATTAGCCAATAAAAGCCAACCTCACCTGACCGGACAATTAATAATTAATAATCGGATGGTGGAATATGTAGATTCATACACCTATCTTGGCATTTAACACTAAATGGAATCAATCCACAAAGTCTGGTCCGGCATAGAGAGAGCTAGAGTAGCATATAACAGCTTGGATAACATAAAATAATGACAGGTACCAGTTAAAAACGTCCGAGGCACTATTGAAAAATCTGGAAGCGAAGACGACATCACTAACGTGCAAGTGCTACGACGAACTGCCAAAGTACAGAATTAAGATCAAGAAAAGAAAACTCGAGTACCTGGAACATGTGATGAGACACCAAAAATATCGCCCGCGCCAACTCATAATACAGGGAAAAATCCGAGAAGTCCGGGCAAGAGAAGACATTCATTGTTAAATTTGCATTGGTAGGGCTTAATATTTAGAATTTAGAACCGCCGTAGATAGGATCAGGATTGCTATGATAATAGCCAGCGTTAGCGTCTCGATTCCGAGAAAAAATAGATAAAAAAGAAAAGGATTAAATGAGAATATAAGAAGCTACAAATTCTACAAACTGAGGGTAGAACAATATAGATAAAAATAGTAATGTGAGGGCGAGGTCTTATAACGTATGCAGTTTTGTTTTGTTTTTTTCCTTCTGGTTCTAGATCTGAGTACTCAGTTCTTGGATGGTGAATCGCTCTGTCTGACAAGTTCTTCTTGTTCTTTCAATCTCATAATATTGTTAATCTAGATAGCAATGGCCTGCCATTTACCCTCATATATATATATATATATATATATATATATATATATATATATATATATATATATATATATATATATATAGTAACTAGTTCTTCATCGTTAGATTCGTGATTGTATTGGGAACGGGCGCTGTCACGGGACGCCAATTTGGCGGAGATACTTTTGCGTCAAGCGGAAGTCCATCTCTCCATGCTTCCTGCCCACCCTGCTTCTTATGTCAGGGATGAACTTCTTAGTTCACTCAGTTTTTCCCTCAGTGGCATCCCAGGCTTCTTGTCACGTTGGTATGGTACTATCCCTTGCAATCTTTCTGCACCTCTTAGTACTCTCTTTTCCTGCCCCAAACAGAGTTTACCATTCGCAGGCGAGTAGGTCGATTCATAGCTACCACAAGCACTGCCTTTCTGGAGACTATATGGCGTTGCGTTTTGGCCAGGTGTGCCCTCGTCCGTTCTATTTGTATTTTACCGGCCCTCATCGGGGCACCGTACAGAATGATGCTCTTTACTGTTTAGGTAGGTATCTATTGCTTGTTCTGGACCCAATGAGGTTTGGCATGATCCTGGCCAGAGCCGTTGCCACTAGGGCTGCCCTTGCGGCCATAGCATGTGCGTGTACGGAAAAGTTTACATGTCGAGGATTAGGCCAATGTATTTGAGGCTAACTTCGTGGGGTAATTCGCTATCCTAGTATAAAATATTATCGATGCTACTCGTCTTCATCCGGTGAAGGAAATAGCCAATGTTTTCTCAGGGGCCGGGGGTAGTAGTTCATTATCCTGGTTCAGTTGCTGATTTGGTGTAGGCTGTCATCCACCTTCCAGACCAGCTGTTCTGTCCTGGCAGCTGCGACTAGTAACCGATCTTTAGCGTATCCCACCAGTTATACTCAGTACCCCGTCATACAAGATGTTCCATAGATGTTCAGTGGCGATGATTCTGGCAATAGTCTCAATGGTGGATCAATTTCGACGAAATATATGATTATCAGGTAGGCCATCCGGACCTTCCATGTATGCAGTTATCCCCCTAAGCAGCAGATACTCTAGCAGCTTTTCCAAGTTGTCAAGCATGAAGCGCGGCCTGAATGAGGCCGGGTTGTCAATAGGATTGTCAGGTTTGGGGATGAAGACCGATTTAGCCCGTTTCCACCTAACGAGAAAACCACCTGTATCCCTCATTCATTGCCTGGAGCTTAGCTGCGGGGAACTCATCTGCAATAATTGTAACTACTTCAAAGCGCACTCCATCAGGTCCGGGAGCTCTGTTGCTCTGTAATCGATGGTTGGCAATAATGACATCTTCCTCAGAGGAGGGCATAGGGACCTCGTCGGCAAGATTAAGTTTCCGGTTACCAAGCGGACACTAGGGAACAAGGTTCTGACTATGGTGTTGGCTTGATGGGCTTCCATTTTCGGTAGGACGGCCCTGTACTTCTGTCTTCTGAGGGCAACCGTATGGCTTTTTTGTCCTGCCTGTAGGATGAAATGGCCTGTTCGTTATCGTGATCGAATCATCAGCGTCCTAGGCTCTAGGTATTGTCAAGTTTCATTAAATATGAATGATCCCATAGTTGACGCCATAGTGGACAACCATTCAATTTCTTTATATTTTACGTTTTAAAAATAGTAGTAAAATATCAAAAATATAAATAAAATAGCATTTAAATACCTTCCTAGTCAAATTATGCCTACAATGCTCACTCTGATCTGTTGTATTAAATGTTCGTAGGCATTTTTTTTAAGTATAAAAAGTTGATGCATTTGCAACTGTAAAAACGAACTATGCTGCAACTTTCCCGAAGTACCTACTTGTTGTTTTAGCTGAAAATATGCCAAATTTAAGAGAAACTACTCAATATGACTATTCAATGTCAGATGTCTATAGAAAGGCCTAGAAACTTCTTATGGCGTACAAATTCAAGTTGTTCGCATCCAATCTTGATATTCAATTCAAGATTTCATTAATAAAAATCATAGCTTTTAGTTTGTCAGTACTTATACACATGTTATTACTGGTTTGAACTTAAATATCCCATCTGCAACATAGGTTCACCCCTACTTGTCACTGTAATCCCGGAATTAATCCGAGGTGCGCGCAGTGGCAAGAACTGGGAAACACAAATACTATTTCCTTGCATTTTCGATTATGTTTTACAATTTTAAACTGTCTGTTGGCGGTCATCTACATATTTTGAACAGAGTAGGAGAAAGTATGGAAAATAAAAGAAAATGAAGGACATGTACACGACATTATTCCAGATATGGTAAAATATATGGAAAAGAAATACAGCAAATAACAGAACTATTGAATGAATTAATAAACATTGAAAAACGAACAGGGCATTCATATTATTCTCACTCGAAAAGGGACCACAGAAACTACAACTACTGGGAAATCACCCCAACAGCATACTGAGAAAAATACTAGTAACAATTTTGGACGAGAGCTTATGATTAAGAGGAAAATTTATAAACAATTACTGGAAAATGCATTTCGCCGAGTGGGGAGGGAAGTCATATGGAAGGAACTCTATTATAGATGAATAGATGGAGAGTAGAAAATGACATGGAGAAATATAATAAAAATATAATCAGAACAAACAATATTTAGTCAGGGGAGTTTACTATAAGAATAGGGATTGCAGAAGGGTGTGTAACTGTTCTTAGTAACATTAGGCGGACCAAAGAAAAAGCAAGGGAAAAGATGAAGACGATAAACATGGCTTATTGGAAAATGAAACAAACATATATATATATATATAGGAAATGATGTCTGCAGACGATAATGGCAATAGTTGCGGAAACAGTGAGGAAGACATACAGCATACAAGGAATTAACAATATATTTACAACTAAGAATTGTATACGAAACTAATGGACGTTACGGAACTCTCCCAATGCCACGCGCGTGGATTCGTGTTCCTATTCAATGCATCGCTGCAAAATTGTACCTGTAATGGATTTGTATCCTCTTCGTCACATATTCTGCAGATTGGAGGTTCCTTTAACCCTGTCGTGTGCAAGTGTTTGTTGAGTGCGTAATGCCCCTTTGTTGGTCCTATGAATCAATTATGGAGCTTAGGTGTTCATGTTTTTGTTCAGACATTCGCATTATAGCTCCGCAGGTTGAAGTTCACTGTTGGCGATTTTGCTTTTAGATGCACGTACAATAACTGTTTTATCTCTTCGTAATTTGCCTCCGTCGGGAGAGCATATTAGACGACTATATAGGACGAGTTATCGGGGGAAGTTTGCATCTTGGGATTCCGACAGGTATGCATTCTCTCGCTAGTGCGTTATAATATATACTACGAGAAGATTTCCCGAAATGCTTTAAAGGAAAAACATCAGGGTGTCATCGTAACAGAACCGTAATAATTAATATAAGGTATGCCGATGATTCTGTACAACTAGCGCCAAGTATACAAAATCTACCAGAAATACTGATCATAGTTTTTTTGTACTTGCTTAGTTCTACTATTCCGAAATGTCTCGTTAGTTTACCGCTATAAGCCGTTTGTGGAGTCGCTTGTGTTGGGTCTGCTTAACAGCTGGCATTTCTGATTACTCTAATTCATATATCATATAATATACGTAGGGGAATTGGAAGAAACCCTGTGATATGTTCGAATCCGAAATTAAATGATGAACGAGAAACGACCATTTTGGAGACGTGGTGGAAATAAGAATGCCAAGTAATTACTTTTAAGCATCCCAGAGTGAGGTTGTACATTTATTTTATGCAGTTGCAGTATTTTGTAACTATTGGTAACTTTTTATTCTAGTATTTGTATAATTGAATTGCACTATTGTGTATATTGTTCTTGTTATTAGTAAAGAACATTCTAAACGAACATATTAAATGCGTTAATGATACTTTACTGGAAAGTAATAACGTAAATTGTTATTCACATTCGCTTTCTTGATTATGTAACCCTGATTGAAAATACGTGTAGTATTATATTGATCCGCGAATGCCATCGTTTCACGAGATACACAACGAAATATAAATTATATAAAACCACTCTGCAAGTTAATTACTGAATCTGTCATTTGTCATCAGGTTACAAACAAAATTAGCACCGTGAATTTACACAAAAACTGAGATTTATTAACGGACTACCGTCCTCTCACTAATTCATCAAACACGCATAACGTCGCTCGACTTTTCGTTTCGAAATGCGTTACCGCGTTCTACTATCCGAATACTGTATCTGGATTAATTTTTGAATAATGTTCCCACTGAGCTCACGACAATATAACGAGTTTTTGAAAAATCTATATCGTCTCATCAGACATGCGTGCCCGTAAGATTCACTGAACTGTTCTTTTACTTAATTAAAGTAATCTTCTTAACATCCAAATACTATCAGTACCATTTCGAAGCATTATTAATCTATTGTGCACATCCACAGCTGTTAAGGTTCTCAGTCCAAAGTGGATACTCCTGCATATTTTCCTAAATTTAATAAATGCAACAACATTTTAGCCAATCAGTGACCAGGTTTGGATCACCTATTCTCTGTTGTCTTTTCACACTTGGCACCGAAAACTTCTTTTATTGGTTGATTTATACACGTTGACGGAATGTAGGAATATGTGTATTTTGTATTCTGTGTTTCTTTATTATCCTTTTACTGTTAGTACTCTTGGAATAGTAGAGGATGGGGTTTCTTGTTCTACCTCCCAATGAGTTTTTTTAATATACTTACCAGAATATTACAAATAGTACTCAGATTGTTTTTGTTACAAAATTGTTTATTACATTAAACCTCTATGTAATTATTCTACATGAATGAAAATAAATCCAGACAGGTTCAAAATTTAGACATTAAAACTCCCGACGGTATCCATTGCCCGACATTCTAACGCCTGCTACGAGATTTACATTAGCTTCACAAAAAGCCTCTGAAAAACTGTAAAAGGCGAATTGCGAACATTTTACGGGTTTGAACTCCCAGAACGATACGGCCTTCGTTTCTACCCACTAAATCACTGAGCTGGCTAATATCCATTCACTAAACAAGTTTCTCTCGTTATTATGCTGTGTAATCTAGTCCAGAGAAGCTTTGGAACAATACAGCAGTGTACAGAAATGTTCTAAAAAGACGCTGCTGGGAACTTTGTGTTCATCAGTTTACTAGCCCTGTGTCGTCGTGCTAACCGTCCACCCCATCCCAGATCTATATCGGAACTTACTATAGAACCATAGAAAATCATATAGAGTATGGTCCGCTGAAATAATTTATACCATTCAACATTGGCCCAAATATTCTGTGCTACCAATTCTACATTGACTTCCTGATCATTTTGTCCACTTTTTCGGAAAACACCTGTCATTGCCAAATTAATTACAATATTCTGTTTCGTTCAATTGGAAGCATTTAGCATTTCAAAATAACGCATATAATTAAGATTGATTTCAAGCCAACTAAACTCTTCTTTATATGACGAAAATACTGTTATAAATTGAGCCTCATCAACATTTTGAATTAAACTCTCAGAAATTAATATTGTATCTAAATACTAAAAACCAAGTTATCAGCTTTTTTAAAGTAATTTGTAACTGAATACATAATTTATACAATTTAGATTGTACTACTTTAATGTATGTTTACAATCACCATCATGTCTATGCCAAAATCAATCCGGTAAGAACCTGAGTATGCTACGATTGTATATGTAAATTTTATGGTATTAATGATGAATTTAAAATGGGACATTCAACAGTCGCAGAATGAACATTGCTTTATGGCTATAACCTTTGACATACATCGAAATTAGTTTCCTACTGTCAGTAAAAAACATCTTAATAAGAGACTTTTAAAATTAATTTTAACCAGGAGTTCTCTACGTTGTTTGGCAACATTGTCGTCTTTAATCATCCCCGCCATAAATAAATACCAAATTTAGTAACTGGTAGTAAGATTTCAAGGACATCCAATAAGACTTTATTAACGGCGCGCAATTGAAAAAAGTCGCCGTGTTAATGAAACTTTAACACATATTAAGAAATCAGGCATTAAACTTGCTAAAGATAGGTAGTTGTGTCGAGTTTTTAACAGTTCTGAGAAATAGTGCAGTACATTCTATTGAGATACTACGGCTGAGGAGTTGATCCTTATTCATTTTTACTTTGTCTTTTCTGGAAAGCAAAAGTACATTATTTTTATTGTTTTTCTTCATACTTATATTATATTATCTATGCCGTATAAGATTTCTTTTTCATATTTCTTATGATGTTTCTGTTTTCATTTCAGTTTAGTCTTTCCATCAGTTTCATACCAATGAGACAAATACTCGAAATGCTGAATTAGAAAAAAAAATGTTGTGTGTATTCTCTATTATATTTAGCATTTCGTTTACTGTTGACCAAGTTGTTGAGACGTTGCTCTCCCAAATTTTACTTTGATAGAGTAGTTTCTGTCAGTATTTGTTGTGCTTCGTGATTGCATTGCTTGTATCTGTATAATATATGATATATCTTTTTAACATTTGTTGATATAAATCATTTCATGTACTTATTAGTAACAGTTTATATTATTTTCTAATGCTTTGCACTGTATCTATACATATTTGTTGTTGTTATATCAGATCCTAGAGCTGATATATGACCAGAACAGTTGACAGAATAAATGAGATGTAAATATGCATGGAATTTATTTGAATGCGTTTGTATTGATTTGAAAATAACTTAAATTTTAGTATTATTTAAAGTCACCGTATTTTCTTTAAATAACATATTTTAATATTCAAATAAAATGAACAACTAATTCTATTTTCTCTAATTGTGTATTTTTAATTATGTTTACGTTAGATGACATAGCCAGTTTGGCAGCTGCAGCAGAAAGAAAACGTCCTGAAGATCGCACGGAGGCTGAGAAAATAGCAATTTTGGGAAAACCTAGACTTGGAGATATTACCAAAGCACAACTTAGAGTTAAAGAAAGTAAGGAATTTAAAGTAAGTAACTATCATTATAATATTCTGATACAATTTACTTTTTTCGTTAGATATTAAGACACGTTTTTCAGATGTTATTTATTTTACTCATCTATTATTAGTATTATCTAGTATTATATACTTTCTGTATTAGAATATAATTTGTATCCTTAATTTTAAAACATAATATGTAGGATCGTAAAGGCACATAGCGAATATTTTACACCAGTGGATACTTTTCGTGTCTCCTAAAAAATATAATTGAAAATTAACAAAAGTTGTAGCTATCAATAATTGTTGTGTGGAATTTAGAAATATATTTTTGAAATATTCACCAATTTGGTGATATATCAAAATAATCATATTTTTATGAAATATTGAACTTGACATTAAATAGGATGAAAACTAACAACACCGTAATTTTTGATTACGACTTCAATAGATAGACGCATTTGCAAATTTGCGGTTACATCACTAAGGGCCGGTTCTAAAATTGATATTTAACTGAAGAATACGACTATTCGTGGAAAGAGTGTGTTATATTAGCTGTTTTCACTATTTGCTGCTTCGGGCGCTTCAATTTTTGCGGTCGTGCACCGGTTGTAAGGGGCGAGGTAGAATTGTGCGCATCGGGAGCGACAAATAGAACAAGAGACATACGACTCTCTTGTTCTATTTGTCGCTCCCGATGCGTACAATTCTACCTCGCCCCCTACAACCGGTGCACGGCCGAAAAATTGAAGCAATACAGTTTGCTACGGGACGATTGAACGAAAACATTGGCGTCAATATCTCAAACTTATTCTACAAATAGCCTTATTCTCCGGTTAAATGTCAATTGTAGAATCGGTTTTTAGTTGTTTAAAGCAGATAACTCTCGTGATTCATACCTCACATTTGATCAATGCGACGTTGGCATTTATACACTAAGGTACATGAGGATATGCAATGGAAAGTTCACAACGAGTTATTTATGCAACATTTTAAAATATAATCACGGGCTATAGTTAACACGTCTTGATACAAGCGAGTCCTAGGATGGGCTGTATAAAGGTAAAAACAGTCGTGATTAATTAGATATATTTACATACATTTTATAGCGTCACATACCTCTGTTTACATCTTAAAATGTTTCTATATACATTAAAATTGTCCAAACGCGGTTCGTTGCTTTATAAAACCAGGCTTTAAAATAGTATTTTTATGAAACACTGACTTGAGTACTAAATAGCATGACCATAATGTTTAATTATGGCTTTAATGATCAGTTTAGTATATAGTAGAATGAACTAGAATACTTTGAAATAAATATTTGACCCAGCTCAGTAGCCGAGTGGTTAGTGGCGTCATCCGTCTCGTACTGAGCATTGGGGAGCCTGAGTTCGATTCCCAGCTTGCGATTCAAACGTTCAAAATCTTATTTTTTTATCAAATATAAACTTTGGCATTAAAGGTCATGACAAATAGCAACACTGTATTTTTTTAATTAAAACTAATGGGTACGAACAGGAAAACTGTGCTGGCTCTATGGATATATGCGGCACTTCAATAAAACAATTCATACAAGGGTTGTAAGGAAAGTAGTGGTAACAGATAGAAATCAATTTATATTGAACTAGTCAAATTTAATTACATTACTTCAATGTAATCACCATAATCAATATAATCAACTAAATCCGCAGTTTCATCATGACTGGTATGAAACGCTTTGACCCATCGTGCAACCATCCCATACGGTAACACTCTCTCGCCATAAGTACGTGAAGCTTATCTTATCCTCGATAACATTGAGATGCATTTTTGTCACGGGCAATTTTGATTTTAATAATTTTTTTAATTATTCATCATTAATATTAATTTTGTAAACATGCTATAGAGCGGTCAAAACGACACTCTCCATTTCAATGCAACAGCAACATCCCCATCTAACTGAATCAACTATTTTAAGCATAATAAAAACTTTGCTGATGATAATATTGAGAGATGTAATGCAATTTTTCTTAAAGTTGAATTTAATATAAATTGATTTCTATCAATGTTGCCACTACCTTCTTTACAACACTTGTATGAGGTACCATATCATGGGGATCTATCATGAATGCAGAAAACAATTTCTTCTTGGTATGCCCTCTTTATTACAACAGGTTGGCAACAATTCTTGCAAACTCGGCTTTTTGCTCTTGTAATGAGTGTGTGAGAGTCTCGGATGTTTTTCAACCACCTTCCTAGCGCTTTATTCCCGGTTAGTTTGCCCCATTTCAGCCTACACCTACGGTAGAAAGCATATGATATTAAACAATTAAATAGTTGATCATATCAATATCAATAGTATCAATAGTTCCCCCCATGATAAATTTGTAGTATTTCGTACTTTTTATTACGGTAAATATGTCCGAGATATGCTGTTTTTCCTTATATTTCGCATCAGCTGATGCTCTGTACCCACTCGTCTAAGTACTTCCCCAGTTCCAACGCGTTCTATCCGGGGTATTCGCATAATTCTTTTGAATACCCATATTTCGAAAGCTTCAGGTTTTTTTTCAATGTGTGCTTTTAGCGGCCATGTTTCGAAACCGTACAGCGATATAGCTCGCCATATATGATCATGTCTACGTGAGCTTCTGTATTTCTACTGACTACCATTGTCTTAGTCCTTTTGGGTGTTTATTTTCAACCTAAGTTCTTCCGTAGCTATTGCGCTTATTTGGCGTTGTAATCTTTTGGAAGTATCTGATCGTATGAAGGACTCGGAGTACGTTGATGTATTCTCCATTGACTTTAATTCCATCGTTCCACTCGAATGCAGTGCTTTTTGGAAGGTTTCTTTGTAGTACGTGTTGTAAAATGGTAGTGACAATGCACAACCTTGTCTAACCCTTCTTTATTACAGACGTTTCGGTTTCCTGGGGAGAGAACGCATCAGTAAGAATAGAAACCTTCTTACTGATGCATTCTGTCTCTAGGATAGGTTTTTGATGAGTTTTATACTCTTCATCGAGTGCTTTGTTTTTCAAAATTCTTATTAGTTCAGTATGTTTGACGTAGTCTAATGCCTCGAGGTAGAATGTTGAGGCTGTATAGTGCTTCTCCGGTTCACATTTCTTGACGGAAGTTAAACTATGAGTTACTTCAGATCCATTTCACATCTTCTATATTGTAGGATTTTTACGAAAAGCTGTAGGACATGGCTCATAAGGCTAATGAGACGAAACTGTTCGCCTTTATTAGCATTAGGTTTTTTTGGATTTGGCATAAACGTAGATTTTAGACAATCCTCTGAAATGTCGATATCTATTAAAAATATGTATCCGGATCTCGCTATTTTTCTCGTCTATATTAGTGTAATTAATTATACAGGGCATCCCTAACGTATGGAATAATTTCGACAAAACCTTTATTTATAATTTTATATAAATATATATAAATTGCCAATTTTTAATGAAAGGGTCAATTTTTTCGAATGAGCAATGACGTCATCGAACATTTTTTTCATTTAACAACCCCCCTTTTTTATTGAGGATTCTGAAAGGAATTATTTTTTTGCAATCAGCGATGTATATTAAGATATAAAACACTAAGGAAATATCCGAGAAAAATTATTTCAAATGTGTGAGTGAAAAAAAAACACGAAATGTGAAATAATATTCAATTAATAGCTATAAAAAATAAAATAAAAAAACAATAAAAAGCTAAAGTAAATGCTTATACTGTGCACCATTTACAGTCTAATAATGAGCGAATCGAAGAACAAATGCGATTTCAACATTTTCATCTAAATCCGATATGCCTGTTATGTAAACTTAAACTTTTTAATTATCCCCGAATGAAAAATATAAGGGTGTCAAATCTGGATACCTGGCTGGCTACTCAATTGACTCCGTTCGCCCTATCCACCGGTTTGGAAAAACTACATCAAGGTATGCACGTACTAGGGCTTGGGCACGATGAATCATCTAAATCTGATATGCCTGTTATGTAAACTTAATTTTTTTAAATATCCGCGAAGGAAAAATATAAGGGTGTCAAATCTGGAGACCTGGCTGGCTACTCAATTGACTCCCTTCGCCCTATCCACCGGTTTGGAAAAACTACATCAAGGTATGCACGTACTAGGGCTTGGTAATGAGGACGTGCCTATGTTAAGATTCAGTCGATTCTCGATTCTCAAGCAATATATGCCAAGGTGCTGAAGAGTTACTAGGAAAAAGAACTGTCACCCGCGAGGTGTGACGATCGTCATCGTCATTGCTCATTCAAAAATTATCGAACAAAATGACACTTTCTTTAAAAATTGACAGTTAATCTTCAGTTAGGGGGCATTTGAACCCGAGACCAAGCCGACTGGAGAGCCTCGGCCATACCCACAATAAGTCTGAATGGCCAGATAGGGGAGGCTTCTGGTTAAAGATGAATGATAACTAGCGGTGGTGAAAGGGACGTGTAAGAAACGTTATGGGATTCGTAATCTCTAGCAGGGGCTCTTATAGGGCCAGATGATCCCTGATTTCTTAACAAAGTTGTTACACCTTCCCTCCTCATATTTTACCCAGGGTTGGAACCTATTATAATGAATGGTTATGTGAAAATACGTTTTACATAGAGCAAATTCTTGTTTGTTGCCTTTCTTTTTTTTATCTAGTAGATATGATATAAGTAATTACAGCGTATATAATATTATAATATATCTGATAAGTTCCCGCGTCCTATTGTGAGGTTCTGGTGAAAGATGCTCTAGTCTGGGCATACGGGTATTTCTAGAACTGTCAGCAGTCTTTGTCCGTCATATCTGGCAGAATGAGATGACCTACGTCGTCTCCCTCTTATATAGGTTTTTGGACAATTATCTTCCACGCGCAAAAGATGTCCAAATCACTTCAGTACTCTATGCGTTGATTAATAATGTATTAATAGTAGTTTGTATGCAGCTTTCCTATTTGGTCATTAGGAACCCTTTCAATTTTAGATACGAGGGTTGCTATTTATGTATTGAGAATTGCCAACACTGTTGTTGTTGCTAGGTGCTATCCGACTGCGCCATCGCAGACTTTGAGTTTTTTGACAGTATATGTAATTACAACGTTTTGGCATACAGAAGCTATTCGTATTGTTAACAGTGAATTGAAAAAAATATATCGTCCAAAAAAATTGATTAGAATTGTGAACATTTTCGTGCGATTTTCGCCGTAGCCTATCTCGGCAGCAGGGCCAACTTACTAAAACTTTTGGTGATGAAACACCATCCAAGGCCATAATTTATCGATGGTTTGGTGAATTAAAACACGGTCGTACTTCACTGGGGGACAAATTTAAAGAGGTCTTCCAATATCGGTCGTAGTACCAGAAAACCTTGATCCTGTGTACGAACTGATAATGCAAGATCGTCATGTGACCTATCGTGAAATTGGGCCCCTATGAGCATTGGCGTAATAAGCATACATACCATATTGCATCAACATTTCGCCGTCAAAAATATTTGTCTGTGTTAGATACCGCACAATTTAACAATCGATCAAAAGACTTGTGTGAATTGGTGCAAGGAAATTATTACAAATGCAATCACGATGCATCGAATGCAATGTATAACATCTACACAGGTGATGAACCTTGGATTTATTGTTGTGAGCCCCGAAACTAAACGGCAGACGCCACAAGAAGCTGCGTTTTCAAAACACATGTTTATTAGACACCTAATTCCGAGTGGAAAAACGGTGTCAATCGGTTTAATCGAATGCAAAAATGTGTAGATCTTAAAGGAGAGCATGTTGAAAAGCAGTAAAGAAGTTTCTACATCCCAATCATTGTTTTTATTATCCATTCTCAATACATGGGATCAGTACGTTAATAAATTGACTCTAAACTTAAGAAAACTTATTCGTAAATTCTATCTCCTACGTAATATATTCAAGGAAAAGACATATACAAAAGTCTAGTTGAGTCTACACTCAGGTACGGAATTGTAGTATGGGGAGGGTTGCATAACAAAGCCTTGCAACATTTAAACATAGTAAAAAAAATTATTTTGAAGGTAATATTTAAATACAATAAATCACACGCAACGAAAGATAATAACCATAAAATTACCGACATTCGATAAGTAGTCCATCTACACCGCGTTCAGTCGAAATTCCATGTTGTTATTCAACACCCACAACTCAATAGGAGGACCTGGTGATTTGTCATTGTTTAATGCCTTAGCCGCATTTTGAACCTGGTTACTCTATATTATTCGTCATGTATTGTTGTCGAATCTGCGATAAGTAGCCTATCAAGTGGGCTATCCATGTTTAATTCTTGATTACCCTTATTGGCTCTTTTTTCTGTATTCGTTTTCATGTTCCTTAAAATACGCCAAACGTCTGATGATTGAAACCACTTAACTATAAGCCGTTCTCCGTACATTTTGCCTTCTAATTCTTAGATTCTTATTACTCCGATTAACTTCTGTTTCTCGGTCTTATAAATAAAGACATATTGTCGTATATATATATATATATATATATATATATATATATATATATATATATATATATATAGAAAAAATAGCTTTGCTACTACCAGATAATTAACCGATCCACAACTTGCACCATGTTTAACTCATGCGTCCATTCTTCTCGCCAATGATTTCTGTCTGATTATGACAGTCCAGAATAGATTTTTGGTTCAATAACGGTCTCTCCCAGGTAAACCGATGTATAAGCCTATCCTGAAATTTAAATCCCCTGCTAAAATAAGTTTTTGGCATGTTCTACCTGGATGCGGGTAGGACAATTAATATATATAAGTTATCCTCTACTTCCGCTAGGGCATCATGGGTAGGCGAATATGTTGCTGTAATTACAATCTCTCGGAAATATACTTGAGCATGATTTTCATGTTCTTCGCTAATATACCGTCATCTTCGATGGAGGTAATGTAATTCTTTCGGATCAAATGTATGCTCACGAATTTGACCGCTGTGATTTATCTACTCCTGGCCAGAAATGTAGGTAAAAAAGGAACCATTATTAGGCATAGCAGTCTCAAAATTCAAATACACATCTACCACTCATTAATACCCTCCCAAATACAATTAAATAAAGTAATAATAATAACTATAAAAATAAAAAATACGCAATAAGATTCAAATTTCCCTGTCCTACATTGCATGCCCTCCTCCTCCACACTAAAGCCGCTCAGCTCTCGCCAACTTCCTTTCTTTTACATCAGCCACTTGGGCAACATGTTACTTACTTACTATTACAATAACTTAAACTAGACTTACCCGGGTATCGCCATGGTCAAGTTACTATAATTGGCCAGGCAGACGAAGAAGCAAGAGAGAGAGAGTTTGCCTGGAGCACGGGTATTTATGCATAACTCGAGCATGGTATGCCCAGTGGGGTGAACGAGAACGCACATACAGCAAATACTTATTTGCGATAATACGCCAGACCTCCGATGATTGAGAACTATCTCTTCATTCTCCGTACATTATGCTTCCCAAGTCTTATACTTCTATTATATCCGCTTAACTTCTTTATCTCGGTCTTGATACTCCTGTCGTGCTTCAGTTGTTATCTGCATAAGTCAATTATTAGTTGCTTCCTTTTTTCCTGGACTGCTTGGTATTATTCTCTTGTCAACTTCTATCTACCCGCTTTATCTACCATTACCAACAGTGTGTTCGCTAATCTCTGCACGATCCAAATGCCGACAATTATAGTCCTTTCAGTTTACATAGTCCAGGGGTCACGCGGCACATAGTCTTCATGGTCATTGAAGTTGAATTTACTAGCAGAGCTGTTCATGTTGAAGTGGACATTACTCAGGATTTATGAGGAGTATCTATCAGCAGTAACTCCCATCTGACATCTCCATACCACCATTGACCCCCAAACGTTTAATTTGTATTGAATTAAATTAATAATTAAGTTAATATGATACTCTTATACCGGATGTTATGTAATTCGAGGGAAATTTAATAAGTGGTGGTAGAGGTGAGTTAATATAGCAAGGATTCGACTGTTTTATTAGTAAATTCCTTTTCGTTGGGTAACTGGAGACTTTTAAGTTGACCAATGAGAATGTGCTCTTATTTTCGACGACAAAATTAATCACATTGCTATGATACAAATCTGACACAAACGTATATAAATCTTTTTTTTATTTACTTTTATTTAATTTTGCGTCCAATGCATCGATCACCAAAGTCTGCATTCAGATGGCCAACAACATTCCGTTGCAGATGAGGTGCACCATCTTGCATGTACCACGTATGAAATCTTTGTAGTGGGGAACCATCTAGATAATTATCAGTTGTCCATTAACCGCTGAGCAAGATCAGAAAATAAGCTTCTACCCGGTCTTATATTTGGGAACCTTTCTCCAAATAATCTTACCGCAGCTAAATTATGTTGTTGTACTATACGCCATTATTTAAAAAATTATAAAAAAAACATCTCATGATACTGAGTTTGATTGAGATTTATATGTATACGTCAGGGTCAGATTTTTATCATGGCAATGTGACAAAATATTGTGTATACAAAATGTAAAGCGCACTGTGATTAGTCTACTTAAATGTTAGCAGTTACCAAACGAAGACGAATTTACAAATAAATAAACTGAATCCTTGCTAGATTAACTTACCTCTACCACCACTTAAGGGATTGCCCTCGAATTGCTTAACATGTATTATAAGCTGCTAATCCACAAGTTGGTAAACATGTGAGATTTGCACCAAAAACTTATCAAAAGCAAGTTACGTGAAATAATATGCACCAAAATTTGTTATTGACGTACGGTCCACGGATACTTTCCAGAGATGGTCTTAAATGATGACATACAGAACGAGTACACACTTTAAGGGGTGATGTTAGGAATCTTACCACTGGTGTACATATTCGTCGTTGAATTCAATAAATTTGTTGATATCAATAGAGTTGAATTGTTCCTGATCATTCTTTGTAGGAATATATTCGGCCCTTCTTCGTCTACATGGTATTTTAGATCATTAGCTAATCAAAACATAAAGAAGTAATTAAGGTATGTCTCATATACACGATGCTTTTTTGAAGGGAAACTTAAGGATCTCGCTTTTCATAAGATATTTGAGGTCAGTTAAATTAGGGTTGCGCATTTTAGTACCTCTTAATATACCATTTTACCACTTGTAGATTTGGTAGGATATTTTGTTTTTGTAAATTCATTTAAACCAAAAACAGTGAATGAGGTAATGAATCGATTTTTCCAATATCTTTATAACTAATAAAGACATGTCCAACTTTTTCTTCGATTTTGATCAGTTTAAAAATTTGCAACTTTGCCCTAAGATAAGCGAGATGTGAGATTCTCATGCTTACGGTCGAAACACTGGCACCTTTACGATTGCTCTTATAAAAACTCCCTGGTGGAAATAAATATGATTCCACCAGTATCACATTTTCAAAATACGATTCCCATCATGTATACTACGTATATTTAGTATGGCAGAATAATTGATTTAAAGTTAAAAGAATTCATGTGCAACAGAAGATAAAAAGACCAGCCCTAAGCAATATAATTAAGTATTGTTATTTGAGTAAAGGAACTACATTTATAAATAAAATACGATTGGCATCTTTAACTTAGCTGACACGTTAATACATGTTTTATTTTATTATATTATTTAACTTTATGCTATGGTACTTTTAATTCTTAAATGTTATTTCTAATCATTTTTTGCAATATTGAATATTTAATTGCAGAATACCGTAGACAAACTAGTGCAAAGAGCAAACGCATCTCTATTAATAGGGACTAATTCATGGAAAGAACAATTCATTGAGGCCATGTCAGTAAATCCGGGTGAAGACTCAATTGAAAAGGATGCATCATGCATTGATTATGTCCTTCATTTCGTCACCGTGTTTTGGAAGTTGATTTTCGCATTCGTCCCACCCACTGGTAAGTTACATTACATGTGTTAAGTTATCACAATATGAAATCTATTATCTATTGAGCACATGCCCTGAAGAATATATGATTATTTTGTAAATTGTTGAATTTTTATGTGTATATGCAGGGTGTGTTATAACTGGAGGTGAAAATGATATGTATTATCGAATGATATGATGACCAAAATATACATAATCGCAATTTTTTATTAATAGATGTTTTAACGGTCATCTACTTTTATTAATTTTATTATAATAAAATAAGCTGGAAAAATAAGTTACATGATATTGTTTTCAATAGACATGTGATATATAATTATGACAACATCGGTAATGTTATATCGGCTAAAATCACATACACCGACCGGCTGTATGAACTGTTAATTTCCATTCGATAAACCCGAACCACGGAAACTGCATTGATGCCCTAAATTGTCTCACGCTCCAACTACCCTATACAAACCATATTGTGGCCTAAATAAACTAGGTTTACGCAGGCAGATCGGTGTAAAGCCGGAGCGGCTCGAATAATAAGTTCTTTTGTCAATCTAATATAATTAACTGGTTATAGTTATAACTGAATTTTTTTAAATTCTGCCATTCTTGTAAAATGATGTCTTCAAGAACACAACAAATGAATCCAATTTCATTATAGTGAATTTAATCGATATTACAACAGTTATATTTATATTATTTCTATAACAACATATTTAGAAAATTGGAGGTTAATACAAGTATTTTAGAACAATAATTAATATCTAGTTATGTAATTAAGAAAAATTAAAATTAAGTTAAATGAGGAATCTATACACGTTTTAAGAATACGCAGAATACTGACTTGTTTAAATAAAAATTAAAGGTGCTTATCTATTTCGATAAAAGTTCCCACAAAAAATAAACAATTAGAACCATTAATAAAATATAAATCATGCGTTCTTAACAATGCAGACCTACAACAATGCGCCAATATGTATTCTGAATTAGGTGGAAAACGATTATTATCATAAACATTTTACATATTAATAACAACCGATTGAGGAAATAATTTCGGCCTGGAAAATTCCTGAATAAAGACCTGGATTGTTCGCACGGTTTCACTTCGAAGTTACAGAATACAATTTTTATCGCCTGGCAGATATTGGATACCGGTGAGCACCTTCCTGTAACGAACGCATTACGAAATATACCCCCAGTGTGTAACTATCATATTTTCTTTAAATATTATAGTTCACGTTTCCACACTGTTCAATAATGAGTAATGAAAATGTGAGATGTACAACACCTATGATGCGCGAATTTCGGAGTAGATGAGAGAGAAGCTGTTGCCGGAGAAATCAAACCATATCTACATGAAAGCATTCCATGTTTGCATGTAAGTTTTTCTAAATTATAATTTTAAACAACATTTTTAATGCACAAAATCGTTTCTCCAATTGGTGTTCAATAATTTGTTCGAAAAATATATATCCTTGCCAGTAAATAAATGATGATAATTTTCTTCTAATACGATGGCATTTAGTGTGATGAATATAATACGCCCATAGAAAACTATAGAACAATTCAATTATTTAAGTATATAGGCAAGATCATATCATATGGTTTATGCTATTCCTATACGCTTAAATATGATGCCGAAATCAACAATTCTGGAGATATTTTGCTGTTATTATGTTTGTAAGAAATAATTTACTTTCACGTTTGTAGCTCTCATATATCTTACACCTAATGCAATTCCTATAAATTGAACTTCTATAATCCATCTAACAATACTCTTAACCGTCCTCTCAATAGAAGGTTCAATTGGCAAATTTGAAAGCTATTGGTATCTTCCACTTTCTAAAACTCTATGTCAACATCACCCCAAACATAATCATCAATATTGGCAGAACGATTGATAGGATCATTTACAAAACCATGCAGGGTATGCTTCAAATAATATAGGAATACTAGGAATAGAAAACAACATTAACTAAGATGCATTTATTTGCCTATCAGGCTGAATTAATTATATGCTATAAAAGGCTATCGACCCGCGATCTTGCTGCTTAGGAATAAATATTTATTTGTATATTTAGTTTAGTCTATGTCGTTTGTGCAGTTGTGTCTGAATACCTCAAAAAGTGTGTTAGTGGGATATTTGAATTTGGGGGTTATTTGGTTTACGAACAACTCAGTACATATTGAGGACATTATGGTTGAAGGTGTTTGCAGCAAATTTCTCCAGCACGAACTCTACTCTTTCTTCAAGAGAACTGATGTTCGTTAGCATAGAGGGGTTATTAGGTTGGTGGATTTTTGCTAGGGAAAAAATTGCGTAGGGGTAAGCCTACTTCTATCTTTTTGAGTAACAAGCCCTCCTGTGGACACAACACGACTGGCCAAGAAATCCTTCACTTCACAATTCCTAGGGTTTAGCTAGTAGAGTAATGCAAACATTAAGGATAGAATGAGTGAGAACGATCTATAAAGAATCGTGAGTAAAACCGAGAGTGAATGGACAAGTATCGGAGATATATAGAATGAATGTCGGACTAAGGCATGGATGTCCTCTAATCCCTTTCTTGTTCAATCAAGAGATGTAAACAATGTTAGAAAGAATGAGAAGATAGATTCACAAGGGGGGTTTAGTATTGATGTTTAAAAATATAAGTAGGATAGGCAGAGGGTATCAGTTGAAATGGAAGGGAACAACGATTGAGAGCATACATTGTTTTACGTATTTAGGCTTTTGGTTTGTTTTTAGAGGTGGATTTATGAAGCATTTTAAGCAGAAGCAAGACAGCGAAAAGAAAATGGGAGCAGTGGTGGGAAGGTAACCTAGTAACAGTGTGTAATGTATGGGATACGTGTGTATGGGATACGTGTGTGAAGCCAATATTGTAGTATGGAGTGGAAGCGTGGGGATTGCCACAGTGAGAAATAATCGAAATAGGGATGGTTGCTGATGATTCTGCTAGCAGATTCTGCTAGCACTCGAAAGATCGACGCCTGTGTCGGTGCACCTGTAGGAATCTAATCGAATGAGCATGTAGTGGGAGTTGTGTGGGAGAGTAGTGAAGTTCGATGAAGGATTGCAGGAGTTGAAGGAAGAGATACTACTGCAGGAGATGTGGATGGGATATGGGAGTAGGGCAGAAGGCGTACAAAAGGATAAGGAAGTATGTATGAAAGTGGGCGGAGAAAATGTTAAGAAACTGAAGTGGGAGAGTAGGGAGAGAATGAGGTATGTGGAGTGTAAAATAGTGAGAAATACTGGTACAATCCTGCTTATATGAGGTGGCAAATGCGGGGAAATGCCCCGAACTACATAACCAGGGGAGGATGGTGCAGGAAGGGCAAAGTGTGCATGGCAAGAGCAAGATGCGGTGTGTGTAATAGTTATGCCAAATGCCAAATAAGATTTCTTTTTATTACTCGGGGTGCTCAGACGATGACAATCGAGAATATGCAGGAATAATGATAAGCGACGAAGTAAAAAAGTATGTTAATAACTTCATACTCTGAACGAAACATGCTAATACCACTAGTTTTTACTCTTACAATTTTATCATCGCCATTACCATATTAAACAATAGAAGCCTCAAGCTGCCTCCTTGACTTCTTGCCTTATACCTGTTCCGTATTTTATGTTATTTAAAGTTTTGTTGCTGACTCTCGCTTCGAATGTGTTGTTCTCATAGACGTTTCCTATTGTTTTGATAATGTCCAGTGCTATCGACTTTTTGGGTAGCAGTTGTATGACGTCTTGTAAGCGTTTTAGATATCCATTAAGCATATGAAACAGGCATGTTGAACTCTTTATTTCTCCTTTATTTGTCGTATTAAAAATGGCGTCCGTGCCCATAATATTTTTATTTGGGAGTTGCACAGTAGCTTTATATCTCTGTAATTTGCGGGGTTTGTTTTCTCGCCTTTTTTGAAGATTAAGATTAGTGTGTTCTTGTTTCATTATTTTGGAATACATTCTTGTTTTAGAATAAGGTTACTTAACGTCGCTAGTTGTTCGGATAGAAATGTTCTCCCATACGTCAGGAGATCGTTGGGGATTTCAGCCTTTCTTGCAGATTTCCGGTTCTTTGACTTTCTATGGGCACACATCAGAGAGTTTTTTCTGAGTGGTTTCCGATGATATTCTTTCCGATATGTTGTGGGTGGTACTAGTTGTTGAATTATGACTGTTATACGGCACTGGTATTCACTCCATGATTTATCACTAATGTATTCTGCTTCGACGGGCTCCCTTAATTCTAATCTTTGTCTTCTGATAAACCTCTATATATCGTTTTGTATTCCATAGAAGTCCTTCTCTATTTTCTTTGAGTATGTTTCCCAATAGTTATTCTTAATCAATCGGAATAATTGGTGGGTTTCGTTTCTGTTCCTCTTATTGTTTCTGTATGCTTTTGCCGTCCTTGATGATATATACTCCAAAACGCCCATCTTCTTCTCGTTACACTTCTTTACTTCATCTATGAACTACGGTGTTTTCTTACTGATGTTTTTCTCCCACCTAGTGCTTCGCGAGTTGCCTCCAGTATGTTTGTTCTGATCTTCTCCCAACTCTGTTCTATATTGTCATCTATTATTGTCCCTTATAGAACTATCTTAAAGCAATTCTACTTGTGGCTTTGTGTTGATACTGTTCGAAATTGTTTCTTTTTGCATCCATAGTTTAGTCTCCATTTGCACAAAATGAGGCTGTGGTCACTCCTCATATCTGTTGTTATTATAGATCTGACGTCGATGATTTCTGTGGGATCGCATTATCTATCATTGATTGTTGTTACGTGTTATTATCCGCAGCTCATTTGTTGTGCATACGTTGATATGCAATTCACCATTCTCATTCTGAGGGTATTTAAACCCTTTGTTTCGTACTTGGTATCATTGTTTTTCCAACACGGGCATTATAATCACCTACGAGTATAGTTGGCTCGCCTTTTGGTACATTATCTTATACTTCTTGGAGGTGTTTGTAGAAGTATTTCCCAATGGTCTTAGTTTTGCTGTTCTTAAGACAGCATACGGTGTTGTTTACTGTGGATAATGTTCAGTCTAGCTACTATTATTCTCTGAAATATATATATATATATATATATATATATATATATTAAATAATCATATATCGAAAATTCAAGATAACGAGGACCTATACATCCATAAGTATTGTAATATTTAAAAAATTGCTGCGCAAATAAATATCTCCTTCATTTTTATAGCTGGAAAGATTGGAATATAATTAAATGTCGATAAGGGTCATATTCGCAAACGATGCGTAGAATTCTTTACACCATATGGTTGTATTTATCAGATTAAAAATGATTTTTGGACATTCCCACCTAGATTACAAAATACGTGAAACATTATTCTTTTGTATACATAGTTTTGCAACTCAATTTATACCACAGATATCTATTTACCTATCCTTCCTTTCTTTCTCTGTTTCGGTCGCGTTTGTTAAGTGTTTTAATATTCCACGTCGCTATTCTCTGACAATGTTTACGTTTTCGTACTTTGCTAACCTCAATGGTTGCCTTTGTTTCCTCATTAATATTTATCAGTCCCATTCCGAGGCGATGCACCGGTCCTATGAGAGCTTTCCTTTTTGCCCAGGATTGGTTGCTAGTTGGGCCCTGGAATCTTCCAGCAGCATGATCACGCGTGGCCATGCCGGCGAATTTAAGTGGTGTTTTTGTTTGTTGGTATTATTGAAATGTGGTTTCAGCTGTATACCGTCAATTAGTTTGATGTCCCTGATATGATTTTAGGAAGAGGGGACTTTTTGGAGTATGTTCTAGTAGTTTTTAGAGGTTTGTATTTGAGGATCGTATTATTAGGTAGCCATGATTGTAAATCAACTTGGACATTTCTGCTGAAATATTGTCATATAGTTTTATTAAGTCTGGAATGTCTGAAGTGATATACTCATCGATGACCTTTCGTCTGAGACATTCTGGTATAGGTGCCTTTCGTACGTGTCTCAGCTTACCAAAGGCTGCCCATGCCAAACATATTCTTCGATATATCTCACAGGTTTGGTTATCTCATATTATCATATTTGAGCCTTCTTGTTGTAGCGCTATGGTATCTACTGATATTCTTTAACTAATAACTAGATTAGTCATGAATTGCATCTTGTATTTGTTTATTTGCAATCATTCTTGGGAGTCTATTCAGCATTTTAATCGTGTCGTCTATATTGTCTGCGATTAGCACGATATTGTTAGCGAACCACAGATGGTTTAGTCGTTCTGCATTGATAATTATACACATCTAATCCCAATCCATTATCTTGCTCATATATTCTAATAATGTTATGTATGGTTTTGGCGACATCGTGTCACCTTGGTATACACCACTTTGTACTGGGGATTGGTTTATATTCTCGGACAGTCTAGTAGAGATTCTTAAAGTGGAGTTCTGGTTAAAAATCCTGGAATTCGCGCGCATTGTGTAAAGGTGTCAGGAGTCGCGGAGAGTGGAAAGAATGCAAGGGGAACAAAGAGTGGGCTAGACTATATATTGACAGCTCATACAATCCTGCCTATGTTGAGATTTTACAGCAAATGTGTTGGAGTGAAAACAGAGTGGGTAGGGAAAATAGTGCTTAGTTAAGGCTGGGAAAGGTTGACCAGGGCAGAGGGGAATAGTGGGAGGAGGAGTGTATTTAATTTGAGTGAATTGTAAGTTGTATAAGATAGATGTTGAATTTTTTATGTATAAAAGGTCTTTTTCGTTGAACATGAATTGGCTCACCAATAAATAAAATTGTACCTGATCTGAATCTTACATACGTCTCAAAAGAAATACATTAAAATGTAGATAATTGCTAAGTATATTTCATTCCTTACTACACCAGATAATTACACTTGATGATCTTTTTGTCCAAGAACTATCAACTACAACAGTAATAAAGTTCCATCTTCGTCTAAATTATTTGCCAGAATTGATGCTTTTCGTACATCTTTTGCAGTAGTTTCAAACGAAGATGAAGCCAATATGGTATAATATATAGATAATGATATGGGAATATTTTCAATACAAGATATTTCACTCATATAAATATAGCAATGTCCGTGGCACAGAGTACTATTTAATCAACAGTATGTTATTATTCCATCGTTAATGTTACAAACGTTATTAATAAATTACCATTGCTGTATTAGTATTCATATTACAAGCATGAATTGCTTCTGAGGAAAAAACCTCTACAAAATTGCACGTATCTGAATTAAATAAATAATTATGTACTATACCGGAACTTGTCTAGAAAATTTCATATTCCTAAAAGAACACCCAAAGGAAACTGCGAGACAACCAAATGTCGACTAAATACCAAAAATATTCCTAAGCGATGAATAAATAAAACTCTACTAACAATAATTGAAAAGGTGATGAAACAATAGATCTATAAATAATAATTGGTTCTTAGTTATATAACAGCTGAACACCTAAAGAACCAAATAGCACAAGTAGTATCGACATAATGAAAGGGATTCTCTTATGAGAGCAAATTCAAGACTGATTACATATTGTTCTATATCTAAACAGCTGGACAATAAAGCGTAAATAACAAGCGATAAGCAGTGCACGTGCAAGTGTCTGATAAACAAAAGGGCTGACGAAGCACACAAATGAATATATAATATGCATACATATGGGAATGGTCTTCAGGTTCAGAAGACGTGGTGGACGATTAGATAACTCCTCTCCTCTTAGAGTTGGGCACCTCCTGGAAGCAGGAAACTGTTGTGGAACGTGTCTGCATCTTGGGGTTGCGGTTGCCTTCTTTTTTTGTAGCCATTTGATGAGGGCGTAGATGAAGATACTGGCCAATACCAGATACAGGGTCGTTGTCCACAAGCTCGGGAGGAAGATGTTTGGTGTATCGTTGAAAACGACACCATGGAGAACAGCAGGGATTTCTTGCAGATTACGCTTCTTTAACTCAATGTTAACTCAATGTTAAAATTAGTTAAAATTATTAAGTTTAATCCGCTGATCAATAACGGGTCTCCGATTGTAGCTTGCTGGTAAGAAATTTCACGATTTCGGAAATATACTTTACATTTATCTTGTTTAATTAAATAAATTCCAATGAGTTTTTGGGTTTCTGTCTCGTGTAAATTTAATTTCCTGTTGATTTGAAAATACTGCAAAGTATTGATTTATTTCCGGAATGATTTCTAAATGATTGTCAGCAATGTCTACTTTTGTATATTGACAATTATTGCTATTTTCATTTAATACAATTTGCCTTTCGCATTCATCTTTATTGCTTATTAATTCATAATCCAAGCATTGGACGTATTTGTTACCTTCAGTGCATAAGTGATTTAGAGACCACATATTATTATCAATTTTTGATTTAAGTAAATATTTTATATTCTGAATAATTGTCAAGTATTCAGATTCACACGTTGTAGGAATTGGGTACAAATGGTACATTTCAAAATCATGTTCGTAATTTATAGGGATACAGAGGAAGTAATTTATTCTTGTCCTCTCAATTTTACAATTCCCTCTCGTGACTGATTCAAAATCCATAATATTTTCTAATTTCGATTCAAACGGGAATTGTTCATTATAATGAATTGATATTTTCTGCAATTCAGCATACAAGTCATTTGGTTTTATAATACTTGGGTGTAATACTTTTAATTTACAGAACAGAATAGAGTTTTCGATATATATAGGAAAATACCCAGGATAATATTATATAAGATAATCAATTGATTAAATAAATCTTTAGCAAATAATATATTTTGGTGTTCAATTTCAATTACCCTTTAATATTTCGTAAAATTGCAATATTCGTGATTTTAGAATTAATTCATTATGCTCTATACTTTTTAATGTTTCATTAAATTTACTCGGTTGCATCTAAATTTCCGAAAATGGTTTTTATAATTGTTCCCAGTCCGTCTACTATTTTTTTTTAGATTTGCTTTTTCTTGAAGCATGTAATTTCATATTATTGATTTTATCATCAATTTTTCCACGGGTATAATTCATTATATTATCATAACTCTCGAACTCACGAATATATCCAGAGTTATTTTCAAGTTCCTATATTGTATATCTAAATCTTTTAGTTAAATCATAATAGTGAATATTTTTGTTGCATTTTCTGTAACTTTGCTAGTCCTAAATTAATTGGAAGTATTCCTAAATTTGTAGTTTTTTATTTTTACAACGTATGTCATCGTGATGACGAGGAACTTGCAAAGTGATTATCGTTTTAATGTTCATTGTGATACATATGTACAATGATATTTGTTTCGTTAAAAATATATTGATTTTTTTAATATTTTCATAATTTAATTCAAGACCACAAGCGGGGGTATTGCTAGATTTTTTATTTTATTTTTAATGCAAAATTCTTTCAAAGAAATTAGTGTTTTAAATAAATCTTCGAGTGATGGTTTATCATAATAATTATTCTTTGTTATTAAATAAATTATACAATGTTTATTTTTCTTTAAATAACATAGAAGATGTAATTTTGCTTTCTGATCCTTAAGTGATTTCAATCTACCGAAACGTGTTCTAATGCTATTCCAGCATTCATTTCTAAGTCGGAACTAACACAGTGCGCTAAAGAAGAGTCTTCTGGTGCGCGAAATATATTTTCTCTTGTTTCAATAAAATTATCATTAATTATGTGTATTCAAATAATTTTTATATATTTCTTACTATTAATTGTCTTCGGTTACACACTTGTTACAGGTGGTCTTCTTATATTTGATAAGTGAATTTTATCGACCGTGTGGTGATGTTTCGTTTTTATATTTGCAGTTTTCATATGAGGATCTAATGACTCAAGAATTTGTGGTTTAAACTTATTCTTAGTTTTTGATTGTTTCTGCTTATTTTTTACAAAAACATTACAAGGTAATTCAGATGTGTCTTCGCTATTTCGTTTATTCATTAATTTTTCTTATGTGCCTGCATTTCTTTCATTTAGATTTTGATATAACATTTTGACTTTATCTTTATGATTAATTACATAATTATTAGCTAAACGAGTTTCAATATCAATATTAAATGCAGTATTATCTGTATTAATATGTCCAGATATTATTTCAATAGGTTTTAGTTTGGTTACAGAATGTATTGCATTATTATAAGCATTGCGTATTTTTTTTTACTTCAATGGGTTCTTTTTTATAGACTGATTGATTATTTAATAAACGTATGTGTTCTATTATTTTGGAATGAACACGTTCAACCATACCATTTGATTCGGGATGCTGAGGGCTGATAAAATGTAACTTTATCTTATGTAATTCAAATCATTTTTTTAAAACAGAGTTTTTGAATTCTAAATGATTATCCGCAATAACTTGTTCGGGTATGCTATTGTGGCTAAAGAATATAATCATTTTATTTACAATTTCGATCGCTTGCTGGGAATTTAATCTATATAATTGTGTATATTTGGAAAACGCATCAATTATTGTTAGAAATTTTACCTATCGTATTTGCTTACATGGCAAATTTCACATTCATTAATATATTTCTGGATGCTACGCCGTTGATCCGGCCAATAGAATTTACGTTTGATTTGTGCATCAGTGTCATCGATACCACGATGGTTGGTTTTACCTTCATGATACATTTCATTATCAATATCTTCTTCATTTTCAATATCCATTAATACACTTGTACATTTTACAAATTAATTTTTTTTCAGAATTTTTAAAATGGCGGTGTAAAATCGTACATAATTTTTCGTATACGTTACTTTGGAAGTATAAATGATATTTTATTTTATATAAGTAATGTATTCCTTAATAAATTTTAAAATATCGTATTCAAAATCTGACTTAGATAATTGTAAAAGTATTCGTTGCTTTTTATTATTAAATAATGATTTAATTTTTGGTTCACAAGGTAAATAATTAACTTCGGAAATGATTATTTGATTCGCTCTGATATTTACAGGTTTATCTATAATAGAGATACTAAATATATAATATAATAATATCTTCTATATTGGCATGTATGGTGTCATCATGTTCCTCTACATTTAAATCAAGTGAGTCGTCTGGCTCTACAACTAAAGAGTGACCATCTTCTAATTGTTTGAATACGTTTTTCAAATAAGCATTATCATGATTATCATTATATTCATTTACATTTAATTCAATACGCGATAGAGTATCCGCGTTCAAGTTTTAGACGCCATCTAATCATTTTAGAGGTTATTTAATATAAAAGACCCCAACATTTATATTAAATAACCATTCCAAGTGGTTTATGATAGGAAATAAACTTAAATATCCTAAAGACTGCGGTATTTATTCATTGTACTGAAGTGGGTTTTTAAAAATAATTGTTTATTCTAAATACAAGTTTCTCTTATGAGAGCAAATTCAAGACTGACTACATATTATTCTATATCTAAGCATCTAGACAATAAAGCCTATAATAACAAGCGATAAACAAAAGGGCTGACGAAGCACACAAATGAATATAGGCGCACATATGGGAACGGTCTTCGGGTGCACAACAAGACGTGGTGGACGATTAGATAATTTTTACATCAATTTAGTCATCATGGGCTGTTCTGTTTTTCATATAGCACAGTGCATTATTTCTTTCATTTGCTGCTATTTCCAGCATATCTTAAAGATTCCTGGTTCTAGACGATCGGTATAGTTATATCTATATATCATGAAATATAAGGCTACATTGTGCTATAGAAACGTACTCTATAAAATACAATGTTAATAACATTTGTTACAGCATTTATCAGAGTTGTCATAACAGATAACACCTTTATACGACCCATTATCGATTTCAATATGGGCAAAACTGAATTTATAATGCAATAAGAAATTATATTGCTATCGATGTAAAAGGCATCAAAAAGAAATTGTGCAAAGTGTGGTTAGCAAAAGGGGTAACAAAGCAAGATTTATGATAGCTCTATTGCAAATATCAACCGTATGAGAGTATTACAAAAATAGGGTAAGTACGTGAACATTAAACACAGATACTAATATATATTGTGCCATTAATTCTATCACGGTAAATGATGATGAAAATCCTAAACATAATGGAAAAGTATAAAATTTACTATTATTGATCCCACCGCATATTGTCAGCGTATGATTAATCTGGTTTATTTCCTTCTTATATTAATTCCACTATGGATTTAGCTTAATGCTGGACTTATTTTAATATTCGCCTGTTTTTCCTGTTTCCTGAAAAGCCATTGTGGGCTTGAACGCAAGTGCATGCGGGTATCTAGAATTGTAGTATTTATCGTTAGAAATTACTTATAATTTACAATTCCTGAAGAAAGGTTTTAGTTAAAGGTATCAGTGATATTAAATAGTACTAGTAGACCGATGGGTTGGGAATTGCCCTGTTCGGTTATTGCCCTCTTTTTGTGTATCAGTATAATGATGCATTGTTCCATTGGGTACGTGTTGTTCCTTTATCAATGCACCTGCCAGATAATACATATAGTGCATATATTATATCACTTCATCCGTGCTTTATTGTTATCACAGCAATTTCGTCATCATGGGCCGTCCAGTTTTTCATATAGCACAGTGCATTATTTCTGTCATTTGCTGCTATTTCCAGCATATCTTCAAGATTCCTGGTTCTAGGTGGTCGGTATAGTTATATTTATATAGTCGTTTTGATCTTTCTATTCTTAAAGAGTTCAGTGTAGAAGCCCTCAACCGTTCAAAGCAATTATTCTCTTTTTGTTGTTATTATGTCCTCGGTATTTGCTAATTAGATATGTTCTTCATATGGATTCATGGGTTCTGTCGCATAACTCGCATGCTTTTGTTTTATTCGATCACAGTTCCTATTCTATCCGTCAAATCTTTTCGTATGGCATTAGATATATATTTCTTTAGTAGTCTTAATTCGAATGATCCCCTTGTCTTCCGGTTCTCCACTTGCCCTCACAAACTTGTTTGTATTTGAGTCATTTTGTTTGTTCTGCTTCATATAATTTTGTATCTTTCTTCAGATTTATGATCACTTTGACTCTATTATTCTGTGATTGCTACCTCTTCTGCATATGGTTAATTATGAAAGACATACTTTGTATCATTCGTCAGTTTTGAAATTTGCCATTATGCTATATATGAATATACTAAAAAATAATAAATCATATGTGAACAATTGGTAATATATAAGTACTATTTAATCTCACTGATACCTTTAAATGAAACCTTTCTGAAGTAATTGTAAATTATAAGTAATGATAAATACTACAATTCTAGATAGTGTATACCCGCATGTACTTGCGTTTAAGGCCACAATGGCTTTTCAGAAAAGTAAGAAGAGACGAATATTAAAATAAGTCCAACATTAAGCTAAATCCCTAGTGGAATCGATATAAGAAGAAAATGAACAACATAAATCATACGCTGACAATATGCAGTGGGATCAATAATAGTAAATTTTATACTTTTCCATTATGATTAGAATTTTCAGCATCATTTACCGTGATAGAATTAGTAGCATAATATATATTAGTAACACTCTCATACAGTTGATATTTGCAATAGTGCTATCATAAATGTTGCATTGTTACCCCTTTAGTTAATCACACTTTACACATTTTCTTTTTGAAGCCTTTTACATCCATAGCAATATAATTTCTTATTGCATTATAAATTGAGTGTTACCCATATTAAAATCGATAATGGGTCGTATACAGGTGTTATTCGTTATGACTGCTCTGATAGATGCTGTAAAAATTGTTATTAACATTGTATCTCAGAGCGTACGTTTCTATAAAACAATACCTATCGCTTTATATTCCATGAACCAGAAGTTATGACAATTGTCGTTTGCATTGTTGATATGAAACTTGAATTAGGATAATATTGATAATAGTACTTATATTTTTAATCCAAAGTGACTATAAAATGGAAAATCAGTTGTTGATATTTGCTAGGAATTTCTTTTTTTTATGAATTGGCATTGTTATTTTTTTTAAATTTTCCTTGTTTTTAAAACTGCAGGAAAAGTTTCCTTGTTGGTACTAAATAAAATATAGTCATAATCAAAAGTTCAACACTACTACAAACAGGAGCAACTTGTTATAAACACTATGAAGTTAGAAAAATCACATATATTTTTACTAGCTCATTGACTCTTTATTGTTTATATTTAAGTAGGAAAACATGTAAAAATTTCACTATGTTTTTATGAATTGGCATACTGTTATAAACAATTTATATTTATTTTAAATCATTCTGTTTCCAGAAAAAATTTGTGCGCATACCCATCACAAGAAACACACATCAATAATAATATACAAAAATTAACCAATTCCCTATAAAAATATAATATTTATATTTTTAATCTTCTTCTGCTCTCGCCAACTTCATTTTCCACGCCATCCTTTTGAAGACTTCCAATCCTTTCCCATCCTCTCTTACCCATGCAGTCACCTTTACACTCCCCTAACCACACTACTTTCACTCCCTCACATAAGTTGCCTAGGTGCCATCATGTGTCACTCCCCTTACCATACAGCACACACGCGATGTATCCTAGCCCCATCCACACTTTCCTTCCTCTCTTCCGAAATGCACCTCGCTCTTGCCATGTCTCTTGTCTCTGTGTCCTCCCTGCTCCATCCACCCCTGGTTACGTAGATTGGGGAATTTCCCCGCAGTTGCCACTCCACATAAATAGGGTTGTACTAGCTCTCAGACATTCTCACCTGCCTTTCTTGCCACTCAATATCCCTCATTATTTCGCTTACCTTAGTTCCCCATCCTCTATTCTATCTCCATTCACTCTCTGTCCTACTCCTTTACCTCATCCACACTTGTCGCACCAGTATCTCCGTACCCAATTCCTCTAATATTTAGTCGTACTACACTCTCACCCTCACACACTACTCCCACCACATGCTCATCCGGTAATTCCTGTAACAGCACCGACCTAGATGTCGCTCTTTCGAGACCTAGCAGACTCTTCTGAAAATATCTTTGCTCTCTCTCTCTCTCTATTACATTCCACTCTCGAAATCCCCACAATTACACTCCATACAGCAATATTGGTTTTAAACACGTATCGCTGATCGACCACCCTACAATTCCATATTCCCTTCGCCATCCCCCAAGCAATTCTCGCATTTGTTTACACAAACTCCACATGCATCCTAAGCCCTATGCAGTCAAACCAAAAAACACCTTTCTGATTTTTCTCGTACACTGACATTTCTGGCCTTTTAGAATTTAATAGTTCATTCCAATTGCTGCAAAGAATATGTTACCAACAGCTTTTACACTAGTCTTATTAAGCCCTGGCTTCCTTAGATGTAATTTTGACGTCATTTTTACGTTACAATAATAGTTTTTCGCATATAGGGTGATCGAAATAAGAGGACTCACTTCTTTATTTCACGATTGACGAAAAAACAATTAGTTATTAACAATTCGAGCATTATGACCTGGTTCACCATCTAACTGATAATATAAATTATGTCTCAAAGACAGTGGTAGATTTTCTAAATGTGTCAAAAATCATAATTTAAAATTTCTAGATATGTCAGCTTGTCATCATAAAAAAAAGGTCCTTATAGCTGATCTCCTATAGTCCACACCAGACATTAACGCCCCAAACGGTTTGATGATTTGCATATCTCGTCCAATGTGGGTTTTCTTACGACCAAAAGCGATTGTTTTTTTGTTTGTTTATTAATTACTGCATTATTGGTAATTTTGATTTTTTCGTCAATAAAATTTGTCCTAAAAACATTAGAACTTCTTTCAATTCGACAATCATCCAAGAAATAAATGTTAGTCTTCGATCCAAATCGCCTGGCCTACTGTACTGTACTACACTAAATTTATTTTATACGCATACATCTTGTGCCGTTTAAGGGTTCTATGAACGGATCCAAACGATACTCCTATTTCCTGTGCCAAATTGCGAATAGACGAATAAACATACGTCGGCTAAGTTCCTTCTCTTCGTCAATGACCTACGGCTCCCTATGTTAGTTCCGCAAACCAGGAAGGTGTTTTTTCTCAATATTTTTTCCATTTTAATAAAGTAGGTATGTGCTCAAATACTAAACGAAAATTTCGGTTCTTTTAAAATCATTTTTCAAGGCTGTCGCCATTTAACTTTAAAAATGTCATTCTCTCCAAATTGCAATTTCCTTTTTTTATATATAACTATATTTTTATATAACCATATACAATTTTTTACGATCGTAAAATTTCCACAAAACTGGAAATGAAAGTTATTTTCTATATATACCACAAAGTAGTATTTGTGATAATGAATTCTCAAACAATATTGTATGTAACCGTTCTTTCGTCAATCTTGAGTAAGTTACAGTACACTGACATTTAGTACCACTATACGGTTTCCCATATAGAGTAATACCTCAACGTTATGCATAAGGGCCAACAATTACGATTAAATGTTTTGTCGGATGTTTTAATGACATCAGCAGCGCCGACTTTAAGCGACCGCTTCCCAGGAAACCGGGACTTTTGGCAAGGTTGTGTAAATTAAGTTTTCATAATTTAGTACTATGTCACATGAGATGAAGTATAGATATTAAAAGAATTAATTTATTATGTGGCAATAGTTCTAGGTCGTTATAGTTACAGAAACATGTTTATAGTGACAACATTTCTGAATAAAACAAATGAAACAAATTTCCCACGTGTTTGCCACTCTACATAACCAAGGTTGTATGAACTCGCAGCCATTTTCAGCTGCTCTTCTTGCCAGTCAATAACCCTCATTCTCTCCCTTACCTCACTTCCTAGGCTTCACCTTTGTCTCAGCTATTCCTCAACCCACACATCAGACATACCCACCCTTTTATAAACATCTTCCTCTATATTTTCTCTATTCACTCTCCGTCCTAGCCTCACAGCTCATCCATATCTCCCGCACCAGTCGTTTCTTACCCAACTCTTGCAATCTTTCATCAAACTTCACAACACGACTCCTACCACCTGCTCTTCCGGTTTGTCTTAAGTAACCGCCCTCGGTGTTGACCTATGGATCCCTAGTAAGCTCTTCCTGGGCCATGTTTTTTTCCTTTCCATTACATCCCACTCTCGCAATCCCCATACTTCCACTCCATACAACAATATTGGCTTTATACACACATCCCAGATCTTGCACACCATTATGAGGTTACCACCCCATTTTCTCTCTATGCAGGGAACGTATATACAGGGTGTGTATAAATTGGCAAAAGAACTTCAAGTAGCGATGTTTGTCATCAAATTTTGAGTAGAAACTATATATACAAGAATATTGTACCATGCTTCCCAGTTCTCACGAAATATTTGAAAAAACACATACATTTGCCAACCTTGCATTTACATGGGTATCTTATTATTTTATTATGTGCATGGTAACCGACTACATATATCGCAACGCTTCGTGAATATTTGAACAAATTTAAGTTATATGTATAGCCAAATCTTTATTACAACTGATATAAACAATATATTAACAACAAAAAAATACATTTTAAAATTAATAATTTTTTTTATTTATGTTAAGATAGGGCCAACAATCCGCGGTCTTCTGCGTTATAATTACTCGAATTGAAAATCTTCTGATTTCAAATACAGCTGTAGCCTTTGTGGTATAGTTTGTACTTCGTTCCAGCTTTTTGGGGTGATTTCTAATAGAGCAGCATCATTTATATTCCTAACCTGGTTAGAATTTTGTGGAGCCGTAGATTGCACGGGCCATAAAATAGGGCCGCCGCATCCAATCCATCTGTTTGTTACCGAACTGGAGCTCCATCATGCAAGTATAGCATCCGCTATCTGCATTTGCATCTCGTCTAATGTCTGTTCTAAAACGATTTTGATAAAGAAATTGGTTTATTATGTTAACCAAAATATTACTGGAAAATCTTCTCTGATAACCATATTCTTGATAGGCGTGCGGGTTTTCGACAGCACAATGGTGAATATTATATGTGTTAAACGTGCCCTCTCTTGTAAACGTGTATTCATCGCTCCAAAGAATAGGTCACAAGAAGTCGTCATTGTCACGAAGTCTATTGCAGTATTATTTTGAAACACCTTTTCTGCCTCCGGTTTGGTGCGAGCACAAAATTCAAGTTCTGCACTGTCACCATTTCCACTGCAGAAACTAAATATTATGTGTATAACAGCATACTCATTGAAATGTTAGTAAACGAAACAAGAAAACGAAGTACTAAAAATCATACTTAACACTAATATCAACGAGCAAATCAACGAAAATACAAAATTAGATTAAACACTTTTCAATATTGGCAGTTGTCAAACTCTGACAATATCAATACAATGTTATATGTATTTTTTGACAAAGTAATTTAAATATGAAATAATTAAATCACGCTTTTGGTGTTGAAAAACATCTACGTAAACATAATGTTACATTCTTCTGTATTCTAATGTGCAGCTCTATATGTCAAAAGACGATGAAATAAAACTCATATTAACACAACACAACATTAACTTAATTATCAAACTTTCGAGACCTTATCAATTCGGTCGAACTTGAAATTCAAGATAACAGTGATAACAGTGAACATCTGAAAACCATAGGGATTTTACATAGAAATTTCACTTCGAAGCCAACAAATGTGCGAACATCCTAAATACTGTAATTTAAAAGGCGGCTTCACGAGCATGTGAAATATATGTTGAAGATTTTCGCGACATTGATAGCACAGCCCTCTCTCCCAACCGTGCGCGAAATACTACCAATTCTACCACTCCACCGATAAATATTCTGAAGAAATAAGGTGGAAATTTCTAATGTTCTGGTTCTCACAAAACCACGCAGTGCACATCACACTTAAGGGACCAATGGGTGAATGCGAATATAGTACTTTTGCTCCTCTCGGCTCACGACTACATCTTTTGAGATGGAAACACGAAAGTACTATTACATGAAAAAGGAAACCAAGGGCAGTTAAGAGTCCTTCTTTCTAAAAGAATATTACAAAATATATTTTAAAAATCATGAAAATAGCCATATTTTTTAACCTATATCGGCGAAAATGACAAAATATTTGTGAAATAGGTCTTAACGGCCCTCCCTTCACTGTTCGTAAATAATGCAGAGCAAACATATTTGGTAAAATATGATTTTTTTATTGTTTTTTTTAGTCCGACAGGTCAATTCGTATGTTTGTGCAATTTCCTCAATACAATTGCATCCTTTGCAGACTCTCGAACCATATTAAATGTAAAATATTAAGTTCTATATTCGTTCTATGTCCTGTAATATATTATCTTCGTTTATAATATATCAGGAAATGAAGGTTATGTGAGCATTAATAACCTGGTTTGCGCCGCGTTAAATCATTTGTGAATAGCTACTAACAGGAGTTTAGTGTAATAAAAATATAAAAATACGAAGTTTTTATTTTATCACATGGATTATTGTAATCTCTTTCATCCAAACTAAAAAAGAAACACCTTTATTTGGCATATACAGTAACACTAACGCCCACTTCCTTTCCCACGTCTTCTGCAGATTTCTACGCCATTTCCATCCTTTCTTACCCATTCACTCACGTTTCTGCACTTCTCCACCCTCTCTACTGTCGCGCCCTCACAATCGTGAATCTGATTATGTATTCGGGGGGTCCCCTGTACCAGCCACTCTACGTACCTCTGGTCGTACGAGCTCTCATGTCCCTTTCCACTGGATTCCACTCTCTCGCACCCCATACTTCCACTCCGTAAAGGAATACCTACATTTCAGGCCCACGATTTGTCTCCCCATGCCAACTCAACCTTTGTTTGCACTCACTCCAAATGTTTCCTATAGCCACCTCTGCACTCAAACCAAAAACCTAAATATTTGAAACCATCCACTCTCTCAACTATTACAGCCTTTCATTTTAACTTCACTGATTTTCTCAACTAGATCGAAACTAAAGAGAACATCTATTATTTCTGATCACTCACCAATAATACTTAGATTACATGGTAAAATTATTAAAAAAGAACCAAAACCTATACTGGGCAACAAACAAACAAACTAGGACATATTTCGAATAATGCTTGAAAACAAACTCCAGCTAAATGTATCCATTCGTTCTTAAAAGAACTAACAAACGAAGCCTCTTCTGGATGTTGGCTCTGGAAAGCAACAACAAAATTTAAAAAATGTTGAACAATCTCCACCAATCAAACGAGGGACATCCGGGGCAAAACGTTACCTAGAAAAGGTGATCTTATTTGCGAACAACTTGCGAACAATTTCACTTTCACTTTCCAACCTTACGAAAATAGGCTGATATCCCGACAAAGCATAGACAATAAAAGAAAATCTATCGCTCCTGTTCACGCCAAAAGAAGTTGAAGCTTAATAACTAATTAACCCAAGGAAAATGCCAGGTTTTGACCTTATAAACGGCGAAACACTGAAGTAGCTCCCAAGTTAAGTTAACTAACATAATAAACTACGTCCTCAGAATTTGTAAATATGCGGATGTAATCATGATCCCAAATCCAGGGAAAGACGACAATGATGCACAGTATTGCAGACCTATTTTCCTATTAATAATCATATCAAAATTATTCGCAACACTCGTCCTAAAAAGATTAATGCCAACTATCGAAGTAAAAGGACTCTATCTCCGCACAAATTTGAGTTTCGTAATAAGCACCCAACAGTAGACCAAGTCTGTATAATCACTAATGTAATTGAAAGCTCGCTGTGTACAGTATTCTTAGACGCAATACATGCATTTGACAAAGTTTGACCAAGTCCTCTCTGACTTCTGTCAACTAATAAAATCCTACCTGCAGGAAAGATATTTTTTAGTCAAATACGATGACGTTTATTCTGATGTAACATTGCTGAACGCAGGGGTACCATCCGGTAGTATATTGGGTCCGATACTCATCCTGTATATTAGGGACCTCCATGCGAACGAAGCAATATGGTAAACCTTCACGGACGATTTTGCAATGATGGTAGTAGAGAAAACGGTAGAAGCTAAAACCTTCAAACTCCAAAAAGCTGTAAACGGCATCCGTAAATGGCCAATTACAGGGCAAATAAAACTAAATCAATGCAAAGCATGCCACATAAATATTTCAAGAACGCCAATTAACGGCAACAATAAACGACCAACACATACCACAGGCTACAACTGCCAGATACTTAGGTATGACACGGGTCTTACAAATCCCGGTCTATAAAAAACGCAGATCTAGAGGCAAACCGGCTTATAAGTGTAAGTAATGCCCTAACCACTACAGTCACATTATTGTCAGCTCTTTTTGAACTCTCGCGTTGCAGTCGAAAATGAAATACGATGTAAGTCTATTTAGCATTTAAATGAAACGTGCACCGAATCCAACATACAGACTCATGCACCGTGGCCTCTTTCGCCCTGCAATACTGATAGAAGGCATAACTAATAACAGGATCCAAAGTATCAATAAGAAAAGTGCGGAAATAAATTCTAGATCTTAACAGTATCGTCGCGATCTGATCTATGAAATCGAAAATGACAAACAACTAATTACCTATTGAAATGTAAATAGAGCGATGGGAAAGAGCAGACATTTAAACGAATGTGTTTCCCTCAATATTTCCATATACCTCATCAACATAATCCAATAATTTCTGTCTAATGGAGCTCTCACAGTGAGATTACGACAAACTTTTTCTTTGCAATTTTCCCAGTCACAGTTCCTCATCTACACTGTGAAATTATATATATATATATATATATATATATATATATATATATATATAAATGTATTTTATTTTCTTTAAGTAAAAAATATGTATAATCTTGAATTTGAATTCCCATATGTAATTTTTGACGCCACATTAAGAGATTTTATAAAAAGTTTAAAATTTATTTACGTACAGCATTAATTTTAAATGAATGTTTCTCAGAAATATTTTAAATTCTAATTAAATATTAAGTAATCAATTTATTCGGAAAGTCGTGTCGTGCCCGCACCACCTATTTAATCTTAAAGAAATGTTTAGGTTAAAATGAAAAATATTTGGTATGTGTATTGCCCTCTGCCATTTTGACGGCACTTTATGTCTTTTCTATTAATGTGCCATCAACATGTTAGAAGGAAATTCCAATCTTATATATTTTGTGTGGGCACTACATCATTAATTTCAAATAAATGGTGCGTGTAATTAAATATGAATCCCTTGATATAATGTACACCTTCCTACATTTGCGACCATTTACGGGAGACTCCAACTGCACACTGTAAACACAGAAACCAGATGGTGCGGTAGTTCCTGCAGTGAAGGAGCTCATGGCCTTAAGTGTGCGGAAGTGCCGCAGTTCAGACACTTATCTAATTTAAATTTTAAGTTAGATTTGTGTATGAAGGATTGCTTAAATAAATTATTATTATAACTACAATTATGTGTAGATATTTTTGTTTAAAATTCATTTATTTTAGCATGACTACTTATGGCTTTTCCTTCAAAATTCTCACTTAAATAAATTAAATATCAAATATCACCATGCTAATACGAATTCTAGAGTAGAGGTAACGTTTTTCCGTGCTCAACATTAATCCCGTGTCATGGATATCAAATCATAGGATTTTAATAATATTAATTTTAATTTTCTCCATGTTATCTTACCGTAAAATAATTTGTTATGTTTGTTCAAGTAACCGAAATGTTGACAGTAGAGTAAGCATGTTTAATATTTATACACTTGTTATTCTTTGTTGATGCCTGGGCACATGTATTTACAATTATTATTTCCAACACATCTCGCATTTTTCCTTTTAAGAATAAAAAATACATAACAAAATTATCTTCATCGTTTGGTTAGGTTCATAGCGATTTTCGGTTTAGACTCGAGTTCAAATTTTTGCTTAAAATGTTATGTCGGTGTGAGCTTTCATTGTTGTCTCCTGTTGTGAATCATCCTATGCACATGTTTTATTGGTTTAAAAAATATCAAAACGAGGGATCACAGATTATTATCATTATTCTAAAATATTGCCAGTATTACTGATCCTGTAAAGTATAGTAATGATAGAATCAAGAGAATACTGATGTTTATCCGGAAAATTGATTACTTGACAAATATAAAAGGAGGATTAAGTCAAATACTGACAGTACTAGGACTGACAGTATTATTGACCGTGTAAGGTGGCTTATATGTATCAATTGATTGCATTACCCAAAGATCGCGTTTTAGCATTTATTGTTAATTGTTAATTTGTTTCAGGAATGTTTAAAGGATATCTATGTTTTGGTGTTTCAATACTATGTATTGGCATAGTTACGGCTATTATTGGAGATGTTGCTTCCCATTTTGGAGCAACATGTGGAATTCAGGATTCAGTCACTGCCATTATTTTTGTTGCTCTGGGCACGAGTATTCCTGGTAAGAAATATGTTAATTAGCACGTGAAGTAATCTACAAGTGCGCGATCACGTTCGTCATCCGTTTATGTCCGTGATCCAAATCCGTCCAGATTTGCTGGACGAATCACCTAGTATGCATCCAGGTTGCATGAGAACTATCACTCCTGATGTATATTTATCTCTCTAGCTAGCGAGGGTTGTAACTTATCAGACGCACTGTGATGGAATTTCAAAAATTTAAATAAATGTATCTTGAGTTTTTGAGGATGCGATACTTTTGGATGGCCTTAACAATATTGGCATAAAAATGCATACCCTTCACAAGAAACACCGCATAGTATATTACAATGAGAGCCTACACTCTTATCTACCACTCTTCATACATCCTTCTTACCCATTCCACCCCTTCCACTTCCACCCCCAACCTGTCCACACACTCCACAAGCTTATCCCTAGGAACTGAGTCATATGCTGCTAACAAACACCGCATACATTCTCCCTTTGCATTCCAGCGCTTGCTCCACTATTCTGGGTAGCGTGAAAATCTGCCCCCTCGTCCCTTTTATTGAAGGAAAAGCCTTTCAAAATTCACCCTGGCTTTCTGGGAGCAGGCCTTTTCAGTCCACTTGACATTCTAATCAATTCTTCACCCTCGTCATACTTACTTTATATCCCACATTTATTACCTTGACCCCTGTAGTTCTTCACCTCCGAGGCTGAACCCTCCTTAAGTACAGGGACCACCGAAACCGAAACATACTCCCTTAAACTCTTTTCTGCGACTTTCTCATTTGTTACCTCTTGTACACTCTGTCGAACTCCCTCTTCGCCTGGTTTACCCTTTCCAATTCACGTCTCCATTCTGCTATCTCCCTTCGGCATCTAGCTATCTTCCTAAACTCCTCATCAAACCAGCTATCCGTCTGGGCCCTGCTCTCGCATCGAATGCACCTCCTCCCACTTAACTCCTTTCTTTAAGTCAAACTCCTCCCTTCTGATCCTTTTGGTAGTCAAAGGAGTAGAAAGGTAGCCCAGGACCGACCCGCCGCCTTATCCGCTGAACGCATTCTTCCCGTCCCTGTCCCCTTCACAATATATATATTTAGCACATCTTGGTGGGAATTCGAACCCGCGACCCCCAAATTTCAACACAATTGCACAAAAATACATAAATGCCAAGTCGATCAGCTGCAAGAATAGTCTTCATTTTTATATTCTAGGGATTCTCCCATCCAGGGTCGTCTTCACGGCTTCATATAACCCAATTTAATTAAGTATATAGGAGTTTTAAAACGGTCGGCGATATTTTGGTCCGTGTACAACTAGCCTTACAGGATTCGCCTGTCAATGGCCAGACAACCAATCTCCCGGTGGTCCTAATTGCAGAATGCCAAAACGGTAAAATTTATTTCGCCTTCTACTCTACACGTGTGCTTTCTGCACCCTATACGTGCTTCTATACTCACTTCATCATCAGTGATGTCTACTATTTCCTATGACTATAAACTTTTATACCAAATGTGGTTCAATATTTATGTTTTCATTGCCTTCTTGGTATTGAAATTTCCCTGTCACTGAGTATACATTAAATAATCAAGCCTGAGCAACTGATCTTGAAACATTACCAATTTCCACAGCGAACTCTAATTCATTTTATTTAATCTCACATTATATTGCCATTGCTAAATAAAGCAACATAATTGCTGTTTAATTTATTAGTTGGACTAACATACAATGTAAACTTATAGATTTATTTTTTAGATACCTTCGCCAGTAAAGTGGCTGCTATCCAAGATAAATATGCAGATGCCAGCGTCGGCAACGTAACAGGAAGTAATGCCGTTAATGTGTTTCTCGGTATTGGTGTGGCGTGGTCAATGGCTGCCATATATCATCCATTAGTGAATGGACATACTTTTAAAGTAAAACCTGGAAAGTAAGCAATATCAGACACTATTATAAGGATAATGAATTATTATTAGAGGATACTAGTAGACCCATCTTAACATTATATTACCTTATCGGGGAACAAATCGCCTGGTGGGAGAAACTGAGGTGCACAGGATACAAAATCTTGGGATATAATCTATCTGTCTATCTACCTTCCATATATCTATTTGTAATGAAAACGGTCCATTACATGCGAATATAGGCCGCTGTGGGAGTGGTACAAAGTTGGGGATGGTTTCTTCTAGACAACGGGGAAAATAATCGGGTATTGCACCTTGGGTAGGAAAAGTTATACAACCGAGTCTCAGTTTAAGCCTGCTAAAAGTGTAAAATTGGGCCATGCCAGATGTGAATTTGAAATGATACCCATGCAATTCGCTTATGGTCTAGATGGCAACTATATATCGAACTTTTGTGAACTAGAAAATCTGCAGTGCAAATGTATACATTTATGAAATTTTATATCTAAAGAAAGGTCTATAAACTTGTTACAGAAAGCGCACCATTGCGGATGCGCAGACGAAGTAGAAGAACAAATTAAAGTTTTCCTATTCAACCAATCTGAAGCACATTTACTTTTGTATATTTTCACTAAAGAAAGATACACCCGTCACAAGATAAATACTGAAAGGGACAAGTGTCTGTAAAAATTCCAAACTCAATTATTAGCAAGCCATCTCGCTCGTTATATTTATTGCAGATATCGGTGACAATATCTAAACCAGAATATAGTTGTAATTTGTTACATCTTCGAGACATAAAAAAACATATATGTGATGAGTTTAGTTGCACCAAATACGCGAGAATTACAACATATACATATCCACTAGCTCACATTCGAATTAGCTCATTCATGTTCTCTCACGACATTCGCTATGATGTAAATTATAACTGTAATTTGCATAGTGGGTCTACTAATTATTTAAAGTTTCTTACTTATAACTTATAACTGTCTAGTAAAGTTCTATATTATTTTTAGCCTGGCATTCTCAGTAACTATATTCTGCAGTATGGCTGTAGTTACAATACTGGTTCTAATGTTACGAAGATCGAAGTATATTGGCGGCGAATTAGGTGGTCCTACGTGCATGAAGTATGTTACAGCTACGTTTTTGTTTTCGTTATGGATAATCTACCTGGTATTATCAACATTAGAAGTGTATCACGTTATCCAGGGATTTTAAGAATATTATTATGATACATGGAACTGAATATGTTACATTAGAATAACATAGATATAAATGTTGTCCCAACTAGGATTTAAATCTACAATATTTGTGTTATTTCAATATATATAAATAATATTTTTATGATTTATCCATTTATAATAAACATTTTCTGTTAAATCTGCTACTACCTGCCACCTACTATACATATAACGTAGGTATATATTTTAGGGGCCTACTCCATATGATTAAATTTAAAATAGTACATTCGTAATTTATTTTGGACAATATAATTTATTGTATTTCATTATTGGAGTTTTATAAACGTGACCCACATACCGACCAGTGTATAAATGAGCTTGTGAGTATGAAAGTGGTGTAAGTCACATTTGAATTGTTTTGAAAAGAGGATAATGATAAGGGCGTTTGGTATTTATGTAAATCAACGCACGCAGTTGCATTTTTATTTATGAATAAATTGATTTCAAACGCAAAATCTTCTCATTTTCAAAACAATTAAAATGTGACTTTCATTCTCACAGGCTCAAATATTAAGGCATCTGATTCGGATGAGGTACTAAAGTATCACCTAAAAGAACGAGACTGGGGTCCGTAAGCCTACTTGAAGAGACCAACATGCTTTTAAACATCAAAACTAGGAAACTATCCAAATCTTATCCTCTATAATCGACCAATAATTGGAATGAGTGCTTGCATGCAACTTTGTTGTCGGAAATATTTAAATTAATGTATTTCTGGTATATATCCACCCGCAAAATTTAGGACATAATTTGTAAATGCTGCCTTATATTACAATGCCTTAATACACTGGCGAGCAAAAAATGCAGGCACTTAGATATATTGTTTTTTTTTAAGTTATTTGAATAATCATGAAATCATTGCACTAGTAGGGGCTAAAGCATTTTGTTTGCGAGACTTAAAGTAGTCATAAAGGAGCATCGTATTTATATCTACGAAATAGCGTGGATTCAATTTATTGTTAACTCCATTTCGGTATCTATTTTTGTAGTTTAGCTTATTTACCAATAGATTTCTCTCTGTACAACGTATCTGTCGCAAGGTTTAGTATTAATTTAATTGGCCAAAATGCCTTTAGATCTTATAGTTGTTGCTAATTGAATTGTAGTATTGTTACAAGATGGCCGCAGGCAATGCGAATCCGAAAGAATGTTTGGTGTCAGCCTCTGTGGTGTACAGAGGGTATTCCAGGGCTATCAGCAGACTCGCCGGATAATCAGAAGAGCAGGTTCTGGGCAAAGTTTTTTTGGTGTCCGTAAGTTTGCTGAATACAACAACGTCTGCTGTTTCGCTGTAAAAGCTCGAAGAAGTTACAAATGTAAATGTTAGTGAGTGAACCGTTAGAAGAAGCTAGATTGCCTCGTAGCAAGATGGCTACCAGTCCACCGTTGCACCACAGGCGCCGAATTGTAAGATTAGCTTTTGCCGAAATCAGCTGGCATGTAATAATGGACTGGAGCAGGGTACTTTTCTCAGATAGGTCTGGTTCTTGCCTCACTGGTAAAATGGACGTCAGCGTGTATGGAGAAGACCTGGAGAAAGAGACGCTCCAATTTGTATTGCCGAAAGACTTACTTTTGGCGGTGGGTCGGTTATGGCTTGGGCGGGAATAACTTCACGAGCACGTACAGAGTTGGTCTGTATAGAGAAAGGCTTCCTGACAGCTCATAGGTACATTAAGGAGGTTCTAGAAGATTATTTTATGCGTTTCATGATCTCTATGGGCGAGCATGGAATGTTTTTGATAATGCTACACCCATGCAGAGAGAGTTGTCAGGCATTATATAGACGATGTAGGAATTCGAATGTTATAGTGGCCAGCTCGCAGCCCAGACCTCTATCCCATCGAACATGACTGGTATGAGTTGAGACAACGTTTTCGAAGACATACACCATCCTCGCAAGCAGCTCAGGAGCTGAAACAGATGTTATTGCAGGAATGGGGAACATTGGCCTGGACTTAATTGATAGTATGCTTCGTCGAATTTAAGCAGTCATAAACGCAAGAGGAGGAAATACCCGTTATTCCTGAATAGTTTTTTTCATTTGTTTTGTTCTATGTTCGCCGTAATAACAAAAAGTCGAACTTGTAAATGCTAATTTGTTGCCATGTCTGATTAAATCATAAAAACCGAATAATATGCTTTCTAACCGATTAAGGGTCTTGATGCGCCTTCTCGCGCTAGATTATCTCCCCTGTTATTGCCTCGGTTGCCGCTATGCCCTGGCACCCACGCTAGGGTCAGTTTGTTTTTTCTACATTGCTCGCCAATGCTCTGAGGTGCTGACGATACCAGCTTCTGTTTCTTCCTGTTTGTGCGCCGACTGTGAGCCAAGAGAAAGCTGTTTTATCGGGTAGGCCATTGACCAAGCCTCTCTCTACCCTATATTACGACATCGCATTCCTTACTTAAGTTGTATTGAGTTATCATACTATCTAGGCGCATGTCCATTATGGGTTCTGCCCACAACTCGTTATGCAGCTCTAGGTAGTTCGCCCGTGCTGTTTGCTTATGGGGGTTTGACCTTGAAGTGATTTATGGCTTACAGATCTTGCCTTTTTTAATGAGGATGCGTTACTACGCGGTATGTGTTGTTTTCATGGCTGCTGTTGTTTTCAGCCAAACATGCCTTTTGGGTGCTCAGGAGCCTGACCGCTATTGACCCATATGATATCATGAGACTTACTACCATATTGTAACCATAGGGCCATTTAGGGGTTCAGGCCCCAGCTTTCCCGCACATTCTACTGAACCTACCTAGTGTTAATGTATCTTTCTGTGTGGTTTTGCGTAAGTGTGAGTTCTAAGTCAGTTTTTGGTTGAGTCCTAGGGATTTGGCCACTAATGCAAATGGAATTTCTACAGCTTACGCATCGGGCGTTTAAGACCTCGTAATACTCATCTTCATGTATAGTTGACTATCGTGGTTTTCAGAGGGTTTATGAACAAGCCTTCATACTCACACCATTTGACCACTATATTCAGGCTATCTTATCATTGGATACCTTGATAAGATACGCGGAGGATAGCTGCCTCAGAAGAATCATCTACTAGGACTGTCCAAAGTAGCGGTAATAGTACTCTGCCCTGCTGCTACTCCCATCCAGTGCGCGCCTTTATGATGTGCGAGGATAAAGCGTGTGTGGAAATGATGATTCTGTTCTCCTGGCTGGCTTTTATTTAATGGAATAGAACTTCTGGCATGCATTTCTTCCGTAGTGAGTTGACCATTAATTGTGATGTGGCATTGTTAATTGCCCCTTTAATGCCTAGATACATGATCGTGGCTAACTCTCCATCATCTAGTGTATTTGCCAATAGCCTCTTTAAGTCATCCAGCGCCAGCGTCGGTTGGCTTTCCCGGCTGGTAAGCATGTTGTCGATTGCTTAGAGGGTTAGTTGTCAGTATTTCTATCAGCCTTTCTATCGTTTTGTGCAGGAAACATGTAAGGCTGATGGGTCCATATGACTTAAGTATGTGGTTGTAATAACTTTGGCCTTCCGCCACCCCTGCGGTATGTACTTGGATTGGGTATATCTCATCCACTCCCGGGGATTTAAACGACTGTTTATATCCCACTTTATTTTGTATGTATTTGCTATTTCTGTTGAGAGTTTTAAATCATCTGCAGTGGGCCTCCTTTGGGGGGTTGGTTACCCGAGATAATTGTTGCGGAAAGTCCTCCTTCGTGAGCATTTGCAGGTTTTTCTCCACTGTGTCCATATAGGTTCCATCTTCTTGTTTGAAGAAGCTTATTTGGGGTTCAGTACCTCCTTCTGCCAATACTTTCTGGATTCTAGCTCATGTGGGGATTTCATTTACCTGCTCGCAGAACTTCCACCAGCTGTCCCTTTTGACTTTGTAGATTTATTTGTTCTACTCCGTTAATTTCCTTTTGTAGGTGGTACAGTCTTGGTTTGCCTTGTTGAAGAATTAGTATATATATATATATATATATATATATATATATATATATATATATATATATATATATATACCAGTTTGACTGCGAGTACTAGCGATACCGCCTCTTTCACCCCGTACAGCAAGGTACGGTGCTTCTAGGCGTTACTGAGGAATTCATAGTATCCTTCCAAGTTAGTCATTCGTGGGTTCCTAAATTTGGACATGACGATTTGAGGTGTTCTGACATTGAACCCGATATGCCTGTGAGAATACGACGGTTCATCCGACTCATACCAGTTTTGTATGTTGTTACTGAAATGTTCTTTGCTTAGAGTGATATCTAGAAGTCCTCGCCGGACTGCCCTAACAGAGGTAGGTGTATTGCCCGTGTTGGCTATGTTTAGCCTTGCGCTTGATATATATTCAAGGAGTGACTCTAGGGTTGACGTTGCAGCTACCCCATGTGATATGGTGGACATTGGCACAGCAGCCTATTGACTAGTTGGAGGTTCTTTCCTTTACAGTAAGCAACAATTGCGCTCGGTATCTTAGGGTGACACCTATCCTCACCTGGGAATCACGAGTCTCTTTGATCCCCCCCTTCGGTTGGTGCTATTGTAAGAGCCTCGGTAGCAGTGTGCAGCTTATTATTTTGTTGTACATTATGCAGGCCCTTAGTTTACCATTTGCTCTACTGTATAGTACTATGTAGTACCTTGTTGCGAGTTAGGCCTCTCCCTCCGTGTTATCAGGGCCAGATCTAGGCCTACTTAATCCAATCTCCGACATGTGAAGGCCGACGCGGCCTAGACATGTAGAAGGTTCTCAGGGCCCTAGATCCGATGAATTATGTCGGAGAGGTCGGACGAGAAAGGTTTCTTCTCCCTTCTCTGTGTTGACCGCGTTGGCCAGCGGCTAGTTAATTAGTCTACTGGGCAGGTCGGCGCGTATTTTGAGTGGGCTCCATCGGGGCTGGTTTCTCTGCTTCTTCGTATTTTTTATATCCCCTAGTCAGCTACCGGAATTTAATTTTCCCATGCCGAAATGTGTGTATCAATCACACCACTGCAGACGTATTGGTCTCTTCTTTGCCTATAATGATGGCAACTAAATAAATAGATTACAAAAGAATAACACACGAAATAATGAAAATAGACATCAACACAATAAACTGTTTCGACCAGCTATCTAAACAGTTACAAAGTATAATAGTGTAACGGTCACCTTGCTAAAGTTGTTCGGGTGTCGGTTGTTCTGTAACGATATTTTTAACTTAGCAACTTTTTGCTCGGTCGTACAATAATATTGCACGGGTAACTCGGTGAAGAAGAGTTCACCTTAGAATTTCTTTATGCTGTGCGTAAATGTGTATTTTAATAATGCCTCGAGCGCCACCGCTTAATAAAGCGGACTTTTATTCTGAAAATAATCTGGGAAATAATGCAAAATAAGAATTATGGTTAACTTAGACGGATTTTATGTAAATTAAATTAAATTAAACGTTATGAAATATATACATTAAACAAATTAAATATAACAGTCAGGAAATAATACTTAATATTCTTGGTATAATAAAATAAACGGCAAATGCGGACAGGACAGTTATCTGGAAACCGGATAGGAATAATATTCAAAAATAAGATAGAGTGTAAACCGAAGCCGCAGAGTATCTTACAGGCACACACACTAAATTATATTCTGGAATGAAAATCGGACAGGGACTATGTTCAAAATTACGATACAGTGCCAACCGAAGCCACAGAGTAGGTTACAGGTTTACATAATAACATACAGTAAACCAAGACAGGGTACTAACCGAAGCCGCAGAGTAACTTACAGGACAATACTGAAATGTGTAGAATTATGATGCGTCCAGCCTTTTATACCATAATTTGGTATAAAAATAATTCACAAAGGGTAGGAGAAAGTGGGGAACAGTATGCACGCGAAAGATTTAAATATAAAAATAGTTCAATCCAAAACGGGGGGAAAATTCGAATTTACATTCTGGAGTAACACGGTTTGTTACAATAGAAAACAGCAAATGCACAAAGATTATCAAAAGACAGAGGAATGTCCATGGATTAACAACGAAATAATAAAACAAATAAAACAAAGAAACAAATTACAGAAAAAACATATAAAATATCCCACTAACGAAACGACTAAAGAAACATCGTCGTAAATAACGACGAAGAAATAGCAAACGAAATGAATTTATACTTTGCAAACATCGCAACTCGTAGAAAAACAAACCCATGGCTCAAGAACAATTCCAAAAACAACAACAATGGAAAGACAAATAGAAAAAATGTGTTTTCAAAAAACAACTTATCAAGACTTACATAATAACATATTTAAAAAACAATAAAGCACCAGGATTCGAGCAAATAACTAACGAAATCATAAAAGAGAACAAAACCAACATTATACCGATATTAATAAAATTAATAAATAAAATAATAGAAGATGGAATATTTCCTAATTATTTAAAAACAACAACTGTCATACCTATTTATAAAAAAAGGAGACAAAGCCTGCTCTGAAAATTATAGACCCATTTCACTCCTATCCACACTGAACAAAATCATAGAAAAACACCTACAAACACAAATAACCAATCATCTAAATAAAAACACAATCATATGCCAAGAACAATACGCCTCCCAACAAAACACCGGAACAACATCGGCAGTTAAAAACAAAATTAGACGGAAATAAAATAGTCGCAGCTATATACATAGATATGAAAAAAGCATTTGACACAATATCAAAACAGAAACTAGTACAAAAGCTTAAAGCAATTGGTATAGAAGGAAAAGGACTGAACCTAATAAAAACATACTTAACAAATAGAACACAAACAACAAAAACAAATGGTACAGAGAGCCAACCACTACAAGCACAATACGGCATACCACAAGGAAGAAACTTACCACCCACCCTTTACATTATTTATATATAGTGGATTTGAAGCTAATGGGTAAACGTGTAGATAATCCAGAATCCATTCAAGCAAACATTAATTCAGACCTAGAGAAGCTTGAAAAATGGTACTTCAACAACCTGCTCACTGTCAATAATCCAAAACAAATTACATGATTTTCAACACACAAAAACAACAAATAGAGTTAACCATTCACATTAATGGAACACTAATTAAACAAAAACAAGAAGTGGAATATCTAGGATTAAAGATACAGGATAATCTTAAATGGGGCGCACACATAGATCGCATACAAAAAAAGAACTCCAACACGATAGCAGCAATATACAAAATAAAAAATATATATACCTGACTCAGCAAGGAAACAAATACACCATAGAATCTTCACATCACAAAATAACAACCTAAATAACATCTGCAAGAAAAATATATCAAAGATACAAACTCAACAAAACAAAATTTTAAAAATCTTATTCATATTAGACAGAACAACAACCGAACTATATGAAAAGACACAAGAACTTAACATACAGAACATGATCACCTTAAACAATCTATTAATGATCTAAAAAATTAAAAACAGCCTAATAAAAATAAATACTAAACTAATACCAAACAAACAAATACATGACCATCAGACTAGAAGAAAATCACATCTTAGAACGCAAAAATACACAAAAACAAAATATTCACAGACATTAAAAACAACCGCCATAAAACAATACAATGAACTAAATGAGTATATTAAAACACACAATTAATTCCCTTCAAACTCAAAATAAAAGATCTACTAATACACAATAACTTAAAATAAAATAGAAGACAGGTAACAAACCACAGCACCCCTCGATACCGTTAACCCGAGATGGGAAATCACCCATAAATTCCGCGGCAAGGACAGAGTGAAAAAAACATTAATCATATCTAAACAACTTCACATATTTTGTATTTTTGTATTTATATAGAATATATACAAACTTTGTTTGAATAAATGTAAATTTAAACTCAAAAAATCTACTGCTGGATCTACTGCAGTTTAACATGGATTCCGAACCACTGGAGTACGCTTAGATGAGAATATCATCTATTCCGGACCAGAAAAATGTGTTAACCGTGAAAATCCACGCTGGCCATTGCTTGATGGGGAGTGGGGAGCACGTACAACCTGAAAAGCTTTTCGCTTCTTCTTCAACGCAGCAGTCCGGTGTCTAACCACAGCGCTATGCTGAACGAATTGTTCCTCAAGATCATCTTTGATTCGAGCTATTTCACAAACAACAATGTATTCTACATACAGATTTTAGGATGTCCCATGGGATTCAATCTAACCCCCTACCTGCTGACCCGGTGATCAACTGATGACTGATGGACTGAACTACTATCCAATTTACCCTTCACAAAAAAAGTATGTTGATGATATCACCTGTGCCTATGAACGAAACAGAAGAAATTTTAGAAAAATTCAATGTGTACAACAATCATATTCAGTTTACTATCGAGACTGAGCAAGGCAGGTGGGTTTCGTTCCTTGACACTAAAGTCATGACAGGTCTGGATGGTCTAGTCCAACTAGATTGTTACCAGAAAGCTATGTGTTCCGGGAGATACATAGATTACAACTGAAACCATAATTACAAAATGAAAATAAACTTAATTATTTCCCTGAAACAGAGAATAACAAAAATCTGTCATACAACCACCGGGCAGAACTTCGGAAACAAGCCCAACTACTCCAAGACAATGCTTACCAGAATACTGGTATCCACATTGCTGTTTCCACAACCACCAACGTCAACACAACACGTCAAAACATCGTAGTCGAAGAAAGAGACACTGATCCAGTCAGATATCACACGTTGCCCTATGTGGAAGGACTGATATACAGAAACATCGCATACATTCATCCTTTGCATTTCAGTACTTGAAAACTGAAAAACTGCTCCCCTGTCCCTTTTCCCTTTCTAAACCTACCCTGGCTAGCTAGCAACAGGCCTTTTCTGTACACTTCCTCTTCCATTCTATTCTTCACATGGACATAGCAAGTTGGTATCTCGCACTCATTATAGTGAATCTCCCTTTAGCTTTTCGGTTCCGAGGCTGAAGCCTTATAAAGTGGCACGACCACCCCCAACGTGACACTCTTACGGTATCTACTCCTCGCCACTCCGCAGCCTTTTGATTTACGGTAGAGAGTAGATTATTAATAAGAAAAGAAGAAAACATATTATTTTATTTAGGAAACTAATTCGTTTTTGAGACGAAATCATTATTTTGGGATATTAAAATAACTTGATATTGTATATGTATTAGTATATCTATGTTTATTTTAAATTTAAACTGGTTTTTGGCTTTAAATTAATCTCTCTTAATACATACTGTAATGTATATAGAATAAGTAGTTAGTTAAGTTGGTATTTGTGTATATAGATATTTATAGATATAATGTATTTAGTTATTTTATTTAAATAAATCAGTCTTCAGTTAACCGTGCCATGATTAAGACCATCCTCCTACGACAACGAGCAGCATAGTGGCGACGAGGATGTTAGCAAAAAAGATATTCACACAGTGAAGAGAAGAGTGAAAGTTATTAATAAAAATACTCAAAACAGCGACGACAAAACACACGACAAGTTCCTATAAAAAGCATAAATCTAAAATAGCATTTAAATATAAAGGAAAAGAAAAAAGTTACACATAAAAATATCGGTTACAAATATAGGACATTTAAGAGAATTCGATGAAAATGGTTAAAGCTTAGCAGAAACTAGTTGCAAAGTGTAACTGAAGTGTGATAAAAAACAAAGTAAAAAATCGTTTTTTTTTAATGAATTGTCACAACGTAGACGCCTTTAATATCTCTCGATAACAATTTTACAGCGATGAAAGCCTATTTCCCGGAACGTTATACATTTTATAATTCAAGTAAAAACCGAAATGAAACATTAAACGCTTGATATGCTAGAGTGCGCAATTTAGCATCAAAGTGCAATTGAATGGAAATAAATACAATTGGAGATAAATTTATAATGGGAATGGAACAAGGACCAGTATTATCCAGGTTATTTGAGGAGAATGTAGAGAAATTATCCATGGAAGCACCTCTGGAAATAGCATTGGGCAAGGAACAATCAGCCATTAAACGGTACAAGAATACGAGTGGACAAAAAACGAACAGCAAGGAGAATATGAAACATTCCGGATATGAGACAACAACAGTCAAAGGCCGGGGGAAGCTACGTCACAAAAATGGTTTAGCTCCATTGTTAGGGCGATATTTTGTCTCGAAATTTAATCTGTGCATAAATAAAGTAGTAACATTACAAGGAGGTGTTGATTTTTCAAAAATAGATCTGTCATAAGCTTATTAACAAGTAAGTTTAGATATTAATTCAATGAAATTAACTTCCATTAGTACAGTATATTGTGGGGCTGCAAAATTTCAAAAGATAATGGAAGCAATCTTACAAGATCTGCCTGGAGTAAATCTTTTTTAGACGATATTTTAATTACAGGGAGGCATAGATCTGAGCATTGTAATAGATTAAATGAAGTACTTAAAATATAATTTGACAATAAAAAAGTACAAACGCATTTTTTGTTTAGGAAAGTATAGAGTCGGCCGCCTTACGGGGAAGATAGGATCAACGCTCGGCGTCGAGGATGTTCTTGAAACGGTTCTCTGAGTCGTGGTGAGGGAGAACCGTCACAAGAGGGAGATGGGGCACAATTATCAATGTAAGCTGATAGCTGCAAGGGAATAAATCGATCCTCTGAGTCTTGGTGAGGGAGGATCGATTTACCAAAGGTAAAAAGTTAAACTCAAGTATCGGTTTGAAGCCGATAGTCGGGTAATACGAATCAGTCCTCTGAGTCTTGGTGAGGGAGAACTGACTGCAGTTTAGGGGTGCGTGCACGTTATTTGTAGGGGGCGAACGGACCCCCTACTCATCCGCTGAAGAGGGGCACGCAGCACGGGTTTTACCTACCTTACTGAGCGTGGAGCAGGGGTAAGCGGTATATTCGCCGAAACGGTAACATCATATTTAAATTATATTACAGAAAATACAGATTTACCTATTGATTATAAAGTAGTTGCAACAGAGACGTTGAAGGATCCATTATTAAAGAAAATTCTAAAGTATATTCAAATTGGATGCCCTTCAAAGGTAGATAGCATATATAAACCATACTTTTTACATAAACAAAATTTAACGTGTGAAAAGAATTGTATATTATTGGGTCATAAAATTGTTATTCCTGCAAGTTTAAGAAATAAGATATTAAAATAACTGCATTCATCACATATGGCAACAAAAAATATTGCCAGATCATATGTTTGGTGACCAGGTTTAAATAATGCCATAGAAATATTAGTTAAAAATTGTTCAAATTTTCACTAGAAACAAGAGTAAATTTATACCTTGTGAAATGCTTAATCTACCACGGGAGAGATTACATATGAATTTTTAGGACCATTCAATAATAAGTATATTTTTGTACTAATTGACGCATACTCTAAATGGATTGAAGCACATATAACGAATAAAATCACAGCCGATTATACAGTAGAAAAATTAAAAGAAATTATGGCTCGTTTTGGGTTCCCCAAAGTAATAGTATCAGACAACGGTAGCACGTTTGTGTCGGAATACATGAAAACTTTCTTCTTACGGAATACGCCGCCAACTTCGAACATTTGCTATAATTTATGAAAGGACCCTATTCGTTTTTTGTTGGTTTTAATTATAATTTATCTCGCTTATAAAAAAATATTGTTTTGTAAATGACTTCATTTAGCACCAATTACGAGGAAAGTCCTGAGTTATGGAAGAACCTGTATATTACATATTTATAAATTTCGGTAGGCTACATGGTAGATATGACATTATTTATATGTTTATTGTTTGCCACCAGCTTGTGCGATAACAATCAAATCGATTTATTACATAAAATATTTAAACTATGGTTTCCACATATATTATAGTATGTAAAAACAAACGATGGTAACTCTCTAATTAAAATTGAGAGCTTCAATTAAGTGCAATTTCTAAATTCTTTGTATCTTCAGTGACATATGGTTATTATTTCATTCATTAAATATTTAAAGAAATAAGCACGAACACATTACACAAATATAAAAACATATTTAGCAAAATGTACCTCACATTTATAATATAATTTGATAAAACAATTCTATTAATATAATAAATCTAATGGCCGGTGCTCATTACTTTTACATATGAATCGAATAATAAATATATTTTTGAATATATAGTAATAAAAACATATTTAGCAAAAGGTATCTCACATTTATAATATAATTTGATAAAACAATTCTAATAATATCATAAATCAAATGGCCGGTGCACATTAATTTTACATATGGATCTAATAATAAATATCCTTTTGAATATATAGTAATAAAAATCGAATATAGCCAGTGTACATTTCTTCATCATACGTATCTTAATAATTAAAAAGTTTTCTTTTTAAGAAAATAAGTATCTTAGCATTTCATAATGGTTGATACTCTATCTATAGATATGACTTTAATACTGTTTGAAGCACGTTGTTAATGTACCAATTTGCATTTATGTTCTCTGAATAACTTTACGTCTTCTAACCAATCTGCGACCATCATGAGCTATAAACAAAATCGAGATTCGTCACTATAAATGACTTGATTCCATTGCACATTCCAATCTCTCGTTACACCATTGCCGGTATGCAGTAAATTGGCGCGAAATGCTCGGTGTCGACGGGGTTCAGCTCTTCGTAAGATAGGCACGAGAAAGGTCATAAACGAGGCCGCCTTACGGGGAACATAGAATGTGCTCGAGGCGGTTCTCTGAGTCGTTGTGACGGAGAACCGTCACAAGGGCAATAATGGGTACAATTATCAGTGTAAGCTGATAGCTGCAAAGGAATAAATCGATCCTCTGAGTCTTGGAGAGGGAGGATCGATTTATCAAAGAAACCCCACCGGTTGCCTCATTCCGTCGATTTCTGATGTTGAAGAGGGCTTTAAGAATATGATGATCCTATTTGGAGTTTCATCGGCCATATGTATTCGGAGACACTTCTTCGGCTCCTGGTTTCTTCTCTTAACTGGGTTGGCTCGTGCGTGATAGGTGCCGGTCGTTCAATGGTTTATCTTGCCTCTTTGGCAAAATCTCACCCACACGTTACTTTCGAACTGCTTACCATTGTCGGTGATGATGGTTGAAGGGTAGCCGTGACGAGAAATTACTTGTTCTTCCATAAACTCGATGGCGAGACTTAAGGGAGTGGCGAGAACGACATCTCGGGATAAAAAGTATGGTAGTTCGTTGTCCTTGCCAGGGCAATGCTCGATCGTATAGGTAAACTTTTGTAACAAGAGTCGCCATCGCAGTAGCCGAAATTGACGAATGGCACAAAGTATTGCGAGGCATTTCAGTTGGTTAATATGGTTCCGCTGTTCCGTTTTATTGAGCTTGGAACTGGCATAAGATACAATCCTCTTCTCGGTATCAGTTCCTATCTGGTAAAGAACTGCAGCGATACCAATTCCACTAGCAGCAGTCTGCAGCACCCAAGGCAGTTTATCGTTCTGATAGTAAAGTGATAACAGGTTGCGAAGTAACTCCTTGAGACTGAGGAGAACGCATCTTGCTCCGCGCCACTTCTAAAACGTTACTTCTCCGATAGCAGATCGGTGAGGGGGGCGGTAATGACTGCGAACTTTGGGACGTATTCGTGGAGCCAGTTACAAATACAGGACCTACGTTATGACCTAACTATTCCACAAAAGAATTCCCTACCTCACATTTAGCAGCACCGCAACGTAGTCCATGACTGTGCAGACAATTTGTTTTATGCAAATATTGTTCAATAACTGCCCTAAAATATTGCTCTTAACTTTTTTAACTGTACTTTGTTGAATTTACTACGGTTAAATAAAAACATTGATGTATGGGCACATACATTTGTTTATATTTATTGAAAATTGTAATTTTTTTTATTGCAAATATTCAATAACAGTTAACAAAATTAGCTTAACTTATTGTAGATATTTTTGGCATACTCCGTTTAGTAACAATGCACCGAGAAAAAAGCACACTAATTAAATTAAATATCTATATCACCTAGAGATTCGGAATAAATGAATAATAGATTAATAATAACATTTGCGGTATTTGATACGAAAATTATTTTTATTTTTATCATTATATATTATCTATTTGCCGTTTACCTTTCGTTGTAGGCTATTACATTTACATCACTTAACATTATACTTTACAATTATTGTTGTTGTTTATACATTTGTCAATTCTTTCCATTCTTTTCTGTTCTTCGCCAGTTCTCTTGCTTGTTTAACTGTCGTTTCTTTCTTGATTATTATTTCCTGTATTCTGTTGTTCCACTCTTTTATTAGTCTACCTTTTCTTCTTTTATTTCCAGTTCTTGTTTCCCATACCTGTTTTGTTTTATTCTTTTTATCCATCCTGATTTAATGTCCCCACTAGTTTAGTTGTTTCTTTTCTATATACTTTTCTATAGCTTCAATTCCCAATTCTTCGATGATGTCATCATTTGCTTATTCTGTCTCTTGTCGTAATTTGTTTTACTCCTCTGAGATATTTCTTTTCCATTGCCTGTATTCTAATTTTGTCCCTCTTCGCTAGTTTCCACGTCTCGCCCCCATATGTCGGTGTAGGTCTATATATGCTTTTGTATATATTTATTTTTGTCCTTCTGCTGATCTCTTTTTTGTTAATCAGTATATTGCTCATTATCATCACTTTTGTATTGTTATAATTCATTTTCATATTATACTTTTCTATGTGCCTATTCCATACACTCAGGTTGTGCTGCAGATTAGCTTCATTTTCTGCTATCACTACGAATCACGAGCGAATGCTCCTTCCGATATTTTTACCACTTGCATGTTTTTATAACCTATATTTGCTTTATGTATATATATATATATATATATATATATATATATATATATATATATATATATATATATATAATAAGAAACTCCTTCTTTTATGAATCGATATTTCGCTTTTATTTAAAGCTTCATCAGGATTATACTACAATGAACCAAAATTTATAAAATTACAGAGTAATTAAAGTAAAGTAATACTTACAATAGAGTTTTAAGAAAGCGCAGCTAAAAACATCAGTCATTTAACAGTTAATACAAAAGACTTAAAAATATAAAATGTCACTCAAATATTAAATTAAAATTTTTCGATTTTCCAGATCACTAACCTAACGACAACAAACATCGGAGACACGTGTGAAGGCAACGCCATCTGACTTATTTTCAACACCAGCTACTTCAGTTACAAAGATGATTTTTACGCTCAGGTGTTTGGCACACCGATGAGATCCATTCTGAGTCCGATACTTAGTAAGTTGATGATGGACTACCTCCTAGATGAGGTTACTACATCTCTTGACTTTAACTTTTCTTTTATCAAGAAATATGTCGATGACATAATCTGCTGCCTTCCTGCAGACAGAGTGAATTCCACTTTATATGCCCTCAATAGTTTCAATAACCACCTCAAATTCACAGTTGAGAGAGAAGATGAAAACCACTCAGTTCCCTTCTTAGATACTCGAGTAGTTCGTAATCAGAATAACATTCTTATGTTGGATTGGTATCAAAAACCAACTTCCTCAGGGAGGTACATACATTTTTATTCCGACCATCCCTACAAGACAAAATGCAATGTCCTCACTGCAATGGGTAAAAGAGTTAGACAAATTTGTCAAACATATTTCCTGCAGAAGAACCTTCAGTTCTTGGTGTCTACCTTTATTAACAATGGCTACCCATCACGGTTGGCCTACAAACTTATCAACTCAGTCATTCTAAGGACAGGGACACTGACGCCCCCCGTGGCCCAGACTCCCACTCAGTATCGGTCCATTCCGACGATCTCGCAACACACTGGTCAATTAATTAAAGTCCTCCAGTTGGATGGAATTCGCATTGTCCCTCATAACACGAAGATGGTGGGACGGTTGTTCACTAACTTGAAAACCAAAACCCATACTTTGACTAGTAGTTGTGTTGTTTATTCAATACCTTGCTTTGACTGCGATAAGTGCTATGTGGGCCACACCAGTCAATGGCTTAAGTCACGATTGACCCAACATAAGAGTGACATCAGGAATAGAAAGTCCATCTGCGCTTTGGCCTCTCACTCAATCACCAAAAAACATGCCATCGATTTTGATAATGTATCCGTTCTTGAAACTGAGCCACACCTTAAACAACGACTCTTTTTGGAGATGTGGCATATGAAGAACACCAATTCATCCATGAATTTCAAGACCGATATGAATGGTCTGAGCAACATTTACTCTTATATCTTTGATAAGAACGCTGTCAAGGACTATCCTGATGTCACCCTATAGCTTCCATTTTTAAAACTTGTTTCCTGACGACTTTTGCTTTTGTCATTGAACTGTTTTTGAGCTGGACTTTGCCCTTGCTCCCTCAAAAATCAAAATTAAATTAATAATTAAAATTATAAATTACTAAATTAAATTTTTTTACTATTAATCTTTTTACAAATTCACCACACAAACTCTTACTTTTAGTATCTACATATTCTTTTGGTTTTTACACCAAATAGATGTGTCTAACACAGTTCAGATGGCGTTGCCTTCACACGTGTCTCCGTTGGTGATCTGGAAAATCGGTTGATATGGCAATCGTGGCGCTTTTTTCAAAATAACAATTCGTTCAATTTTTTTATATTTAACACGTATTTACCGTTTTTACTGTTTAATTCCCACGATTTAAAACGGCCCGTAGGTAGACTATCGATTGCCTTTTTCCTTGATTTTTTGATCATATCCTACGAAGTGGTGATGTTGTTCCGAAACGATATATATATATTTTAATTTAATATTTGAGTGACATTTTATATTTTTAAATCTTTTGTATTAACTGTTAAATGACTGATGTTTTTAGCTGTGCTTTCTTAAAACTCTATTGTAAGTATTACTTTACTTTAATTACTCTGTAATTTTATAAATTTTGGTTCATTGTAGTATAATCCTGATGAAGCTTTAAATAAAAGCGAAATATCGATTCATAAAAGAAGGAGTTTCTTATTTTTTTCCTTACGCCGCATACCCAAAAGTTATTCTACATTACAAGTTTTCGGCGAAAAAATACCCTCAAGTATATATATATATATATATATATATATATATATATATACATATATATATATATATATATATATATATATATATATATATATATATATATATATATATATATATATAAAAAGAATAAAACAAAACAGGTATGGGAAGAAAGAACTGGAAATAAAAGAAGAAAAGGTAGACTAATAAAAGAGTGGAACAACAGAATAGAGGAAATAATAATCAAGAAAGAAACGACAGTTAAACAAGCAAGAGAACTCGCGAAGAACAGAAAAGAATGGAAAGAATTGACAAATGTATAAACAATGTTAAGTAATGTAAATGTAATAGCCTACAACGAAAGGTAAACGGCTAATAGATAATATATAATGATAAAAATAATTTTCGTATCAAATACCGCAAAGGTTATTATTAATCTATTATTCATTTATTCCGAATCTCTAGGTGATATAGATATTTAATTTAATTAGTGTGCTTTTTTCTCGGTGCATTGTTACTAAACGGAGTATGCCAAAAATATCTACAATAAGTTAAGTTAATTTTGTTAACTGTTATTGAATAATATTTGCAATAAAAAAATTACAATTTTCAATAAATATAAACAAATGTATGTGCCCATACATCAATGTTTTTATTTAACCATAGTGAATTCAACAAAGTACAGTTAAAAAAGTTAAGAGCAATATTTTAGGGCAGTTATTGAACAATATTTGCATAAAACAAATTGTCTGCACAGTCATGGACTACGTTGCGGTGCTCCTAAATGTGAGGTAAGGAATTCTTTTGTGGAATAGTTAGGTCATAACGTAGGTCCTGTATTTGTAACTGGCTCCGCGAATACGTCCCAAAGTTCGCAGTCATTACCGCCCCCCTCACCGATCTGCTATCGGAGAAGTAACGTTTTAAAAGTGGCACGGAGCAAGATGCGTTCTCCTCAGTCTCAAGGAGTTACTTCGCAACCTGTTATCACTTCACTATCAGAACGATAAACTGCCTTGGGTGCTGCAGACTGCTGCTAGTGGAATTGGTATCGCTGCAGTTCTTTACCAGATAGGAACTGATACCGAGAAGAGGATTGTATCTTATGCCAGTTCCAAGCTCAATAAAACGGAACAGCGGAACCATATTAACCAACTGAAATGCCTCGCAATACTTTGGGCCATTCGTCAATTTCGGCTACTGCGATGGTGACTCTTGTTACAAAAGTTTACCTATACGATCGAGCATTGCCCTGGCAAGGACAACGAACTACCATACTTTTTATCCCGAGATGTCGTTCTCGCCACTCCCTTAAGTCTCGCCATCGAGTTTATGGAAGAACAAGTAATTTCTCGTCACGGCTACCCTTCAACCATCATCACCGACAATGGTAAGCAGTTCAAAAGTAACGTGTGGGTGAGATTTGCCAAAGAGGCAAGATAAACCATTGAACGACCGGCACCTATCACGCACGAGCCAACCCAGTTAAGAGAAGAAACCAGGAGCTGAAGAAGTGTCTCCGAATACATATGGCCGATGAAACTCCAAATAGGATCATCATATTCTTAAAGCCCTCTTCAACATCAGAAATCGACGAAATGAGGCAACCGGTGAAACCTCCACTTGCCCCCTTCTGGGGTTTCTTTGATAAATCGATCCTCCCTCTCCAAGACTCAGAGGATCGATTTATTCCATTGCAGCTATCAGCTTACACTGATAATTGTGCCCATTATTGCCCTTGTGACGGTTCTCCGTCACAACGACTCAGAGAACCGCCTCGAGCACATTCTATGTTCCCCGTAAGGCGGCCTCGTTTATGACCTTTCTCGTGCCTATCTTACGAAGAGCTGAACCCCGCCGACACCGAGCATTTCGCGCCAACTTACTGCACACCGGCAATGGTGTAACGAGAGATTGGAATGTGCAATGGAATCAAGTCATTTATAGTGACGAATCTCGATTTTGTTTATAGCTCATGATGGTCGCAGATTGGTTAGAAGACGTAAAGTTATTCAGAGAACATAAATGCAAATTGGTACATTAACAACGTGCTTCAAACAGTATTAAAGTCATATCTATAGATAGAGTATCAACCATTATGAAATGCTAAGATAATTATTTTCTTAAAAAGAAAACTTTTTAATTATTAAGATACGTATGATGAAGAAATGTACACTGGCTATATTTGATTTTTATTACTATATATTCAAAAGGATATTTATTATTAGATCCATATGTAAAATTAATGTGCACCGGCCATTTGATTTATGATATTATTAGAATTGTTTTATCAAATTATATTATAAATGTGAGATACATTTTGCTAAATATGTTTTTTACTTTCCGAATACATCACTGATGTAAAGGAAGGTATTGTTTTACCGAAAACGTGTTCACGTTTTCAAACTAAGATTGTGGAAATATGCGATAACTTTCCGGGAAAAAAATTACACCAGAAGGAAGGTATTGTTGCCGTGTACAATTTAGCAAAAAAAATGAATTTTCGTTACGTTTTATGCCCATAATAGTCGAAATAAACCCGATTTTTGCGATGTCTGTGTGTGGTATGTATGTCTGTCGTCTGTCTGTCGTCTGTCTGTCTGTCTGTCTGTGAACAAAATTCCGGGAAAACGACACAACAGATTGCGACCAAATTTGGCAAATACCTGCGGACACTATTCAGGACGATCCAGCGAAAATTTGAGCACAATCGGTTCACTAACAGCGAAGGAATCACAATCAACACGACACTCGGAGCATAATTAGGCGCTGTGCCGCACCATTTAACGCTCACGGTGGGAAAACGGCACGACAGATCGCGACCAAATTTGGAAATCGGGAGAGTCCGCGCTTCGGCGACCCTGTGAAAATTTGAGCAAGATCGGTTCACTAAAACAGAAGATTTATCAATAATAGCGATTTCCTATTGCTCATATCACAAATAATTAATAATATACGTGACGTCAGCGGGCGTGGCGTAACTCTAGCGCGGAATTAGCGAAAATTGTCGCATCTTAAATGTAGTATGGTTGGTATGGTATCGAAAATATACATTAATAATACATTACATTTTCATGTGAAGCTGTGAACATTTGAAAATGTGAAAATGCCTAAATGTAAATATGTCAAAATTTAAAAATGTAAAAATGTCAGAATGCCAAAATGTTAAAATATCAGAATGTCAATATGTTAAAATGTCAGAATATCAATATGTTAAAATGTCAGAATATCAATATGTTAAAATGTCAGAATGTCAAAAACATAAAAAGTCAAAATGACAAAACGTGAAAATGCCAAAAATGACAAATGTTAAAAAAAGTCAAAAAAATAAAAAATGTCAAAAATGTCAAAAATGTCAAAAATGTCAAAAATGTCAAAAATGTCAAAAATGTCAAAAAATGTCATCAAAGTCAAAAGTCAAAAAAGTAAATAAAAGTCAAAAATATGAAAAAATCCAAAAAAAATTAAAAATGTCAAAAATATCAAAAAATGTCATCAAAGTCAAAATGTCACAAACAATTAAAAAGCTCAAAATTTGAATATGTCGAAAATGTTATACAAAATTAAATAGGTCATGTAATTCGGAAAGTCGTGTGGTGCCCACACCAGATATTTATTACTATATATTCAAAAATATATTTATTATTCGATTCATATGTAAAAGTAATGCGCACCGGCCATTAGATTTATTATATTAATAGAATTGTTTTATCAAATTATATTATAAATGTGAGGTACATTTTGCTAAATATGTTTTTATATTTGTGTAATGTGTTCGTGCTTATTTCTTTAAATATTTAATGAATGAAATAATAACCATATGTCACTGAAGATACAAAGAATTTAGAAATTGCACTTAATTGAAGGTCTCAATTTTAATTAGAGAGTTACCATCGTTTGTTTTTACATACTATAATATATGTGGAAACCATAGTTTAAATATTTTATGTAATAAATCGATTTGATTGTTATAGCACAAGCTGGTGGCAAACAATAAACATACACATAATGTCATATCTACCATGTAGCCTACCGAAATTTATAAATATGTAATATACAGGTTCTTCCTAAACTCAGGACTTTCCTCGTAGTTGGTGCTAAATGAAGTCATTTTACAAAACAATATTTATATATATATATATATATATATATATATATATATATATATATATATATATATTGTCTTAGTTCTGTGGTTGTCTTAAATGTTTTTGATGTTTGTCCCTTGTGTATTATTGCATGGATGTTGTTGTTATATATGTTTCGTATTAATTCGACTGTCTTTCTTTCTACACCTCTCTCTTCCAGGATTTTCCATAATTTATTTCTTGGGATCATGTCGAACGCTTTTTCTAGGTCTATGAATTCTTTTTTCTGTGATTTGTTTTATATATATATATATATATATATATATATATATATATATATTGTCTTAGTTCTGTGGTTGTCTTAAATGTTTTTGATGTTTGTCCCTTGTGTATTATTGCATGGATGTTGTTGTTATATATGTTTTGTATTAATTCGACTGTCTTTCTTTCTACACCTCTCTCTTCCAGGATTTTCCATAATTTATTTCTTGGGATCATGTCGAACGCTTTTTCTAGGTCTATGAATTCTTTTTTCTGTGATTTGTTTTATTCTGAAGATGTTGTCCTGTGTGGATCTCCCTTTCCTAAAACCGCATTGCGATTTTTCTAGTGTCTGTTCTGTTCTTGCTATTATTCTCTTGTTTATTGACTTTTGTAATATTTTCATCCCTATACTTATTAGAGCTATGCCTCTATAATTTGAGCATTTTGTCTTATCCGCTTTCTTGTGTATCGGTACGATTAGTGCTGTTTGCCAGTCTTATGGTATGATATCTGTGCTCCATCTGTTGTTCAGTAGTTTCCGTAGTTTTTAACTTAACAAATTGTTTATTTTGGTAATTCCAAAAACTACAATATTGTTTTTTTTACTTTTTACTAAAATTTAACCGGTTCCAATTATGCAAGCCTAAAAGATCTTTTGCTACATGCGCCATCCGCAATCACAGTAATAAATGGAACTCCAAATGACTCTACACCCAGTTGTTTCTCTTCAATGGCTGCATTATTCGTATAAATTGTGCCACATTGAAGAATATCGTCTGCCACCTTTTCATTATAAGTTATATGTTCTATGTCTTTTTGCGACATAAATGGCAGATAGGATCGGTTGTTTGTTATGTAAGTGAGTGTGAATGTAACTGAGCGGTATATGCCAAATAAAGGTTTCTTTTTTATTTTATATGAAAGAGATTACAAGTGTGATAAAATAAAAACTTCGTATTGTTATATTACAATTACACTAAACTCCTATTAGTATCTATCCGCAAATAATTTAACGCGACGCTAACCAGCTTTCTATGGAGCAACTTTTATGTATAACGTCACACCAGTTATTCATGTTCACAATACCTTGATTTCCCGATGTATTAAAAACGTAGATAATATATAAGAACAGAGAACGAACATAAAACTAAAAATTTTACATTTCATATGTTTCGAGCGCCTACAATGTATGCAATTGTATTGATAAATTACTCAAACAATCCAATTGACCTGTCGGATTTCGCGTTAAAAAAACATGTTTTGCCAAATATTTTTGATCGGCCTTATTTCTCTAAGAGGGCCGTCCAGGCCTATTTTTTAAATATGTTCTTATTTTCGGTGTTATAAGCTAACAAATTATGCATATTTTCAACATTTTTAACTAGTTTAGAATTATCTTTTTGGAAAAATAGTTTTCAGGTAATACTAGTTTTGTGATTCTATCTCAAAACATATAGCCGTGAGACAGGAGAAAAGGTACAATTTCTGCACCCGCCGATTGCCGCCTCAGTGCTTCCAAGTCATGGATATACACCTGAACAAGCTACAATCTGAGAACCGAGAAAACTCGATGTTAAGTGTTAAGTGATTAAATAAAACTTAATATTATAACACAACAATTTAGAAAGCGTCTGATTAAAAACGACAATATATTTAAAATTTAAAATTAAAACAGATAAAAAACACCACGTGTTGACTAGACAATTATTAAGGTTAAAAAGTAAACAATATAAAATTAACGTGTTCAGTAGGCGGATATATGGACCTTAGTAAAGTAATCGATTCAGCATGTTATCATCATGCAACATCAAGAGAAAAAACAGAATCGAATATATACAGTGACCACAATCCACTGGTAGACCAGGAGCCAAAAATCAAAAAAGCCATAGATATAAAACCTAAATAAATAACTATACCAAAATAAATTATAAAAAGAACACTGGCACTGGAAGCCTGGAAGAACATGGCAACAATTACTTTTAATGTCAGCCAAGGAATTATTAGAAAAGTAATTTTTTCTCTTTTATTGTTAAATATCTAGATATAAAAGGTAAGATAAGAATGATAAGAATAAATGTGTCACATAAGCCCCTATTTATTGGTGAGTAGCAAGACATAATTGTCTTAAATACTATTTGATGATAAATCAAAAATTCAAAATTGGGCTGTGACGTGTACTATATTAAGCTTAACACAAAAGATATTTATATAATTTGCTATTTAATATTCATATATTTAATTAAATGTCATTTGCCAACTGTTTTCCTGTTTTACTAGCATTACACGCCAGAGGAACATATGGTTATAATTTCATTAATTAAATATTTATATACATTACGCTTATATAAAGTCACTCTTGGGAAAATTGATCTCACATCCATAATATTAGTTCGTAAAAGGTATTGCAAGTTACTGTCATGAATTTATCCGGGATTGTGGATTAATGTTGACTGCGTCTGTACCAGGAGTTGGTATACATCAATATCCTTACCGGCAAATAATGTTGACATTGCAAATTTCGATTTGTTATTCTTTTGGTATTATGGGATATTTTTGGGCTAGGATAATTTTGAGCAGATATGCATATATTTGTTGTTTGATACAAACATTAAAATCCGATCTTCTTCTTATTCCTACTTTAAATAATAGACGTGCTAGGAAACAACACGTCAAGCAATGCATTTTATACCATTATTATATTATTAGGTACGTAATGAGTAAGGTAGTTTATATGTATTAACTAATTATGCCTAAACATGTTATAGTATATGGGAAAGATACATATCAGTAGTAGGAGACATATACATTGTATATTGCGTAATGTCATCTGTAATTATGAGTACACTTGTATATGTATTTGTAAGGTAAGTATTTAAATTTAATATTATAAAGAGGATTATACACATTTACAGTTTATGCATCCCTCTAGTTGGGGAGGTAAATCCAACATTGATTGTCTCAGTATTCTATTATAAATACCTTCCTTAAAATCATCCATAAAACACTATGAAGATCTTTTCTATTAATCCTTATATTTAGAGTTTTTGTTCTTTACTAGATATCTGGTTTTAAGTATCTTCTCCAGCTTCTATCCTAGTAATGTTAAAAGTATTATTTGTTGAAGGTTGCCTTTAAATGATAATGTAAAACGAAGGCAACCACTACTCTAACTAAATTAGCAGTGTTGGTTTATTTGCATCGGTGCTCCTCCGTGTTTATTATTTGCTATTGTCTATTTTATAATATGTGTTTAGATTTTTCTTTGTGTCAACATCGTTTTCTTGTATGAAACTATATAGCATTAGTGTTTTTTTGCTTGAGTAACTATTGTGTGTAGTTGAGAACGAAAGCACAGCATCAGTTCTTTTATATTTCATCATCCCCATGTTTATATTTCAACGATTTGTTATTTTGGTTTATATATCAGTCCTAATCGGAGTCCTTGTGCACTGCACCGTACCACTTCTCTCCATCATTGCCAATAGAGTATGATATTGTAATTATCCCCTTTTTTAAACATTTTTCTTGAGGGAAACCCTATCTCTAAGACAATTTTACTAATGTGGACATTGAGATTGACACTTCTATAGAATTTAATTATATTAAGGAATTAGTGGTCCAACTATTCTTGACTTAAATCGCAACACATATGCAATTATTCGCTTAATCTATAACGTGATAAGTATCTTTCAAATATATTGGAACGAAGTATATATGTATGAAGAATGTGTCTGCTTTGTTTGGTACGACAGTGTATTTAGCAGACTATAACTAATGAGGTTGGTGTAACGAAGCTGGTAATTTTGTGGAAGGAAATAGAAATAGTTCATATGGTATTATTGCAGTGAACTAACATGTTAGGTTTTAAAAGATAGATGTCTGATCAATTTTACCGCAACTATCTTGCGCCATCCAATTTGACAACGAACTATGGCATTTGTAGTCCCCATTCTCCAAAAACATTTCAAACCGAATTCCTTCAAACTCACCCAAACAGCAAAACTTCTACTGGACATAAGTGACGAAAATGAAAAAAACTTTAAAATACAACACTCTCACGAAAATAAAAACTGCCACCGTTGAATAAACAACACCGTTCAACAGCTCACCAGATATTATTACTGGCCCAACTTATCCAAAACGATACAAGATGCGCGCCGATGGGGTAGTAGTTGTCCGAGGGACTGATAACTGATAACTGATAACGTCTTCCCGTGCGTCTTCTGCAGTTATGGTTTCCGGAATACTACGAAGAATTACGCGGGCTTTATGTTTGTTACGACTCAAACCGTCAAACGGTGCAGCGCTAGCGGCAGAAGAGCGGGGGTGGGAGGGGATAGTGGTGCTCGAAAGCTCATCAGTTGCTTTCTTTCTTTTGGTGTCAGTGAGCATGGGCTCGATCTTTTCGGGAATTGGTTCAGTAAACATGGGCTCAATCGGGGTAGCTGGGGATTCAGATTCAGTGATGTCCGAGTCTGCAAATACGTAGAATTGCTCGAGAATTTTGGGGTTTGGAGGGCTCTGGGCCACTGGTGGGTGTGTGTGCACCAGCGCATAGTCACAATTGGTATGATACTTATGATAAATGAGAGAGTTAACGGATGAAGATGTATCGTGATAAACGTGTTTATCGCTCCAGTATAGAAATTTTATCTATACAGTAGTTCTCCAAAACGGAATGAGTGCTAGAGCCGCACAAAACCCAAGCTAAGCTATTGAAAAAAGTAATTGAAATAAATGGGTAAAAGAAACGATGAAAGAGCGGTTGATAGAAATTGGAAAGAAATAAAGAACAATAAAAAGACGATCAACTACGACGAAACAATCAATGAAAATGACAATAAAAATAAAAATAAAAGAAGAAGAAAGCAACATGAAAATTGGAACGGCACTGGCAGATGACATCGTGATCATAAGTATGACAAACATATGGCCTTCAGAATGTTGAGAAATGCAGCAAAAGAAGCGGGACTACACTAAACCAAGAAGAGACAAAATACATGAAAGTACTGAAGAAAGGAAAACGGATGGAGGGAAAGACCAAGAACACGGTGGACAAATAATGTAGATCAAGATCTAAAAAAGCTAGGGTTCCAAATTGGATAGAAGCATTGACTAAAAAGTCACCTAGACGTTTAACCTGTTCATTTCATTCATATCTATTACGGCGGATGTATTCTCAACATTGCTTGTAATTGTGCAACTTGATTCCTCTTGTGTAAATAAGAGGGTGTCATCGTCAGGTTCGCAATTTGAACTTTCAATAGGGCACTGTAGTCTTACAAAAATATTATGTTGGAGTGAAATACGAAAATTTCTGGGCTAGGATTATATCTACCTCCTTCTAATAACAGAAACTTAATTTTCAAGAGGATCTTGATTTATTCGATTAACTAACAAGTATTTGATGTTTTCATTTTTAAGTTCCTTCCATAGTTCCAAAATACTACACATGGTTAGCTTAAAACCATCAATACAATAAATATAGCTGCGCTTCCGATTATCTTCAAAAATTTCAATGTTATTAAATAAATTAATAGCATTTTGTAATGTTTCTTCTGGAAGAGAATTTGTTAAAGACATAGCACATTTGAATGGATTCGCATCATTTGTAACTCTGGAATTCAGAGAATCAAATATATCATTAATCCTTTTTAAGAAATATGCTGTTGCCATTGCAGTATCAGATTTCAACTGACAACTGTGTAGCATATTTAACACACATTTTTTGGAAAGATTTAGGGTTTATATGTATATCCGTTATTTTAATCATTGCTCTAGTTGTGTTACTTTGTTTATCTAAATAATATGTTGTTACTAAATCCTTCCAAGAAATTAGTTGACCATTTACAATGAATCTCAATTTATAATTTGAAACGTTGTTTCTTAGTAACTTGATTAAATTAATTGGATCATAAGCAGCATAAATTCGATTAGCGTTAATCATAAAATAGGGTGTGCTTATGGTAACTCCTAATAATTGTAGTGCTTTTCTATTGTTTGCCTCTTGATCACATACAAACATTCGAGGTTGTAATTTAATCTCAAATAATTTGTTGCAAACCACTTTAACTAAGGAATTTAAAATATGCCCCTCGATGCAATTGTTAGGCAAATAATATTCTAATTTATTAATTTTTATCCACCAACAATACACATTTTCGTTCAAAATCATCCATTGTTCCTACCTTCTCTGAATTTTTTTCTAACAAATGAGCGTTAACACCTGTTGGTAGGTTATTTATTCGTATCCATGAAAGAATTGTCGAAATTGCGGGTAATCTTACTTTCATATAATTACGCATACATTTGTAAGCTCCTGGAGATTTGTAATATAGGCTAAGGGAAAATTTCTTTTCCTTGGTACTCCAAGGCATTCTGTTTCTATGAAATAATTGCATTTTTATTAAGTTTTAACATAATCTGAGGTTCCACACGACTTCTTGTTAACTAACTTTTTAAAAGATTCTACTTTTTTCTTCCATAAGATCTTTTTCGGTATAGGAAATACGTTCTATGATCCGGTCATCAACAATGATTTCTTCAATTTTATCTCTAGCCAAGTCCGGAGTAACCAGGAATGGGTACTGAAAGGTTGTTGAATTATGTTTGTAACGAAAGCATGTGTCCGCAAAATGATTATGACAGATCAGTTTGTATTTTAATTCGCCACGTACCAAATCTTCCAAACCAAGATTACCGGATTTAAATATCTATTCTTTGCATCGTTCTTCGTCTTCAATTGGAAATTTGTAAAATCGCACATGTGTGTCGATGTTTTTATTCGCACAGTTTATAAAGCTGCTCACCGACGGCATTATTTGTTATTTCTCTATTCAAACACAACTGGTTTTCATCAAACCAGTAATACTGATAAGTAGTTGGAATCAATAAAATGCGTAGTGACAGTGACAACTAAAACTTGGCTTATGTTTTAAATAAATCTGACAAGAGGACGACAGAATTATGTGAGTAATTTAACGGAACGGCATAAAAATCTAATCACAAAATTACCCTGTCTCAAAATAAGAAAAGGTTCTATCTTTTTGGGGCTATCAGGCTTTTCCGCTGGGAAAGGAGTTTAATCGCCTATTTTAGTTTTCAGCTTAACTTCACAGCAAACCCCAGTGGAAGTGGTGAAAGGTGATTAGCTAGGGTTTGAATTCGTACTCCCCAATGTTCTGTGCGAGATGGCCGGCTTCTCTAACCACTAGCCTACTGAGCTGGGTCAATAACCATATTATTGAGAATACATTAGTTTAAATTATTACCATGAAACAAGGAAATATAGACGCCTACCTTTTCATTGCATTTTTGCAACAATTGAAAATCAAAATACCTCGGTAGATTATATATTCGTATCCATTGAAGAATAGTCGAAATTGAGGGAAATCTTACTCATATGATTACAAATAAATTTGTAACCGCCAGAAGATGTGTAATATAGACTAATAGCACCTTTTTATCAATATTTTCACAAAATCCACGTTAGTATTTTATCAAATTGCCATTTAAAATTATGAAAATTATGTCTCATCCTAAACCCGGAGTTATGACTTCCTGATAACTAACTTTTTTAAAGATTCTACTTTTTTTCCTCCAAAAGATCTTTTTCAGTTTATAGGAAATACCTTGTTACCCTATGTTCTGATCATCAACATCTTCAATTTCATCACTCTTAAAGTCACAAAAGGTATTAGGAATGGGCACTGAATGGTTGTTGGTATAAGTCTTTAATTGAGTATCGCAATTAGTATATTAGATTTTTTTTATCATTGGCTAAAAATAAGGATCCGGTAAAATCCTTGCAGCATTTAAATCCCGTAACTATGATAACTTATTTGAATAAACAAATGCCTAGCGACAGCGAAAACAAAAACTCAGCTGACGGAGGAGAGCAATTTAATGCAACGACATAAAATCCATCTGACAATTACCCTGTCTCAAAGTATTAACTAATAGGCGATAAATGGCAACATTAAAAATAGTAATAATATAATCGTTGACCGGGAGAGGCCGCACCATACGGCCTTAAAAATAGACAAGGGGTGTAGGGGGCTAGAGAGTACCAACCCCTCTCCCCGCGGACCGCATCACATTCAAACTGGCGCTGTCACAATTTTACATGTCCATTAAATGTCTTGGTAGGTTATTAGTCAATGATAGAAGTAGGGAGCAGGTAAACCACAACTTATATTAGAAACAGCTCTTAAATCAGTAGTCATGCAGATTCTCTTCCAGTTAACTAAGTCTCAAGACAGCTCATTAACATAAGAATATCGGTGATTCTATGTCAGTGAACAGTAGCTTCTATTAAAGACAGCTCTTAGATCAGTAGAACCTTACAGATTATCTGTCAGTAAACGATTCATAGGTACACGACCTATTGCTGCAGACGAAAACAGCTTATTAATCATTAGAATTAGATTGATTCTCTATTACGATACTTAAAAGTGTCCTAAGCTAAGCTTTTAATTTAAACTAAATTGCAACAATAATTGTTCGCGCCGTTTTTGCGCTCGTTTTTAGGTTCAGGGTCTTTCAAGTCCGGTATATTTTGGATTTCTCCGAATTTTAGGAACTTGAGTGGACGCAAGATGTTCTCTTTATCTTTATATTTATGTTTATTGTTTACTGTATTTAGTTGCCATCGACATTTAAATCAAGTAGAGAACTTCTAAGAACGCGTCGTCATATGTAAACACATTGTGGCTAAATGGATTATCTAGTCAGAGACTTTAGTGTCATATTTCCGTGCTGCCCCTATAGTGCCTATAGTGTGATTCGCTAAGCCTCTCTTGCTACTTTAAATATGGTATTTAAGCAAATGTTATTGTAAAATAGATAAGTTCCTGTAAAGTTTCAGTTCAAATATTAGTAAAGAATCAAATAAAGTTGTTAGCAATCACGCTACCCAGGAGCTTCCGTGTCTTATATCATGTGAAATTATGAGTGTGTTCCAATTTACGCCTCTAGTTCATACAATCAAGTTTAAGTGTGTTAAATTTATAACTGAGTTCCACGCCCTCTCTTGCCCATCGCGGGCACCTGTAGATTATGTGGGTTGAATCGTCTGTCCAACAGCAGTAACGGCATTTCGGAGTGTTGAACTTACCTTATCCGGTATAGGTAGGTCTGAAATACTCCATAGCCGGATAGAGTCTCCGTTATCCAGTGATTCAGCTCACCGTGTTCACGGGTCACCCATGGTATGATGTGGACCAGCGTCGTTGCCATTTCGTCAATGTCTCTTGTCGTGCCTCATCCTTCGCAGCCTTCAGGGTCGCACCTTCTCGGATTGCCTAGTACGTGTGCGCTCCCTCCTCCTGGTGACTATCAGGGATGGTAGCCGCCAGCACTTCCGCTGCGTTTGTCGAGATAGTTCTAGGGAGCCCGAGTAATTCGCATGTCACTGCTTCTCAGCGCTCTCCACAGTCTTTCCGAGGTTCTAGCTATCCTCGTTGCTAGTAACCTCATCTTTGATTCACTCGGACCTCCGACCTTCGGCAGGAGTCTAGCAAGTGCAGCTTCTGTTCTGGTTTTCCTGGTGGCTTCCACAACCTGTGCCGTATGGTTCTCGTTTGCCTCCATTATGGTACCGAGGTATTAGTCATCGGCTGATGCCACCGCTGTCTCCTCGCAGGCAGCTGCAGCCGCATGGCGTCATTAAACGTGACGTTCTAGAGGAGTGGTCCAAGGACCCAGCCCGGAGGACGCCCCTGTCACCTCGTATCTGGAGACCCCTGCGGTTCCAGTGCAGGTGACTTCCCGTTCGTCGAGGGAACCTACTATGGTTCCCGTTAGTGCTTCCGGTATCCCCCTCTTCCGTAGCGCTGTCTTGATGATCCCCATGGCAGCGTATTGAACGCATTCGCCACGACAGGGGTGGCCATCAAGCAGTGTTGTCGTCTCCTCCATGTCCCGGAGTTGGCCTCCTTCACCACCCCGCGGACCACCAGTATGGCATCGGTAGTTGACCTTCGCTTTCTGAAGCCATACTCCCTTGGGTGGAAGCCTCCCGTTTCATCTAGGGCCTCCGTGACTGCATCACTAGCATGTGGGTCATTTTCTATCTCCTCTTCTGAGCTGTCGTTGGTGTGTTGCAGGAATAGTGCAGTAACAACCGACCTCACGTACCGAGGTTTCCGGTATCGGCGGGCGAGCTTCTATTTTCTTCATAAGAAATGTTGCAAGAATGGCCCCACGGGTCTTCCTCGACCTCACTACAAATTTTTTACCAGCTGTCAGCCTGCATTTAAGGAGGTCAACGTCCGCGGCTTTAGTTCCGATTTCGTCACCTGGGGAGGATGCGTCTTGCCCTGGACTTGGGGCTGAGCGGCCACCCTACAAAGTAGTATACGGTATGCGATGTAGTAGTGGTCGCTCAGTGACACCTCGTCCAGGACGCACCATCCTGTCCACCATCTACATACTGGCATATGCGACTTGGAATTCCTACGCGAAAAGGTGGGCTTCCCGCCAGTGATACACACCGCCAAGTCCAGTGTTCCGGCCAGTTGAGCAACTGCTTCGCCCCTGGTGCACACTGTGACCACTTTGGTACCGTTCCAGGCCGGCCAGGAAATCCCGACCGTGTAATTCTCATCCAAACCTGGGGTCGCCGTCTGGATGGCCTCCTCGACCTCTTCTGTAGTCTTTGTACATCGTCCTTGACCGTTCTTACAAGGTCCGCGTATGTTTGCCCGTTTGCGGGTTTTCGCCCTATTCACGCTCGGTTATGTGGCCGGGGTCGGCTTTGTCGTCTGTGTCTGTGCCAGGGGTGAATCCTCTTCAATTTGTTCACTCAGGGTGATCTGGATAGGTGATCCAGAGAATCGGTGTGCAATGATTGTTCGTCCTTCTAGTGTAGGCATCGACTCCTAGCTCCGAATCTGGTTTGGTTTATGCCGACCACTTCGGCTAGGTCCCTCAGTCCACGTTAGTTTCTTCCTTTTACTTTTCATTTAAATTAACGTGCACCAATTGATATTTATAATTAAGTCCTTTAACTATTCATATGATATGAATCCAAAAATCGTATTTTGCCCATGGTTTGCCGAATTAATCTGTCATTGTTCTTCCAAATCAAACATAGCGGGCCTTAATTAATAAATGTGAATAATACAATCATGCGTTGATAATATTGGATTTAATTTTAAAATATGATAATGTTTAATATTAATGAAAACTAATCTTGGCTCCTTAATCATGGATTTCCCTTATAAAAAAATCCAGAGGTTTTATAATTCTTTAATCAAATTACAAAACCGTAACTAAAATGTTTCAACAAAAGTTGGACTACAAAAAAAATTAAATCACATTTGATAATTCCCAAATAACAATTATGTAAAAAGTAATATGAAAAGTTTTTATAACTCAGTTTTAATTAGATTTCCAGCTTAATAAATTTTCACAAAATATTGTTTTTCGCTCCCTTCACTTTCCCTGTACAGTTCTTCTGTAATCAAATACTAAATATTAAAATTGTTGTCTGAAACCGGTGTATGACGAGAATAGCTTGGGGGATAGCGAGAAGAAAATGGGAGAGTTTGTGCGACGGTAAAACCTATATTGTTTTATTAAATGTGGGTATTGCGTGAGTGGGATGTAATAGAAAGGGAGCAAAGTTGGTTCCTGAAGAGTCTGCTAGGTTTCGAAAGGTCGACACCGAGGTCAGTGCTGTTGCAGGAGGCGAACCGTATGAGTATGTGCTGGGAATCGCGTGTGAGGGTTGAAAAGTTTGAAGAAAGATTGCAGGATGTGGGTGAGGAAAGACTGGTGCGGGAGGTATGGATAAGGTGTAATTGTAGGACGGAGAGTGGATGGAGAAAGGATTGAGGAAGGATGTATGAAAGAGTGGACATGTCAGAAGTATGGGTAGAGCAGAAGCTGAGAAATATGGGAAGAATAGGAACTGAGGTAAGGGACAGATTGAGGGATATTGAGTGGCAAGGAAGGCAGGTGAGAATGGCTGAGAGTTCATACAACAATATTTTCCAAATTTGGTCGCAATCTCTTGTGTTGTTTTCCCGGAATGTCACAGACAGGCAGACAGACTTACAGACAGACAGACATACATACCACACACAGACATCGCAAAAATCGGGTTTATTTCGACTATTTTGGGCATAAAACGTAACGAAAATTGAAGTTTTTTTTTGCTAAATTGTACACGGTAACAATACCTTCCTTCTGGTGTAATTTTTTTCCCGGAAAGTTATCGCATATTAAAACAATACCTTCCTTTACATCAGTGATGTATTCGGAAAGTAAAAACGTATTAATATGGTACTTATTGAGTTGAAAATTTCAAACCAAATATCTGTAATAATTAAGTTCTTAATTATTGTTATAATCCACACGTACACTTTAAATAAAGTAATACAATTATCCATCACTAACTCAGCAAATAACTCATGGGAAGCGTTAATTCAAAAAAAGAACGCGGCCGGCGAGGATGAGGAGGCTTCAGATCGTGTACTCCCAACACCGAGTTCTTCATCAACAAACTATAATTGAATTGCGGTAACACAATGGTCAATAACTGCTGTGTAACTATACATCTAGATATAAGATAAATCATGAAAGAGTGTATATGTTTGTGCTTAATTCTCTAAATCATTCTGAATTATTTATAAGTGGTAAAAGGCAATTCTAAAAACAGACCGGATATTTATGGATAACGGATTTAAAAAATATTGCATTTTCATTGATATAATTAGCATGGATGAAAAACAACATCTTTTTACTCTTTTTGGGGTGAAAATATTAAATTAGAACTACGTAGTGCATATTGGGCTTGTCATAGAGTACTAAACGATGAATATAAAAATATATTATTATATATCATATCTAAATAAATTCCAATTTTTGATAAACATATCGCTTTCAATGCGGATGGCACATTATCTTTATTAATACGTTCTATTATAATAACTATCTACACCAGAAGAAAAATATCTGGTGTGGGCACCACACGACTTTCCGAATTACATGACCTATTTCATTTTGTATAACATTTTAGACATTTTCAACTTTTGGGCTTTTTTAATTTTTTTGATATCTTGACTTTCATGAAATTTTTTTGACATTTTTACTGTTTTTAACACTTTTTTGACGTTTTTGACATTTTCTAACATATTTAATATTGTTTACATTTTTTTTACTTTTTTGTACTTTTTTACTACTTTGTTTTTTTTTGGCTTTTTGGCTTGTTTAATATTTTTGACTTCTTTTGACATTTTTTACTTTGTTGACTTTCTGACGTTTTTTTGACATTTTTTTATATTTTTTTACATTTTTATATTTTTGACATTTCTGATTTATTATTTACTTTCTTTGAAAGTTTTGACACGTGAGATTTTAACATTTTCACGTTTTGACATTTTGACTTTTTATCTTTTTGGCATTCTGACATTTTAACATATTGACATTCTAACATTTTAACATTCTGAGATTTTTAAATTTTTAAATTTTGACATATTTACATTTAGGCATTTTCACATTTTCATATTTCACATTTTCAAATGTTCATAGTTTCACATGAAAATATAATGTAATTATTAATCTATATTTTCAATACCTTACTACATTTAAGATGCGACAATTTTCGCTAATTCCGCGCTTGATTTACACCACGCCCGCTGACGTCACGTATATTATTCATTATTTGTGATATGCGCAATAGGAAAACGCTATTATTGAAAAATCTTCTGTTTTCGTGAACCGATCTTGCTCAAATTTTCACAGGGTCGCCGAAGCGCGGGCTCTCACTCGATTTCCAAATTTTGTCGCGATCTGTTGTGCCGTTTTCCCACCGTGAGCAGCGTTAAATGGTCCGGCACAACGCCTAATTATGCTCCGCGCGTCGTGCTGATTGTGATTCCTTCGCTGTTAGTGAATTGATTATGCTCAAATATTCACTGGATTGTCCTGGATAGTGTCCGCAGATATTTGCCAAATTTGGTCGCAATCTGTTGTGTCGTTTTCCCGGAATTTTGTTCACAGACAGACAGACAGACATACACACATACATACATACATACATACATACATACATACATACATACATACATACATACATACATATATACATACATACATACATACATACATGCATGCATACATACATACATATATACATACATACATACATACATACATACATACATACATACATACATACATACATACATACATACATACATACATACATACATACATACATACATACATACATACATACATACATACATACATACATACATACATACATACACCCATCGCAAAAATCGGGTTTACTTCGACTATTTTGGGCATAAAACGTAACGAAAATGAAATTTTTGCTAAATGGTACACGGCAACCATACCTTCCTTCTGGTGTAATTTTTTTCCCGGAAAGTTATCGCATATTTCCACAATCTTAGTTTGAAAACGTGAACACATTTTCGGTAAAACAATACCTTCCTTTACATCAGTGATGTATTCGGAAAGTAAAAATGGAAATAATAATGAAAATTAATATTATCAACATTTGTCGAGGAGGTCCTAACCCTTCTTCTTCTCCGTACCGCTATAACCCGGGGTGGGTTTTGGCTGTCTTCACCACTTGTCTCCATCTAGGGCGGTCTTCTGCGGTTTCTTTCCATGTGGTTAGGTCCACTCCTATTGTTGTGAGGTCTTTCCTGATGTTGTCCCGCCATCTCAATTTTCTGCCTTCCTAACGGTGTTCTTCCTTGGGGTGCTTCCTCCCCGCTGATTTTATTAGTCTCGTGTTGTGACTCCTCTGGACGTGGCTTGCCCAGCACAATCGGTTTGCCTTTGCTTCCTGTACAATATCTGGGCTATCATACAACTGGCATAGTTCGACGTTCGTCCTTATTTTGAATCGGCCTAGTTCAGGTGGTTCAGGTAGGCTCCGTATATTCTAGACAATATTTTCCGCTCAAACCGTCTTAGTATTTGGGTGTCATTTACGGTCATGGTCCACGTTTCGCCTGCATACGTTATAATCGGTCTTATAATGGTCTCGTATAGATTGTTTTGATTTCCTACTGAGGTTTTTAGACTTTAATAAAGGTTGTAGTGCGAAGTAACATTTGTTTCCTCGGGTGGTACGGTGTTTGAGCTCTTCATGTGTGTTGTTATCCGCTGTTATCGTTGCCCCTAGATGATTAAATGCTTTGACATGTTCAAAGTTGTATTCATTCATTGTCACGTTTTGTCGTATTCGGTCGCGTGCGGGGTTTCTTGTGACATGAATATATTTTTTTTTTCTGCTCGTTCATCCGGAGTCCTAACTTATTGGCTTCCCTTTCAATTTGTGCAAAATTTTCATTTACGCTCATTGCGATATCTCCGACTACATCAATATCGTCTGCGTATGCTAGTAACAGACTTGGGTCTTACGGTCCAAATATCTTCCTGTCGTTGTTGCTCTTGCGGCCTTTTCCAGAGCAATATTGAAGAGAATTGGGGATAGCGCGTCTCCCTGTTTTAGGCCTGTGTTGATATCAAACGAGTCGCTGTACTCTCCTTCTATCTTGATGCAGCTTCGGGAGCCCGATATACATGTCTTGGTCATACGCTCTAGTTTGCTGGGAATTCCAAGCTCTATCATTGTCTCCCATAGCCTCACACTAATGATGCTGTCATAAGCTTGTTGGAAATCGACGAAGAGGTTATGAAGGTCTCTGTTAAATTCCCAGCACTTTTCCAAGAGCTGGCGGATGCTAAAAAGCTGGTCCGTTGTGGATCTGCCGCCTCTGAACCCGCATTAGTATTCGCCTGTAATCTCTTCTGCATCGGGGGAGTTATGTTGTAGGAGCATATTTGAGAGGATTTTGTATGCGTTGTTCAGCAGAGCAATACGTCGATAAATGCTGCGCGTCATTTGTCCCCTTTCTTGTGCAGTGGGATAATAACCCCTTCCTTCCATTCCTCTGGGATCACTTCCTTCTCCCAGATACGAACTATCAGACGATGCATGTATTGCATTAATTGGTTTTCCCCTTTTTTTAAACTCTCTGCTGGGAATCCATCGCGACCCGCCGCCTTGTTGTTTTTTAACTTTTGTATAGCTTTGGCGCTTTCCTCCAGACTTGGTGCACTAACTCGTGTCTCTGCTGTATGGACAGGTTGGTGGTTATCCTGTTACGTTTTATTGAGGAGTTTTGGTGAAGTACTCTTTCCATGTACTAAGCACGTTTTTTGCTGTTGTGGTTTCGCCATTTTCACGTTTCAGAATGGTTGCGGTTCTTGGGCGGAAACCTTTCTTTTGGGTTCTTGCCATTTGGAAAGAAACTTCTTATCCTGCCATTTTCGCGGCTTGTTTCCATCTGTTGGATTTTCTTCGTTTCGTTCTCTTTCTTTTTCCTTTTAATCGTATTTCAGAGGGTGCATCGTATGTGTTTCCTGTGGGATTCTACAGCTTTTCGAGGCCTGCTTCCGTTTTTTGTTGGCTCAGTTCCTGGCATTCCGCATCAAACCAGATTTTTCTGCACTGCTTTGGCTTAGGTCCTAGAACTTTCTTATTGATTCTATTGGTGCTTTCTTGTATATGTCTCCACATTACTTCTATGTCATTGCTATCGGTGGCTTATTGGGTTAATAGGTTTAACATTTTTTCCTAAAAACGTCTTTCAATCTTTACATATTTTAGCTTTTTGGTGTTAACTAAGTTTCCTTTCTCTGTTGGTTTTCCTACTCCAGCCGCGATTCGTATCCTTACTTTTATTCTGACTAGCATGTGATCTGAGTCCGCTTCGTCTCTTCTGTACGTTCTTACACCCAGTACATCGATATTATGTCAACCATCTACTAGCACATGGTCTATTTGGTTCCTTGTATGACCGTCGTTAAAGATCCAGGTCTGTTTATTGATTTGTTTGTGTTCGAACATGGTCGATTTTACTCTGAGATTGTTGGCAGCCGCCACGTCGATTACTCTGGAGCCATTATCATTTGAGACATCATTAAGCTATATCGTCCAATAAAAGGTTGAGCGGCGAGTTCTTTCTCAATTTTTCCGTTGAAGTCGCCAATAACCAATAGCAAATCTCGTATAGGTGTTTCATTTATTAATTGTTCCAGGGGGTCATGGAACTCATCCTTTCTATATTCGGTTGCTTTTTCTGTTGGCGCATATACAGAGATTAGGGTTGTATTATATCATTTGCATCGTATTCTTAGCACGCATATTCTTTTGCTGACGGGTTTGAAATTTATTACTTCCGACAGAAGTTCCTTTTTTGATAGCAAAACCAGTTCCGTGTTCGTGTCTATCCTCAGTGCCACTATAGAATATTACAAAGTTCCCGACTATATTTCCTGAGCCAAGCCATCTGATTTCTTGTAGGGCTGTTTCACTTTATATATTAGACTCTGGCCACAAGTTGTACCACACCATACTTCTTAAGTTCTCAATTATTCTATTTATTATGGTGTTTAACAGGATAGGACTTAAAGAGTCGTCTTGACGGATGCCATTTGAGATGTTGAACGGTTCTGTAAGCCCTTCTTCTGTTATTACTTGAGTGATTCCACCCATATTTAGATCTTTGATTATGACTATTAGTACTTTTTCCAGATTTCTCTCATTTAGGATATCAAGCAAATCTTCCTTCGGTACCCTGTCGAAAGCGGCTTTTAAGTCCACGTAAACCATAAACAATGGTGCACTGAATTCAATAGCCTTTCCTACTAGCTGTCAAACTATAAATAATGCATCGCTTGTTCCGCGATTTCTTCGAAACCCTTGATGTTCTTCAGCGATTCCGACTTGTGACTCACTGTTTTTTTCCTTATGATTGATGTGAATAGTTTCGCAGCTGTATTCATAAGTGTTTTACCCCGATAGTTGGCAGGGTGTTTGCGATTCTCTTTTTTATAGATGGGTAGTGGCATGCTGTTTCTCTACTCGTGTGGTATCTTGTGTTGTAGTATAGTGTTGAAGAGTGTCTGTATCCATGTTGTTAATTCGTCGCCCCCATATTTGAGCATTTTATTGTGGATTTTGTTTGGCCCGGGTAACTTTCGGTTCTTCAGTGTCTATAGTTTCCCGCACTTCGGTCTTGGTAATTACTACTTTTCGTTGTTTTTTAAATTGTTTATGAAATTACTATGAGGGTATATTTGTAAAAATAAAAATCGTCCCTGTAATAGTCGATAAATGTACTGAGCATAACGCATAATTGTTATTTAAAATTAATGATTTTTGAGATATAATATAAATTCTAAATATAATATTATATGTTTAAATAGCATGGGGCTTGCTATTTAAATATATAAATTTTTGATAATCAACGGTCTGGAATGATATCAGAACCAAAGTAATGTTTCCTCTGTTTTCCTCAGATTTAAAAAAATTAGGTAGAGCATGCAAGTAGTCGTAGACCAGATATTATATATGATGTTCCTGCGGATTTCATATATTTTACATTTTATTATGATTGTTTTCTTGCCTGGTATTTATTTACTAGCTTAGTTGATAGTGAATAACCTTGAAGAGACTTTTGATATGATATTAATTGATTTTTTTTTCACCATACTGCGCAAAATAATTTTAAATCGAAGACTTAAATTAAATATTATACACACAGATGGCAATGTGCTATTTAAAATACAGATCTTTAATTAAATGTAATTTACTAACTGGCTGCCTGCTTTACTATCATTACAATTCATAGTGATATATGGCTATTCTTTCATTCATTAAATATTGAAATAAGTAAGCACGAACACATTACACTTATATAAAGGCACTCTTGGGAAAGTGAGCTTCACATCCATACTATTTTTCGTAAAAAAATCTACTGTTATAAATTTGTTTTTAATATGGCACGAAATTTGTCAAAGTTTGCTATTTCGGTAGCATCATTTTTTAGGGTATGGCCCAGGGTACATACCATTAGGGGATTGTTAAAATGTTTCGTTGCTTCAATACTTTGCACGATAATATTTGTAACAACAACAACTCATCATTTAATTCATGTTTTGGGTATGAATATAATAAGTTTCCATTGTCGTTAATTTTGTATGTGTTATTAATACTTTTAGCTGCAGAAGAGTTTGACTTTACCCGATCTGCTTATGATATTGCCAATATCCTATCATTTGTTGTGGCGGAATATTTCCTAATAGTTTACCTTATTGCTCACAAAACAATTCAAGAAATATTAACGGAATTTAATAACTTAAAAATACCTGGCTTTAATAAAGAGATAGATAAGATAGAACGTATCTTAGATATTTTGGCTAAAGGTTACTTGTTGACTGTATGCAGTGGATGTATTGTATTTTACTGCAATGAAATTATACGAGACTGTGATTCAAACATTGATAATGCCTGTGGATTAATGATGACTGCGTATGTATCAGGCATTAATATACATAAGACACCTTACCGCCAAATAATGTTAACATTTCAAATAATGAATTGTTATTCTTTTGCCGTTATGATATTTTATTCGGCGTGGGTACTTATGAGCGAAAGTGCTTATATGTGTTGTTTAATGAGAAAATTAAAATCCGATCTACTTACTATTCCAACTTTCAATACTAGATGTGCTAGGAAGCAACAAATCAAGAAATGCGTATTAAACCATTATTATATTATCAGGTAAGGGTGTAAGGGAATTTATATGTATTAACTAATTAAGTATAAATATTTTAGTCAATGGGAAAGATATGTATCTGTGACTGCACGCGTGTACATTATACATCTAATTATGTCATCTATAATTATGAGTACACTTGCATTTTTGCTTATGTTGGTAAGTGTTCCCTTTATTTTTAACAGGGAAGGAATGTTAGATAGTTACACATGATTCTAATAAATGAGATTTATGCATTACTATTATTCTATCGTAAACTATTCAAAAATTAATTGTGATATTGTCTTTTACAAATCCCATGCTTAAAATAATGCATAAATAATATGCATATGTATATTTTCTATGTATTCCTCTACATTTTTATCGTGAGGAACATACTTAAACGTAAAATAAGTGTAGTAGTTGTGTAGTAACCTATGGCGGGCAAACCAGGGTTCAAAATAAAGTAACTCGTATAAATATTAACTGTTTATTCAAGTACTATAAATATCTTCTCCTAAGCGTATTTACAGACCTGGTCTTCTGTGCTGACTGTAACTGAATTCTTACTGTCTCTCCCCTTATCTACTGTCTGTGGCGTAACAGTTAAAAAAATAATCTCCTACTTCATTCTTTGGGTTCAACTTTTCGGCGAATTAGTTAATGGCTTGGCCGGTCAAGGGCTCAATATTTTCTTATGCTAATCATTTATCCTATTGGTTTTATTTATACATATCTAGACAGGTTAATTATGTTAGTACCTACTTATATTTAATCTTACTCCTACAATTAGTTTTGTTAATAGTTTTTGGGAGTTTTCTTGTCTTCTCAAAATACTTTAAATGTTTTTGCGATTAATGGGTGTTGAAATATTTGCTTTTACAGTTGCTGTTTGTAATCAATTACGGATATATGTAAAATATGAATGTTGAGAATACAACAGTTGTTCTACCCACTGTATGAAATATTATATAGATTAGACCCGTAACAATACGAACAGATGTTCAATGTTTAGTTTCACGAATCTTTTGGTGAAACATTCTATTTGTATGTTACGTCAAGTTTCGCGTTATTTATAACTACTGGTTCTGCAAAACCGCCTATGGTGATACTTCTGTATATTGTATTTAATAAAATTAACTTCATATTTATTTTTAACTGTACCCAGCTCGTGGGCTAGTCCAGGGATCGTGAACAAAAGCTGAAAAGAGGTTTACAAATTAACGTGCCAAGTATTTTTTTGATATAATCCTACAACCTTTAATTTAGCACTTTATTGGATATAACTTTGATATAGTTTTCAAACAACAAAGTTGCGGATGTGGCATTCCAAGTCTTAATTATCTCCTATTCTGCGTTATTTTTTAAATGAGTAACTATCTATCATTTTCAACAATTTTCAGTTCACTTCAATGCATTTAATTTAATGTCAGGTATGGAATTTAAATATTTAAATCATAAATGTAAGAACACATCTGTGAAAAACATCAATTTGAAAAGACAGTATTCAACAATTCAGGAAATCTTTTGATCACTCTTCAAAGAACTTTTCCACTACTTAACTATCCACAATTATAAACTGAGTTTATTACAGCCAGCGACTCTAAAAATGTCCTCTTATAGCTCGTACTTAAATTGATCATTTTGGTCATATCGTTCATAACATTTGCCAATGTTTTAAAACTCGATTTTTGAGAAGAGTCATTATAGTTTAATGTACCCCAGGTTGTAGCTGACTCCTGGGGATATGGTTTCGGGAGATCTACGTATCTTTTCTTGTTGTCGATGATCTTTTCTTCCTTTACCTTTAGCCGGAAATTCCTCATATTTCTTATATCTTCTGGTAGTCCATTATTTAGTTTTATAGCATCCATTAAAAGACATTTTTAAGAGAGTTTGTTTTACTTTTTCTTCGATAAATCTTTTTCTTCTTGTTTTATGTTTTAATTGTACATTGCTTTTTATACTTCCAGTTCTGATTTTAGGTATGTGTCTTTACTATATTATATGATTTCTGTTATGTATTTTTCCTTGGTATTTTGCAAAATTGTGATTGTGGTTCAAGCATATGATGAAATCTAATGTGAAATTAATTCCGGCATGGGGTAGATGGCATATATACAATTTTTTCTTCGAAAGACACCCCACCCCTAGACGGTCGGCATGGGGTAGTGTCGGATTCACCCTGCGTCATGTTCGGGGCGTCTACCGAATAAACCAAAACTCACGTTCTGTCATTAGGGCCTTGCTCGCCTCAGAGGCACTCTAAGCAGTCTAAGCACCATAGTACCGTGCCGAGTCAATCTTGTCTCTTGTCGTGCCTTTTTTGTCAGTTGTCGTGTGCATCAGTTCCGTATGTCGTCCCTGTACTTTGTCTTCATGACTGTCTTGGCGAATGTTAGTACCGCCTCCCAGTTTTCCGCACTCCGGAGCATAGCCTCGCCTAGCTGGTTCGGTGTATGTATCTGCCCCCCGATCTCGATCATCAGACAGGTTCTGTCTGCCATCTGCTGCAGCTGTTGCCGTTGCAGTACCTGCACTTTGGATTGGCCGCCTTGCCAATCCTGTGCAGGAATGTTCCATGTTCCGTCAATGCCTGCGTCAGCCAGTGGTCTGTGTCATCACCAGTGGTTCCAATCGGGGGAAAATGTGGGTCTCTTCCCATCTCCGTTGCCATTTTCTGAATGTTTCGGCTCTAGCTTTCTTCTTGGCAACCCCTGGGGTCGTTCCGTCTTTGGTCAGTGGGTAGAGCTGGGACCTCTCTTCCACCAGCAGGTGGAGGTGTTGCGATAGGCCCGGGTTGTGCGCAGAGCGCTGGTGCGCAACGACATCCCAACTCTGTCTGCACTCCGCCTGGTCTCCCACGTTCGGTAGCAGCCTCGTTAGTACTGCCTCTGTTCTCGCGACCTGGATGGTATTACCATCTATTGTAGTGCTCAGGTAGTTTAGGTGTCGCTTTATTTCCATGTCGTGACCCATTAAATCTCAATCGTGCTGGTCCCTGGGTCTTAGTCCCTCTAGCAGATACGAGCGCCACCTCTGTCTTAGCCACCGCTATGGCGATTTCCCTCTGTTTCTTACAGTCGGCCATCTTCTCGACAGAGAGGGCATCGTTGTAGGCCAAGTTCCACAATAGTGGATCCAATACTGACGTCCCTGTTGTCTGTCGATGGGGAAAAAATGGTTATTACCACCGCTCTCGGTTCGGTTGCGGCTCCAGCCGCCCTGGCACGCTGCGCGCGGCTCCTGCAGCGGTTTGCTTCAGTTATCGTCTCCGCCACCTCTTCGCACTACCGGTACACCTTGCGGTGTGATGCATTTACGGGTTCTTTGGTGGGGATTGCGAGCAGTCTAGCCCCCGTCGGTCCCCTATCTAGCTCTTCCACCATCTCATCCTGGTCGTCAGCTACTAAGATGGGCTCGCGATCTCTTAAAATGTTCTTTAGGAGGTCCTCGTACATTTTTTCTATTTTCCACTTCCTCGTGTGGGGGGAGGTAGCCTTGTTTGGTGGTGTTGGTTGCCCTCTGCCTGGTGTAATCCGCTAAATGATGTGTCTGTGGTTCTTAGGGACTCGTCCTCGATGACGCGCCAGCCATGCACTCTTCCCGTCAGCAGTGCACCTCTAACAAACGTAGACCTCCCCCCTAGTTGCATACCTCTAGGTCGAGCACAGCGGCTAGTTCAATGAACTCGGTGCCTGTAAAGTTCGTGGCCGGCAACCCCCAGGCCACAGACTTAGCGTTAAGTTCTCCCGTCACGGTGATCTGACCGCGAGCCTCTCTCTCGACGTTCTGTGGTTGAAGGGCGATGATAAATAACAAGAGAATAGGGTGATGTCTTGGATCTGCACCCATGCTATTCCCTTCGTGGGTGAGCCATGGAACATGACTTGCTCACGGGTGGCCACGCCCCCCATGGACCCATCGGTCACCCACGAAGGGTCGAGTTTCGCGGTGTTTGGCTTAATGTAGATGATCACCTTGGAGCCGCTCCCAATGTTGGCCTGGATCACGTGTAGGTTGGTCATATCGCTGCGGGGCGGCCTCCCGTTTCTTTTCTCCATGGCAGCTTTCTTGACGGGCTGGTGTCCTTCTTCGTACCTTTGGAACTGCCTTCGCCTGTCCGTGCCTGTGCATTTATCAGCTCGGATGTAGCCGCTGCTGGCTCGATGGTCACCAGCAGCAGCTACATCCGGTCGGTTTCCTCATCTTGGGTTTGTGTTTTCAATTGCCCCAGTCGTCGTCTTTTGGTCTTTGTCGCTGTCGTCCCTTAGGGTAACCTGTATGTTAGTTCCCATATTCTGCGCACTCGGTCTTCTGTTGTCTCTGTGGACTGTAGCTGGGGGACTCTGGCATGCTCGTCCAGCCGCCCCTTCAACACTAGCAGTTCTTGCCTCAACTTATTTAGTTGGGCGTCGGCTCTTCGGTCTTAGTCTGTTTTTAGGGTCTCGATCTGGGTCTTTAGGTCTTCCACGTCTAGGTTTGCTAGTCTCATGTCTTACACAACCTTACCACGTCATTCGTGATTAGCCATTCAAATAGTTTTTCCCCCACAATCCACCCAACACTTTCTTCTTTAGGCCGGCTACGTTCCAGAATCCATCCCTAGCTTCCTTTGTGATTTGTCTACCCATACCTCGTTTTGCATATAACTACTTCATTTTTATCAGATGTTTATAAATAAGGACATAAATGTCACACATGCGCGTTAAACGTTAATTAAGTTGTAATCAATACTAAGTTCAAGTCTAAAATGCCAGCTTCAATTTGACTGTCCAATCCGCTAACTTAATATGTATAACAGTAAGCCAACATTAAACAAACGTTGTATTTATCCTAGGAATTCCAGATTTCAACATTGTTGCATTTTACCATGTGGTGGTTTAATTCACTGGTTGCTTGTATATTCGGAGAACATTTACAAGAAGAGGTAATGTACAATTGCTTTTTATTATTAAGCACGCCATAAGAACATTAAATATAATGTTCTTGGGTAACTATTCGCAAATATACTGCGAATAGTTACGCAAGTACGTAGTTAGTCTCTATAGTTAGACAGTATAATAATCACCTTCAAGTAATAGTCCGCGATCTAAAGCTAAACAGTGTTAAATTTACAATTTATCGAAACTTATGAAGCTATTTTAATCATGTTAAACACATTAATTTTTTCAATTTGTATATAATGTTATAATATGAACATTGAATATGATACAATTTTCTACGCAAGTTGACAGTTATGTCGACCGTATGTATGTTCTTTTATCATTCCACGACCTGTTTCTATCGTCGAGTATCGCTAGGGGCAGTTAGAAACGATAAATGAAAGCAGCTTAGGTACTTCATGAAGTTTTCCCGGTCGCCCAAATGAGCTGTAACATTGCTCGTTCTCGCTTATTCGATCTTCAGTCGTACTTTGCCAACTAAATGAATTAAATGAATTAAAAGAACAAGGTTTTTGGACCAACTCGTGATTCGTGACGAGAAATAAGAACAAATGGATGAATTTGGAAATATAAGCTAGATTTGACATCTATAGCCACTTTCGTTTATCACTCTGAGCTGGTACGGGCTTATTGTCTCTTGTTCTATTTGCCGCATCCGATGAGCACAATTTTACGTCGGCCCTTGAATCGGTGGCGCACGACCGCAAGATCTAAGCGATACTGCATGCCACGGGGTGACTAGCAATGCTAAACCATGCTAAACGAAAGCGTCTTATAATAGCCATGCATGACTGATCGTTTAGTATTTAATTTGTATACAACATAATACATTTAGCACTAATTCATTATAAATGTGGAAAATTGTTTTATTTAAATTTAATTTTACTTTATTTATTTTTAATTATAATAAAAATATATTAAATAATTTATTATAGACTTTTAATGTTTTAATATTTTTCCGAGATTTGTATACAAATGTTTATATATATATATATATATATATATATATATATATATATATATATATATATATATATATATATATATATATATATAATATAATTTCGAAACTTTTTAGAAAATCACAAAAAATGGTTGCAATAAATTGAGGCCCAATCGAGAAAACAATTCTCTTAATTTGTTAATAGAGTCGTAAACAGCTATACTTACTTTACGAATCATAATAATAATACCGTTTCTTGAATCCAATTATACAAAAATTTACAGTAACAAATACTTCGATATATCAAGTATCCTAGGTTGGCCCTTCGGGGACTGAACGATCAATTTTGGAGGTTATGCTCCTTTCGTAAATGTCTCAAACGAATTCCTTATTCCTTAGTTGTTCATTTGACCTTTTGGCTCTAGTTCAAAGCTAGAGGTACATTTTTCCCCATTCCGTCCTATTAATCGCCAGCTTGTCTTGAGAGTTTCGTGTCCACCCCAGACGGGCCTTAGGAGTACTTTCGGGGTTCGAAATTTTATGGTACCATATCACATCGGAGTACTATGTAGGTGTCTTTGCTGCTGCTTTTCCAGCTGCCTTAAATGGTGTGCATAAATTACCCAAGTGTTAGTTTTAGAGCAAGTTTGCGGTTGTAGAATACATCTCTGTACGTGACACTGGCAGGGTTGTGGATTTCGTTTATCGTTCAAAATACTTTATAAGTAGTGAAACTGCTGGACAAATTTTTTGGGCTTTCCTGCGGAGACAATTTAATTTTACTGATTTTTTGCTGACAGTTTAAAGGTAGGAAGATATCAATCCATCGGCTTCATCGTGTTTCAGCCAGGGGTGGATACCTACATGTCTCCTGCGTCAACTAAAGCAGCAAACTTTGACAGCCGAGGGGTTAACAGAGGGGGAATCCTGGGAAGGGACCAAGTCCAAATCCGGCGAGGAGAGCCTGATATCCAACCAATTAACGGCCATAACGTGGAAACCGGGACCAGCAACAGAACCGGCGAAAACTCTGCGCAGGCTGAGGGTCCAAAATACCGAAATCTCGACGGCTATATAGAAGGTGGCCCACAACAAGCCTTACTTCAAATGTCAGCAAGTGGTCATCACTATGGACAAATCCGCTTGGGATAAAATCAAGGGGAAAACTGCCCGACGCTGCTGAACATCTCTCGGGTAACCTTCAAGTTACTCAGAGCAAGAACGGATGGCGAAGAAGGAAAAGTCATGACAGAGCAACCAAATACCCAACCTCAGCCTGAACCACAACCAAATCCTTACCTCACAGTAGTGAAGATAAGACTAGAGCCAAAAGAGGCGACAGAGACTGATTTATTAGTAGGTTCTGCATACCACCCATATGATCAACCCGGACCTCCACCGGCACCGGAAGTTCGTGCCCTGACAGCATATTGTCAGAAGAACAAATCCCAAATGATCATCTGATACGACGCAAATGCGCACCACTCTGGACGGGGAAGCAGTGACGTCAATAAATGGAGTGAGTCTGTCTTAGATTATTTAGTACAAAATAAGCCAGATCTTCTCAATCGCGACATCAAACCGACATTCGTAACATCGACACGAATTGACTTAACCATAGGGACGATGCATACAGAAACCATCTCTGTCTGACTACAGACACATCTGAATAAAATCTACGGACACTACCCGCCAAACATTTAAGATCCACGGAACGTTCAATGAATATCTGTACAAAGAATACCTTCGACAGTCAAAAACATAGTGGAATTAGAAATAATGTCTGATAGCATCACAAATTCACACAATTCAGCATTTGAGTCAAGCTATCCAAAAACGAATAGGTTAGAAGAGGAAATGGACAAAAAAGGGCGGTTGTCCGAAAGCCAGGGAGGTCTTTAAATAGGAAGAAAGTAGATTTTCAAACTAGAATGGAATTATTATGTTTTCAACACAGATTATCGATTAACACTTATGGTATTTTTAATGATCTGCTCCCTATTCGAATGTTGCCTAATCGTTTAGATGCCGACGCATAACTAGCGTTTTTGGAAAATGACTTTCAAGATTTATTACATGATATTCATATTGATCTGCTAAACGAAATGCGTATCAGCATGCTGGAAGAAGGCGTGGTTCCGTTGGCCTGCAAGGTACCCGGATTTAAATCGTTCAGACTTTTATTTATCGTCTTCATTATTTGCTTATATGTCGATTGATTTCTAGATTTAGAACCCCTCCAATGTTCCTCCGCTCGTCTCAATTCCAAGAGTCTTTTGATCCATCTTCGATCGGTATAGTAAGACGTAGCACCCTTTATACTACAGGTCTTTAAGTTTGTCCATTACTATTTTGCTCAATTGTTTGAGGATTTCGGGTATTATGTCATCATCTCATGCGGCTTTATTATTCTGAATACATGCTTCTTCGATTACGTATATTGCTCTATCAAGCCCATCCCCTGATCCTTTCACTTTCACATTTTTTTCATCTTAAAACATGTAATCTCGGTGTTCGTCCTCATGGCTGTAGAGATGACTGTAGTGCATGGTCTCGAGTATTTAGTTCCTGTCGTAGACTATTAACCCTTTAAATCTCTGACCTCCGTCTATATGTTTTTCGTAAATGTTGTTCCGCCGAATTTGGGATCAGCCTCTGTTTATAGCCGCCTAATCTGGGACAGACGCCATATCTGTCTCCCCATTGGCATGCGAGTCGACGCAGTTTACTGTGGCGTGGCTGCTGCTTTTAGCAGCTTCTTGGCGTCATAAGTAAGAGTTGTTGGCCGGCTGGTAACCGGCCACCACCAAACAAATAGTCTATACTATACTTTTATTTATGGCGTCACTTAAAACAATTATTTTATCTCGAGCCAATCGATACTATTGAGCAATTAAGAGAGAGAATAAAATAGATACAATAAAATGACGGACCTCTGCTTTACAAAATAACATCAATGTGGGAATAAGTGAGTACAACAAGCTACCAATATACGTAAAGAATACCAAAGATGTTAAGACATTTAAAAGCAGCAGCAGCAATAAAACAAAAAGAAGTAATAACATAGAAAAAGAAAAATACAAGCTAGTACTACAAAAAACAATATCCTTCACATCAGGTTTTCCAGATCCATCCAAAGATTGGTGAAAGCACTGCGAAGGAGACTCCTTTTTAATTTGTTAAATGTATGTATAAAATTGTAAAAAATACTATCAGACTGTATTGGTCAAAATAAAGAATTTAGGAAAGGAAAAATGAAAACAATTTAAATTTTGCAATTCACAAATATTGCAGTGCCAGGTACCAATGTAAATTATGGCATTTTTGAAAACCTACTATAAAAATAATAAAGAATTATTTCCTATAACAGAGTATGTCCTGAACGAAGCTGAAGAAATGCATTATTTTGTTGTTTAGAATTTCATTTTACATATGACAGTTCATGTTGCAAACCAGTTACAGTTACATTACGAATTTTATAACGCACGATGAATTATGTGCTGCACTTATGATGACGTGCACAATGGGTCACCTTCGTAGGTCATCATAGGAAACTTTGATTCTCTGATGGATTTCTGGAATTTTAGTTTATTATTTCAAATGGGCATCAATAATAAACGTGACATACCTAAAGCCATAAAATAGAATTAGCAACTATTATAATTATTTAAATATTATTACATTACACAATTTTAGTATAACTGCAACATCCCATTTCGAACTTTTTTTAAATTTATTTTTTATATATTTATAAATACAAGTGCTGTTGATTATTTAATGAAACGTGTATGTTTTGTGACATACTGTATGACCTGATTAACTTAATTTTGTTGTAGAGTCTCACGATTACTGATATTGCCTACGAAAGTATTCCATGGGATGGTGATAATGAAACTGCACGTGATTTGCTACTAATAATGATACGAGCCAATAAACCGCTTTATCTTCCTACAGGGAAATTTGGTTCTCTAACACATTTGCATTTTATGGGTGTAAGTTTCTTTCTATAAGCTCCATCAACATACAAAATCTTCATTATAAAATGAAGTTTTTGTATGTTTATATGTAAGTAATTATCTTTTCAAACATATAAACAGCAATATCCGTGCCGTATACCATAGTTATCTTTGCTGGACATTTGGCACGTAAAAAAATCAATAAGAGTGTATGTAGAATTTAATTCTGAAAAGGCATACAACTACTGATTTTAACTGCTTTTTATTGCAATAGTTATGTGAAACATTTTTGATCTTGTAAAGTAAAGGTTGCCTAGAAATGCGAATATAACCCCACGAAAAAAATCGTACTATAAACACTAATACTTTTTACAATGAAAACGAGGTATTATAACTGTTGGATACAATATTTAATTATGATTATCATATGTACTGTATTTTTTGAAGAACGGCTCTCGAGAAAAATAAAATTACTTAAAAAACTCCTTTCGCACAGTTGCATACAATGCCATCGACAAATACAATTTAGTACATATCATAAACAGCTCTGTTCATCTGTGAGTAATTTAGAGATTAATTTATTGGTAATAATTATTTCATTTAGTTATGTTGTTAAATTGAATTCCTTCTTTATTTAAATTGTTTATTAAACAACTGTATAATAGTGTAATTTTGCCTATTTTATTGTAGATGATGAAAACAACGTATTCATTTCTGACACTGATGTACAATACCATGAATTAGGTTCATCTGCAGAGCATTACAATGAAACGTTATTTTAGTACACAAAGCACCTTAATTGATGTGAGTGTGTTATGTTTACACACAATAAAAACAAAAACTCAACAGTTACACATTTAATTATAGAGTGTGCACACTCTTAACAGGATAGTCAGTACAAATGTAATGCCACTAGCGTCTGTAGAAACAAATAAATGCTTAAAATTTATTAATTTGTATAATATAATATCCCTATTGGAGCAGATCAACTGGTATATGACAAATCAAAGACATATTAAATATCATAAATAATATATATATATATATATATATATATATATCAAACATAAACAACAAAGTACTAATAAACATATTGTCAACTTAAGAATTCATCACAGATGCAACTTGAAAGAGAAGAAATTTACATTACGCAATAAGTATTGTTTTAATTAAACAAATACCAATTATTGTCGAGCCATGGGTTTGTTTTTCTGCGAGTTTTTTCTCTATGTTTGCAAAGTATAAATTAATTTCGTTTGCTATTTCTTGGTCATTATTTAAGACTGTTCCATCTTCTTTGCGGATTTTTTCTATGTATTTATCCCCAGTTTTTCTGTTTCTATTTAGTTGTTTGTTTATATTTTTCCAAAGTTCTTTCGGATTGTTTTTTGTTGACATTAGTATTCTGTTTTGATCTTTTTTATTAAGGCTTTTGTTTTCTTTTTCTGGTTCGTATGCATCTTTAGTCGTTTCGTTAGTGGGATATTTTATATGTTTTTTCTGTAATTTGTTTCTTTGTTTTATTTGTTTTATTATTTTGTTGTTAATACATGGACATTCCTCTGTCCTTTTGATAATCTTTGTGCATTTGCTGTTTTCTATTATACTTTGTAACTGTTTAGATAACTGTTCGAAACAGTTTATTGTGTTGATGTCTATTTTCATTATTTCGTGTGTCACTCTTTTGTAATCTATTTTAGTTGACTCGAATCGTTTGTATGTTGGTTTCATTTTGTTTGTTTGTTTTATTTTTGTAATTATTGCCGAGTGATCCGATATACTTGAGGGTTTCGTTTGTATGTCTTGTATGTGTTTTATTCTATTAGTAATGACGTGGTCTATTATTGAGGTGTTTCCAGTTTTATTGCGTTTTGTATAGTTTTGTTTTGATATTTTATTTGCTATTTTGTAGTTGTTTTCTTTTAGGATGTTTTTATATTTCGTTGTTATGTTGTTACTTTCAAGTATGTTAATATTTATGTCTCCTATTATGATGTGTGACTTTTTCTTATTTAATATATGGTGTTGCAACGTCTGTTTTAGTATATTGAAAGTAACTTGTGGTGGCTTCTATATCAGAGTTATTTTGGTATTTTCTTCAATTAGTAGTATTGTTAAAAGTTGTATTTTGTTTATTGTTGTGTTTGTTACTGTTTCATACTTTATATCCTTTCTGATATAAATTGCTATGCCTCCTCCTCTTGTCTCTCTAGAGTTGTATTGTGACTCGTAGTTTTCTATCTCATAGAGGTATTGGTTAGTCGTGGTTAGCCATGTTTCCGTTAAAGCTATGATTTCTGGGTTTTTTAGTATTTTTTGGGAGAAGTTCGAGTTCATGTAGTTTCTTTTGTAGACTTTGGATCTTGTGTAAGTATATGTGGTACATCGTGATTATCGATTAGTGTTGGTGTGGTTATATAAGTGTATAAGTGGACTCGGCAACAATAACAGCAACCTGCTATACAGCGCTACTGGAAACAAACCTAGGACATGCATCTTAACATCTTCTAAAGTTACAGGTACACTCCTACACCAATTCAGCTCTGCAGACCTCACAGTTGTCAGACTGAAAACAGACGACGACGCAGAGATCTACGTAGCCTCTGCGTATCTACCGTACGACGCAGCTCAACCACCTCCCAGCCTAGAACTGGTAAACTTGGTGGAACACTGTGAAAAACTAAAGATTGACCTCATCATCGGATGTGATGCCAATGTGCACCATGTGGTGTGGGGCAGCAGCAACATCAACAGCAGAGGAAAAGCTCTAATTGAGTACATAACCAGTACAAAAATAGAGATATTAAACAGAGGGTGCGAACCAACGTTCGTAACACAAAAACGAGCCGAGGTGATAGACGTCAGTCTAACACTGGGCAATATCTCAAGCAAAATAAAAAACTGGCACCTATCAAGTCAGGTATCCATGTCTGATCACCGACTGATACGCTACGACCTAGATTTCGTACCACGTGAACGACCGTCCTACAGAAATCCACAAAAAACGAATATACAACTATTTTGCAGATACCTATCGGATAGGATGGAGTATCAAGCAGTAGACAAAATTCCAGAATCAGTGAACGACTTGGAGGCCTGTGTGAAACACCTCAAAAAAATCACTGATTTCATCATATGAGGACTCCTGTCCCATGAGAAAGGCGGGCTTGAGAGCCTCTGCACCCCCTTGGTGGAGTGCAGAGATCAACTGTCTCCGATCCAAGGCCAGAAAAACTTTCAACAAGGCCAAAAATAGAAATGATATAGCTCTATGGGAAGCTTTTAGAGAAGCCCGTAGACAATTCAAAAGTGAAGTCAGGAAGCGACAAAGAAATACATGGAGAGCCTACTGCAATGGCATTGAATCCACAGCAGCAGCTGCTCGTCTGAGGAGAGTAATCTCAAAGGACCGTGTACAACAACTTAACTCGCTAAAACGGGAGGATGGCACCTTCACGGTAACACCCTCCCAAACTATCGAGGTACTCCTAGACACCCACTTTCCTGGCAATCAACCTGGAGGTCTCAACTTGGCAACTGATCCTCATCTACCTGATGATAAAGATTGGCTGCTAGTTGACCAAATGATAAGTATAACTAAAATAGAATTGGCAATATCAAGCTTGTCATCTTTTAAGTCCCCAGGACTAGATGGAATATTCCCAGCACTGCTACAATGGGGGTTAACCTACATTATAAACACATTGGTGTATATATTTAAGGGTTGCATTGCCTATAGGTACATACCCAATACATGGAGAGAGGTCAAAGTGACCTTTATACCCAAACCAGGCAAAGTAGATTACACACTTGCCAAGTCATTCAGGCCCATCAGCCTAACCTCATTTCTATTGAAGACGTTGGAGAGGCTCTGTGATCGTGAAATCAGGGACGGGCCGCTGAGAACGTACCCCATACATCCGAAACAGCATGCCTACCAACCAGGACACTCAACGGAATCAGCCCTACATCTGGTGACCTCTAAGATAGAGGAAACACTAGAGCATAAAAGTTCGTTGCTTGCCACCTTCATTGATATTGAAGGTGCTTTTGAGAAAACAAAATTTAAGAGTATTGATAATGCTCTAACATCTCATGGGATTCACCCCACTATTAGGGGTCGAATAAAAAATATGCTTGGACTAAGAACAATCCAAGTAACATTAGATGACGTAACATCAAAAAAAGTTGCAGGAAGAGGCTGTCCTCAAGGTGGAGTCTTCTCACCCCTTTTATGGGACCTTGTAGTTGATAGCCTCCTCCTGGAATTAAACAACTCAGGATACTATGCCGTTGGCTATGCCGACGACATAGTGATCATGATTAATGGCAGTTTTGAAGGTGTACTCTGTAACCTCATGCAGAGTGCCCTAAAGATTGTTGAGAACTGGTGCGATAGCCACTCGCTAACAGTTAACCCAAAAAAGCCAGAGCTGATATTGTTTACGAGGAAGAGGAAACTCGAGCTCATGAACATGCCAACTCTCTTTAAGGTCCCTCTGACTCTTACAGATAAAGTAAAATATCTAGGATTAATCAAGGATACAAAACTAAACTGGAATGAGCATATAACATCCAAGCTAGAAAAAGCTTGCATCTCATTTTGACAATGCCGCAGGGCGGTTGGTAAAACATGGGGCCTGTCTCCCAAGATCACCCAATGGATATATACAGCGATCATAAGACCAACTATATGGTGCAATAGTCTGGTGGTCGAAAACCAAACAAGTTACAACAATCTCAAAGCTATCACACAGCCAGCGGATGGCGTGTCTTGCCATTACCGGCGCTATGAGAACAACGCCCACAGCAGCTCTTGAAGCACTGTTATGTCTACAACCACTCGACCTTATTATAAGGGAGACTGCAGTAAAAACAGCATTAAGGCTATCTTTACTCAACCAGTGGCATGATAAAGGTAGAATCATTGGACACAGGAGCATACTGAGTGAAGCTATCAAAGTAGGCCCCCTCATAGAAGGTAAGTGCGACAGAATTCTACCCAAATACAGTTTTGTGAAACACTTTCAGACCATCACGCAATGGATGGTATCCCACAAGGCGCCAACATAACCATGTATACTGATGGATCCAAAACTAAGACGAGAGCTGGCTATGGAATATTCTCACCAGAACTCGATCTCAAGATAAGTGCACCACTTGGAAGACTCACGTCAGTCTTCCAAGCTGAATTAACAGGAATACTAAAGGGTGTTCAAAGTTTAGCTGAACGGAATATTAAGGATAAACATATCCAAATACTCACCGACAGCAAAGCAGCTCTAAATGCACTAAATGCCAACACATTTGTGTCGAAAGAGCTATATTCATGTCTACACAGCCTGGAGGAGCTAGCTAAATATAACAAACTAGAACTCTGCTGGATAAAAGGACATAGTGGCATCAAGGGGAACGAAATAGCAGATGAACATGCCAGGAAGGGATCCTTACATCCTCTAACAACCCAAGGGATTAGCTACCCCCATGCTGCATATACGGGGCCCAGCTGTGCTCAGATCGACATATATCGACTCAAGAACATCGCCTGTGGTCCTATATAGCCGTGGGTTGCAGCTGGCTGGTATCACAGCTACCCCCATGCTGTATATACGTGGCCGAGCTGTGCTCAGATCGACATATATCGACTCAAGAACATCGCCTGTAGGTGCTATATGGCCGTGGGTTGCATCTGGCTGGTATTAGAGCTACCCCCATGCTGTATATACGGCGCCCAGCTGTGCTCACATCGACATATATCCACTGTAGGTCCTATATGGCCGTGGGATGCATCTGGCTGGTATCAGAGCTACCCCCATGCTGCATATACGGGGCCCAGCTGTGCTTAGATCGACATATATCGACTCAAGAACATCGCCTGTAGGTCCTATATAGCCGTGGGTTGCAGCTGGCTGGTATCACAGCTACCCCCATGCTGTATATACGTGGCCCAGCTGTGCTCAGATCGACATATATCGACTCAAGAGCATCGCCTGTAGGTCCTATATGGCCGTGGGTTGCATCTGGCTGGTATCAGAGCTACCCCCATGCTGCGTATACGGGGCCCAGCTGTGCTCAGATCGACATATATCGACTCAAGAACATCTCCTGTGGTCCTATATAGCCGTGGGTTGCAGCTGGCTGGTATCACAGCTACCCCCATGCTGTATATACGTGGCCCAGCTGTGCTCAGATCGACATATATCGACTCAAGAACACCGCCTGTAGGTCATCGACATCGACATATATCCACTGTAGGTCCCATATGGCCGTGGGTTGCATCTGGCTGGTATTCAATAGGATGAAATACTTTCTGCAGGTAGTCTGAAAAAAATAATAGAGCATAGGACACATGCTCTTCACAAGGTAGGATGGCGAGAAACGCTGGGCTGCAAGCAATCTAAGGCAGCAATTAGGCAACCTTGTAAAATTGCAGCCACGGCCTGCCTTAACTTATCTAGAACTAATCTGAAATTATTGACAAACATCCTAACTGGCCACTACCGGCTAAACAAACACCTACACACGATGGGTCTGGTGAACAGCCCGTTATGTAGAGGGTGCAATGAAGCACTAGAAACAGCAGAGCATGTAATATGCCTCTACCCATCTCTAGTAAACCCTAGGCATCTAATACTAGGGGAGTACTGGCCTAGTATGGTCAGCATTGGCAGCTCCTCACCCGCCAAAGTTTTGCAGCTTGCACGCAAAATTGACTGGTCGGACGAGTGAGCAGCCTTAAAGGGAGGTTTCACAATGCGCCCAATTTGAGGCCTAAGTGTCTGTACTGTTAATATTGGCATTTAAATTATGAGAGTAATAATAAGTAATAAGTAATAAAACTTTAACAGCAAATTCAACTGATGTTAGTTTTTGTTTGCTACATTGTCAATACATACCGCCCAGTTCAACGTACTATCAATTACTACTCCCAAGAGGAACTGACCTGCTATGTGCAATTCTTATACGATAATTCTTTCGTATTACTGAACTGTAGTATTTTTCGTGCGATTTGATGTTAACACTTAATTGATGCACATGTATCGATGAACATACCAATGATGAATCATGTCCGTTCTGACAGAATAAATTGACTCCAGAAGTTAACTTGTGTGTATTCGAATTTACCAGTGAGATGTGATTCTATCCAATAATGCCCTGGCCATGAAGCTAATGTGTATTACGAGAGAAATGTCTCCAAGGCTTTACTTAATTCGAAATATATTCCAACTTTTGCTACTACTTTTAGCATTTTATTAAGCAATTATGTAATTTATGTCGAGTTATCTGGTCGAAATCCAAAGTGTAAATTGGTACCACTTTAGCAATATTTACAATATTAGGAGCGATACATTGTTTAAGTGACATCGGCTTGCATATTACATATTACATATTACATATTACATATTACATATTACATATTACATATTACATATTACATATTACATATTACATATTACATATTACATATTACATATTACATATTACATATTACATATTACATATTACATATTACATATTACATATTACATATTACATATTACATATTACATATTACATATTACATATTACATATTACATATTACATATTACATATTACATATTACATATTACATATTACATATTACATATTACATATTACATATTACATATTACATATTACATATTACATATTACATATTACATATTACATATTACATATTACATATTACATATTACATATTACATATTACATATTACATATTACATATTACATATTACATATTACATATTACATATTACATATTACATATTACATATTACATATTACATATTACATATTACATATTACATATTACATATTACATATTACATATTACATATTACATATTACATATTACATATTACATATTACATATTACATATTACATATTACATATTACATATTACATATTACATATTACATATTACATATTACATATTACATATTACATATTACATATTACATATTACATATTACATATTACATATTACATATTACATATTACATATTACATATTACATATTACATATTACATATTACATATTACATATTACATATTACATATTACATATTACATATTACATATTACATATTACATATTACATATTACATATTACATATTACATATTACATATTACATATTACATATTACATATTACATATTACATATTACATATTACATATTACATATTACATATTACATATTACATATTACATATTACATATTACATATTACATATTACATATTACATATTACATATTACATATTACATATTACATATTACATATTACATATTACATATTACATATTACATATTACATATTACATATTACATATTACATATTACATATTACATATTACATATTAAACTTTTCAATTTTTCAAGTTATTAGCAAAATAAATACTTATATTAATTCGTGTAAATAAGTTCAACAAAAGTTGTTCAGAATCAAATTTTTCACTTTTGTATTAGAGTAGTCGTTTGGCGCCTGCTGGTCTCTGCACTACGCCTTTGTTGATATTGTACGCTATACCCAAGTACTATTGTTCTCCCAGGAACTCCACTTCTTGGGCGAATATGTGCCTGTGTTGAAAATATCTACATCATGTATTTGTCATTATCAATATTATATCTATAGACATAGGATTTTATTGGTCGCCTTTTGGCTTGCCTTTATCCTGAAGTAGGCTGTTTTGTTATCTTCAGTTGCTTGTAGTAGGCTCTTATTAGCTCGTATGTAATGGGACCCATGAAGGCTCTCGTATCCAGGGATCCATATGAATGTGGGTCAATTACCTTCCGGTGTTTAGTCTTGGTACCACTTAGGCAGTGGGTGGGGGGTTGCAGAAACGTGAGTGAATGTTTAAGAGAGGGAGAGAAAGGCGACATAATCTGCACAAGGCTGGCGTGGGAAAGGCAGTGGGATTAGGGGTAGGTGGAGTATTTTTCTAGTTTAATGATTAAATTTTATTATAGATATTATGTTAAGATAGATTTTTGTTAGTTTTGTGTATTTTAAGCGTTTATTCCTCTTAAATCTGTTTGATTGTATGTAAGCATCTAAGGTCGCACTCCCTTGAAATGTCTTACAATGCATATTTATGCGCATCGACAAGAGCCGTAATCTCTATCCGTTCTAACAGTCTGTGTATACATAAACAATGGTGACGTTTGTTGCATTTAGGGGAATGTTAATTGATGAAAGTTATTCATTATTTGTTTTATTATCGCGCGCTCTCTGCGGCGAATAAAATGTCGGTTGGTGGTAGCGAACCCAAGACTACATTTAGTTCGTTCGGTTTACGGTATAACAACTTTTCTCTTGGAAAAAATATCGTTAACAGGTGTGCCTGTGCGCTGCTCAGGTTGATACGGTGGGAGTGGATTCATTGTTAATTTGTGGGCGCCAGTAAAATTGCAGAGCAATTTACGTGATTAGTATAATGATACAAATAAAACTCAATCAACGAACTGTATTGAAAATATAACAAAAATGAATTTGAAAATATATATATATATATATACAAAAAATAATGTGTCTCAAACCAAGCTTCCACAGTCGGTCGATGGCGATGGCGATCAACCCTTCCCTGCCTGAACGTAGGATGGGGCTTGTGGGCGCCGGTCCTCCTGCTGCCCTCCTCGGCTATCAGACTTGTTGTACAGCTGGAGACTATTTGGAACAGGGGAGTCACGTGCGGGCACTCCACGGCTAACGGCGTGTCCAGGCAGCGGGTTGATGCCCCGAGACGTCCTAGTTGAAACAGTAGAATTATTGGAGTTAGCTTGAGATCACAAAAAAAACGATTATCAGTAGGAGGAAGGAATAAAGATAAGCAATATTAATACCTTAATTGATTTCTATATTACTTACCGTCTATATCGTGGCTTGCTCGATTTTGTTAGTGCTAGTTAAGTTGTCCAAGAATTAGCTACTTAATAGTGTTAGAGAAACGACTGTGATTGCTTCCTTGTTCCAGTTACTTCACCTTTCGGTACCGACATTTGTTACACAGGAGGATAGTAGACGTCCAGTCCATTGCCGGCGACATATCCTAGGCTATATATTTTAAGTCTGGTACCTTCTGTCTGTCTTCGATGTGTCTGTATACCTGATGAGTCATAGAAGTTCCTTTAGTTGTGCGATTTTTCGAGTGTTCCTCTGGCTAGCAGTAATGGCACTTTCAAAGACCTAATTGAAAACGAATGCAATTGACATGAAGTCCATATCATATATCAAATAATACTCTCCCACCTGCATCGGGATTTTGACGTGCTCCTGAAGAGGCAGTTGGCGCCCTAGCATTAAGGTCGTTTTAGACAAGACAATCTACCATCCAATTCAATATTTCAAATAATTTGCTGTGTGATACGAGACAATTTAGATTTTGTCGCATCTTGACTAACTTTTGAGTCAAGAAATTGTCTTGTCTAAAACGACCTTTAGTCTATAAGCACTAAGGACTTACTTGTGTAATGGAATAACATCACATCTATTGCTGTGGTTAGAGTCGTGCACTTCGTATCTCTAGTATCCAAATGCTAGCATTTCTTCTCCTTTATTTTGCACCACCAAACAAGTTATAAATAGGTCTGAGAACAGATCCAAAAGCTGGCATGTTTAGGCGCTACAGGACCGATGAGCACCTTCTTCTCAATAGTAATGATATTAGATCTGCTTCCTTCATAACAACAAGTAGCAAAAGAAGGTCTACTCAGTGCTCTCAGACTAGGGCAGTTACGGCAGGTCACGGGCACATGAAGTTCTTGTCATAGGTCGCCAAGTCGGATAGAAGTATCTGACATATCCTATGGATTACGGTACCGGACTGGAATATAGCCAACTATGTAATGAATCGCAGGCAACGTTCCGGACGTCTACTATCCTACGAGCAGAAATCATCGCTCTTGAGAGATGTGCACAAATCTGCCTAGAAAAACGATTCAAGGGAGTGCGACTATGTATCCTTAGAGACAGCCAGACAGATTTACGGAGGCTTGAAGCCTATATCTATGACTCCAAAGTGATCTGCAACTATAAATAAACCCTGAAGTAACTAGCGAAAGGGAACAGACTCACTCTGAGGTAGGACACGAGGCCATTCAGGGAAACGAAGTCGCCGACGCACTTCTCAAAAGCCACATACCTGTGATGAATTGTGGTGAATGTCAAATCCCTATTCCTCTGTCTCTCTATTGTTAACTATCCGTCGCCTAATTTTATTGTGTTTAATAAATCACATTGACGGGCGACAAGATGTAAAATAAAATATGATGTTACTGTTTCTTGCTTTCTTTTCTTGTGCCTTTCCTTTGCTCCTTATGTATTCTATTATAATGCCTGGCACCTGCCGGGCACATGAAAGTCCTGTCATAGGTCGGATATCTGACATATCCTATGGATTAATTATATAACCTAGAATCGCTGGCAACTGGCCTGACGCCTACAACCCTACAAGCAGAAATCATGGCTCTTGCAAGATGTGCACAAATCTGTCTAGAAAAATGACTCAAGGAAGTGCTTGCAACCATAGCTATGATTCCAAAATGATCTGGAACTGTAATCAAACGCTGAAACAACTAGCGAATGGGAAGAGACTCACTCTGATGTGGGTACCTGGACACTAGTTCATTCATGGAAACGAAGTCGCCGACGCACTCGCCAAAAGCTACATAACTGGTGAATTGTGGCGAACGTTACATCCTGCTCTAAAATTAACTATAAGTTAAAATGCAACTTTGAAATCTTTAAATTACGTACAACTGTGCAAGTGTCAATAAGAGTATTACCAAAAACAGTTGATGCGCAGGGCAACATACGAAATGAAATGCGAGACCACATCAGCGAAATAGCGAAACAGAATCAAGCAAGTTCTGAATAATAGAGATGATGTCACCTACGTGTTGAAGAATAGAGGAAGAATTGACAATTGCAGAAACTTCGTGGAGAGCTAAATGACCGTGTATCTTCAGGGGAAACTATTATCACTATTAAGTACAGAGGCAGGTTGAGAATGAACCCGAAAAAAAAACATGTAAACCCCCAACAGAACCAGAACCAAAATAATTCAATTTCATCGTACTATCAACATATCCGCGGTGTACGAACTAAGTGTAACGAGTTTCTTCTAAATGTGCTAGCTTGTGACTACGATGTAATTTCTTTTATTCGACAGAAACCTGGCTACATCCAGGTATCCTTGATAGCGAACTATTTTGTGACAAATTTACATTATATCGGAAAGATCGCACGAATGACGCAAGTGTCCGTGGAGGAGGAGTAATGGCAGTATATATATATATATATATATATATATATATATATATATATATATATATATATATATATATATATATACATAACGCATTCTCTTCCTGTGTTATAATTACCCCCGCAACGTTGAAGAAATATTTGAACTTATACAAATTAATGACTAAAATTTTAACTGGGTGCGTATATTTCCCGCCTTCTGCTAATAGTGATATTCTTATTCGTCACACCGCTACAATCGAGTATCTCGCCCAAAACTCCGCCATTGTAAATCTATGCATAGTGGGTGATTATAATTTACCTACTACTGAATGGATGTATGTTAATGAAACACTTAGTGCCAATGGTTCCATAAATAATTCTTTTGAATAGATATAACTATGTCGATCTCAGACAATCCAACATAATAAGAAATCACCAAAATAGATTACTTGACCTATGCTTAGTTAACCTGCCTGGTGTTTCACTGAAACGCCGAACTTGACCTGACTGTACCTGATTTATATCATCCGACACTACGATACAAAGGAAAATAGAAAATTTAGAAAACTGTCAAAAGCTGATATAAAAAAGATTACAGAACCTACCTTGGCAATATTCAGATGAGAATCAATAATTACAACATTAAATTGTTTTGGACATTTATTAAATCCAAGAAAAATAACGCAGGATTTCCAGCGAGCATCATGGTCATCCGATGGAAATGAAATAGCAAATTACTTTGCAGATTACTTTAATTCTGTCTACAGGGATGATGTGGAACATGTACAGCATGTGCCATGTCTAACTGAAAAATTAATTTGAATGACATACTATTTGTTCCAGATGAAATATTTAAACTGTTAAACATTGTAATAAATGTGCGGAGCCGGATGGACTGCCTATATTTTTGAAGATATGTAGTCCAACGCTAACATTGCCATTAACGTTACTGTTTAACTTATCACTAGAATATGGATCATATCCCTCATTATGGAAACGTGCTTTTATAACACCAATTTTCAAGTCTGGAGACCGTAACGATGTTAAAAATTACAGGCCAAATTCTGGTCTGTGTCATTGCCAAAACATTCGAACCATTAGTAAATAGTAGTATTTAGTAAGTGCCTTCAAAAATATTATAGTTAGTGAGCAGCATGGTTTAATAGCATGTAACAATACTACTATAAATTTAGCATTGTATAGTGAGTATATAATGAACAGATTTCGGAAGGGTAACCAGGTGGATGCCGTATATACTGATATTTCAAAAGGCATTTGATACCGTTGCACATGATGTTCTTTTACACAAGTTGAGGGAGTATGGCCTCCATGGCTCTCTCTAAAATTTGTTATGTGAAGGGCTGGGAATTAACTATACAAGTGAAAGGGTATGTCTCACAGCCTTTTTATTCTAAAGCTGGTGTACCAGAAGGGTCAGTTTTGGGTCCCATGTTATTCCTAATATTTATTAATGATACGTATCCAATTTTAAGTTTGATAAGGCACTGTTGTTCGATGACGACCTGAAGTTGTTTTTGGTATGAAGCGTAACTATTGGCGACATTCCAAAACATGAGTTCAATTGGTACGGTCGATTGAGGATCTTCCGATTTAAACTGAACATTAAAGTCTCCACCTATTACACCTATTAGGCAATTTAAATTATGTACTTCTTTCAATATACAGTTTAATGAATGCAAAAAGTTATAAAAATCACCAGTTGGCGATCGATACATATTTATAACATGGAAATTCAATGAGGTCACAAAAATACATACATACATACATACACACAGAGACTTCGCAAAAATCGGCTTTGTATCAGCTATTTTAGGCATAAAACGTAAAGAAAATTCAACTTATTTTTTTTGTAAATTATTCACAAATTAAAAATAATAATAGCATAACTTTAGTTGCAATATACTATTCTCTAACTCTCGATCGAAAAACTAGTAATTATGTTATTTAATTTGGATTTATCATACTATGATAACTAGGAAAACTACTTGTTTTGTTTTGCATCCGTAAGTAAACAATGACTTTTATAACGTGTTCTTTTTGATATGTGACTTTATAGAAATGTCAAATATTATTTAAATTTCCATACATGTTGTGAATGTACAATATCGATCAAACATACGTAAAAGCGCCTAGAAATGTCTCTACAATACTTCCTCAATAACCTATGCAAGGAGATATTAGTCGAATGCAAGTATGAAGACATTGAATGTTATCAAAATTTCATACTATATTATGTAAGTACAAGTAATTATTATTTTTTAAATAATAACCCAATCTTGCATTGCTTCATATTATACTGTTAATTAAATAGTTAACGCCTGAATTATTCGCTTAAATAATAATTGTATAATAGAGTTATGTATTCAAATTATTAATAGAGTTGGATTATAGCACATTAAAACGCACGTCTGGCCTTAAAATGTAGTTTCAAAATTAGGTATTATACAGAATGTTAGTTAATTCGAGGGCAACCTCTTAAGTGGTGGTAGAGGCGAGTTGTTCTAGCAAGGATTTGTTTTTTTTTATTTATAAATTCTTCTTCGTTTGATAACTGGAGGACGTTTAAGTTGACCAATGAGAACGTGCTTCATATTTTCAATGAAAAAAATAATCACATTTCCATGATAGAAATCTGACACTGGCGTATATATGTAAATCTCAATCAAACTCAGTATCGTCAGACGCAACAAAATAATTTAGCTGCGGTAAGATTATATGGAGAAAGGTTCCCGAATAAAAGACTTCGGGGCTTATTTTTCTCGTCGAAAATATGAAGCACGTTCTCATTGGTCAACTTAAAAGTCCTCCAGTTACCAAACGAAGGCGAATTTACCAATAAAAAAATCGAATGCTTGCTAGATCAACTCGCCTCTACCACCACCAAGAGGTTGACCTCGAATTAACTAACATCCTGTATATAACATGAAAATACAATATAAAATTTAAACACGACCAGAACTTCTTGTTATTTCCGGTTCCACAGACTGATAACATATATCTCTAGAGCAAATACAACATAGTTGTGTTATTACTACGATCAATAGAAATCCAAATTTACGTGCGAATTTTCGAATTTAAAAAAAATCACTGTTTGAATGTTGAATGCTGAATAAAATGTCGTACATATTAATTATTTCGTGTATTTTATTTACATGAATTAAATAGTATCTCTAAAGCCCTGGTTCCCTAAAAGAGCGGTCGGTTAAAAGTGATCGCTTTTCACGTCATTTACACATCTTTTTAAGTATATGTAATTGAATAACTTAAATAACAATTTCATCGTAATTCATTGCGTTCTTGCAATAAGTTGGGGTATTAGTCTTTATGGGAAAGTATATTCGTTTATATACACGTAAAATTATTTTTGTGACGTAGAAATGACGTTAAAAGCGGCTGCTGTTAAGCGACATTCAAAACCGTTATGTCTTTAAACATACGGGAGGTTCTCTTTTTCATCATTTCACCGAAGTTGTCCTGTTCCTGCCTTGCGGCTTACCAGGACTGTTAAGCGACCGCTTTCCTAGGATACCAGGGTTTTTTAGAAATAACACTTTGCCAATGGTTTTTTTTTAAACACACATACGATTCAGGATAATTTTGTTAAAAATAGCGAGAATAGTTATAAAATCAAATAATTCAGAATTCAATTTTGGAATTTTTGATAACAATCGCGCAAAAAAAAGATACAATAAGGGAATTTAAAAAAATGTATATCGGATTGTTTAGGATTACTATATATGCTATGTATTTCAAATCTATTTTATATACACTTAACTAATCTAGATTTTTAGTTAAAGTTACTATCTTTGGACCCACTATGGAATCTCTTTCCGAAAATGAAGGATATCAATCGGATGGACGCTCTTGCACTCATCAAGTTTGTGGTGGCGAAAATGTCTCACCAGATATGTCCCTGTATTGTAACTCTAAAGATTCAAATGTACTTCAACTGTAATTTCGAGGGGAAAAAGGTAATAGTGGATGTCGAACGGACGAATTTCGAGAACCGATTACGCCCACTAGAGGATGAAGTCGTGGAGATAACGTTTGAGACCACTAACGAGCATAACCATTTGCGCAGGTTGATTGTTTACTACATCACACTTCTAAGGGGACTGGGGAATCCATCCAAGCAACTGGTATGTAACGATAATTCTATATACACTATATACATTTCTAAAAGAAACATAAACATTATGAATTGTTTACCATAGATGGGTAGCAGATTGAAAACTCTGTCACCTGTATTGTGACTTATCGTCGCCTAAGCAGCAACACCACACATCTAAAATTTATTTGAGGTTGATAGGAGTGAGAAAATCCGACTATAAAATGTTTATTGGGATTATTTTACTGTTATCAGTTATCAATTTTTATTTTATTGTTTATATTTTATTTATTTCAACCAGGAGTAATTTAACTACTCCAATAAATTTTTATGATTAGTTTTTCTCTCTCCTGTCAACCTCAAATAAAATTTTAGATCTGTAGACGTGCTTAGGCGACGATATGTGTCTTCTGTGAAATATTTATAATGTTGTAAGTTGTAATGTTTTCTCCTAGAGTTTTAATTTAATTTATTCTACAAAACTACAAAACAATATCAACGGCAATATCATTTATTTAGCTATGAAAAATTAGATGCACAAATAATATTTAAGTAGAATTAGTAGTGCCAATATAGTAGATGCAAGAACAAATTTCAATTAGTAAATGGTGTTTAAATTACTTTTGGTGTGATAATACAACAAATTTTCAGTTATTCAGAAGTAGCATCTTGTAGTCAAAATTTACTAGTTTATTTTTTTATAATGTGATGCCCGTATTCATCAACATTGAATGTATAAATTGAAAATGTCATTATGACAGAAATGGCCAAAGAAAATATAAAACATTATCTTTAATCTTTCAATGTTTCCAATACAGAGAATATAAAGTAACTGCATTCCTTAGATAATATATTTATTGTTGCTATAATAACGAATACCTATGGGTTCAATAGCTATTGACAGATTTATAGAACGTTGGTGAATACGGGGGTGAAACTATGAAAGGGCATTTAAATTTATGTTGTCAATGGAAAATTAATGTAGCCTTTTTTTAAACGTACATGTAAATAGCTTTAACTGTTTCAGATTATCAGCCCGCAAACTAAAAATTCTGATTTAACATAAACGATCTTTACTATAACTTGTAAACCATTTTAGAATAAAAATAATTGTAGTATATTTGTTTTGCCCATATTGATTGTACATTATTGTTAGTAATATTGGTGATATTTACATTACAACATTATTTTATGTAATAAATATATTTATAGACCATAAATAACTAATTCTAGATAAAGAAACACTTCTTGATTCTATGATATAATAAAAACTACAATAATTAGGGCTATATTGGTAGTTTGTTTGGAATACGTTGTGTTCAATAATATTTAAGATAAGTTAGTAATACTTTCATATGATGGCTAGGTTTATAGGGAAGGAAAGCAGGCGTTCTTTAGCGTTTACGACAAAAGCGACTTGAAATGTTTCACGGAAAAGGAACGTTCTATGCGGTTGTTGCAATTGGCCGAGATGGCCAGCATTTGTGCAGGCATACGGATCTTTAACTGGACTTGCGAAATTGGAGGCGTCGGAATTGAGAATGTTAAGTATATATATTATTTTTATTATTATTAGCGGGATGTACATTATTCTTTAAATAAAAGGTTTCGCAGTTGACTATGTTTAAGCCATTTCATTAATTAATTAAATCATGGTTCATATAACATGGAAAGTGCAAAACTCCGTGGTGCAGATCAAGTGACCAGTAGCATAATGTTGATGATTCGTGAAAACCACCCCCTCTCAACTCAAACCAAACAGTTTCCTTACACGGATACATAGTTTGAAATTGTTATATAACACAAAAACAAAAACCTTGATTTAGCATAACCATTACACACGCCTGCCTTTTGTAGATGTTCACGCATTTGCCATCCTTTAACTCTAATTAACCACCCACTCAGCTTTGACTCCCTCACATTCGTGTCATTCATCTTACTACAAAATATACACATAGTGTATCCTTGCCCCATCCATACTTTTCTTCCTCTCTCTTCCAGATCGCATCTTGCTTTTTCCATACATATTTGGAATTTGTTCTCACCGCTCCTCCCACTCCTGGCTATGTAGCTCCACTCATATACTCGAGTGGCAAAGAGCAAAGGGTAACTAAACCATGTTCATTCACTATTTCGAACTGCTTGTACCCTGCACCACACCGTCGATGGCAGATATCCACGATTCATGCAATTTGATAAAAATAAAAATCTCTGTCAATCAACCAATCATGAAGAAGCCGCATGGGTAATTTAGGCTTGGTTCATGTAAAATTGCGGAAAACACCAAAATACAATGATGGGGTGGAGGTCAAAACCAACCAAACGATGTCTGCGCTGTACTCTTTTCCCTAGTGATTCAAGTCTTCATCAAATCATATTATATTTGCTCGTAATTTCAGTGCCTCTTCTGGCAAATGAAGCCATATCCGGCGCTAAGACAGATATGGAGGCAGTACTAGGGACGACTATGACCAAAATAAATACATTAACAACGATTGTAGACAACTGTTTTGTGACTGCAAGTAGCAATAAACCGGGAGCGGATGAAGACAACGTTGTAGAAGAGTATAGGTTGGAGTGTGAGTTGCCCGTTGGTATGAAATACGAAGATATGGAGTACATTAAAGATCTGCTGATAACCTTAAGACAAATGGAAGTAATGCTAAGGTGAGTGTTTGTTATAAGAACAAAAGAAACCATTTAAATAAATAAGAGGGAGGAGGAGGTTGGTCATGTGTGTGAGATTTCTGCAAATAGTCTATTTTACAATATTAGATATTAAATGTGAAGATATTACCACTTTCATAATTTTTTAGTGGTAATAATTATTTGGGTAGAATTCTGTCGCACTTATCTTCTATGAGGGGGTCTAGTTTGGGAGCTTCACAGAGTATGCTCATGTGTCCAATGATTCTCCCTTTATCATGCCACACACACACACACAGGTTGCGTGTCTCTTATAAGGAGGTCGAGTGGTTGTAGACATAACAGTGCTTCAATAGCTGCTGTGGGTGTTGTTCTCATGGCGCCGGCGATGACAAGACACGCCATCCGCTGGATGTGTGATTTTGTGTGACTATTGCGCCATATGTGATAGTTGGTCTTATGATCGCGGTGTATATACTATGCAGATGACACATTGATCATGATAAACGGTAGTTTGGAACTCTGCAATCTCATTCAGAGTGCCCCAAACATTGTTGGGTACTGTGCGATAGTCGTGCGCTAACAGTAAATCCAAAAAAGACAAAGCTGATAAAATTTACAAGGAAGAGAAAACTCGAGCTCGTAAACATGCCAACTCACTTTAATGTTCCTCTGACACTCACGGATAAAGTAAAATATCTAGGATTTATCATGGATACAAAGCTGAACTGGGATGACAAGGAGGAGCACTCAGCCCTTTACCATTTATAATATTTTTAGATAATTTACTGAAATATCTGGTATGGATACCATACAACTTTCAGATTTAATTTGAAAAATAATGTGCCGCAACCTAACTAGTGAACAGTGTAAAGGTAAGTGAGAAACTGGAAACTCTGATTTAGAAAGTAGACAAAGACCTCGTAGGAAATGTAGGGACCATTTATATGTCGAAGGAAGAGAAAAAATGATACCAGACGAGATCCTTGCTCTAATGATTATAGAGGAATATAAAAACAACTTGACAGCGCGTAGAAAAAAAAACAAGGAGAAATCAGAAGATACATAAGAATAGCAAAAGCAACATGACAACCCAGAAATGCGTAGAGATTGAAAATAGTGAGTTATTTGACTTAAACAAAAAGTGAAAGGAAGGAAACGGGATCAAACAAAACAGAAATCGGAAAAGCCTGGAAGACAGAGACGGGCATATCATATGGGATCCGTTGAGAAAACTAGATAGATAGTAATAATACATCTGAGACTCTTCAATGGCACCACGCACTCATTCTTTTGATATTCACAAGAGCAGAGAGTGAGAGCGTAGAGACGGGACCACCAATAACAAAATGCAATAAAATCATCGCAAACCAGAAAGGCCGCAGAACCTGATAGAATAGCCACTTAGATATTAAAACTAGTACGAGAAAGAGGCAACAATATTTTGACGGATCTCAGTATTTCTAGCCCTATAGATTCAGGCTTAGACGCTTTACTGTAGATCTTACTGTTTTCGCACTGTGGCGCTGTGAGAAAATGGAAATATGATGTAAATTCATGTTTTCCAGTTTAAGCTCTGTAACGTCTTTATTTAAAATGCTAGAGAAATGGTTTAGTTGTCGAAATATACAGTATTTCTGGCCCGACTGATTGACGCCTAGGCGCTTTTACCTTGCTCTTGCCATTTTCACGGTGAGAAATTATGAATATGCTAGGAGATGGTTTATGTCAAAATGTAATGTATTTCTAGCCCTACAGATAGATGCTGATATGATTTTCTCTAGCTCTTACCGCTTTCGTGATGTGACGAGAAAATGTGAATATGATGAAATCATGATTTCATACCGATTTAAACTCTGTATCGTCTTTATTTCAAATGCTAGAGAAAGGATTTTTGTAGAGTCTACATGTTGATACAACATTGTAGAGCATTTATGGCCCTATAGATTGAGTCTTAGACGCTTTTTGCGCTGTAGCGGTGAGAAAATATAATTATGATGAAATATCATGTTTTTCCCGGCATAAATTCTGTGGCGTCTTTATTTCAAATGCTATAGAGATGGTTTATATGTCAAAATGTAGAGTTTGTTAGCCCTACAGATACAGACTTCGACGCTTTGCTCTAGCACTAGCCGTTTTCACGCTGCAGTGGCGAATATGATGAATATTCATGTTTTTCCGCGGTTTAAACTCCGTATTACCGTCGGACTGGCTACAATTAAAGTCTAAAACTTGGAAGGGAGCTGATGCTGGTGTGGCTTCTGTTCTTGAGTGATTCGCCACTTTTTGTTGCGACTTCGGAATTTAGAATAGCGTTTGCGTCTAAATGATCGTTGCACGGTGCAGCGCTATCGGCAAAAGGGCTGGGCCGAGAAAGATCATAAGCTGCCTGAGGAACTGAGTGGTCATTGAGCATGGGATCAATCGTGGTAGCTGGCGTGTTAGCAAACACGAATTTTGGGCAATGAACGGCCCTAGCTGATGTGTGTCAGGTTAACCTGCTTCTTGCCAGACGACTATTTAGTCCTCCTGCTAGATGTATAGACATATTTTTCTTCAGATACAAAAATTCGCTTATTAGCATTTGAATCATTGCAAACATGTTCTGTCTGGAGATATCGAGGGGAATCTCGTCCTCCTACATGGCGAACTTGGTGTCGAAGAACAGTTATGCACTTAATATTAAACGAAACTAACTTGGGGTTTTAGGTGTATTAACATCCTTTGGTGACTTGGCTCGACAGTTCGACTGAGTACTGTCTGCCACGACAGCTTGACTCAATTTCGTCCAGTTTTCACTGAAATTAAAAATTAGTAGTTATCATCTTTCTCATTCGAATGTGATGTCGATATTTTCAAAAACAAAACTGCAAATGGCCGACCAACATTGTAAAAACTGATATTCTTTGGAAGATCTGTACTCGATCAAGAATTTAAGATCGAAATTTTCAAAATCAAATAGCTGATCAACCGCGAAAATCAGTGCTCGAAGTCAAGATATTCAAATTTGAGGTCAACATTTTCAAATACCAAATATATATATATATATATATATATATATATATATATATATATATATATATATATATATATTATCAATTGCCTTTTACCTTTCGGTGTAGGCTATTACATTAACATTATTAACATTATTATAGTTTACAATTACTGTTGTTTATGCATTTGTAAATTCTTTCCACTCCTTTCTGTTCTTCGCCAGTTCTCTTGCTTGCTTGACTATTTTTCCTTTCTTGATTATTATGTCCTCTATTATGTTGTCCCACTCTTTTCTTGGTCTACCTCTTCTTCTTTTATTTTCAGTTCTTGCTTCCCATACCTGTTTTGTTTGATTCTGTTTGTCCATTCTAATTAAATGACCCCACCAGTTTAGTTGTTTCTTTTCTATATACTTATCTACAGCTTCAATTCCCAGTTCTTCTCTGATGTCACCATTTCTTATTCTGTCTCTTCTCGTGACTTGTTTTACTCCTCTGAGATATTTCATTTCCATTGCCTGTATTCTACTTTTGTCCCTCTTCGTTAGCTTCCACGTCTCGCTTCCATATGTCAGTATAGGTCTATATATGCTTTTATATAATGTTAATAATGTTAATGTAATAGCCTATATATATTTATATATATATATATATATATATATATATATATATATATATATATATATATATATATATTATCAATTGCCTTTTACCTTTCGGTGTAGGCTATTACATTAACATTATTAACATTATTATAGTTTACAATTACTGTTGTTTATGCATTTGTAAATTCTTTCCACTCCTTTCTGTTCTTCGCCAGTTCTCTTGCTTGCTTGACTATTTTTCCTTTCTTGATTATTATGTCCTCTATTATGTTGTCCCACTCTTTTCTTGGTCTACCTCTTCTTCTTTTATTTTCAGTTCTTGCTTCCCATACCTGTTTTGTTTGATTCTGTTTGTCCATTCTAATTAAATGACCCCACCAGTTTAGTTGTTTCTTTTCTATATACTTATCTACAGCTTCAATTCCCAGTTCTTCTCTGATGTCACCATTTCTTATTCTGTCTCTTCTCGTGACTTGTTTTACTCCTCTGAGATATTTCATTTCCATTGCCTGTATTCTACTTTTGTCCCTCTTCGTTAGCTTCCACGTCTCGCTTCCATATGTCAGTATAGGTCTATATATGCTTTTATATATATTTATTTTTGTCCTTCTGCTGATCTCTTTCTTGTTAATCAGTATATTGCTCAATGCGTGGTATGTTTTAGCTGTGTTGTTTATTCTGTTACTAAGTTCGCCTTCTATTCTATTGTGTGTTGTTCTATTTTTATATTTATTTGTTCTTTCCGGTTTCCTATTACCATCACTTTTGTTTTGTTATAGTTCATTTTCATGTTATACTTTTCTAGGTGTCTGTTCCATACACTAACGTTGTGCTGCAGATTATCTTCATTTTCTGCTATCACTACTACATCATCAGCGAATGCTCCTTCCGATATTTTTACAACTTGCATGTTTTTGTACCCTATGTTTGCTTTTTTGGTTTCTGGTTTCATGCTCTTCATTATTTCATCCATGTATATGTTAAATAATGTAGGACTGAGCCCGCCTCCTTGTCTTAGTCCAGTGGTTGTCTGAAATGTTCTTGGTGTTTGTCCCTTGTGTATTATTGCATTGGTGTTGTTGTTGTATATGTTTTGTATTAACTCGACTGTCTTTCTTTCTACACCTCTCTCTTCCAGGATTTTCCATAATTTATTTCTTGGTATCATATCGAATGCTTTTTCCAGGTCGATGAATCCTAGGTATGTGTTTTTATTATTTGCAATTCTTTTTTCTGTGATTTGTTTTATCGTGAAAATGTTGTCCTGTGTGGATCTTCCTTTCCTAAATCCACATTGCGATTCTTCTAGCGTCTGCTCTATTTTTGCTAGTATTATTTTGTTAATTGTTTTTTCTAAAATCTTCATACCTATGCTTATGAGTGTTATACCCCTATAGTTTGAACATTTTGTCTTATCGCCTTTCTTGTGTATCGGTACGATTAACGATACTTACTTCGTCCTCCATATTTCGTTTATTAATTTTAGTAGTATTTCATTACCTGCAGGTCCCATATGTTTAATCATTTCCGTTGTGATCTGGTCTTGTCCTGGTGATTTCCCTATTTTCATTTCCCTTATTATCTCTAGTATTTCTTTTCCATTGATCATCTCTATATCTGCTTCCGAGTCGTTCTGGTCTCTTGACTTCTGTTCATTTCCACCATTTTGTGATAGTAAGTCTTCAAAATATTCTTTCCATCTTTCCAGTATTTTTTCGTTGTCCTTCAGCAATATTCCTTGATTGTCTTGTATATAATTTACTTCTTGTCCATTTTCTTTTCTGTTTAGTTTTAGTGTTTTATAGAATAATTTTTGGTTTTCCTTTGCATTTTTCTCCATTGTCTCTCCGAACTTTTCCCATTCCCTGCTCTTTGCTATTCTGACCTTATCTTTTACTATTTTCCTCTTTAAACTGTATTCTTCGTAGTTTTTACTATTTTTGTCATTTAGGTATCGTTGCCATGCTTTTTTCTTTTCCTTTATTTTCTCTCTTATGTCCTGCGACCACCATGCTGTCTGCTGCTTCTTGTTTGTGTTTTGCTTTGTCCCACATGTCTCTTGTGCTGTCTCCAGTATATTTTTCTTTAATTTATTTCACATTTCCTCTACTTCTTGTCTATAGTTGCCCTTTACTAATTTCTCCTCTATTTTCTCTTTATAGTTTTTTGCTATTTCTTTTTCCCTTAGTTTGTATGTTCTTATCTTGTTGTAGTTTATTGCTATATTTGGTCTTTTGGCTTTTTTTTATCGCTATCTTGGTAGTCTTCCTTTATTTTCGTCTCTACTAGATAGTGATCACTTCCAATTTCGTAACTTCTCTTTACTCTTGTGTCTATTATTTTGCTCCTTTTCCCTTGTTCTGCTAGTACATAGTCTATTATAGATTTTTCGTTCCTGCTTATCACTTCCCTGGTGTATTTGTGCATGTCCTTGTGTTTGAATAGTGTATTCGTTATTACTAGATTATTCATTCTACAATAATCTAGCATTTTCTTACCATTTTCGTTGAGTACGCCTTCTCCATATCTTCCTCTCATCGCGTCATTATCTTTTACTTCGTTGCCAATTCTGCTGTTGAAGTCTCCCGCCACGTACACTTCTCCTTTGGCTTTTTCTGTTGTTTCGTTGAGTTGCTCCCAGAATGTTTCTTACTTGCACGCAGTATCATCTTCGTTTGGTCCATACACTGCTATGATAGTTTTATGGTAGCCGTTTCTTTGATCTCTAACTTCGATAGACAAAATCCTCTCCGTAATTGCATCCCATTTATATATATTCGATTTCAGTTTTTTATGCACTATACATCCTACCCCTGCTGCGGCTCTCCGATTGTTATCTACACCGCTATATATGAATATATGTTCCTTGTCCATTTTGTACTCTCCCTTCCCCTTCTTTTTTGTTTCTGTTACCACTAAGAAGTCTAGTTCAGCTTTCTCAAATTCTTCTTCAAATACCAAATAACCGACTCAAAATGGCCGACCAAATTTGTACAAAAAGACATTATTCTCGCAAAAAAATAGGACTAATCGTGTTTCAATTAATTCGAATTATATTATATAATTTTTTAATTATATAATGCCCAAGCTTTCAAAAACAAAATGTACAACTCAAAATATTTTGTACAGTTTATAATAATAATAATAATATTTTTATTTCCTCAAAATATGTACATTACAAAGGTTGAAGTATAAATGTAAGTAACATAAATACTGCATAGAGCATATATTTTACTCCCATAATTCAACTTCTGTATAAAATTCTACAAAGCTATGCGGGTCAATTGGAATCAATATGTTGAGTATATTAAACTCATGGTTAGCAATTGGCATCTATTAGACGAACCTTCTCGTCTGACCACAGATACATCAGATTTGGAATAAAATCCATGGAAACTAACCCCCTGGCATTTAGGAACCCAAGGAACTGTCAATGCGATCTGTACAAGGAGTACCTTCGACAGGGCCAGGGACTAAGTCTAAGGCAAAGTTAGAAACATAGTGGAGCTAGAATATTGACCGATAGCGTCACAAATACAATAATTTCAGCTTTTGAGTCAAGCTGTCCAAATACGGTAAGAGAGAACCGCAGGAATGTTCCTTGGTGGAATAAGGGGCTCTCTGATCTAAGGACAAAGACAAGAAAGCTGTTCAACCAGGCTAAAAGAACTGGGAAACTTATAAAGAAACCCTGACAGAATACAATATCAAAATAAGGAAATCTAAAAGAGCAACATGGAGGGAGTACTGCCAAGGGGTTGAGTAAACACCCGGCTGTACAAAACTTCAGCAGGCTCTCGCAAAAGGTAACAACAATAAAGTTGGATCTAAGGGGAAGCGCAGAAGCTTTTACTTCAAACACACTTGCCGGGTTCTGCGGTTATTAGTACCGAACACGATAATACGGCTATCGACAACCCATTGAAATGGGGAAATATTGCTGGATACTAGCAAAGAACAAGGTCTCGCAAACAAAACTCGCATGGACAATCAATACATTCGAGCCATTCAAAACTACTGGGGAAAACAAAATCTTCCCAGCACTACTCCAAAATGGAATGGAGGAATTACAATCAGTACTGTGTATCATTATGCGGGCGAGTATAGCTCTAGGGCACATACTGCATAAGTGGGCAAAGGTTAGGGTTATTTTTATACCAAAACCAGGAGGGAAAACATACCAACTGGCGAAATCCTACAGGTCCATCAGTCTGACCTCGTTCCAACTGAAAACAATTGAAAAACTGATTGATAGACACATTAGGGACGGAGCAATGGTACTACGACGACTTCACAGAAACAGTATGCCTATCAATCAGGAAAGTCGCGCGAAAGCACAATAAGCACAAGAGCGGGAAAAGCAATCAAGAACAAGCGGACTGCTCTTGGAGTCTTCGTAGATATAGAGGGCGCTTTTGGCAACACCTCATTTGAATCCATTACAAGAGCTACACAAGCTAGAGGTACACAGCCACCGTAGTCGGCTGGATCGGCCAACTGCTAAATAAAAGTATCGTTAAATGGAATAACCATGGATGGCAAGGTGGCGTACTGTCACCTCTTCTTTGGTGCCTGACAATCTTTTAGAGGAATTAGACCAGAAAGTATGCTACGTGCAAGGCTACGCCGACGACGTAGAGATCCAAAAACTAAATAGGAACCAAATAAGAAATGTCGTAGGACTTCTAACAGGACACTGCACATTATACACACACCTGGGGATAGACAAGTTAATTTGAAGCACAGAAAAGTACGGAGGGTAGGTGGGGTAGGGAACAATGAGACCATCGCACGGGTCATCCTGTCTTTACCGTTGTGTCTCCGTCGAGACGGGAAGCAGTATGTACAATGAAGAAGAACAGGAAAAACAAAATGATAAACGGGAACAGAAAGGAACGAGGAGAAAGGCGTATTCAAGGCAAGTTAGAAAATAAGATCGCCACTAAACAAAACAAAGGAGTAAATAACAAAAACGAGAAAAACAAGAAGGAAACGCCGTAGACATGAAAGAGCTGAAAGTGATGATTATTAAAAGTTCACAAGATCAATCAAAGGAGAGATAAGAAGAGAAGTGAGAGAACGACGAAATGAAAAGAAAAGGCAAATATAGCTGAACGAGAAAGAGGAATTGTATAAACGGGTAGAAGCAATAGAAGAAATAACATAATTATAGAAGGCTGGCAAATATAGGGTAGGGAAATAAAAGAAGATGCAGTGAATTTTTATAAAGGAAGAATTGGAAATAAATACGATATTAAAAAGGCAAATAATATCAGAACAAATGCGGGGTCGGAGATGATATTGGCGGGAATAGTGGAGAACTTCTTCTTTTTAGTCATTATTTCTTATTTCGTTTGCCAAAACAAGAAATAATGACCAAAAAGAAGAAACAGGAAACGAAAGAAGAATACAAGCGGAAATAAGACGAATAGCACAAGAAGCAAGAAAGAATGGGGACAAAGCATAGTTGGATATCAAAAACTATGGATAAATGGCAGAGCGCATAGGTGAAAGATACCAGATTAGTAGAGGGAAATACAAAAACTAATCATCAAAAATGCAGGAAACATAATCACATACAACTAATAAAACAAGGAAAACGAAAGTGAAAAAAAGGAACAAAACGGAAGGTAGAGAGAGACATTCTATCTTTTCTCTCTCCCTGTGGTTTGTTCCTTATTTTTACTTTGGTTTTCCTTGTTTCATAGTTAAATAAAGGGAGAATTTCTGAGAATAGACACATGAAACATTAGGAGCATACAACGAAAATAGAAAGAAGTAGTAAAAGAAACGATAAAATAAAATTAGCATAGAAATAATGGGAATCACGGAAATAAAGAAGAATGGAATTGGAATAATAAAAATTCATAGAGGATACTGGATGCTTTAGTCAGGAGGAAGGAGAAAAGAAGCTAGACCAAAAAGGGATAAATAAAGATTAGAAAAATGAAATATTTGATGTCATGCAAAAAGAAATAGATGTAAGACATGAAACGGTAATTAAACTAAACGGAAGAGTAAGGAATCAGTATACATGAGTAGAGGAAATCATCGTGTTACCTTTTTGTTAGGGAACCTCTCAGGGGGTTTTCTGGCACCATGGCCTACCTAGTATTCCTTGGACTGGGGTGAATTATTCAGTAAAACTTCACATTATAAGGTAACCTGTTGGTTTATTCACCTGTATCTCAGGTAACACAAATGCAAATACTTATCTACATAAGACAGTTAAAGTTGATGATACTGTGTGGATTGAAAAGAAAAATGGTAAAATTATATTGACGTGTGAAGTTAAATATTTCGATAAAGTGAATAGACTAAATGTAAATAATAAAAAGGTTGAATAGCTAAGTGATAAAAATGATTGGATTACAAATGTAGGTCACTGAAGGTGATTAAAAGAAAAGGAAAAAAACACAAGGTGGCTAGCAAAACATTAAATATAAATATCCGTATAATTAAACATCTACTCATCTGCTCCCCCGCGACCGGCGGTCAGTGGCGTGTGGTGGCCCCTTGCCAGGATGTACGGTGTAGCGTGCGGCGTAACGCTCGGCAGCCATGCCGCACGGTGGCATCCGGTGAGAGAGATGGTGGCACGCGCTACGGCTTAGTCGGGTTGGCATCGGTCTGGCGTAGGGTTAGGCATTACCATTTTCCCCATGTGGGAGTTTTACTCCTCCATCTGGATTATTTAAAATTCCCTCGGCTAACTTGCCGGCTCTATACCAAATTCAAGACTACCGTCCAAGAGCTCAGCTCGTACTGCCCTCTTCTCTCACCGGAAACTCCACTCGCCATCGCGAACCGCGAGTTTTATACCAAATCGCGCGCGTTTTAAATTACGGGCGTTACAATCGGCAAGTGCATACACAAGCAGCCACAGAAAGCTGCGAAACAACAAAAATCTCAACCAACCACACAAAAAAGACCGAACAAATGAAACAGAGAATTAAGGATAAAAAAGAAATGGAAAACATATATGAACATGAAAAATGAAGAGGACTATATAAAATATAAAGAAAAACGAAAAGAAGTAAAGAAAGAGATCAAGAAAGTCAGGAACAAAGCATGGACACAATTCTGAAAGAAGATGGAAGAAAACTACAGGGAGAAGCAAATAGAACCTATTACACGGGACAATAAAAGAATTGAAAAAGAAGAAAGACCATAATATGTTGAACATAAAAGTCAAAAAAGGAAATGTAATAACGGAAGAAGATAAAATCATGGAAAATGGAGACAAAACTTCAGATATAAAAAAACACAAGAGAAACCAGATATAACATAAGAAACAGAAATTATACAAGAAAAAGAATAGCATAAAGAATATAAAGGAAGGAAAATCACCCAAAGCAGATAAACTAATTAGTTAATTGCATAATAAATAAATGGAATATACCAAAAGAATGGAACACACGCAAAATAGTTCCCATACACAAACATGAAGAAAAGACAAACTTCAACAACTACAGAGGAATCACGCTAACCACCATAGCAGCAATAATACTAACAAGAATAATGGAAGAACGAATAAGGGTCAAAATATAGGAAACCATAGACACATATTGTGGATTTAGGAGAGGAAGAAGCGCCCAGTACTTGATATTTTCGATGAGTCAAATGAACGAAAAACTAATAAATAAAACCAGGGAAATACATCTATGCTTCATAGATTTAGAACAAGCTTTCGACAGAGTTAAACGGGAAGACATATGAAAGGAAATATAAGAGAAAGGATTAAATAGAGCAACAATAGAAATAATCAAATCAATGTAAAAAGGAAAACAGAAATATAATAAGAATCAGGGTAGTTCACTACGAGAATAGAGGTTAAACAAGAATACGTCTAGGACCCACTACTATTTAAAATAGCTCTAGATGAAGCAACAAAGAAGACAGGAAATAAACCTGAAGACGTTAAAGATGAGATGCTGAAACATGAAACAGATACATGTATTTGAAATGATGTTCGCTGACGAAATGGCGATTTTCGCGGAGTTAGAAGAAGACCTATAACACAATGTAATAACAATAAATAAAGAACTAATAAAACTCAACATGGACATAAATATAGAAAAAAAAAGAGTATGGCAATATCCAAGGAAAATAAAACCGACAAATAAAGACAAATCGAACAAGTAGAAAGCTTTAAATACCTAGGAACTATATAAGAAAGCAATGGAGAAAGAAATTAACGAGAGATTAGGGAAAATATGTAAAAATAGTAAAAAGTAATAAGACGGACGATAATGCACAGCAGTGAATCATGGCGGAAAGGCACAAATGAAAACACACACCATGGAGATGAGATTCCTACGAGGAATAGAAAACAAGGCAGGAATTGACACAAAAAAACGAAAGATATAGACAACACCTTCAAATAGAACCAATGAACAACAAAAAAGTTCAGGTGGTTAGGGTATTTGCCGGTTTTCAAAAGAACAAGAAGCAACTACATAGGGGGACGAAGGAAAACATGGGAAGATAAAATGAGACATAAAGTATAAAGAGATTAAAAAAATAATACTAGACGAAAAGAGATGGAGGGAATTATACACCTAAGATACATAGCCACCCGTGCCCCGGATGAAAAATCGAAGGAAGGAAAAGAGGAGACAGTAAATACAATACACAATATAAAAAGGAGAGTAACAACATCCAATAGATGTAGAAATATACGTAATATATATTGTACAATATGTAAAAAATATAAATAAATAAATTATTTGAAACAAGCCATTTTTAGCATTAGTGTATTTGCCACTGCCAGTCATCTGTATAGCTAAATACATGACTGATTATTTCTTTATATCAATGATGTCATTCAGAAATGTAGTGGTTCCATAGTACTGTACATGCCCATTTGCTTTGCGCTAATGTCTAATCTTGCAGTACATCTTTCCTTTCTTATTTCTATACTGAAATTCCCGTCGTCCGACGACGTATAATGAATCAACTATCTCGCCAACTCTTGTGAGTTCTATTTGTATAGTATTCTTCTCAAAATATTACCACACGTATTATTATGCACCCTGTCTCTTTTTCTTCTTCTTCTAACTATGCAGTTGCAACTTAGATAACAATAGACGCAATTATCCGACTATCAAGTTGCTTTTGATATGTGTTGTGTTGCTTTCTGATAATATTATTTGACCGCACAAAATCCAGAAATGACAGGCCGGTCAGCTTCAAAACATTGTCTTCGTTTTTATATTATAGGGATACTTAATGAAGATTTGGGCGTGAGAAAGCTCTCCGCCCGTTGGGTGGTGCGTTTGCTCACTCTGGACCAAATACATGTGCGAATAAACATTTTTAACGCTCTGTTGGCGCCGATTAATCACTGTGGACGAAACATGGCTACAGTATTACACACCCGAAACAAAATTGCAATCAAAACTGTAGACTGCGAAAGGGGAAATGGGTTCAAAGAAAGCTAAAACTGTTTTTTCGGTTGGTAAAGTGATGGCGACTGTTTTTTGGGATAGTCGTGGAATTATCTTAATCGATTATCCTCAAAAAGAGAAAACCATTACAGGAGTATACTACGCATCACTACTTGACAAGAAATCGCAGTAAAATGCATCTGCAGAAGAAAAATTTGTTTCACCAGGACAATCACCGCCGTCGCATACCTGGCGAAAATCGACGTGTTAGGGTTGGAACTCCTGGACCATCCCTCGTATTCACCAGATTTAGTCACAAAAGACTTCTTTTTATTTCCCAAACTGAAAGTTGCATTTGGGGGATAGATATTTTCGATGAACGAGGAGGGCATAAGCTTCCTAATCAACTATTTTGCTGACAAAGACGCCAACTATTATTTGGATACGTTAATGAGGTGCGAGCATCGCTAGGAGAAGTGTGGGGCTTCGCAATGAAATTATTTTGAAAAATGAAAATACATTTTGAAAGAAAATGTTTTGTATCTTTGTGAAATCAAAAAATTTTCAGTCCACCCTCGTGATTTAAAAAGTTTTAGGGCAAATATAGTTCTAATAATTAAAACAATAAACAGCTTTATAGAGATAACTATTTTTTTATTTCCTGCGAGTGTCGCTACACGACTGGAAATAATTAGATGATAGATAGATAAGAACAGGTATAAGTTCATGGCAATCTTCTTGCTTATTAGTCTCAATTTCTAGGATTTTTTTTTACATACATTTTTATTCATAGCTCAGCTACGCCCCCTGAGATGGGAGCACAATTAGTTGTAATACATATTTTTCAAACTTTAATAACCATTTGCCAAGTGTAATATAGAAATCTATTCCTTGTGTTAAGTGGGTATTGGGGTTGGCACTAATTTCAATTTCATTTCAATTCTAGACAACTGTTAGCAGAAGCTCAGCATTCCACCCTCTTCGCGGCGCAACTAGATGCCACATTTCAAGAAACTCTAGATGAAATTCATAATCTGGCATATTTGAAAGTTGGAATCTCTACTGACAAAGTTTTCGTGAGTGTTTAACGCTTCAGACTGGATTGTATAAAAATGAGTTAACTATATACGTAATTCTCTGATAGTTGTTGCGTAAATTCCCGAGAAGCACAACAATATATCTCAATTTCCTCATTTTTGATCAACATTGTTTAGCTTAATATTGATGATATATTGCTTAATCAAAATTGTTGTCAAGTATAAAATTATAATATTTTTTCTTTTTATTTTTATATATTTTGTTGTGTGTTAGAGTTTCAAATTATTAATTAATTATTCCCCTTAGAAAAATTTTGTCTAAAGAATCCAAGTAACACACATTCTATTAGTACAACTATCTTTGTTTAAAATAATGCCACAATATTGATTGCAATATTATTCCCTGTTGATTAAATATTGTAACAATCTTCCTTCATATGCAGTGAGTAGCACCCCCCTTTAAAGAACGGGTGGCCCGGCCCGGGTAGATTCTCTCCATATCTTTAAACGCAATTTCTTTGAAAATTTATTTATGTAACCATATACATGTTTTATTCAATCGTAAAGAGAATTAACCGGATAATATAAAACCTGCAATAAAGTATATAGTGTCATTTGAGAAATGAAAATTGTATACACATCCGGCAAAACCGGAAATAAATGTTATTTATATATTCCATAAAATAGTTTACTTGATACTGAATTAAAACATATTTAACCGTTTTTTCGTCAATCATGAAATAAAGAGGTTACAGAGTGTTCTCCCTTATTTGGATCATACTGTATATTAGTTCAATATATCAACCAGATAACTCTCGAGATAATTTCCAATCCGTCACTTTTGACATCTTTGATATGCTATGAAATGGATAGTGAACAATCAGTTATGCAACATCTTGCAATATAATCTTTCTACAACTGAGCAATTGAGTAATAAAATTAATCTGCTTGTATACAACCCAGCCTTAATACTCAAATATTGTAAACAAAAACTATTCAAATATTTAACGGATCTACTAGTCACAATCACTATTATTCTTCTTTTATAGCCAAAGTTTATTTTATTGGACAACATTTGGAAGGAATATCAGAATGAAATCATCTACACTACTAAGCTGAGTCAAATACTCGTCGACCTGTGTTTGTTCGTGCAGGATCTACACATTAACGAGGAGCATGTGGAAATGGTAATACAAAATGGACCAATTGTTACCGATGCTGATAGACTGAATATGGAAGACGAAATTATTACTATAGATCAAGCATCACATATGGAAATAATCGAACTACAGGATGAGTCTCAGCTGAATGATATAAGACCTGAGGTAAATTCATACTCTAAAAAATAAAACATACTATTTTCTATATGATGGAAGAGATTATACCAATATCTTTAACATCTTGATTCTCTCACAATCTTTAATTTTAATATGCTTTTTTCAAGTTTTCATCACTAATTGTGTAAGGATAACACTAAATAAAAAAATATTTAGTTTCTAGGATTCTGTCCGTGGAAGCTCGTTGAAACTCAAGGCGGTTTAATCCCTGGAAATCCTAATATTGGAATCGTGGTGTTTAACGATAAACACTATATTTTTTCAAGTCTCCTAGCAGCACGAGCTTTTCAAATCTCTCCACATCTGTAAGTTCCTTATTACTAGAACTGCCAGGCCCAGTGACGAAATTCCATACAAGCGGCCACAAAATTGACTTTTGACTATCAAATGCTAAATCCGCCACTGGTCAGGAAACTAGGCTATAACCTAAGGTCTTCAGTTTATCTTATTTTTGTTACCGTTTTAATTTATGGACTGGACTCCTAATGGGAGCGGGATCCGTTCAATATTCTTGACCTAGCACCCTTACAATTCATAACGGCCATGGCCAGGGGATAAACACTTTATAAGTAATATGTTCAACACTGTGTTAAGAATAAGAAAAATCATAATGTAATCGAGTACAATTTCTAAAAATTTCAACCCAAGCAATATATAATTATGCGATAGGTCTAATTTCTAACGCTTTTCTCTTGTATAGAATCATTAATGAAGTATTGGAGTTGACTAGGAAAAAGAGTGAGTTGATTCCACTGCTACAGCTAGAAGAACAATTAATGGAAGTACAACTAATTAAAGAGTAAGAATACACTAATAATTGATGAAACCAATAATTTGAATTTAAAAAAAATCGCCAATATACATTTAGTCAATGTCAATGAGTGCTCAAAAAGGGGTGTAGAGTGCATGAAATAAGCGAGAGTTTTTGACTTCAGGGCTTCGTTATGAGTAGTTAGTAGGTAAACATACTAAAAGTCCGCGTCCCTGGGAGGTAGCATAAGATGGGAGGGGGAGGAGAAGATCCCATTTTTGGGTTTTTCGATTATTCTCGAAAACGGTGGACTCTAGAAAATGTTTTAAATAAAAATGAAAGCTAATTCAATTTCCTATAAAATTGTTCCTATACATATTTGTGGAACTTCCAACGGTTTTCGAGATATACGTTATATACGAAATTATATACGGGGACTTTTAGTATGATTATCTACTAACTACAGCTAACAAAGTCCTGAAGTCAAAAACTCTCGCATATTTTATGCACTCTACAATATATATATATATATATATATATATATATATATATATATATATATATATATATATATATATTTAACTAGACTAATTTATTTATTTATTTTTTTATTTATTTAATCGAAAGCCTATCTACCGTATTTTGGTGTAAGGACTGGACTCATTACTTTATCATTTTACGAGGATTGCTATTTATGTATTGAGAATGAATAACAAAAACTATGATTGGAGTGTGGAAAGTACGTTATTGTTTTACAAAATACTCTCGTTTAAGATCTATACATTTTTGCATTGGATTAAAACAATTGGAGTTTACCAGTTTTTCTACTGCGTAGTAGCTATTTCCAAAATATGGCTTCTGTATGAATAGCTTCTTGTTGCATCGAAAAGCGTTATCCATGTAGTTTGTTCTTTATCTGAGGGAACAAATAGTAGTCATTGGGTGGTAAATCAGGGTAGTACAGCGGATGACCCATCAATTCGACGTTTATAGCTATTTATCTGAGCAGATGTGTATGAGCACGCATTGTCATGGTGGAGAATGACCTTACGTTGGCAGTTCGTTTTTCTTATTTCACTGACGACTCCTGGCAAACAAATTAGTGTCTACTATTCAGAGTTCACCGTTCTACGTTGCCCTAAAAGCGTGGTTGCCACATGACCATTTATACAGAAGAAACAGTCTACCATTTGGACAAGTTTGTTGGATTTGACTCATTTTTGAATCTTCCAAAATTCTTAAGCTCTTTTCCTTCGCCATTGCTCGGCCTCCGAGATCTTTCGGCCACTCTTTTTGCCAGTCCAGTCTCCGAGGTGGGAGGATTTGTATGTGGTGCATTTACAAATGTCCCCACTAGTGGTGTGTCCGAGGACGCGCCCACTAGCGGTGCGTCCGAAAACGCGTCCATCTCAGCCGCATTACTAATGCGACCGCCCGCCAGGCGTTTAAAGATCCGTCAGTTTGTGACTACTCTAGGGAAACAGTCACCAGCGGTGCGTCTGATGAGACTTCCACTAGCGACGCGCCAGCCAACACCGCTGGCAATGTGGCTGCCTACTGGCATGCAGAAGTGCTTGAGAGCTGCTTTCCCCTTCCTCTGTTCGGCACCAGAAATCTTCCGGTCACTCTTCCTGCTTTTGTGCAGCTTAGAACGACCTTGCAATCTTCCGGTAGCCGTGTGCTCAGAGACGCCCTCGTCTCAAGACTAGGTTCAGCGTTGCTTGAGGCTGCGCACCCCTTGTCGCGTGTTGGGATGTTCTTTGACGTCCCTCCTAGTTTGTTATTTTGTGTGTTCGAAGACGCGCCCGCTTTGGTCGATGTATTTATGTACGCCATCTGTGTGAGTATGTATGGAATGTTCGTCACCCTGTTCCTCGCCCACCAAAGAGCACACAAAATGGAGACACACCAGGTTATTCTGGATGCTACAAAGCTACAAGCTCATGCTCTCGGCTCTCTGACCGGACAGTACAGCCGATTGATCTGTGCTGGATTAGACACAGGCCGCCCGTTTCGGGTGAAGCCAAAGTGACGTGTTGCAAAAACCAGATATACAATTTTCCATGGCTAGGAAGGCTCAGGTTCCGTTCATGCTTAATGAACGGAACCTGAGCCTTCCCAGGATTTCTCGCACGGCACAAACACGGCTAGTCTAGAACACCAACCGACCACGACTACCTAGTTCAGGGGGTTGGCGTAGTGACGACGGGTAGTGTCTGTATAACGAAACGTTCTGATTAGTTTACTATAAAAAATGTCAAACTTTGCGATGGTGTACTCGGATCGCAACTAGCAACACGTGTGCTGCCAATTCACTATACATTTAGCAACCCTCGTATTAAAAGTAATACATTTTATTTAGTGCAAGTTCAAATAATTTGAAGTGTTGAATGAACATGGGTTGATCTTGAAACAGACGCCTTCTCCAATTCTGGTTATATAGTTTTGTTAATGAATAAACGCTATTTTAGTCTATTCACTTATTTTATTACGAAAGATTGGTTTATTTCTGACAGACAGAAATGACACTTTATAATGAACTATAAATCTATGCCCATTCACAAATTCAAGCGACTTGAGCTACGCTGTTAACAGCTACACCGTTGTTCATGAGGCTTGTAAATAAAATAGTGCCAATATAGATAAAAATCAATTTTTATTGAGCAATTAAAATTGCGTAACATTCCTTCAATATAATCACCAGCAACATGTATTACCTTTAAACAGACGTTTCAATAGATGGAATTGTTGCTGTGTGGCGTTGAAATAGAGTGTCATGACCGCTCTAAAGCACATATAGGCCGCCTATTCCTCAATATCAGATTGATATCGTGACTGCTCTCCTTTTCATTCCAAAAAAATAATTTTCCAGTTTTTATTTTTTTAATTCCCATCGACGGTTTATGGAACCGCCTGACCTGTACGGGGTAAATTCGCAGTCTCATTGCAACCGGCCTATATGGTAGCGCATTCTCGTCATAGAGTTTATGTAATCCTCATCCTATTATTCACATGGATTTTTGCCATGGGCAACTTCGAATTTAATGATTTTTTTTCATCATTAATTTTAATATTGTAAATATGATTTAGAGCTGTCATAACGACATTCATTTTAAACGCTATACAGCAACAGCGCCAGTGAGTCAGAAATGACTATTATGCCCAATTCACACATAGGAGGCGAAGAGGCGAAGGTGCAGTGCCGGCGCGGCGAGAGGCACGACGCTTTCACGCCCCCTCTATAAACAAATGGTGTAATGCCCACTTAGGTGACGAGGCGCGGACATTTGCCTCGTGCCTCTCGCCGTGCCGGCACCGCGTCTTAGCCTGTTCGCCTGAGACACGGTGGCTGCGAGGCGAGAGGCACAACTCTTCCACGCCGCCTCTATGTAAACATATGGTGCAATCCACCCCTTCACTGCATATGGACATTACAATCGCCTGTGCGACGTCACGCCTGCACCTCGCCTACACCGCGCCTCCGCCCGAAACCGCTTATGTGTGAATTGGGCCTTAGGTAATAAACGTTGATGGTGATTATATTAAAGGAATGTAATGCAATTATACATTTAAGTTCAATTTAAATTTATTTCTATCTATGTTGCCACTATTTAATTTACAACCCTTGTACATCATATTAAAAAGATAGTGTTATCATGTTGCAGGTTGGTAATCGAGCAGAAGCACACCGAAGTAAAGTCGTTGACGAACGACATGCGAATTCAAACCGATTTGCACCCTGTACCGTCCTGGATTGATGACAAGTACATGTGGAATATGTGGGATTATAAAAGGCAGGCTATACGCCTGGCGGATATTTCAAAGCGCCGTACGAAGTCCACCCAAACGGTCTCATCCAAGAACAAAAACGCCGTCATTACGCAGACGCACGTGCAGCGCATGGTTAGCTGTCAAACAAGAAGAGAGAATTACACAAACGTAGCAACACCTCAAGCATACTTTTTTGGATTACGGGGTAGGACGGATAACAAGCAGTTCATACTGGACATAACAAGGCCCGTGAAGGATAAATAAATTTAAAGGGTGAACATTTTCTATAATACTTATTTTTAATGATAAATGTAATATTACAATAAATTATTATATGTAGCACAACACACAACATTTTACATTTATTAGAAACCTTTAAAATATTCAGACATTCTATGACGAGGCGCTGGTGCACTGCGCCATGCCCACTCTACCATAAATCCCATTTCCGCCCACCGCCGCGATTCCACTACCAACACCACTGCGTCTGACCATACAAGAGCTGCACAGACCCAAGTATTCACAGGTATCTTTTCTGTCATGGGAGATAGCAATATACCTATCCATTCTTCCAAACAAGAATTGGTGTCATTAATTAAAATGTTACAAAACCAGGTTGACTTCCTTGAGAATTAGTTGAAAAACTTAATTATCCATGCGCCCAGGAATGTTTCCCCGCCAAATACCCCAGGCCCAGAGTCTAATTTATAGATACATCATATTGAAACTAAACATTAGTCACTTAATATCAACCTTTAGATTCTTCTGCCAAATGTTAATTGTAAATACTATGTAAAATTATTTGTGATTCATTACCTTTTCTAGTTACCCTAGTATCTTGGTAGATATTCTTGGCCATCCAAAACTATATGGTCATAGTTGAGAATATTATGCCCAACAGAAAAAATGTGGTTTAACTAATTTCTGGAGTCCTACAGAATACCATACCTAAGTACGTCATTTATTGCACCTCTTAAAATTTATAGTCTACTCTCGTCTCGTTTTCCTTCTTTCCATTCAGCAACTCAACAAAGTATTCCTTCCACACTCTCAATATTTCATATGCTTCTCATTTCTGTTATATTTCTCTCTCCGTTTTTATTAAACCGAAAAGCACACTTTATCGGAATCGAATATATATTTTTAACTTTTCTCACGTGACTCCGTCTTAATTAGTTTTTGGTGGAAGGGGAAACAAATAATTTTGTATAATTTAAAAAAATATTTTATTACAGATAAGAAGGTTTTATCTCAAACCGAAATTACACTTGACCTAAGTCATCAAAAATATACATTCATATTCAGGTGAAGGGTGCTTTTCGATTTAAACAAAAACGAGAAATAAGAAATAAATACAAACAAAAAATAAGAAGCATTGCAAAAGAAGAAACAAGAAAGGTAAATACGGCCAAGATAGGTTATCATAAATTAACAGTAAATAGCTATATACTAAATAAATTAGATGAGGACAAAGGAGAAAAGTGCCGTACGCTAATAAGGCAGATATCTTCTTTTACTTGCATATGCATATATCCATTAATGGATGTTGCGACAATAATCTCTTCGCGATTCCTGGCTGTATGAACAAGAATCAATCATTAATCCTGGCCTTATGCCTTATGTTCTCAGCCACGACATATTGTTTCTTCAATTTTACCTTCAATAATAAGTAGTAGCATATCATACTTCTGTTGTCGTATCAGGTATCGTAGAAAAGTCCTTCTTTTTAATGCAGTCACGACTTCTTCCTACCCGACGCAGAATTTCCTCATTGTTTATTCTTGCAATCCATGAGATGCTGCGCATTATTTCGTAAGTTGGTTCTTATGGTCTCTTTGAAAACCGTTCCGGAACATTTTGTGTTGCATGTAGTTATCGTATTCTTCTCTTGAGAAAATAATGAAGATAGTCTCCCGTTGCCTTCCTTCATGAGACGTGTGACCTCTCGTTCTCCTTTCCAGCTAGCTCTGGTGTTCTGACCTAACTGTCGATCCGTCTCACTTCTTCAGTTTATAATATGTTCATTTCGTCCTTGCTTTTTTCATCGATTTGTTTTTGTTACAAATATAATTTGTTTCAGTTTCATTCAAACTAGAAAATAGTCCCAGTTTGAGTCTAGTCCCCTATACCTCCGTATGTCTGTTGTAGTGTAATGTTTGATCACTCTTCTCAAGAACTAAGATGTCCATTTGGTTCACATAGCTGCCATTCAGTGCTCTTTATGTTCCCTTGTGGATGTTTTTATTATGAAAATACGTACTTTTATTTATGATTGTTTCTCTTTTGCCAAGTCTATTAATAATGTTTTAGCTGTTTTCATTAGTGCTTTCTTGTTGGTTGAAATATTGAATAGTAGGTCTAAACACCTTTTCATTGCCAATATTTTCATTTGTATCTCCTAAAACTATGTCTACGTTTCCTTACTTACTGCAATGCTGAGTCCAGTAAACTATAAAAATCTAAGCATATTATTTTTTATCCGTAATATGCATATTCGCTGCTTCATTGGAATTCCTTCCAGATACCATTCCTTTTATGCTCTTATTTTTATCCAATTTTAGTATGTATGTTCGTCCATGTCTATTATTTGCATTCCGCTTTGTTTCGTATCTTGTAATACCACTATATCAAAGTTAGCTCACTTTATGACCTTCATGAAATTGGTTGGGATACATTCAATCCTTTTACACTCAATATTCCAATCCTTAGATTTGATGTTTCCTTTCTCACTTTTTCTGTCTCTCATTTCCCGTTTTCGACGTCGTAATCACATCATGATTCCCTTTCATTCTAGATTTTTAGGTCATTTGTCTATTATATATTATCCATTTTATATTTATATCCTGATATCTCATAATCAAAGATTACGATGGGTCTCCAAAAAATAACTGCAGACATGAGACACGATGGAAATACTACACGTTAAGTGTATGTATTTGCGATGGGTCTGCAACAAGTAACTTTAGACATGAAACACGATGGAAATATTTCACATTAAGTGTACGTGTTTGCGAAGGGTCACCAAAAAATAACTTTAGTCATGAGACACGTCGGAAATACTACACGTCAAGTGTACGTAAATATGGTGAGTCTCCAAAAATATACTTTAGACATGAGACACGATGGAAATACTACACGTTATGTGTACGAACACATGAGACACGATGGAAATACTACACATTAAGTGTACGTATTTGCGATGGGTCTACAAAACATAACTTTAAACATGAGACACGATCGAAATACTACACGTCAAGTGTACGTAAATATGGTGGGTCTCCAAAAAAAATACTTTTGACATGAGACACGATGGAAATACTATACGTTAAGTGTACGTATTTAGCAATGGGCCTCCAAAAAATACATTACACATGAGTCTTGAATAATGTTGCCGTAAAATTTATTCCAGAGTCGTGAATCACCTTGACATGACTTTGGTCATCATGGAAAATTTTCAAATGATTGTATCTACTGATGGATGGTACAAAAGGCAACTGATTTAATTCATTATTTTCAGAAGAAGAAATAAGGTACTAATAATCCCATAAAATGTCGTACATAGTGTACGTGAACTTATTCATGTGCCGTCTCTATTGAGGAGGTTGGCTATCATCATCCAGATTCCTTAGCCAGGACACTTTTCTCGCTCAAATAAGTCTTTTTCCACGATTTTTCCTTGGATTATGAGTCGTAGAATCTCATATTTCGGACCTCTCATGATGTGGCCAAGATTTTGCAATTTTCTTTTTTTCACTTCCTGTAGAATCTACCTGCCTTTCTCCATTCTTCTCAGAACCTCCACGTTCTTCGCATGTTCTGTCCATGACATTCTCAACATCCTACAATAGACCCACATATCGAAGGCTTCTAGTTTCCTCTCGCAATACACGTAGAGGGTCCAAGCTTCTACACCATACAAAAGGACTGGGAATACGTAACATTTGAGCATCCGAGTTCTCAGGTTCAGGTTCAGGTCGCGACTACAAAGCATCTTTTTTAATCTTTACATAGGATGCACGAACATTCTCAATGCGAATCTTTATTTATGCGCAGTAATCCACGGAGCAGTCGACGCTTGTACCTAGATAGTCATACCTCACGACTCTTTCCAGCCTTTCACCTTCCACATACAGATGTTCATTGGGTACTTAATTTTTGGTAATAATCATGTATTTGGACTTAAATTTAGTGTCAGCCCATATTTTCGACTAACTGTGACGACATTATTCAACATATTCTGAAGGTCTATGTTTTCTATCTCAGGACATTTCAGCGATTCTTCCTTAGCTTGGTGACGTTTATATTTCATGTCCTTCTGTACTTCTTAACTTCTGTGTGATTTTTTCAGGTTTCTTCTCTCTTTCATAAGCCTTGTATGCGAACAAATATATACAAATTAAAATTTTCAGTTGTGTGTTTCAAACTTTGATTACAGGTTACTGTCTTTTCCGCTAGTGATTTCATTTACGCAAAAGAAATAATTTGAAATAATATAATATATAAGGGTCAATAGTCTAATAAAGATGGGATATATATATATATAATATATACTTATTTTTTTAGTTACACTGCAGCATATTAAGGCTGAAGTTATTTACTTTTCAATCTGACATCAGTTGTCACGTTGACAAATAAAGGCCCGTTACCAAAATTACACAATGCATTGTTTCTACAACTTTTTTCTGAAGTTAGTAGTACCTTTCTCCAATATATACTTCTTTGTTTTGTTATTGTTGTTGCTATCTAGAGATTGATGATTTGAGTGCATTCTTTACTCCGATTTTGAGCAAGTGTTAACCAATTGTTAAAATTAATAGGTCCAGATTCGATCTGATTAACAATTTCAATTGGGTTCCTGCTATGGAAGTCAACATTTTTGCGGTAAGCTATTTGAAAATTGAAATCTTGCATGTATGTCCACCAACGTGTACGTACACGGTGTTTCCTGTTAGCTGCTAACTTTAGAGAGTTGTAATCGGCTACCAAAGTAAACACGAATATTTTAAGAGCTTTTACTACTGTTTGAGTTTCTAACTCAAACGAATGATATTTGTTTGCACCATTAAATGTTTTCTTACTAAAATATTCAACAGGCCTAAATGAATCACCATGTTTTTGCATTAAGATTGCACTAAAGCCAAGACTAGAAGCGTCTGTATGCAATTAAGTTTCTAAACTAGAATCAAATACTGATAACAAAGGTTTTTGTGTAAGAACATTAATTACATATCGTTGAGCATTCTACAGACCAAAATGGAACATTATTCTTTGTCAGGTGTGTAATACAAGCTGCTTTTTGTAGAAAATGCAGGTATAATTTCCAGAAATAACTAGCTTAGCCTATAAATTGCCGCACCTGTTTGATATTCATAGGGGCTAAAGATTCCTGAACTGCTTTTATTTTATTTTCATCGGGTCGAATCCCGTCAACCGATATGTTGCGCCCCAAGAAATCTATTGTTCTCATAAAGAAATATTTGGAAATATTAATAGAAGATTCTACTTCACACAACGCTTGAAGAACGGTTCCAATTTAACAAATCCCTCTACTACTGAGTGAGAGGGTGTCAAAATGTCTAAATAGACTGCAACGACATATTTTAGATTATTCGAAGCTTGATTATTGGCCCTTCGGAAGACTGCAGGTGCCATGCCGAATAGCGTCTTGAGCTATTCAAATAGACCAACTGATATTCCAAACGTAGTTTTTCAATTGAATCAAACGCAATTGGTATTTGGTGAAATCTCGAAGCTATTTCAAGTGATGTGAAGAAATTACCTTTACCTATAGGTCGAGTTGATCAATGCGTGGTAATGGGTAATCTTTTACATTGATTTTATTTAGGGCACGAAAATCGACGCACAAACGGTTAGCTCCGTTCTTTTTTGGAACTAAAATTATAGGGCTGGCATATGGAGAATTATTTTCGCGTACAATTCCATTTTTATTGAGATCATCAACGATTAGACGTACCTTTAAATACTCAGATTCCGACATTCGGTATTGGTGATAATAAACGGGCTTGTTAGAGTTACCTAATTCAGCAGTATTTCCGAAAGTAGTAAGATTCTGAACATTTTAAAAGTAATTATAACAGGTTTTGTTTATCCGTAAAATTAAGATCAGTAATCACGTCAATATCATATCCTTGATTAATCATCATGATTAATCAATGATCATATCCTGTCGATACTAACTTAATAAATACTTTGGGCATGATCTTTAAAATATCTTTAAGCTTCAATAAAAATACATCTTGTTCATACATATTTTCTCCAACGACACCATAGTTAGTTAGTTAGAATGAATGTGTGCTACAACAACAAAATCCACCTAAAATTCTACTTCAGAAAATTGTACTAAAATATTGGATATAGAGAAATCTGAATCACGCACAATATCATTAAACCATTGGAATGGAGTAATATTCAGAAATGAATTTGAAAAATCTTTTTTTATGCATGGGAATCCTTCGGCTTTCCTCCAAATGGGCTCACTCTACTCACGGTTTCACTGTCCGACCAGTCAACTTACTCCTGTAACCATCAATTTTCAATAACCAAATGCTGCTGTCAGTGCTTTCCGGATCGAAGCTCGGCTTGGTTAAAGTTTCATTCGAATCGGCGGCGACACATATCGGCATTTGCATTTGCTCGATGCTGCAGATCCTGTAAAATAGTGGCGATTGCCCCAAAGGGCGATGTGAACCGCTCTCGTGTTATCCCACACCTAATGTTAGATATTTTTGTAGAATTTAGGGTTTTACTTAGCCAGAGGACAAGCGGTCCGTTCCTTGCTAATTGACACGGTATTGGCAATGAAAACCCGAATTACGTATTTTGAATTTATTCGCAATATTTAAATGCAATACGTCCGTCCCACTTATTAAAAATACTTTTATTCCGTACTGGCCACATGGAGATGTCAATCAGCTCCCTCAAGGTGATCAACAAATGGCAGACCCGGATAATCGCTAGCTTTTATGCAAGTTACCTTTCGTTGGAAGAAAAACTTTCCAACTCATATCCGAACTTAATGCTAGCGTATAGCAATTAATAATGTCAATTCGTTTTTCACTCGCCTCAAAAACCCTTTACTTGACCATCAAAAGCAAGACATTCCTACCGGATATTTTGCTAATCGATGAGAAGACCGACTGTACATAATAACGTCGCTCAGACGACAAGTTGGATAATTTCACGTCAGTACCATACCGTCACTAATGATGGAAATCCCTAAGACAACGTCTATTGCTTACGTATTGTACACGCGAAAAAATATAGAAAAGCTAGAAAAGATGGAAGAATGGACTGCGATAGGAATGTTTACGTTTTGTACATTATTTGAATCAATAAGAAATGACGATAAAAAGTTAAGGAATAAAAGTGAGCCCAAGAATGATTTACCTTCATCCGGTAGTGGTATTGATTTATCCGAAATACCAATGAATGTCGCTTCAAAATCGTCCTTTCATCTTCCCTTATACCATACCATATGTTTTTGGTGTTTTGTCAACCTGTTGAGTAGATGAAGCAGTTTTTGTTGAATTGTATTCGAGATTTTAATTTTTCTGATTTTCTAAAGGTTCATCTTCAATTAGGGATAGATTGGACGTTGTTGGATTATCTTGTAAATTTATTTCTAGAAATTTGAGTTGCTCGTGAAATACATACTGTTCTTACTTTTTTAACAGCTAAGCCGTTTCCGGGTGTTCATTTTCCCCTTGGACTTTATAAACCTATCATTCTAAGAATAGTTAAACACGGCACAGTGGCTCCTTATATTATAATTATAAACATTATTTCTCTAGCAGTTGCAGATATAAATTATTGTAATGTTTTTGATTTGTTGATATAGGAGCTGATGCTAAAGAATGTGACTCATTAGTATTCAAAAAGTCCTACGCGTGGAAGGTAATGCATGCATAATGCATTGCCCCCTCCAAAGATTTGCCGCAAAGACAAAATCCAACGTAACCACTTGTTTCACGAGAGAGGAAGCTTTCGGGTTATCTGATAAATTGATGCGTCCATTTGGTGGAATCCAACTGATAAGCAGAACATATTTAATTATCGTTTATCCCGAGCTAGAGCATATTAGAATGTGTATTTTGCATTTTGTGGAGAATATATCATGGACTCAATAACGTGTCTCCTGATTGTGCCATAGAGATTATAAAAACTTTTATTTTAGGAATTATTATAGTTATTAATGCCTTCCTATACAGATCTATTTTTTTATTGTCTTTATAATCATCCAATGTTTTATCTCATATTATTGGTCTTTCTTCTATTATGCAAATTATAATCTCGATGTTGTCCATGTTGATGAGATAATTTTCTCTGTTCTTTGCAAGCGACAGGTTGCAGTCCATGTCCCTGGAAAGTCATTATTTTGTCCACAAGTAATAATCGACGGCAGCGGGCCGGTAGCCGTGCCGGACTTTGTGCGTATGCTCGGCTTGATTTAACCCTAACACTTGGAAAAATCTGATAAAAAAGAGAGAGATTGGGGGTGGAGATGCAGGGGTCATCCAGAAATATAAAAACTCTCAGCAAATATTAAAGGTGCGGTTCTAGAATGTGGCAGCGTTATGAAATAAATTAGAGGGAATAGTTGGCGCAAAGATAAGAACATCCATAAGCGCACATGACATTTGGTCTACAAGAGACATGGGTAGAAGATAGGCACTGGGAGTGCTGCCGAGCAAGCTTGCCAGTGGAATATGTGTGGACCACAGGGAGAACTACCGGCAGCTTGTAGGCAATGACCTCGAAACCCCAGACGCAAGGGGAAGTCGGCTGAGACTATATGCAACCCGCAAAATTATGGACAGTATTACCAGTATTACATTGAGCCATATAAGAGATATATGGATTTTATTTATTTTTAAATAAATACACACGAATTGAGTATTTTCTTGTCAAGCATCAGGTTGTGAGATTTAAACTGGACTAGAGCGGATATAATTAATTCATGTTTGAGATGTATTTTACGTCTAATTTAATATAGAAATTTTGCAGTTAAACCATAATCTCTTTTGTACAGAAAATATACACTAGAATTTGAAATATGTATAAACAAAAAAAGTGGGTTACTTTTGTGTATACCCTTTACATGTTAATTAAATTAATTATACTAGAAACCTTAATAAAAATATAAAGGGAAACTGTTTAAAATAGGTACATCAAGTTTCTTGTTCAAAATAAAATGTTTTCGTTTTCATTATTTTTAACAAATTCATGCTATATATATTACTAAGTAATGATATGACACAATAAATACAATTTACCTAACGAATTTTAATTTTTAAAAACAATACAGGTACAGTGTTATTTCTGACAGAGATTATAATTTTGATTATTATAATAAAATATCTAAATAATGAATTCGAATACTGTGGAAAAAAAATTAATAAAAATTGCATGTTTTGATAATTTAATATAGAATTTTTTTAGTTAAACCGTAATCTCTTTTCTACAGAAAATATACACTAGAATTTGAAATATATACATAAAAGTGTATTACTTTAGTATATACCAAAGAACCCTTTACATGCTAATTAAATTAATTATACTAGAAGCCTTAATAAAAAATAAAGGGAATATTTTGTTTAAAATACATCAAGTTTCTTGTTCGAAATAAAAAGTTTTGTTTCCATTATTTATAACAAATTAATGCTATATACATTACTAAGTTATGATAACAATAAATACGCTTTAGCTAACTAATTTTAATTTAAAAAAAAACAATACAGGTACAGTGTTATTTCAGACAGAGATTATAATTTTTATCTTTATAATAAAATATCTAAATAATGAATTCGAATATTGTAGGGAAAAAATCATAAAAACTGCATGAAGTTTTGTTTCAAATCCGGTAAACGGAGTTGTTTAACATAAACATTCGTTTGTAGGTTTCCACCAAACATTATTCAAGACTAAGTTAGATCAGATAACTAACAGGCCACATGCTAAATTTGGTTGTAAACTATATGGTCATTTTTAAGCCAAAACGTACATTAGATGTAATCAAAAGATACAGACATGTGCTTAATAATTTCCATTTGATCAAATATCTAGTATTAAACTACCCATTTAAAGTACTGTACATTCATTAATGATAAATTATGGACCTTAAAATTAAAATTGAACTAATATTCTCGAAAAAAGCAGAAAGATTACACACGTAGTCTTATGGACTTTTTAAACAGAGTCCATTGTTCCTGAAGTTGTATATAACGTTTGCATTTCCCCTCTGGGACTACATGCGAAAGCGCTTATACTCCCTCTGTCTTACTCTGTGGGGACTACATGCCGAATGCGCTTATGCTCCCTATGTCTTACTCTGTGGCACAGCACTCTAAAACGCCGTAATTGGCAACCATACTGCATTCCAGGCCACTGAGGTTGCATATAGTTCCTAGTTATGTCAGAAAACCTTTTGAATTCTCACCGTTCGAGTGATACTACACTTATATTTTTAATATCCTTTTTTACCACCCTCTAGCACCATAGTAGTTGTAAAGCATGTAGCAAGATCAATAATTTTAATACTGTAACTTTTATCCTACATTTTAATTTTTAATTAGTTTCAGTTTTACTACCTACCAATGTTTTTCTTTTAAAAATTATATGGAGTGTTATCAATGTTCAATGTTTTACAATGATTTTATTAACTTTATGTACATTTATTTTAATTTTAAACTATTTGATTAATTTATTCTGGTCATTTATCATTTACTTTACTACTATGTTTATATATATATATATATATATATATATATATATATATATATATATATATATATATATATATAAAGGAAATCGTTAGTCTGCCTACGGGCCGTTTTAAATCGTGGGAATTAAACAGTAAAAACGGTAAAAAAACGTGTTAAATTTAAAAAATTTGAACGAATTGTTATTTTGAAAAAAGCGCCACGATTGCCATATCAACCGATTTCCCAGATCACCAACCTAACGACAACAAACATCGGAGACACGTGTGAAGGCAACGCCATCTGAACTGTTTTAGACACATCTATTTGGTGTAAAACCCAAAAGAATATGTAGATAGTAAAAGTAAGAGTTTGTGTGGTGAATTTGTAAAAAGATTAATTGTAAAAAATTAATTTAGTAATTTATAATTTTAATTTTTAATTATAAATTTTAATTTTAATTTTAATTTTGATTTTTGAGAAGCAAGCGCAAAGTCCAGCTCAAAACAGTTCAATGACAAAAGCAAAAGTCGTCAGGAAACCAGTTTTAAAGGGAAGCTATAGGGTGACATCAGGATAGTCCTTGACAGCGTTCTTATCAAAGATATAAGAGTAAATGTTGCTCAGACCATTCATATCGGTCTTGAAATTCATGGATGAATTGGTGTTCTTGATATGCCACATCTCCAAAAAGAGTCGTTGTTTAAGGTGCGGCTCAGTTTCAAGAACGGATACATTATCAAAATCGATGGCATGTTTTTTGGTGATTGAGTGAGAAGCCAAAGCGCAGATGGACTTTCTATTCCTGATGTCACTCTTATGTTGGGTCAATCGTGACTTAAGCCATTGACTGGTGTGGCCCACATAGCACTTATCGCAGTCAAAGCAAGGTATTAAATAAACAACACAACTACTAGTCAAAGTAGGGGTTTTGGTTTTCAAGTTAGTGAACAACCGTCCCACCCTCTTCGTGTTATGAGGGACAATGCGAATTCCATCCAACTGGAGGTTGAGTAGGTCAACGCCATCGTATTTTTGAAATTCGACATAATATACCCTTATAGCTAACAAGTAATATTTATACCCAAAATTTTCAGACTAAAAATACTTTATTGAATATTCTGAATACACAATAAAGGTTTAAGACCTAGTAAAATAATATTAATTTTATACACGTATTTTTGTCTTAAAAATTACATGAAAAGGATTACAGTTTATACACCACATTTCTTCTCCATTAAGGCTTTAACAGAAATATACTGCTACATTCATGAAGATATCAGTTTTCTACCTTGTTTCAAATAAGTAAAATACACTGAAGAGGTCTGAGATGGCTTGTTAGGAAGATATTGTGAATAAGTAAGTATAAGCAGTACACACACATATGATTTTCTTACCATTGCAAACCTGTTTCGGGGCATGGCATTCTCGGACACCCGACCTAAATACTTTTTACGAGACTGGAAACGATTATTCTGAGGCTTTTTGAGAATTTAGAGATTTAGAGATTTAGAAAACAAAATTATAGGTGGTGTAAGATTGCATTTAAATCATAATCGAAACACAATAATTACGAAAATGTATAAACTTGCCATCATAAATAAACGCTGATGTATTTTGGTGAACATTTCAGAAAACATGGACTTTATTGCTATTAAGAAGCGATACATTTTCAGCAAGATTAAAATATTGTACAACTATAATAATGCGTCGACCCGAAAAACTGTTTCGGAAGTTACGACAGTTCTCGTCTCAAGGTGCGATATGCTCTGACATTGACTAATGCCAAATAAAAAGAATTTGTTTTTATTTCATTGTCGATGTTAACTTGAATAATCTGGATTGTATCTTTCTGAAATTTTCATCGTTTCTTATTAGGAATGTTTTCTGAAATTTTCATCAAAATACATTGACGTATATACTCGCCGCCACAAATAAATGAATGCCCAGTAATGCTCGTTTATTTATGGCGACTAGTATATTAACCATAATTATAATATTTAGTTAATTTTTAACTGGACTTTTCAACATAGTTCCTTTTAAGTTCTTTTTTTCTGAAGAGTTCTTAAGGCGTTTAACATTGTTGTGATGGATCTGAAATCTCATTTTTGTTTCATTAATACTTATTTTGTGGTAAAAATGGTCCAAATCCTAATTCCACCTACAAATTCCCCACACAGCACACCTACCGTTTTTTTGATAGATCGATTTTCATAGGCGCCCGTCATTCTGCCATAAGTGTCAGATTCTTCACAATACCGACTAAACATCCCGGTACCACTCTCGTATATCTTCCAGTTGAGGGGCCTTATGTTATTAACCCCTGAAGATTTTTTCCTTCTGGTTCTAGATCTCTACTACTCAGTTCCTGGGTGGTACATTTCACTGCTTGTCAAATTTCTCTTGCTCTTTCAATATGGCTAATGCAGGTTCCAATGGCCCGTCATGTCCCCTCATTCTGTAACATTGTCTGCGTAAGGTTTCCAGTAACTAGTTCCACCCCGACCTCGCTTGTTATTCGACTTCTATATGAGTACTACCACGGGCATTCTAAGAACGTGCACTCTGCATTGTCACATTCGTGATCACATTGGGAACAAGCCTGGTGGCTGGACACAATCCGGCGCATGTACTTTTGGAAGCATCCATCCCCGTAAACGCCTGCTTCAGGTGAAAGTTCACCTCTACATGCTTCGTGCCCACCCAGCTTCTTATGTCAGGGATTACCTTCTCAGTCCACTCGATTTTGTCCTCGGTGTCATCCCAGACTTACAGTCACTTAGTTACACTCCCCTACAATATTCTACATCCCTTAGTACCCTCCTGCCTGTCCCCAAACAGGCTCTACCGCTCGTAGACGAGGACCTTGACATGGAGATGTGCGGTATGCGCTGGCCACCCTTAAAGCGATATTGCATTACGTCTTGGTGAGGTGTGCCCTCGGCCGTGCTATTTGCATCTTACCGGCCCACACCGGGGCACCGTACAGCATGATGCTCTCTACTGTGGAGAAAGTATTCTTCTCTTGCTTCATTTTGGCCCACGGAGGTTTAGCGGAGGTTTTCTTGCCCAGGGCCGTCGCCACTAGGGCTGCCCTGGCGGCCGTAGCCCTTCCAGACCAGCTGCTTCTCTGTTCTGGCAGCTGCCACTAGTGCTAATTCATCAGGGTATCACATCTGGTGCTCCACTCCATCTGGAAATGGAAGCCGCAGTACGCCGTCATACAAGATGTTCCATAGGGTGGGACCAAGACCAAAATCCTGCAAGTCAGTGCGATACACCCACTACTTTTTCCTGCCTCGTACTTAAGTTCGCCCCTCCAGATAGCATTGAATGAACCTCACAAGTGTTTCGTCGGTTTCTATCTAGATGCAACTTGACACGATGAGAGGCCATGGAGCTGTGTTAATGGCATTTGTGACATCGAGTGTAAGAAGCGCACACATTTTCCGCACTGAATACTGCCTTCGCGAGCTTCTGTGCAGTAGCGATAATCTTGGCAATAGCCTCAATGGTGGATTAGTTCCGCCGAAATTCATGCTGATTGTCAGATAGGCCGTCCTGATCTTCCGTGTAAGCCGTTATCACTCTAAGCAGCAGATACTCTAGCAGGTTTCCCATGATGTCAAGCATGTAGAACGGCCTGAAGAACGACGGGGTGTCCATAGACTTGCCAGGTTTGGGGATGAGGATCAATTTCCACCTAAAGAGGGAAACCATTCTATCCAGTGCCTCATTCATGGCCTGGAGCCACTGCAGTTATTCTAATAATTCCAGAGGGCACTCCATCGGGTCCAGGGGTTGGCTGGCAGCAGTTAGCTCTTCCTTCAAAGACGGCCTCGGGGCCTCATCGGCAAGATTGAGTTTCCGTACACCATGCGGATACTAGGGAACAAGGTTCTAACTATGATGTTGGCTTGATGCGTTTCCATTGTCGGCAGGGCGGGTCTGGATGAGTCTTCTGAGGGCAATTTTGTAGCCTTGTCCCCCACATCCACATCAAGGGCGGCAACCACTTCCTTCTATTTATATATTTTATAAGCCTGGATCTCATCTCGTAGGGCTTTTAGGACACCATGAAACATTCGTCGCTCCATAACTTTGATGATCTCCGACTTCTTAAATTTGTGGAAGTCGTAACGGTAGGATAGCTAGATTTGTATGCATTGTAACCTTGTGTCACGGTCGTCTCTCGCCCAGCATATACACTAGATCCTCAAACCCCGCTTTAGGACCGTATACGGAGTATACTCAACATCCTGTTATGCTAACGGGGGCATAACCCCTACCGCATTAAGGGTATAATGCGGTAGGGCATATACTCTGTAGGGTAGTCCAGTGAATCCATATTTCCTCTAGCCCCTCCTGGCTGCTAGTCCATCCCTCTGTGTGTTTTTTATTTAACTCGCTAGCAATAACAAGGTCGTATACATTTACGATATTGGTGGTGCACAGTAGGTCGTGTCCTGCACGGCATTCATTCAGGTTGATTTGAATAACTTTAGTGGCCACCGGTGTCACTCCGGGAGAAACCTTCCTGTTTGCATCACAGAGTACACAGAAAGGAGTGACTTCTCTACACTCCCGAGTGAAGTGGCCTTCCTCTCTACAACGTTGGCATCTCCTTGATCGGTCCGGTCCTTTAGAGCGTGCTGTGCCCGCTTCCCAGCATCGACGGCATCCCAGTGTCGTCTTGATTCGGGTCACCCTACAATGAACTAGACCGATTCTGATGTAACCCTCTCCAATGATTTTGGTTGCTAGTTCATATGCAGGTCTGAGGCTGCTAATGCATTGGTGGACCTACTCAGGTCAGATGTGATCTCCTCTTTGGTAGTCGCCGCGTTCAGATCTTTGACGCATCCGTCCTGGCCTTCTAAAGGTGTCTGTTGCCCCTCTAGTTGATCCGCCTGAGTACTCTTGCCCTTGAGGTTCAGGAGGAGGTTACCGGCTTGGGGCTTCATTAATTAAGAGATTTGCAAATCTAGCTTCTCAGGATCTACTTGACGCACCTTTTTAATTAAGTCGGCGTACAAAATATCCTCGGCACTTACCAGGAGCGTTTCAATACCAGGGTCTAGTCTCGTACCATTACCGGAGATTTCTCCTGTCAGCTGGGCGGTTGGTTTAGTGCTTGGTCGCGGTTTGGAAATGAAAAATCTTCGGTTCGAGCATCCATAGGGTGATGTCCGCCTCAGTGTCCGTATATAAGTATTCCAGGATCTTCCTGGCCATATCTTTATAGAGACTTTAGACGGTTCCTATGTAGCACATAACCATCAGGTGCTTCACCGTGTCGAGGGTCTTGAGAGTAATGTCCGGACTGGTGCGGTCGCACATGAGGTAATTGAAGTGCCTCTCTGCGCTTCTGGCTGGACCGGTATAGCACGGGCCCTCCGTGATGTTCACGGTGTATCCAGCTCTTCCCGGAATTTGTCGCTGGTTTGCGAGTTCCTTTAGATCTAACCTCTTGCTCTCATTATTGTTCCTAGTAAGGACTGTGTCTGCCGGTGTCAAGCTACCTACCTCCTCTAGCAGTGGGTGCCAAAAATCTCCGGATAAAATCAGGCTATTCAACAAGGCAAAAACTGCCCATTGCCTGTTACAACGTACGAATTCTCCTATGGGATGAAAAACTAACCGAACTTGAAAATGAACATGACAAAATGAGATGGGTCATCGTAGGATTGATTAATTAGAAGAAGAGGAGAGGGTCAGATAACACACAAATCTGGCCACACTTCAATTCAATTATGTAGGGCAAGAAAATATATCAGAAGGCGGCGTGAGAATGCACAAGAAATTTGTACGAAACCTGATTAAAATTAAAAGTATAAGCCTTATAGTTACTTATATAACTCTGAGACTAAGCTATAACGTATAGCATGAAAATCGAACATATCCCTATGTCAACATCAACAGAAGAAGAAGAAAAAACAAGTAGCTAACCAATCATAAAGATTTTAAATATAAACACCGAAACAAATACAATTATCACAGGCTATAAGAAAGAAGAAAACAACGAGATGAGCCCAATCCTAGTGCAACTGAAATCAACGGACATAAAACCCAACATATTATATAAACAAGAGATACAATAAATACGACGGAATGCGCCTAAAAGGCAAAGCTAAAATCTATATAAATGAACAACATACATATGGGTGTATACTTGTCTCTGCAACCTTTTATGAAATAATTTGCTTGATAATATCTGAGCGATGCATGCAAATTAGCATAAAAATCACTATTAACTTACCTGATCAATCACCAATAGATAACTCAATGTAATGTACTAAAAATCGCTAAAACAATTAAATGTACGATAACAATGTCTGTCTACAATTTCAGAGCATAGATTTGTATAATATATTTATAATATTCATCATATTCACATTATATCCATGAAATTATTACATTATTATAACGAACACATGCTCTCTGTATTGACTAAAATGTTGACCAGTCGATCATTACAATGCTTACGCTACTTGCTCATGACCGGCAATTTGATTTGCATTGACTCATCCACCTGATTTGGCCGGCCGGCAATTGAACGGCACAAATCGATATTTCTCCATCCACTGTCGGTGGTTCTTGCAATGTTTCCTGTCCAGTTCCATTTTAGTGTGTTTATTGCTTATTTCAAATTCGGGTATATGGTCTCTGGTTGAAATTCCTAACCTTGATCGTTCCATTGCTCGTTTGGTTACTAGTATTTTATTTACCGTCTTTTTGTTAGTATTTCTGCGTCGTAAGTGAGCATAATGCATTAATTGTAGACCTTTCTTTTCCAGCATATAGGAAGGTCAGAGATAAATATATACGTAAGTTTTCCGAAAGCAGCCCATGCAAATCGGATTCTTCGGGGAAATTCGCAGGTCTGATTATCTCGGCTAATACGCAACTCATGACATAAGTATTAGAAGGATGTTGTTTCTTCCACTCGTATATTGTTGATGTAGATAGCCTTCATCGAGTACTGCATTCGTCATTATTCTGGTTGTAAAGGTATTTATTTTTAGTCCTATTTGTGGTTTATTCCAGGCAATCGATTATCAGAACTAGGTTTGATTGAGTTTCTCGCGATTTATGTTGACTTCTAGATTATCCCAATTAATTTGTTTGCCCATTTGAGTAGAGATATGAATAGCTTTGGTGTGATAGTGTCATCTTTTTTTTGTCATTGCACAAAAAAATTAACACTTTCATTAAGTTTTCAATTTAAAATAAAAAATCGACGTGTTCGAGCAATTTTTGCAAAATTCCTAAATTTGAATGTATTCTATACTTTAGGAACACCCTGTATACCTGAACAGACAAAAAACAAGTATTCCATGCACTCTTCATAGCACAAAATAGTTTACTAAACTACATCTGGGGAGACACATATCATCGCCTGAGCTGCAAACATCTAAAATGTGATGATTTGAGGTTGACAGGAGAGAAACACTGATTTTAAAATGTTTATTGGAGTAATTAAATTGCTCCTGGTTCAAATAAATGAAATATAAGCAATTAAATTTTAAAAAAATGGATAACTTGTTGACAGAGTAAAATAACTCCAATACACATTTTAAAATCAGTTTTCTTTTTCTGTCAACCTCAAATAAAATGTTAGAAGTGTGATGTTGTTGCTTAAGCGACGATATATTAAAAATACTGTACAAACTCGACAAGAAAACGAACACCAGAGAATTATAACTACAGCCACATCAAGTAAACATAAAATAACATATCACTGAATAAATAACTATACGAAATTCAAAACAAAATGGAAGTGAGCATAACACTACAAACAAAGAATTCCATGAATATCAAACAAGAAGGAAATCAAATTTAAGAGCAAAGTGCAAAAATCAAAGAATCCGCCAATAATAACAACCAAAACAGTACAATACAAGGAATTAAACAAAGAAATAAAATCACTAGAATACATTCCTTTCAAACTCAAAATTATAAATTTCTGCTAAACAACAAAATAGAATTGGAATATGCGAAGAATAAAATAGATCAACAAATAACTTGGACGCGGACACGGAAAATATAAAACACAAACTAAGATATTTCAATACGCACAGCCCTAGAGGAATCGACACCACAAACCTGGCGTCGAGGACGGAGGAAATATTTTTTCTTATACTCACGCTAGAATCTTTTTTCAAAGATATGGTCTAAATAATGATAATTGAATAACAATCTATGTAATAAATCTAAAAATAAATTGTTATTGGGCCTATGGACAATCATAAGCACTGGCAGTCCAGATTCGCAAATCACAAGGACTTGTTACATAATTTTTAATGTTTTCATCTGTCAAGTTTCATCTGCCCCCAAAAATTGCCCAAAGATATTTTATTAAGTCTTAAGGACTTAAATTGTTTAAAACTAGCAAATATCCACTGCTATACGACGGTTACACGAGAAAATTCTTTAAAACTGCGAAAAAATATTAATTGATATTTACAGAATCCTTCCAATTATTAATTTTCACATTCGAAACAAACAAAAACTAAGAGCTTATGACAAAATTTTACATTTGTGAATGGTTTATCTACAGAGGTAAAGTGAAAGTTATATTCGATTAAGTAAACGTTAACATTAAATAGTAATTATTGCCTTGCTTTTGAAAATAATTCTCCCTAGTGCCGTTTGCTTATAATATTAAATTACTTACAAACGGCGTGATTACAAAGGTGAAAGATTATATTACTGCCTAATTTGATTATCACAACTAACCCATTGTGGTCACAGGCCTTTGGATACCGATCTCCTGATAAGCCAGGTTGTCCCTGTAAAAAGTATCGTTCATCCGGTTACTATTATTTATTAATTAAGTAATTTTGATATTTGTTCATATTTATCTTTATGGTAGTATGTGTTGAATTGTTTATTCATTTAACTATATCCTTAATTATTCAATATGGGAATTGTATTCATTAATATGTCTGAGTATTCAAATGTAAATATATCACACATTTAATGTATAGCAGAAGGAAATGTTTAAAAGGCCCGATGACTTTATTACCATGAACAATATCCCAGAGGAGAATATAGAGTGGGATATATTTTTTGGTAATAATGATCAGTAATACAAATTATTTTCAAAAGTATGGAATTAATATATTATATTATATATTTCAAAATATAGGTAGAATGAACTCATAAATGGTTGATTTTTCAAATAACGTACTAATTTGCAAGGTTCACCGACAAAACAACTGGCGAAAAAATAGCCCGACAGAAAATAGACCCGACAAAATAAATAGCCCCCGACAAAATATCCCCGTTTATTGTTATTGATAATAAAGTTAATTAAATTAGAAATGGGGTGGGGGGTCTCCTGCCAACACAACCTAACAAATCTCAGCTGAATGGATAAATAGATTTCAATGAAAGTAAATTATAAATGAACTAAAACAGCTGTGCTCAGATCGACATATATCCACTCAAGAACATCGCCTGTAGGTCCTATATGGCCGTGGGTTGCATCTGGCTGGTATCAGAGCTAACCCCATGCTGTATATACGGGGCCCAGCTGTGCTCAGATCGACATATATCGACTCAAGAACATCGCCTGTAGGTCCTATATAGCCGTGGGTTGCAGCTGGCTGGTATCACAGCTACCCCCATGCTGTATATACGTGGCCCAGCTGTGCTCAGATCGACATATATCGACTCAAGAACATCGCCTGTAGGTCCTATACAGCCGTGGGTTGCATATGGCTGGTATCAGAGCTACCCCCATGCTGTATATACGGCGCCCAGCTGTGCTCAGATCGACATATATCCACTCAAGAACATCGCCTGTAGGTCCTATATGGCCGTGGGTTAAACATTCAGGTTAGTTATAATATAATATGTGTTAAATATAAAGTGTCGTAATAAACCATATACTGCTGTTAACTAAGCCTATGTGTGTGAAATTACAACAAAAATATAATAAGTAACGAATAAAATTCCTGTATTATCCATTATAAACCGTGGTCGGAGCTATTTTGTCGGGAGGCTAATTTGTCGGGGGGTTATTTTATCGCGGGCCCTTTTTGTCACGAATTTCCAATTATGATATTTTTATTATCGTTGAAACAAGGTTTACATACAAAGTAAGTTGCAGTGAATTTAAATTAAATCAGTATAACATATTTAAACAGGTTCGATCAATTCTAACCAGTCGTAAAATTTCAGGTGGTATGGTAATGATTGGGTTCAGAAAGCTATTTAACAAACACTAAACGATTTTTCAATTAGGACGGGTCGATGTTGGAATGAATAAAACAAGCTGTATGTGAGGGATTACCAAAATTATTTTTTTATTTGAAAGGCCATAAGTGCCATTATATTTAGAATACAACATCGTTCAAATATCCGCCTTGGATAGAGTAAAAAGGATATATAGAAGGAACTACAAGAGAGAGGAGTAGATAGGGGAACAATTGAACTAATCAAACAATTGTACAAAACAATTGAAAAAAACAAACTATGAAGACTCATCGGAGTTCACAACGAGGATAGGGGTTAAACAAGGATGCGCCTTGAGTCCACTACTATTCACAATAGTTCTAGATGTAGCAATGAAGAAGTCAAGGAAAAATCTGAAGACTATAAAGATGGGATTCCAGAACATGAAACAAACAAAAGGTAACTGAAATGATGTTCGCATACAATATGGCGATTTTCGCGGAGTCAGAAGAAGACCTACAGCACAATATAAAATCGATAAAGAACTAATAAAAATCAACATGAACATAAATCTAGAAAAAAAGGAGCATGGTAATATAATATCCAAGGAAAAAAAACCACAAAATTACGCTAAACGAAAGACAAATAGAACGAGTAGATAGCTTCAAATACCTAGGAACTATAATAGAAAGCAACAGATAAATAGACAAAGTTATAAACGAGAGATTAGGCAAAACAGGGAAAATATTTAATATGTTGAACAAAACGTTGTTTAGTAGGACAGACATACCGAAAAACATCAAAACGGACATAGTCAAAAAAGTTATAAGACTATCAATAATGTATAGTAGTGAATCGTGAAACATGACGGAAAGGCACAAAAAAATAAATGCCATAGATATAAGATTTCTAAGAAAAATAGAAAACAAAACCAGAATGGACAAAATATAAAACGAAACACATAGACAAATAAAAGACTACCAACACTGATATACGAGAGGAGAGGAACAAGAAGCAACTACATAGGGAGACCAAGGAAACCATGGGATGACAGTATGAGAGAAAAAGCAGAATAAAATGGAGAGAGATTAAACAATTAACACGAGACAGGAAGAAATGGAAGGAAATATACACACAATGTAAATAGACAAAAATGTAGAAATGTATATAATAAATAAATAAAAACATGTTTATTCCGATTTCATATTTAATTGATTTTTCTTGTTAGCCGTTGATTCAACAACCAATTCAGAGAGTACATAACATCTTTATTAAACAGTCTATCAAAAACTATAACTTTATTTTATTTAAAAAAATAATAATAATATAGAACTTTCAAAAATTATATGTTATAAAATAATCAAAAACAAATACAAATAGTTTTAAAAATACCATCAATTGAGAGCTTCCATGTAATAACACGTAAGACGCGGCGAGACCTCATCTGTCTCTTAGCAACGAAAATTGACGTTTGGAGTAATTAACATTTAATGCTTTATTAAAATTTAAACTTTTTAACTTAACGCAGAAAATACTAGTGACGCCAACGATCCATCGAAAAAAAATTCTATATATATAAAAAGTATTTAAATTTTTATTGATACGCATCGAGCGTGTCATTTATTTTTTGTTGAAAAATGTGTTTTTCTTTTAAAAATTTCCTCGATCTATAAGGAACAACTTTCTCGGTGGAAGTTAATCGACTAACTCTCGTATACCTTGAACCATCGTTCGTCGCGTAATAATAAACAAATAATAACTGTTGCAAAATTAGATAATGTTATTGTTTGCGACTTTTGCGTTAAATTAATAAATTTCAAGTCATTTTGTTCATGTTGATTGAAGAAACGGCAATTTTAGTTTTAAAACAAAATTAAATTTTAATTGTTTCAAAAGTCGATGAAACGATTTTTTTAAGATAGACATGCAGTAACATCCTGTGTATTATCATAATAATTTTGTTGATAGAATAATATTGTACGAAATAATATTTTATCGTTAATATATACAAGTTAGGCTTAAGGCACAATTTGTCTTCTTCTTTGAAGAAATTATGAAAGTGCAAAAATTGTAACTGGGATAACAAAAAATAATCTCGCACTGAATTAACCTTCAATTGGAAAGGGCTAGAGAATACCACTAATGGTATATTATCATTTATTACGCCAAATCATATTAATTTCAATATGATTATTTAAATTGTTTGTATGATCATTAGTGCCAGAAATGTATTGAATCAAGAGAGACTTTAAACAAAAACAGATTGTATCCTATGTAGGAAGACTTGTTATTTATGCAATTGCACAGTAAAATGTATGCGGAGAGACGTCTCGTGGGAGGTTGGTTGACCCTATTGTTACCTGAAGACATGCGCAACGGGCCCACCGACCATCTACCGAACATGGGCATAGTCGCGTGCTGTGCCGGAGCCATACACAAACTCCTGCAGCCGCAGCGTTCAGAGCGCAGGCTGCACATTGCCGTGTCGTGCGAGTGGCCGCGTTTAGTGCGTGTGCTGAAGAGTTGATAATGCGCGCGTATCTTGTTGGGTTTAAATGTAGCGCGGTTTACGCAATTGAACTATGTAAAATGTTATTGTGAAACTAGCAACTAGCTTGTCTCCAAGTCGGAAGTACGGTGATAGCTTCGTGCAGTATGTTACGGAATTATTATATACACCGGATGTACTATTACTGAAGGTAACTTTTTTTTATTATTTAAAGGAATAGAGAATAATAAATTATTTTATTTAATAAAAAATAACACAATTTAAATAAATACACTTTGCGTTTTATGCAATCAAATCATAAATATTGAAGTACTATTTTATAAAGTTTGTGGAAAGTATATGTACGCGCACAATATATTACGAAATAAGCAAATAATTTATATATTATATAAATAACCTATTAACAACACATTTTTATACTTTAAATGAGTGTACAGGAAAAGATAATTTCTAAATTAATAATTGGCTACTCAACTTAAACATATAGACGTTCAATAACAGATGTTATTACACTTATAATCTCGAAATTATTTATTATTGATCTTATTATATATTTACAAGTATAGCTAGATATCCATAGTGTAGCGCGAGAAGGGCCAATCTGCTTCCTTTGACAAAAGCTTCAAACTGATTTAAAGGACTTAATAAACAAAACGAACAGACCCAATCTACAAGGGCCAATCTGCGGCTCCCTCTCAATTCTTCATTTCACAATAGTTAAAAGTTAACTATTAGTATTCTGTCCTTTAAATCAGTTTGGTCCTTTGTTAAAAAGAGCCGATTGTCCCAACTTGCGCTACACAGTCGATATGTGTTATAATACTGTAGTATGAGAAGAAATAACATTCCTGGGATCGTTGATTTTTATTCCCAAAAATTGTAAGATTACACCTTACATATCCCGTTATTAGTTTAAGGATTTCAACAAACATAAAATATTTTGTAATAACCTTGTTACAGGAAAATTGATAAATGTATCATATAATAATGAAGGAAAGAGAATCAGTCACAATTTTGGAAACCGCGGAAATAATTTCAATTCAATTTAATAAGTATTTGTTTACAACTCCATCGGCATTTTGGCAAATATAGTATCCTAAAAACAATATCTTTCGATATTATTAATAAATAAAAAAATTATACGCACATAAAAAGACCTTTTTGACATTTTTATAACATTTTCTGATACGCAATATTGAAACTTGCATAGTTTAATTTTGCTGAAGAATGGCCTGACCAAAATTTAAATTCATTATTTATTTAGGAATACTAATGAAAAAATATTAAATGTCTGTTGGGAAGATTTAAATACCTGTATTATTTATTCACAGATGCAATTTTAAAATTATCTAGCGTGGGTACCACACGACACGTCTTTCCGAATTACATTGACATTTTTCACATTATTCACACAGCATTTTTGAAATTTTCGACTTTTTGACATTTTAAACATTATTGTCAAATATTGTATTGTATTTGTCAATATTTGAAATATTCATCACTATTCGTCAATATTTATGAATATTGACGATATTGATAATATTAATCAATATTTGACAATATTTAACAATATTCGTCACTATTCATTAATATTTGACTATATTCGTCAATATTTGACAGTATTAATTATTATTTGACAATATTGGTAACTATTCATAACTATTCGTCTTCATTCGTCAATATTTTCTGACATTTCTGACATTTCTCAGATTTCTGACATTTCTGACATTTGCGACATTTCTGAAATGTCTGACATTTCTAAGAAATTTACATTACTGACCCGTGGAAAATCCTCACATAGCGAGGCCGGTGCATCACATCAACAGCATCGATTTGCTATTAATATTTGGGCAAGAATTTTTGGCAACGAATTTTTATTACCTCCAAGATGGACCAGGCTACTTACATTTTTTAAAGAATGAGTTAGAGAATTCTCTCTATGGTTTGCCACTACAAAGGAGACTTCATATGTGGTACATGCTGATGTTGTTCGCCATCTGAATACAGAATTTGGTGGTCGATGGATTGGACGCAAAGCCCCATTGGATTTTTAGGGCAATTTAAAATCCGCAATTTACACAAACGAACTTGCAAACGTGAATGATATATGGAATCGCATTCAAGAGGCCTTCATTAGAATTTCAAAAATCTTGAAGTGTTTCAATCTGTGCGGAATTCTCTAATTAGCAGGGCACACGCTTGCATCGGACAGGAGAACATTTGTTATAAATTAGCTTAACGCGGGAAAATTAGAAAGTGTCCGGCTTTCGGAACCCGGCATTTCTAAACGAAACAACGGATCTTTATCAAATAAATTGCATTTTCTTACATATGTAATTACCCAAAAACGGGTCTCTACAATTTTTTAAATTCGTTTTTTTTTTAAATCTAGTAGGCCTTGAATTCCCCAGCCTTAACACCTAGCTGTCCGTTGACATATTAGTAACAACATACGTGATTTTCCGCATGCCAATTTTCGCTCACGCAGGTTGATTAGAATTACTGCCGAAAGCTGATTTGTTTTACCGAAGTTAGGATATATTTATATATTATAATTAAATTGAGATAAGTTTATTTTGGCTTTTTTACCTCTAAACAATATTTTTGTAAAATAAAGGCATTTAGGCATATTCCGATTTCTTTGTTGAATATATGTTATTATTCTTTTATTCTCTTGTACATTTTACGATATAATGAAAGTATTGTAACAGAAAATATTCGATGAAGCTATTTTGAGCGTATAGTGTAAAACTTTTAGAAAACCTATTATTAAATCTGAACTGGAAAAATATCTTAAATACAAATGATCCAAATTATGCAACTAAACAATTTATCAACAAATTAAAAAAGATAATCGAAACATCAACACAATATAAAACAATATATGAAAGCACGAATGTGAAAAAAAGTCAATAACGTCAATAAAGAATAGAGATCATATGAAAAAACAACTAATGAGTTATAACGTTGTTATGGAAAGAAAATATAAAGACTATCGCAATGCACTTAACAAAACAATCTTTTCTGCCAAACAACAATACTATAAAAATAAACTTCAAAATAACAAGAACAATAGTAAAAAGATTTACGAAATAATTAGAGAAGTCTCACATGAAAATTTAACCAAAAATAACAGAAAATTAAACTTATACGACCATGATAAAAAATAATTAGAAAATATAGAACATATGGCTAATTTTTGTAATCACTTTTTTAATAATATAGGTAAAAAATGTCAGATAAAATTAAACAGCCGATTAATCAATTATATAGTACAAATACTTCTACTAACAACTCATCAATGATGCTTGATCCAGTATCTAATAGTGAATTAATTCAACACATCGCTGCTTGGAAATCAAATAGTACACCAGGATTAGACGGAATCTCGGTAAAGTTCATTAAAAGATACCACGTCTATCTATTAGAACCTTTGCAACACATAATTAACCTAATTTTTAGCACTGGTTACATAACAAAATATTTTTAAAAATCGGTGATAATACCTATTCATAAGGAGGCGACCCATCGGACATTGATGACTTTAGACCTATAAACCTAATAAACAAACTTTGCGAAAATTGTTTAAATGTGCCATAAAAAAAGGTTGTTTTCTTTCGCAACTAAACACAAACTAATTGCAAACAATCAATATGGTATTAGAGCTGGGCATAGTACTGCAGACGCGCTGCACTGCTTGACCATCACCACTCATCTAAACAATAGTAAAAGCTGTATAGCTGTTTTCCTAGACCTAGCAAAGGCCTTTCATACAGTACCACACAATAGACCACTTCAAGAACTACAAAAATATGGTGTAAGAGGTATAACCTATGAGGTCTTTGCTAGCTACCTAGAAAATAGAACACAAATGGTGAAACTTGCCGACACTATAAGCGAACGTTTAACAACTAAAATGGGTGTACCAGAAGGTACGGTTTTAGGACCTATACTACTTACTCTATATATTAATTCATTAAGTAAACTTAAAATGGATGCGTGAAAACGTAATATCTTATGCAGATGACACTGCACTAGTGTTTAACTCGAAAACATGGGAAATTGCCAAAGAATTGACTATAAAAAGATTCAACATTGTTAGAAATTGGTTAGATCACAACAAATTATCGCTAAATCTAAGAAAAACCAAATATATCGCTTTCTCACTAACATCGGTCAATAGACCAAGTTTCTCAAGTATACTGGTTGAAAACGATACGAAAATAAACGAAGAACCCCAAATAAAATATCTGGGAATAGTGATAGATAAACACTTAAAATAGGAACAACACGTAAATAAATTAACACTTAATGTAAGAAATCTAATTCGTATATTCTACTTAATACGCAGAATTTTCTGACATAACATTAATTTTAATCTATAAAAGCATAGTTGAATCCATAATAAGATATGGTATAAAAATATGTGGTGGATTACAAATAAAGGTTACAACCCTTAAACGCACACAAATATATCTTGAAAGTAATTTACAAATTTTCTAAATCCACCCGACAAAAGAATTATATAGTATTAATACCCCTAATATTAGAACGCACTATGTAACAAACTTATGTATATACATGCATAAAAACAAAAACATGCAAGAACACATCTCTCATAAATATGAAACCAAAAGTAAATTGAATGCAAATATAAAAATTCCAACTAACAAACGCAGCATAAATTGCATCTCTTTCAACTATATCGCACCAAAATGCTTCAATTTTTTACCAACCGAAATTAAAAATACAAAAAATACTAAATTATTTAATATACAATGCAGAAAATTTATTAATCAAAATTTATTCATGTATGAAAAATTAATAGGAAATCGATAAATGTTTTACAGTATTATATCCCCACAGACATCGCAAAATCGGGTTTATTTCGACAATTTTACTCATAAAACGTAAAGAAAATTGTTTTTTTTTTAAACAGTTAACAATACCTTCCATATGCAGGAGGCTTTTTTCCCGGGATTTCCACATATTTCGACAATCCTAGTTAGAAAAGGTGAAGTCGTTTTCGCTCAAACAATACCTTTCATATACAGCAGTGCTGTATTCGAAACGTAGAAAAACGTCGTTTTATAATGATGTCTGTGTTTATGGATGCATGCCTTTCCACAGCCCAAGCGCGTGAATTAACTGTTACCAGAATTTTGGCTTTTACTGTAGACCCCAAAATACAAGTGATTTTTGAGATTCAATGCATTTTCAACAACTTTTTCAAAATCTCTATCAGCAACATCGGTTTCGCTTCAATTCGGGTCGATTCGGTTCGATTCGGGTCAATTTGGTTCGGGTTGATTCTAGACTCGATTTGCTTGGTATTTCATTTCGTTTAATTCTCTCATCATCTCGGTCTCTCATTCTTTCATTCCCACTTTTTCACATTTGCGCCTTTTAGCAAATTCAAGCATATTCGCATTTTCATTTTATGTAAATTAATTTATGCGTTATTAAATATTAAATATGAGGTTTTTTTCCTCTCTGAGCGGATTTTGCTGAAATTTTCACGGGTAATCAGAGATCCCTTTCTCAGCGCGATCCGTTGGGCCGTTTTCCCGGAATTTTGTTCGCAGACGTATATAAAGACTGACAAGTACACACACACACATACATAGAGACATTTTCCAAAAAATAGTCCATTTCGACTAAACTTAAAAAAAGTTAAATTAGTAATTCGAAATTATCGCGATAACAATACATCCCTTATAGAGCAGTACTGTAGTCGGAAAGTAATAAAAACGGTGGTACTTTTTGTATTATGTATGCATGTAGAATAACAATATGAGTCTATGTAATGTTTTGTTTTTCTAGCCTTGATAAAATGAATATGTAGTAACTAAACTTAAACAGTATACATAAAACACGATACGTAATAACATTTTTATTAAATTATTTTTTTATATAAGAAAATCAACAATGAGAAATTATTTGCAATTAAATTCACCATATATGTGTACATTTGACTTCAAAACATTTTCTTCTGCATAAGGGAATCCCACAATATTATTCTACATATCTCACCATTAATGGACGCCCTTTCTGCATCTGTTGTAAAATTAAAGTTGGAAAATAAATTAATTTAAGACCTGTACACTTTTTTATAAAAACTATTTAACGTTGGATATCAAACTAGCGAAAAATATAAAAAGACGTACTAGTACGTCAACGGCTACTCTAAAACAAAAATCAAATGACGGATCAACGGCTGCTCCATAATGAAAATTGAATAACGTACCATCAGCCAGCAATGTGGTAAGTACTTCTTGCTCCAACTGCATATTTGTATTATTTTAATGTAATCTTGAATAAGACAAAATAAAAAATATAGCGCACCGCCACTGACTTTGATTGACATTTATATACGTCAGTGTCAGATTTTGATCATTGCGATGTTATTATTTATCGTCAGAAAGATAAAGCACGTTCTCATTGGTCAACTCAATAGTCCTCCAGTTAAAAACGAAGACAAATTTACAAATAAAAAAATCGAATTATTGCTAGATTCACTCACCTCTACCACCACTTAAGAGATTGCCCTCGAATTACACAAAGCCAAACTTGCGTGGACAACATGTTCGCAAACCTCATAGGCTGCAAGTTTGAGTTGCATGGTACACACGTATCAAGTGCTAGTATTTCCAAATAATCTACCAACACCGCCAACTATGAGAAAGAGAATATTTAACAAAATCGATAAAGACCGTTTTATAGAAACACTAAACTGGAGACACGTATATCAAAGTGAAACTGTTGATGAAATTTTTAATTTCTTTTACAACAGGTTTCAATATATTTTTAATTGCTCTTTTCCTACATCGGTGAAGCTCATCAAACTAAAAGCTCGACACAAATGAACTGAGGGAGCTTTCAAATTTATTACATGCCTAGATAAATTATACTCATGATTACATGAAATGAACACCCTCGACAAACGCCTAAATAGTCCTAATTATCAATTTAGATACTTGGAAATAAAAAAAAAACATACAACTCGGTCTTGCAAAATAGCAAGAGGACCTATAATGATCATCGATTGGTAAATTCGACCAATATGAATCAGGCTGTTTGACGAATTATTAAAGACGAAATGGGTACTAATTATAGAGATACAGGTATAATTATTTGCAATTCAGAAGGCAATAAAATTGAATTGGAGGATGTATGTGACCAATTTAACAAATTATTTATAAATCTGATCAAAGACTGTGTCGGGCCTGATCCAACACAACAATTAGGCCAAGCAGATTGTATTGGAGTATCGAGAGATATGTTTAGTAGGCCAACAGATAAAAGAGAGATCAGGAACATTATTTTATACATATGCAAAAAGCACAGTTGTGGAGTAGGTGAAATCTCGGGTCCAATAATCCTACTAGCCACTTTTTATATAACTAAACCGCTAGTATATATCATCAAAGAATCATTCGAAAAGGGAACGTTTCCAGAAGCTCTGTAGGTATCAAACGTTCTACCATTATTTAAAAATAAAGCATCTTCCCGGGACATGTCACAATATAAGCCCATAGGACTACAAAGTCACTTTTCCAAAAAATTAATAAATGTTTCTATCAGCGATTATACGCATTTAACTCAATAACACTATAACTAGCAAACAACGTGGCTTCATGAAGAACAAAAAGACAGTTAATGCTATGCACAGTGCTATTTACAAAACATTGAATGAGAAAAACAACTGTGCGGGATTACTATTTGATTTGCGTAGACCGTGCGTTTGATTCCATAGACCACCCATTACTAGGTGAAAAACTACAGCATCTGGGCATACGAGGTAAAACAAACCAGTGGATTATGTCTTAACTATCCAGAAGAATCCCGTAGACACACTACTGTGAAATTAGTACTAGAGAAATAAAGAAAAATATGTATAAGGTATCGAGGACAATTACTTAGTTGCATACTCGATTTAAAAAAATGCCAGAAAGTGAAGAGGAAATACAATATGTTGTATTAGAATTTTACCAGAAAGCACGTTTTCCTAACTGTATTGGTGCCCTGGTTTGTATACATATCAAGATGGAATATTTGTTGATGAACGTCCAGTGTGAATTTAAAAATAATAAATAGGTTATGTTGTTGGCCAGTATCAACTCACGATTCCACAATTATTATTTATATTTATTTTAATAACAATTTCGTGAAAATTAGAACATGGATGATAATTTTCTGGCTGGAGACAGGGGATACAGTATGAAACGATATCTAATCACTCCACTGGCGAACCCCATAACACCCCAGGAGCATTTGTTCAAATTCTTACACGCAATTGCATTGAGCGATGCTTTGTTGCTCGGAAAGGGTGCTTTCCGATACTAGCTATCGAGATAAAATTGAATATAGATTAAGGGGATGCAGTAGTAGTTGTCACTGCAATACTAACTAATATTGCTTGTGATCGTTTGGAAACTGAACTACCACCCACCGATGAGGAAATGCAAGCAGAAATTGAACAATTAAACAATGCACCATTGCATCACATGTGGATGTGTTAAATATAATAATTAAATAAAGTATATCTTAGTAAATCAATATTTTACATAATTTATTGTCATAAAAAATATTTTAGGCATTCATTTAAATTTTCTTTCAGTAATTCTAGTTTTATGGATTGCTTAGCTCTATCAAAGTCTATATTTTCTTCTTCCTGTTTTTAATTATATTAGTTGAAACTCCTCTGCATGTATTTCTTTTCGGTGTCTTATTCTCTGTTTTATGTACTACTTAGGATATGTTTACATAATATAACTCACCAAACCTGGGGAATTTATGAAATCGGTACTTCCACGCGTTGATTAATTAACTGACACGTTAAAGCAACATGTACAATGCCTTTGAAGGTTAACTAACTAATCAAGATTTACTCATGGTTAACTGATATGATGGTTAACTCACATTTATAATACCGGCCCTAAGTAGTGTAGAATGTCTAGGACTCTTTTTGACTAAAAACTAAATTGGAAAACGTACAAAGACTGTGTAATTAAAAAAATGAGCTCCTATTGCTACGCCATTCGCAATATTAGGAGCACGGTTTCCTCTACAGTGTTGAAATCCATATATCATACATTAATTCAGTCAACACTATCATATGGTTTGATGTTCTGGGTCAACGCATCTGACGCTTCTGATGTATTGATTTGTCAAAAAAAAAAAATATTCGCTGTATGGTCAGTGTAACTAGTACAACTCATTGTAGGAATATATTCCTACCTGAAAATCATGACACTGCCATCATTGTACATATTTCAATTACTTGTATATATAAAACAAATGCAACGGTACAACACAAAAAATTCAGATGTGCATACCCACGACACAAGAATTAGCATTCAATTGCACATGCCATATAGTAGACTTTGGATTAGCCAAAACGAGCCACACTATATCGGAAAGAAATGTTTCAACAACCAAAAGTAAAGAAATAACTGAACTTAACATAAATTCATTTAAGTATAAACTTAAAACGTTACTAACTAATATGTAAATATGAAAAGGCTTTAATGCTATTTGCTTGGCGGATAATGAGTAAATATATTTTTATTGTAAAAAATAAAACCTTACTTAATACTTCCAATTACTTCAAAACACAATACTTCATTTAAATGAAGAATATTATTAATACACGTGCTGCATGTTAGAATCCAGGCTGTGAGGCCTGTCCAGATTACATATGTTAATGCAAGTCCCCACAACGCCGGTGGTGAATTGTGAAATACCGTCCGTATTTCGTTGTTTAAATTTCTATACACTGCAGGGAAACTTTTATACGGCAGACTCATGTTTCTCTCACATAACCGAAAATGAAACAATTTATTTCCTTTAAAAACACTAGAAGTAAAGTTTGTTCGGTAAGTATACGATCTGAACACTATTTGTAAATAAATAGACTTTACATTCATAGGCATCTGGAGTTCCATAAGAATCAAATATTTATATCGGAGGAATGAAACTGCTCCAAAAACCATTATAGCTTTCATTTTATATGTTCCAATCTCAATAGTGTTAGTGCACCTTTTTACTTTTTATATTAAGTAAGTATGTAATAGCAAAACAGTAATCGCAAATAAATCAATCTCGCAGTGTGTTTGTGTGTAAAAATATTGTATCAAAAACTATAATAACATTAGTTTATATATGAGCCTTTGAGAATGATTGTGGTGCAAGTCATATTAGAATTGTTTTGAAAAGGAGATGTTGCGTTTGGTATTTATGTAAATCGACGTACGCAGTTACATTTTTATTTATGAATAAATTGACTTCATCTTTGAAAATGAGCTAATCCAAGCACAAATTCGTTTTCAACATTTTCAATAATATCTGAAGATATTAAAATTGTCGATATTGGCTCGCAAAAAAATATTATTGAACATGTTGAAAACGAATTTGTTCTTGGATGAACTCATTGTACGACTGTAAATTGCGCACGTTGATTTACATAAATAACAAACGCAAAATCTTCTCTTTTTCAAAATAATTCAAATGTGACTTACCCACTTTCATTCTCATAGGTTCATATGTAAAAACAAAAGTAAACACAGAACATTTAAACATTAAATATTACAATAAATGTCAAACCACACCTAATAATAACTCTAATTATATACCTAATTTATTTATAGATGTTTTATTCAAAAGTTATAGTCAATTGTTGTTTTTTTATTTGGTAATTTGAGAACATTGCCTCCTGATAGGACACTTTGGAGAAACAGTATACAAGGTAATCGTTATTATTAGGGCCAAAGAATATGCTCGTAAGAGATTGACATACCTTTGTTAGACTCCCTTTTTAGTTGTCATAAGAATAATTTTGTCATGTAATTCTGTCCAAATGAATTATTTAATACTTATAAGAATTAATTTAATTAAACTGTATTTAAATATAATATACCGGAAATCAGTTTGCAGACTGCTAGAAATCTTCCACATAATAATATTTATTTGAATGAATATAAAATTTGACAGAAATTAATGTCCATAAAGTAGCCTCTATAATAACCCGCCACTGGCTGAAGTTATGATACGATGTGGCAAATATAAATAACATTGCATTTATAACATAACATTTATTTAATAATTATTGGTTATTTCAATAAAATGGCGGGGCTTGAATGCCACTCACTGTTTATCATTCATAAAAAATTATGTGTAATCGCCTCAATTATAGGAAAATGTGACATTGGTTCATAACATAATTTCCATAAAGAATTACCTCTATGAATATATAATTATTAGTATTTTTAATTTAATAAATCAATCTATGAATTGATTAAACAGATACTAAGCAAAACTATAATATGTATATGATTTTTTAAGATAGTTAATCCCAAGCAGAACGACGTAGGTTTCGTTTCGTATAGATTTTTATACATCAATTGGATTGGCATTCATTAACATAGAACATAACGCTCAAATAATCATATTTAGCTACTAAACGTATAACATTGTTATACAGTTTATACTTGTAAGTGGCAACAACCAGAGCCCCTCAGAATAGAAAAACCGATCCAAGAAGAAAAATAATATATCACAACTACTTCAACCCGAGAAGTAATGAGTGAATTAAAAATAAAAACATCAGCTCAAACAAAGCTCCAGGATTTGAGCTAATAACTGGAGAAGTGCTTATACAGTTACCAAGGAAAGCTATAACTAAATTAATACATCTAATAAATACCGCATTCAGGCTGTTGTTGAAAAGACTGAATCCAATTATAGATATGAAAAATCTTATCCAAATTACAAGTTACTGATTGATTGAGAAATCACTAGATGGAAAAATGTTTGCTCTGCAATATTCCTGGAAGTAGCGCAGGCATTCGATAAGGTATAAATTTTAGAATCATACATCTTCGCCAGAGTCAAGCAAGAAGAAGCTTACTGGAAAATGAAAAAGAAAGCAACGCAGGGATGCCACAAGGGTTCTTTTCCTTTTATACACTTATGATGTGCCAACACCAGAAAACACCATCGCTACTCTCACTGATAGTTATATTAGCAGTAGGGAAAACAAATAAGGAAGCCACAACAAAACTACAATGAGCTATCCATCGCATCTATAAGTAAATAAAATTTAACGAATTTAAGTTAGTACATATACATTTTACAAAGTTGTTAAATATTATATAATCATATAAAAATATAATAAAAGGTAGAACTAAAAATTAAATATAGCAAAATGTACTGGCTGATTGATAGAAAATCCAACCTATCCCTAAATGGTAAACTGTTTTTATACAGTGTCCCAAAACTATGAAACAAATTCGGTAAAACCTTTATTTATGATTATTGTAAAAATTGCTCAAGGTTTTATTGAATTTATTCCATACTTTTGGGACCACCTAAATAAAAAGACACTTTAACTTTACAGACGTATGGTACACATTATTGGAGGTCAATAATGTACCTAGGTCGGGACCTGACACACTTCATACTACATGTGATTACATGTGAACGTCGAGGCTCTCCAGCTTCTAGACTAAACAGGATTAGAGAGACGACTCAAACTAGTCAAATCACACGAGTTAGTATGTTGAACAACTGAAACAACAACAGTAAAAATTAGGAAAGTATAAAATTGCTCATTGGTCGTAGACCGATTGTAATTATAGTCTGATAAATTGTAAGTATATATATATATATATATATATATATATATATATATATATATATATATATATATATATATAATAATACTAATAATAATAATACGTATCATAGCAAATAATTCAAACAAATGTACATAGATGAAGTGTAATTTTTGCCAGTGGTACAATTATTCTCTTATGCATAAAGTACTCGAAATTATTAATAAGAATTTTATACAACATCGTTATTTATTTTCAAAATAGGAAAAGTCTTACGTATCCAATAGATTTTTCTTAGCAAAAGTGCGGACGGACTACACAGACCTATCCTGAGGTCCCACAAGGAAGTGTACTGGGGCCAGTATTATACCTGCTGCACACCGCATATTTGCTTACTGCAAACCTAACTACAGTCTCTACTTTCGCTGATGGCACGGCAATATTGGCTTCCCACCAAAACCACGAAATAGCATCAAAAATCTGCAAACCCATCGGAAATGAATATGGAAAATTAAGGCAAACGAGACCAAATCCACACATGTCACTTTTACAACAAAAAGAGTTGAGTGCTCTCCCTTTACCTTAAGCAGCTATCAGTTAACTCAAGCAAGCAGTGCGTACAGTGAGTACCTAGGCATATATCTGGATAAACGTCTAACATGGCAGACTCATATCTTCAACAAGAAAAAACAATTGGAATATAAATGGCAACAACTATACTACTACTATCACTGGTAAAAATCAAAACTATCACTACTGGACCTATGGGATCCAGCTCTGGGGATCCGGCTCCAACTCCAATCTGAAAATCATCCAGAGGTTCCAGAGCAATGTTGTAAGAAATATGGTTGACGCCCCATGGTACGTATGAGTGTGTGAAGACCAATTGGAGAGTTAAAATCCGAATGGTCTGGAATAATTTATTTGCGTGTGGCAAACAATAATGTATAAATATTTTTATTATAATCATTTATATGCCGGTGTTCTATAATATATGATTAATCTGCTTCAGTAAATCAAATATATATATAATAAATATTTTATCTAAGTTTATTTAATATACATTAACAATGGCGCGATACACATTTGGTGATTGTAATGCATTCATTTTATTTTAACTTTAACGTACGTAGTATGGATAAAGTATTGTAATCGTGCACAAAAATCTATTTTCTGTGCGAATTCTCTTTATTAGGTTCCCTGGTGCGTTCTGAACGTATTCGTTTAACTACTTTTACAGTTAAAGCTCTGAAAAATGTAAGCTCGTAAAATCATGCAATTTCGGTTTACTATCCTTAAAAAACACTAATACGCAGAAATTCCACATTGAACGAACTTAACTCGTGAATTTGTGGTATCAGGAATCACACCCCTAATCATTCTAAGATCATGTCTGGAAAATGGCTGTCCGTCCGTGGTGCATTGCGTGATAAATGTTGCTACCATGTTTTCGAAAAAACTGTCACATGTTACTCTGTCCGTTTTTGGTGGACATCAGTCGGGAGAATGTCCACGTATACCAACTGCGATTTCAGATTTTTGAACAATTATTACGTTAATGAAATTTATACCAAATTCTTATTTATTATTTCGATTATTTTATAACAAATGAAAAAATTATATATCAGAAATGACATTTTACCTGTCATCATCAACCATTTTTATAGCGTTATACGCCTTCTGGTTCCTTGTCTCCAGTCGTCTCTGTTCTCCCAGTCTCCATGGTTCTGGTTTCTTGCAGACATGTACTTTCTAATTATGTCTATCCACGTTGTTTTTGGCCTTCCTTTCTTCCTGTTTTCTATTGGTGACAGGTCTTTTTTAGTTTTGGTAGCCGCTCCTCAATTCCACATAGCACTCCAGCTGATTCCTTTCTGTTTCGTGGATTATATCAGTGTCGACTACCATTATATCTTTTATAGTCTTATTTGACACTAGTCTTGATTTTCCAGCCGATCCGCGCGAGAAATCCATTTCTAGTATCCATAGTTAATGTTCCATTTTCCTGTTCGTTTGCCACGTTTCACAATCATATAGTACCATGCTTTGTAGAATAGAATTGAAGAAGAGTTTTTTATTTTTCTTCAAGAAGTTTTTGGAACCGACTTTTAGGTAGTTTAGGCAGTCGACTTTTTTCTCTTGCAGTATGAGTTGTTCCATTTCTGGTTTCGTCCATCCACAGCTTGTTTTTGGACAATTATCGCCGTGAGCACGTAAAATGATTTTGGTTTACTAGCCTTAAAAACAACACATCGGCGTTAAGGTGAATCTCGGAAGACGAAATACGGTTCAATGTTGACCTAATCGTGCGGTCTTTTCTAGTCATCATTTTATAATTTTCTGAAAATATATTAGGATAGGTATTTCACAAGTCTAAGGTTGATTTGATCCTTTGTTAGAACAAACAAGTAATTTTTTTGTCTCGAAATAGTTCTAAACAATATGCAAAAGTAGTCAATATTTGCTTCAGAAAAGTATATATTTACGAATTAAAACCAAATTCAAAAGAAATTCCTCTAAGAGATTATATTTTATATTTCAAGTTTTGATTAATATAATTGGATAATGCTTAACTACAGTAGTATAATTTATAGTCATCCGTGCAATTATTACAAAATGCTTCATTATTTTGAAATAAAATTATTTCTCGGTGCGCACCCCTCCAGTTTTTTTCTGGGGCGACGGCTTGTACACTCCGCAAAAGAAGTAGCAGCAGTTGCGTTAGTCTCACAATGCATTTTTGGTATAGATTTTCAGCTCGAATCCACGAACGACATTCTCGAAGTTTCGCCTTAACCAGACGCTTCCACGCCTTTGGAGTTTCTTCTTGATTTATGAATCTTGTCAATAACTCTGTTAAGGATTTAATTAGCTTCGTAGTGCCGCGCATAATAATTTGGTTGGTATGCCTTCTAGGCCGCTATCTTCATTGTCTTTATTACTTTCCAGACCCTTTCTATTTATACTCGTTGTCCTGTTGTTTCTATGGGTCTGGGAGTTGTTCGATGTATGATGTTCTGGTTTTACTGAATTATTTCTTGTAGAATTCTAAGAATCTCTTCAGCTGCATTCGTTTTATGTTGGTTTTATCTGTAATATTTTTCCTGAGTGATTTTATAAAGTTCCCTGCCCCCATCCCCATCATTCGCCTCCAAATGTGAGTTGACTGCTTCGCATTTTTCCTTCACGTTGCGTTTTTGTTCTCTCAGGTCTATCGTTTAAATTTGACTTGTTCTCTTTTGTATGATATTTTGTCTTCAATATTTTTCATTGCTAGCGAGCATATATAAGCTTCTTGTTTTGTTCTTTTTAATTTCTCCAGTTCGATTTCCCATGTAATGCCCGAGTTTTTTGTGAGTGTTTTTGGTTTTTCAACCTCATATGCTGCATTATCTCTTGGTTCTGCGATAGCATATAGGTGTAGCTTTTGGTCTAGTCTATTTTGGTATAGTGTTTATATACTTTCCATAAAATGTCTGTGTTGTCTTTTGTTCTTGGATCTTGTCATTGTTCTGTGGACTGTGTAAGCACTTCCTTTAAAAGGGATCTTTACTTTTGCAATCAGTAGATAGTGGTCTGAGCCACATTCACTGCCTCTGTATACTCTTATGTCTTATACATACCACTTCATTTCCTGGTTGACTATTATGTAGTCTATTATCGTTTGTAGGTTTCTTTATCCTGGTGCCAAGTGTACTTGTGTATTGTCTTATGTTGGCAGAAGCCGTTTAATATTTTCAGGATAAGATGATCACGCGTACCTATCAGTTAGCCGTTTTCGTGCATTGTTTGTTCTCCGTATTGTCTTATGCATTCGTTGTTTTCCATGCTTCCAGTACTTGCAAGTCTCCAATTATAATATTTTCTCTTTGTGGCCCTGCGTTCATTCGTCATTTAGCTGATCGTACAATTTTTCTTGCACTGTAATTGAGGTGTTTGAACTATACACACTAATGATTGTTGATCGATATCTTCGTAATTTCATGCTTGCTCTTATTATTCTTTAGTTTATTGATTCCCAGTGTTAGAGGTTTGTTATAGGTTTCTTGTTTGTCAACAGTGATACTCCTTTACTTGCTCTCTAGTTCTTCTGCAATGCAAATAATTACAAATGTATTATATGCCGTTACCTTTCTTTGTTGATTCTGTGAGGATGGCTATGTCGATTTTCTTCTGTTTGAGTTCTTGTTCAATATCTTTGATTTTTCCTTTCGGCTTTGTACCTTCCATGCTGCAAATAGCATAAATTATCATTTCGTTGCGGTTGTCATTCTCGGGTTTTTCCGTCCAGTTTCCGAGGCTGGTTTAAGCAGTTTATGTTTTTTTTCTGAGTGAGGGACTGGCTTGTTTTTTGTTAAAAATTAACGAGAATAGTTATAAAAGTAACTAATTTAGAACTAAAAATTAGGAATGTATACAGATTTTCATAACAATCGCGAAAAAACATATAAAATTATTTTAGTAGTAGTAGTTATTGTATTTATTGTTATTCTAACTGGCTATCGACCTTCGAGTCGTTCTGCCGTGTAATATTGTAAAATATTTAATTTCTTTAGAAAATCGATTATATTACGTATGATAAAGTAAAGTTCACTGGTCACATTTTTACTTTTTCATACTCATTCATACGATATTTTTTAAACCAAATTTTGAATGTGGCTATTATCTCACGAACTCCGTCTTTATTAGTGTTTGGTGAAAATAGCCAGGGGAAATTTCATGTTTATCAACTGCGATTTTCCGATTTTGAAAACCAATATGACGATTTCGAAATTGTGTACAAAATTCTTATTTATTATGCCATGTATTTTATTACAAAATTATATAACTATTTCTGGCAGAAATGACACTTTACCATTGTCAATTTTTCAAAAATATACATGCAGGTTAGGTAAGATTTTTTTTAAATGCGAGAATAGCGATAGAATATATATTACAGAATTAGAATTTGCATAACAATAGCGGAAAAATATAAATATAATGGAAAATTAAAAGTATTAAATATTAAAAAATATTTTATTTCTTTTTTAAATTCAATTATTATGATAAAGTAATGTGCACAGGCTACATCAGATTTTTATGTATTATTTTTATTCGTATATATCCTTAATTATTATTCTAGTTTTTTAAAATAAACTTTTAGTTGGTACCCAATGTTAATAATACTTTTCTAGAAGACTTAAGACGAATCAGATAGATATTTAACAAAATCTAACAGTTAGGCACCTTTATAAATACTATGGGATATTTTTATTGCTCGTGAAAAGGGTCAATTGTATCGGTTTTTAATTTAAAGATAAACAATGTAAATCCTATTGATTCCTTTTAAATTCTTCAAAACAAAAAATGATAGGTCGAATTTATTTTCAGATTATTGATCATCATAAAATACGCATCGGAGCTTGACCCTAATTTAACCCGCTTCGTATCTGTACGACACACATGCCACATCCCCATGCTTAAGTCGAAAAACGGGTAGCGTGGTATAATGAGGAAATTGCTTGTAATTTTGTCTTACATCTTTAGTGTCACATAAGCCCATTGTTTAAATTAATCTTAATACAAAATCGAGGACGTTTAATGTATCAAAATTCCCGTTTTGTAAGTGTTATAAGATTAGTGGTACAGATATTGTCCTATATGTTACCATATTTAAAACAGAAGTCACGCACATAATTAATGGCTATACTGAATTACAATCGAATTATTAAATGAACAGCCATACAACGAGAAAGAATACAATTTGTGAGATAATTATCAAAGTAGTTACGAAACCTGTCCTAGACAACATGTGCCTTAAAAAACTGTCATGCAAAACAGGAAACATATTAATAACAAACCCACTACTTCAGACACAAAATTATTTTTATGATATTTTTTTGACTTTCTAATAGTTATTATAAAACTTTGTAGCTTCCCCTTTTATAACTTATTTGAGATATTGTATTTTATTTTCTATTCTTTTAAGGCCCGCGGTTTTATTTTACTCCTGCCAAAGCCGAATGCAATAAATGTATTTTAATAAAAGAATAAGCTTAGGATTCACTAATAATTTATGCACATTCTGACGTATGTTTTATTCAATAAAATAAAACTCATTTTGTATTTTTTATCATTATTAATAAGAAGTAATCATTGAAATTATTTTGCAATACAAGATATCTGGTATGTGCACACATTTCTGAGCAAGTTACTATTAAATCAAAATTTAAGATATTTCTGAATAATCTTATATTTCAAACAAAAGTTGCCAGTAATTAAGTTTTAAACTTTTCATAAAATCTACATTTAACATGCGACACTTTTTAGGGCCCGTGTGATTCAACCACACATATTCCCGCTCACTTGTTATATATAACTATCATGTGATTTGCGTTTTTTTTTTAAATTAATTAACAGTTGTTCAGAATTGAAATTATACAATGTTTATGAATCTATAAAATGTCAGTACTAATAGTCCGATGCAAAGTCATACGCAAAATGAAGATTTTTTTTAGATAAACTGTAAACTGAGAGATTTTACTGAAGTTCTACCGGGACCGTCCAGTAGTGCCAACAACCCACTGTTGCCAGAGACCTACTTCTAAAATATCGTACAACCTGGATGAAAATTATCGTACATTATCGTACAAAGGCGAGAAATTCAAAATTTTCAAAATAAAGTTTAAAATTATATTTGAATCACGTGAAGGAACAAATAAAAATATTTCAAAACACTTATATAAATGAAGTAATTATTAAATTTATAGAAATAATAAAATAATAATTGGATAACATTTTCTTATAGTTAATTATAATTATTACTATTAATCGTACATGAGCAAACAACAGCACACATGCAAAAGCAGAGAAATATAAAATCAGTATTTTTTTTTAAATTAAATCATCTTATTGAAGGGAAACTTATGGTTTATAATATTTTACTATTAGTTTGATGTTATCCGAATAATCTAAATAAAATAAATCCTTAATATTTTGACTATACCTAAGAACTTGTGTAAACATCAATAGAACATTCACTATCACTATCTATCGCGGCAGACAATAAAGTAGTAATTTATTCTCAGATGAAGCCACTAAAAGCAATAGTCAATTTTATTTCTAATACATGAAAATATGGTAAAAATATCCTACAAGTCGTCAAAATATAATATATTTGCATACGATAATAATTTATTATCGTTTATCGTACATCGGTGCTTTTTATTCAAATTTATCGTACATATACGATAATTGTCGTACGTCTGGTAATACTGCAACAAACAAGTTTGTTTCTGATCCATACAGCATTTCCTTATACAGCACTGCTTTATTCGTAAAGTAATATGTTAGAAGTTGAAAAAGACTGTTGAGAAATGCATTACTTTGTCGCAAACACCCATTAAGGATACATAGAATTTCTATCTGAAAAATTATATAGTTGCCAATAGGCGGATGCGATATAAAGTTTTGGGAAGTGAGTCATCAACTTTGATTAAGTATTACCATTATATCGAGCTAAAGGTTACATTATTTTTTAACAATTAGATCGAATCTGTCAAAATTAATAACTTTGTTTCAAATTATAATAATATATTGTCTGGCATTCGCATGGAGAAACTATTTTATTTCTCATTTTTATCAATGACATTGAGAGGATTATTTGTAATTGTAATGCCTTAATATATGTGGATGGTATCATAATGCTTCGTGATATATTAAATAATTGTCTTCAACTACAGAATAATAAACTCAATCATAATCCCAATAAATGTACAAGGATTTATTTTTGTCGCCGCCAAACTATCATTGATTATTCCTATAGAATTGACAATTTACTCATTACTGTTGTACTCTGAAGCCACATATAGTGGAGATGTGTACGGTTTCTCGATAAAAGTTTTCAGTTGAATGTATCAAATTATAATGTTGCTCTTTGGTAAGGTATCAATTGAAAAATGCAACCCCCAAATAGTGGCCGTATCTACTGAAGGAAATTTGTGTAATTGAAGACATTTCGAAGAAATTTCAAAATCGTTGAACTGATGAATATGCACGCGGAATGGAAAAGCTCTTTAACCCTTTTAGAGATCCGAAATATATTTTTATTTATGTATATTACTTAACATTGTGAATAAAAAAATATCGTATCCTAATCTTATCAGTTCTACTACTTTAATAAAAAAATAAATAAATTTTTAAGTTACTAATTTAAATTTTAATAATACTTTTATATGTGTACTGGCTTACTCCCTTGGCCATAACCCACATTTTAGTTTATCTTCCGATCTTCTTTGAGGAGCTTGAGATAAGTAATTTATATTTATTGATTTATATTTTATATTCTTATCTCTATTTGCATTCAATTTTTATTATTTCCGATTTATTATTGGCATATGCAATTAGCTAGTGCAAGTTTAATTGAATTTAGTATATATTTTGTGAAAAGTTGTAAACGTAAATAAAAGTATTATTATTAATATTGTTATACTGAATATTGTCAGAACCATACATTATACAGCAGCTAGGTCGCAGCATTAACGAAAAGTATACTCGTCCAAATAATTTTCTTACTTGCGTGTAGTGAATATGAAACCTTTTGTAATAAAACGTTTAACTTACTTTACTTAACAACAACGTTAACAATCATTTTCAATATAGCGGCACTAAAATTAAAATAATAATCTTAATATAGTATAGTATATAGTCTATAATAAATATAAAATTATTATAGCATTTGAATATTTCTTATATTATCCAGTAATATTTTAAATTGTACATTTCGTATGTAAATTTTTAAAAGTTCTATTATGCATCTCATTTCTGAATGCAAATAAGGACTTTCTGAAGCTGTGAGGATTGCAACATCAGTTAGTTAACTTAGCTTAACACACTAACTACTGATATTAACTTATAACAACTTGTATTTTTTTTAAATTCGTGTTTATATTAGCGGACATTTTAGTTACTTAATATGGTATAGTTGTTATAATATAAATTTGTTATATACATACCTATTTGATTTAAAAAAGGTGTATCTTGTGGTATTACAATAATAGGAAGCATATATTCTATAGTTGTAAAAATACATTATTTTTATACCCATTTGATTTTTGTAACATCGATTTTATTGCATCGAAATAATAGGATGTTGATAGTTTCCGCTTTAGCTGTAACAGGGACGTGACCTAAATATGAGCATGCTATATAATGTATTCATGAAATATTAATACGATCCCGGTATTGTATTTCTGGTATAAATAATTAGAGATACAATTTATTGAAATGCTCAATCAAAACAATTCGTATTATGAAACATTAATAAATAGAAACGTATCATATTTAAAATTATTTTTATATCCTCATAAATTTGATTTAGTTTTTATCCGCCATGTTACTAAAATCAAATTTAATTATTTCATTGAATATATATCATCCACCAGTATGCAATATTTCAGGAAAAATATGCATGCAATTTAAATGGAATATGGGATTATTTTGAATAATATTATTTTAGTTGCAGATCCAATCTAAAATTTTAGACAAAGGTTCATAAAGTATCCAATCTCGTGAAACTAAATAAAAAGTTATAGTTTAAACTCCATAAAGGATGTTAAAGTGAGTGCGGAGAGTACCGAGAGTATTACAGAAAAACTCACTAAAACTCGGGAGTGGTAACATAGCGGAAGTGAAATTTTACACGTGCAATAAAATCCAGGAGTACACAGAAATGTGGTAAAACTGTGGCAGGTCATAGGTAATTGATTCTACCTTCATTTCGTATTCCATAGTATTAACAAGTATTTTCATAGAGGTGGCAAATATTACTTACCGTTACGTTGTTACTACCGTGGTTATTGTGAATGGCCCTTAACACAATGCAAATATACAAATGGTCAAGTTGCTTTATAATGACATCTGAAAACATGCCAAAGAGAGCATGTTATAGCCTTGGAAATAAAACTGGGACCAGAATGCATGTTCTTTGTTCCTAAACGACGTTTCGAGCAACTTCTGCTCTTCATCAGGTTACCTGCAATGCATAGTTGGTAAGAAACTGAAAAACAAGGGAAATTATTTTTTACTTGATGTCTCTTAATTGTTTCCAATATGGATTAACGTTTCTTTGATTGTGTTATCCTTATTTTTTATTTTCATAATACCCAAGTTTCGCTTCCCTATATATGGTCCTAAATATGGCTTTGAAAACATTGATTTCAGTTTTCATGCTTATTTCCTTTTTTCTAATTAGTGGAGTATTAAGGTGTGGAACAACTTAGTTACACTTTCTATTCTGTCTTTGATTTCCGTCTCCATTTTCATATTTCTGTTTAGTTTCACCCCTATAAAGGGCAAGAAATATTTAAATAAATATATCTACTTGCTCTACCCTTGTTCCATCACCTTTGTCTTCGTTTATTCAGAGATTTCTCGTTATTAAAGCTTTATACCATATTTTTGGATTCGTTTGCAGTTGTTGTTAGCTCTTTGCATATATTGCTACGTCGTCGGCAAAGACCCACTCTTCTTCCAACATCACGTTTCCAAATGCCACCTTGATATTATTTACCTTCCCTATTATTGCCTTTCGTAGTTCGTCTATGTGTGTATGTCATTTAATTTCAATTTAGGAACATAGGACGCAATGTGTATTTTCCAACCGGGTCCGATGCTAGCCTTCTTAGCTGGTACCAGCCCAAACTTTCATGGGTTGCCTCTTTTATGGTCCCTTCAAGTAGATTTAAGCCAGCTCCACACTTTTCCCCGCTGCCTGCTTTGAGCATTCTGGTCGGCGAAGGATATTCCCTATCCAGGTCCACTGATTTGCAGCTCGACTGGTTCTTCATTAGCGCGTCGCCATTGTTCGTGGTTTGATATTCTTTCAGTCCAGAATACTACGAGGATGCGTCGTAAAAATTTGTTAATTAAAACTCGGATCTGTTTCATGTCGTCCATAATGATATGAAATAATATTCGGCTGAGTATTCCTCTTCGTCTTAGTCCATCTTTAGTTATAAACTCTTCTCATTAAGAGTTAAATGTTCTCACATAATTGGATCTTATCATGTATATCCCCCTAATTCCGTTTATCATATCTCCTCCTCGACGACATAACAACATATATACGAGGACTGGAAACAAATCTAAAAATATGGTATAAAGCTCTAATAACTTCGAAAAGGCTTTCGACAAAGTTCAACAGTACAAACTCATTAATATCCTGAAACAGTTGGAGTTTGCCCAAAAGACATATACTGGAACCAAAGAGCCCAAGTGAAAATCGTAAACGATACAACCAGCGAGATCAAGAGCCGCAGAGGAGTCAGACAGGAGTGTATTATGTCACCTCTCTTGTTTCACAATTATTCCATATACATATGTTCTGGAAGCACTCACGGACCTAGAAAAAGGCACACAGCAAGTACACAATTTTGTAAACGTCGTTATATATATGCGTGAGATAACATATCGCTCCGTTGATAGAAAAGTTACAGTGAAGTCATGTAAAATTCAATCCTATACTCATATGCTTAATGTACATATATATGTGAAAAACAACATAGTGTTTTAAGAGTATATTATAAAACATGTATGATATTCGTATGATGTTTTACCTGTGTTAATTTTTCAAAAATATACATTCGGTTCAGTTAAAGTGTGGTTTTCGTTGGTTATCGAGAATATTTATAGTAATATATTATTCAGAATTAAAAATGAGTAAGAGTGAGCAACATCTGTTTAGAAATTTTAGAATGAAAGGGGGACTGGAATCGATTGGAGAGAACGTTAATATTTATTTATCGGAAGAATGCATTAAGTAGGTGTAACATATTGCCCAAGTAGCCAATCAAATCTGAATATGTGTAGGTGTATTAACAAGTTTATAATAACAGTATATTTTTAAAGATTACATGCGCATGTGAATAAAATGTATTAATAATGGACTCCATTAATAATTTTGTTATATATTATACGGAACTGTGTGGAATAATGTACTAAAAATAATATGATATATGATGCCTAAATGACTAATCAAAGTTAATTATATTTATTATCTTTATATTTTAAAAATAATAATAATGATAATGACAACAATATTTATTCTTTAATAACAAAATACATAAATTGAATATATAGATTCAATAAATAATATAATTTTTTCTTACCAGACAATTTAGAAATTTATGTTACAAATACTCATATATCAATGTCTAAATTAATAATTCAAACTTAAATCGCATTAAACATTGCAAATATTACAATACGGTATAAAAAATATCCCTTAATGTAGACCGCGTGGCAGTTTATTGTTATTAAATAAATACCACGTTGGCGTAGGCATACTAATTTATACTACTAACTCATATGCGGAAATAAACATTCATTAATAAATGTGTCAATTTCATTGATCAAACATCATACATTTGCGAAAATATTGACGGTAACATAACACAATTTGTCGAATCTCACACAGCTTAAATTTTTCGAGTTTACCGGAAATAAATTCAATTAAAAAGTTGGATCGATGCAGAGATTTAGACAAAAAAAAAGTTAGAATTCGATACTAGACAGTTTTTGCAGTAATGTTTAAATTTAATAATTTTTATTTATTTTATTTAGTCCTCACACCTTTCATTACGCTTACGTGTAATGGCGTATTGTTATCTTATTCTTGTGTATATTTCTCTCTATCGTTTCTGTCCTTATTATTATTATTGTTATATATTATTATTGTTCCAAGATACTTAAATCTTTATAATTGTACTATTTGTCTAATGTTATTTTATAGTTTTTATTTTCCCTAGATATTATCATGCTATTGTTTTTTTTCTTCTGTTTATTATTTGTATATTATGCTGTGGGTATGATTCTGCAAATATCGCCCTGTCGTTTTGGGAACATCCTTTATGATATCTATTGTGTCTTGTTCTAGTATCCTAGGTTTATTTATTATCTACATACGCTTCTTTGCATGTTTATTGCTCCATACAGTACTATTGAGAATAGAAACAGGCTCATGATCCGTGTTTAACCCCCATTCTTCTCTACTGACTGCTCATTCCTTGTGTTTATTGTATGTTTATTGTATTTATACATGGCTTTGTTTATTTCTATTATTCCTCTCTTTTCTGACTCCTTCCATATGGCTTCTAGCTTATTTGAATATCCCTGTTTTCATTTATTTGTCCTATCGAGAATATCCGGTCCAGGGTACTTCTTCCTCTCCTAAATCCACATTGGGGATCGTCTACGTTCTCCTAGATCTTGTCTCTTATTCTCTTTTCCATGATTCGAGCCAGCATTTTTCCTAGTATACTAATTATGCCATTTACACTTGCCTTTTTTACTTAATATATCCAACATATATACTATATCCAGCCAATGCCTATGTGTATCTATTATATATGCTCAGAAGAGATTGTCTTTATTAGCAGTGACCATCCGATAGATCCATATCTTATAGACAAATTCATTATTATGAGGCATTTATAAGAATATTTTAATTTTTTGCGTAGGAAAATCAGAGCACGAACAATACCCTGAGGGTAGTCCTAGTCAATAACAATCCCATAGGCATTTTTACGGTGACAATTAAACTAAGTAAAAGTTGATAATAATTAATTAAAGATATAATTTATATTACAGTAATTGTAAGTTTATAAATATAAGTTACGAGTATTTTAATATAATATGCAAAATTTTAAAAAACAAAGTGGACGTAAAAAATAAACGAGTTTTGTAGGTTATAACATTTTGAATTCAATACTTGGTATTCATATTTATATCATCGTTTCTACTGTTATTCTTCGCCGACAGCATTCGCACTAGATACGTAGATTTTACAATATGAATCATCTTCGTGTGCCATATCTGCTTAGTCAATGTTGGCGATTAGCGACTCTGAACTGTCTGAACAGTGATTCCGACGTCTGGCCAAACTGCGTAAAATTTCAGCCACGTATTCTTCTTCCGGACGATGGTGAATTTATCCTATATCTTTGTTATACGTTTCTGAATGCCTCATAACAAGTACCCAAGCTTGCGTGCTTTAGTGGTTCGAACAATTTATTTAGTCTAGCGCATTCGTTCCATTTCGGTATCTGTTGTAATTCTGTTCACATAGCTACTAATACGGAGCATGCGGCAGTAGCACCATATTTGAAACCCTCCAGTCTTTTAGTAGTTGTTTCTGTTAATGCCAATCGTTGTTTGCTGATGATCATGCATTTGGTTTTTCATATTCATGTTTAGATCATTTTGCGGACACACATTGGAGACAGTGTAGGTTATTGATCGTAGTACCATTTATGTTGATGCCTTCTTCCGCTCCTTCCAGAGCTTCATTGAATGCCTTATCAAAAAAGATACTGAATATAAGGGGCGACAAGATGCATCCCTGTATCACATCTGTTTCTATTGCCACATTCTCTATGAGTTTGAGTATCATTGATGAAATTAAACAATGAGGTAAGAAACACAAAGTCCGTATTCTTGTAGGAGTTCGAGTACCTCTGTTGGTATTGCATCCGGATATGTCGCCTTTCTCCTTTTAACTGCTGTAATTGCTTCTTCCACCTCTTTTATTTTGATGGTTCCAGTATTCTGCATACCCGATATTGGCATTAATTTTTGTGTTTATATCCAGAATGAGCTTCCCATTTTTGTCATTCAATAAAGTGTTCCCGGCATATTTTCTTGTATCTTTTTATGTAATTGGAAAATGTTCTGTTTTTTTTCATATTTCAATCCCTAAACACTTTTGCTTAAACTATTCAGCATTTGCGTTTCTGATTTCTTTGTACTCAGTCTCGTCTCTGTTTTTGTAATTTCTTCTTTTTTCCCATGAGCTTTATTAGGTCTTCAGTAATCTATTTTTTCCTCCTAGTTAGTCGGTTTCGCTTTAGGTTACTTCCGTAACGTTGGAATAAGAAATGGTTCCTAAAAGCGTAAGATTATAAAACAAATCAACGCCAAGAGGATAGAGTAGACAACGGAAAACGACCACATTAAAGATCCCTCGGGATATTCCTAGTAAACTAAAAACTCTACTGATCATGGACTTCGGACATCAAGATCCACCAAGAGAGGAAATAATGTAAAAAAAGAAGAATATAAGGCCTCTCAGCAAGTCGTCAACCAGCGAAAGCAAAATCCTTTAGAACCCAAGAAAATGTCAACAATTCAAAACATCTGTACCTGTGATGTGCGCAGCTTATTCGAGAGTGGAAAAACTCAAAACTTATTAAGGGAAATAGACACTTAAAATAGACATCCTCTATGTAGGCGAAATACTATGAAGCGTCAATCTATGAATAAGGCTGTAAAGATCGTCATAAATATATCTTATCACATAATTATAGTACACATAGAAGACCAATAGCATGCAACATTATCCAGGTATATGGGTCCACAAGAGATGCACCAGACGATGTTATCGAGTTATCGGCGACCTGAAAAAGGCAACCACATAATAATGGGCGATTTCATTGCTAAGGCAGAAAAAGGCGGATGAGAAGGTATAGCAGGCGATTACGGACTAAAAAATTCAAAAGACCAGAGAAACAGGCTGCTTCAATTTTGCCTGGATGAAGACTACATAATAGCAAACACATTTTCCAAATATCATTCGCGACGCCTCGATACTTGAACTGAATGCAGATAGGCGTGTAAGGAACCAAATAAATTGCATACTTTACTTTTTCCTAGAATGATGTTTAATTTATATATTTTGCCGCTAAAAAGCGATCTGGCCCCACTGTGCGACGTATACACATCTCATAACCTATTAACTGCATCTATAAACCGAAAAAAATTGTTAGAACCCAAAAAGTACTCCGTATAGATAAACAAAGACTAAAGGATCCAAAAGTAAGATCAAATGTTACAAATGAAATAAACGAGAAACTAACTATATGGAATAATACAACAGAAGATATAGCGCTATAGAGCCCACATGGGAATAGCTAAGAGACACAGCAATAGAAGACGAGAAAAGCATCTGAGACCAAGCAAAAAACAGAAAAAACAACACTGAATGACTGAAGAAATACTACTATTAATGGATTCCAGCAGAGCGAGATAAAAACAAATGTGCATTAAGATACAAAGAGATCCGATTTCCTGTTGGATCTCTTAAAAAAAATATTAGCAAAGAAGGCGTAGTTATCGGCACAGTGCGCTGAAATTGAAGCTCTAAATAAAACACGACTCCTATAACCTACATAAAACGGTAAAGCAGGTCATTGGTAACCTCAATTATAGAAAATCAAAATGTAAATGGATGAGCGAAATATCATATTAACATCAACACAGGATAAATTAAATGACTGGGGTAAGTACACAAAACTATGATAGCCTTGGAATGTTGCAACAGGTTAGCCTTTTTTTTTAAACAGATACGTTTTCATATGAAACATTGTTCTGCTAGAATGTTAACACTGCAACAGAGAATTTATCTAATTCAGTGCTACGGGACAGCCGAGGCGAGCATCAACTATGTGGTCGACTGTTTCCATGAAACTTATCCAGAAGCTTACATTTTGCTCCAAGGAGCTACAAAACTAATAAACAGTTCCTATCTTCCGGTTCTGTGAGGAATGTGCAGAAGACAAAGCGGATTCTTGATGAAGATGCAGCAACAGTCCTCGTTCTGAACTCGAGATTATCGCTAAAAAACCGATTCGACAAAACAGGAAAAGTGAGACTCATATCCATAGAATCCTTAAAACTCATCAATATCATCCATACAATCCAGTAAGAATTCACACGTTAGAAGAAGGTGTCTATGGGTTGGATCCCGTTTTTTGAAAATGTTCGGAATCCGTTTCATCGGCATATTTTCTGATGAAGCGACATTAAATTCCAACGGGCCAGTGGCAACTCAGCAAAAACGATACTGGAGCTTGACAAATCCAGGTTTCAGAGAAACCACGAATCGCCAGTACAACGTTAAAGTTAACGTTCGGTGTTCGGTTACCTACCATACCATAATAGGACCATTCTTTTTTGAGGGAACTGTGAATCAAGCTTCATATCTGCAAATGCATAATACCTTCTTCTACGAGGAAATGAATAATTTGCCTTTAAATTATCGAGCTGCAGCATATTTTCAGCAGGATGGCTGTCCTGCCCATTCAGCAGGCATAGTGGTCAAATGGCTGAACGAGAAATTTGTAGAGAAATTGATCGGAAGAAAAGGACCAGTCCCAAGTCCTGATCTAACGATTTGTGATTTTTATCGATATTTTAGATTTCTTGAAATAAAAATAATTCTTTTTTAATGATATGGTCCTAAATCGCATTCGTATTTATACATATAATAAGGCTAGTATTCGTATAATACAAAAGCATTGCTTTTTTATTCGATAATGTAAATAACAAAATGATATTTTCTTTTATAGTACGGCTATGGAGAAATATTGTTATTTTGTATGTATACATTATGGTGAAAACATTCTAATAACAGCTAATTTTGACGTTTTACGTATCATGTACCGATATAGTCGTTTGAATATATTATTTTTAGAAAATGTATGTATGTAAGTCATAACAACTATATACTTCGGAATCAAATTTGGAAATTGATAAAGTTAATAATAAGAAACCAGATCGTTGTTAGCAAAATCTGATAGCTGCAACGGAGCGTTTATTGAATAACTAAGCTTTTTATCTGAAGTTAGGCCAAATAGTTTGGGACCTCTGACACTATATTTCCTACCATTGGAGTGTGTCAATATTCACAGTAAATCAGATATACATTATCAATTTGTTAAAAACAAATATCTGGTAGATAACTAATAAAAGTAAAATAAACATAAATTGAGTCTTTATTTTGTGATTGATTGAGAAATCTGATATAATAATAAAACTAAATAAATATCAAAACAGAAAGTACGCAAAATGTAACTTATCAGTATTATCCAAGGCTGTATTACATGTATGCATGCCACATGATATTACCTTGAGAAAGAAATTTACACGTACAATAAAATTGCATTTCTATTCATTCATTTTGTTAAAAAAATTAAAAAAACAATTTCATTTCACCAGAAACTTTTAATATTCAACATTAGTTACTTTATTTAATACCTGTAATGAAAATGCGACTGTAGAAGAGCTACCCACTGAACTAAATTATGCCACGGCGTGGGCCCACGCATAATGTACTTATTCCCACATGCATCCATCGTGTGAGCACCGGTGTCAGCTAGCCGTCTAGCATTAAAGTTTAAATTGGTGAATGGAACTTTCAAAATATACATATTTGGATAATTGAAATTCTTTAAATAAATAATTACAATTCTGTAATTATAATTAAATACGTAATATATACACAATAGCTAAATAACAGCTGGTTGATAATCATCTATTTACGTATTATATGATGCGCATACTATTAATTCTAATAAAAACATTATCCACGCAGTTGAATTGGATCTATAACGATGGACGTAATAGTGTCGATTGTATTAAATATCCATTACATGTTTCAATTAAATATTATTAAAGAGGCGCCACGTCGAATTGTGCTCTCGCGAAAACAAAAATTATACAAAAATTATTTTGGATGTTGAAAGTGCGAGAAAGACGCAATGAATTTTATCGTTTTCGAATGCACATAATACAACATATTTGAACTAGGAGTGTCTTGGCGTGCAACCCACTCGTCTGGCCCACGTCTTTTCGTCGACATTATGCTCCTTCTCGTCGTCTATCTTAAGGAACACGATCGGCTTATAACGCGCTGAATTCTTAATTAAGGATCGTTTTTTCTCACAATAATGTTGTGCAACGCAAAGAATTCTCCTACTGTTGTTATTCTAACGGCGACTTGCAGAACTCATTTCATATGTGATGATACATTTTATCATCAGGAATTTAGTAATATTCGATTGAAAATTATTTGACACAGTTTGTATATAGCAGGAGCTGTAAATCAATTTAGGTCAAGCAATTGATTGAATATTTAGGAAATATTGAAATCCAAGTCAATATCAACTATTTCACACTCACACATAACACGTCTACATATACTAGTAGTGTGTACTACAACAGTGATACGTCTATGAATGTATGTTATGTTGTAATATTTCACTATTTTAATTATAATAACTACTACGCAGGGTGTCCGGAAAATAGCTCAAAGCTCTCCAGTACATCGTAAGAGACGGAAAATAGTTTTAGACTATATGGTAGGCACCATACGACTTTCCGAATAAAATAATATTAAATTATAATTAGAATATTTCTCAAAACAAATTTATTTGAAGTAAAATTTGTGATTAATTAAATTTTTAACATTTTATAAACTATGCAAATTTCAATCTTACTGAATTTTTGTTACAAAATATGAATTCTTAAGTTTTTTATTTTTCGAACTAATATAATAAAATTATCCAGCTCAGTAGCCGAGTGGTTAGAGTGGTCATCCGTCTCGTACTGAGCATTGGGGAGCCTGAGTTTTCACGAATCACCTTTCACAGTTTTTCAGAGGTTTTCTGTGAGGTTAAGGTAAATACCGGGTGATTAAACTCCTCTGAGCTTCTCCCTTGACCGGCGGAAAAGCCTCACGGCTAATATCCCTATAAAGATAGAAGTTTTTTTATAATAAAATTTGTGGAATATCAAATTTTAAAATTATTATATATCTATAAAGTGTTATTATTTATTAGTTATAAACCTATAGAATTTTCGACAAAATTGATCGTTACAAAATTATTTGCAAAACAAGTAATATAAAAAAACAAACTTCTATCTTTATTGCTATCATTCCGAGGGTTTTCCGGAGGTAAAGGGAACCTCAACTTCACAGAAAACCTCTAACAAATCGATTTGTGATTCGCGAAATTTCTACCACAAAGGAGTTTGAACTCTCGCTCCCCAATGTTCAGTACGAGATGTACGCCTCTAGGTACTGAGCTGACTAAAAATATTGTATTTTTTACAAAAAAAAAACAATTTTATTGTGAAAATTATTTTAATAGCACACCATGCAAACACCGACATTTTCCATATTGACTATATTATTCATGAAACGTAAATAAATATAAAAAATAAACAATTCGATTTTATTTTGCAAATAACTAACAATTATTATCTAGTATAAGATTTTATTCCCCATTCTATTGGCATTATATGCTGACTATCAAGAAAACGCCACACGTTGTCAATCAATTTTAATAAAATGTTCACAAAAAGCTTATTGTGACCCGCCTATGCTGTGCAGTGGTTAGCACCCTTGCTTCATGTTAGGGTAGCCCGTGATCAAATACCGGAGTGAACTTATTCGGGAACGTTGGTGAATCCGGGCTCGGACCCGCGACGCTGCGTAACTTTGCGCCTGAGCAGAATTGTTTAAAATTGTTAAAAATTACGAATCATAATATATAATTTGTTTTTTATTCCTTCAACTGTAGGGGTGTTATTAAATAGTATATGGTGTAAGACTAATTAATTATTTTAACTCGTTTTAAAAAGTAAAAAATATTGAAACTAGCACAGATTGTTTAAAGATCAACAATAATGTTCCGATAGAAAGATTTACCGCACCAAAGTTGTATTTTCTTATCTGATTTTAAAGTTTAAATCGCATATTTTGAAATTACTCAAACGGCTTTAAAGGCACACAGGGCATGCCTAATAACTTTAAATTTTCAAACTTCTTACAGTTTATAGTTAGCAACAATACGGCCATAACAGAAATTTTCTACCTTAATTAACTTGGCCACAATTACGTGTAATGATGGCTAATTTTTGTAAAAGCTGTTTTAAAAAAAAAAATATAAATTGTTTAAAACATTATACTAATTCATAAAAGCATAGTGACATATATACCGTTTGTTGAAAAAAAGATTTTCGCTTTTATAGTACTCATACTTAAATCTAAATTATCATCATTTACTGGATGCGCGATTAAAAATATATGTGACGCAAATTCTTTGTTTGTATAACTCAATATTGTTTAACAAATTACTTTAGATGGCTTCTTCTTCTTGTGGTGCCGTCTCCTATCGGAGGTTGGCAATCATCATGGCGATTCTAATCTTTAACCATGAGGTTCTGCGACGCCCCATGCTTCTTCTTCCCTGTATTTTTCCTTACATGATCAGTTGGAGAATAGAGTATCTCTCTCCCCGGGTGATGTGTCAGGATCAGTTCCTTTTCTTTATGCATTCATTCGTCGCATGACTACTTCGTTCTATTTTCTTTGTACAGTTTTATAAAGGACAAAATTTAAAGAAAAATAGCAATTGTTTATAACATTATGCCAATTCATGAAAAAAAAACGTAAAGTACCTAGGAATCTTGTTTGATAACAAATTGTCATTCAAATCCCACTCCCAAGCTGTAAAAAAAAAGACCTTTATTGGCATTTCCCTCACTGCCCCTCCACATCACAAACCTCAACAAAAATATACAAAAATAAAAATAAAAATACAATATAAATAAAAGTACTACTCCGCCAAAAATTACAAATTACCCCTATCTATCGCCGCTTTCTTTACCCTTGCCACTTTCCTCTCCCACGTCAGCCTCCTGCAGATTTTCACGCCTTCCCCATCCTCGCATAACCATTCATTCAGCTTTCTGCAGTCTCCCACCCACTCTGCTTTCACACCCTCACATTCTTCGCTAAGGTGCCACCACGTGTCGCTTCCCTTACTACACAGCGCACACGCGGTGTACCCTAGAGCCATCCACACTTTCCTCCCTCTCTCGTCTGACCCACACCTCGCTCTTGTCATGCATACCTTGTCCTCCCTGCTCCACTCACCCCTGGCTAAGTAACTCGGGAGTCTCCCACTCACGTGCCACTCTACGTGGCCAGGGTTGTAAGAGCTCTCACTCATTCTAGTCTGCCGTTCTTGCCACTCAATATGTCTCAATCTCTCTCTTACCTCAGTTCCTAGGCTTCCCATTTCTCTCAGCTTCTCCTCTACCCACACCTCAGACATACCCACTCTTTCATACATCCTTCCTCTATCCTTTCTCCAATCACTCTCCATCCTACTCTTACACCTTATCCATACCTCCTGCACCAGTCTTTCCTCACCCAATTCCTGCAATCTTTCTTCAAACTTCACAACCCTTACACACGACTCCCACCACATACTCATACGATTCGTCTCCTGCAACAGCACTGCTCTCGGTGTCGGCCCAGCAGACTCTTCAGGAGCACACCTTGCTCTCTCTCTATCACATCCCACTCACGCAATCCCCACACTTCCACTCCATACAACAGAATAGGTTTTACACACGCATCCCAGATCTTGCACGCCATTACGATGTTACCGCTCCACAACCTCTCCCATTTCCTTCTCGCTATTCCCCAAGCCATTCTCGCTTTCGCTTGCATACTTTCCGCATGCACCCTAAATCCTCCTCCACTGTCAATCCAGAAACCCAAATATTTAAAGACATTCACTCTCTCAATCATCCTTCCCTTCCATTTCAGCTCTTTCACTCTACCCCTTCTACCCCTATTCCTAAACATAATCCATTTAGTCTTCTCCACATTCACTACTAGCCCTCTCCTATCCATGTACCTTCCCATTCTTTCCAACATCTCTTGCATTTCTTCCACTCTCTTGGCTACTAATACTATGTCATCCTCATATGCCAGCATCCACACCTTGGTTCTCCCCACCACGACCCCTCCAGCCTGTCCTCTCCTCAGCACCGCCTCCAACTCGCTTGTGTATAGATTGAACAGGAGGGCGCTTAGCGGGCACACTTGCCTTACACCAACATTCACCCTAAACTTCCACTTCCCTCGCTAGTCTATTTTTCACAATTGTCATCATCGCTTTGTACCCCGCATTCATAACGGTAATACCCCTATAATTATTTACGACCGATGCTGCTCCCCCTTTGTGTACCGAGACCACCACCCCCACACGCCACTCTACCGGCAGTTCTTCCTCACCGCTCCAGACTCTATTCAATACCTGCAGTAACTTATCTTTTCCTTCCTCTATTAATCTTTTGAAGGCTTCTGCCTTCAGCCCATCTTCCCCCGCCGCCTTTCCTAGTTTCAGCTGCCCTATGGTCACGTCGACCTCTTCCCGCGAAAACGCCTCCCTTCCTACCACCGGTCTCGGACTCCCTAAATCTACCTCTGACCCCGCCATCTCTCTACAGCTCTTCTCTCACTCTGCCAGCTCTATGCTAACTTTGCCCTTTTTTACGCTTCCCCTCAGAATTTCCCATAACCCTTTCTCTGTCACACACTCCATCAACCTCGTTTCTACCTTCTGGAACTCCTCTATCTTCTTCCTCTCGCAGGTACTCTCGAACTCCCTCTTCGCCTGATTGGCCCTTTCCACTTCACCTCTCCCATTTCTCCACTTCGCCATTGCTCTTCGCCAGCTCGACTTCTTCACCCTACATTCCTCGTCAAACCAACTCTCCCTCTGCCCCCACTCTTTTTCTTCTCCAATGCAGCCACCATCTCTCTCTCCAACTGGAGCATCGAATGCACATTCTCCCACTTGACGCGTTTTAGCTTTTTCTCATATGCATCCAAATCCGGCTCGATCCATCCAAACCTCTGTTCTGCCTTCCCAACGTTCCTCACCCTAACGACCACCTCCACCGGTACATGATCCGACCCTCCTACGTTTTCCACCTTGAAGCACACCAACTCTTTCCTTTCGATCCCTTTGACCACCACGTAGTCCAAAACCGAGCCTCCTCCTTGTCCGCAGAACGTTTATTTCCCTTCCCAGTCCCCTTCACAGCAACCATTGAGCACATCCCATCCTGACTTTCTCACCCATTGCATCCATTCTCTACCCTCCTGGTTGGTCACTTTATCCTGGGAGCACCTTTTTCTCCAGTCACCGTCTTCTCCGATCCCTCCTTCCAGCTCCCCCACCCTCACATTCCAGTCGCCCCCGATGATCCACATATCTGCTGCCGTATCCAGTTCGTCTAGTACCTCCATTAATTCCACCCGGTTTTTGTTACAGTACACTGCTCCCACCCACACCGCACTTCTATGCATTTCCACCTTCCCTATTACGAGTCCTTTAGCTTCTCTTAGCGTCTCTCTGTTCCATTTTCCCACTATCTTCCTCATCCCCAATATGATTCCTCCTTTGGCTCTACCCATCTTAGCTTCCTTCTTCGCTCCCTGAGTCATCCAGTCCCATCCCGTCGGCATACAGCACTATACCTACCCCCATTCCTCTGTCAGCCACGTCTCTACTAGCCCCACTATGTCCTTTGAGCCCAACCAATCCTCTAGTTCTTTTACCCACACTCCTCCCAGCACTTTTTTCTTTAGACCCGCAGTGTTCCAGAAGCCCACCCTGCAGTTACCCTCGTCACCTCTTCCATCCACCCCATACTCCTGGCTCGTCGTCCTCACCCCCTTCAGCACTTTTTTGCCAGACCATCGCCCTGCCAGATCCACCACTCCCCTGCCACATTCATTTTTCGGTAGCCCACTCTCACTTCTACACCTTTCGCTCTTTCCTCCTTGGCCCTCTCCCTTATTTTCTTCTGAACGTCCCTCTCCGCTACGGTTAAATCATGTTTGTCCCCTTCAATTTGTGTTTAGAGCTCATTATCTTTCTCATCCCAACAGGCAAGCTCTAGCAGCATTCGGTCCCCCTTTCTCCCCAGCTCCACCTCTCTCCGCACCTGCACACTAACATCCAATTTCTGTATAACTCCCTCCGCCCCTTCCTTTCCTATCCCCGACACCACTACATTGTTTTTCCTCTTATTTCTTTGCCTCTCCTCCTCTCTCTTTTCTCTCGTGACCACTTTCCTTTTCACCTCCTTTACTCCGGCGCTGCTTTCCCCTCCGGTTCGTTCCCAAGCTGTAAAAAATAAGATAATAGAAAGGGCCTAACATTTCAGATCACTGACCTACAAGTCCAGTGGAATTTCTTCTAATGCCGCGGCAAACATCTATAAAGCAATATGTAGGCCTTTGTTAGATTACTTTACTATCCCAAACCCGTCCTCTATATTTGAACAAATAAAAGTGGGCAAACGCTCCTCAATCCGCTCCCTAACCAAAATAAGACCCCTAAAATCCCCCTACATAACCCACCAAACGATCTCCTCTAGTCTCTTACCTGTTTAACTTCCATTATAGAGAGGATGCAATATTTGCTAGACAAATCTGCTAAAAATTCCAACAATTTTCACATACTTAGCAAATATTGCATCCCTCGTAATCCCAATATCCCTCCTAAATACAAACACCCAGACAATGCAGTACATGAAAGAATTACACAACAGATTCACGAATTAAGAATACAATCTGATATTCCAAATCACGGGCAAAAAGACCGCGGGTCAATAGCCCTTTACAACTATTGTAATTAATTGCATGTAATGAAATATATTGTTAATACAAACTATGTAATGTTGTTATTAAAGATTTATGTATATGTAATGATAACTATATTACAATTTTTTCAAAGCCGTTTCAATAACATTAACATTATTTATAACATCATACTAATTCATAAAAACATAGTGAGATATATACCATTTGTTGAAAAAATAATTTTCGATTATATAGTATTCATACTTAAATCTAAATAATCACAATTTACTAAATGACCGATTAAAAATGTATGTGTCAGTCAAAGTAATTTTGGAAAATTTTAAAAGTATTTTTTGGACCGAAAAGAAAACTATTTTTATAATATCAGAATTACACTACAAAATAATTCAAAGATCCATATAGGCAACCATATTACCATCAATTGAATAATGTGTACTGTAAGAAAATAAATTTCTTTTCGAACCCAAAACAAAAATACTTATATTCGAATTTTTCCAAAATTACTTTGACTGTCATCTAAAGTGATTTGTTATAAACAATATTTAGTTATAAAGTCAAAGAATTTGCATCACATATATTTTTAATCGCTCATTATTTAGTCATATGTATGAATACTATAAAATCGAAAATTACACTGATTAACAAAAATGAGATCAGCAGAAGGGCAAAAATAAATATATACAAAAATATATATTTACCTATACTGACATACAGGAGCGAGACGTGGAAACTAACGAAGAGGGACAAAAGTAGAATACAGGCAATGGAAATGAAATATCTCAGAGGACTAAAACAGTTACGAGAAGAGACAGAATAAGAAATGATGGCATCAGAGAAGAATTGGGAATTGAAGCTATAGAAAAGTATATAAAAAAGAAACAACTAAACTGGTGGGGACATTTAATTAGGATGAACAAAAAGAATCAAACAAAACAGGTATGGGAAGCAAGAACTGGAAATAAAAGAAGAGGTAGACCAAGAAAACAGTGGGACAACAGAATAGAGGAAATAATAATCAAGAAAGGAAAGACATTTAAACAAGCAAGAGAACTGGCGAAGAACAGAAAAGAGTGAATAATTGTAAAATATAATGTTAAGTAATGTAAATGTAATAAATAGCCTACACCAAAATGTAAAAGGCAAATAGATAATATATATATATATATATATATATATATATATATATATATATATATATTCTAAAAAAATGACGTATTGAAACGGCTTTGAACAATAGTACAACTAAGCCCCTAGGAGGAAAGTTAAACGCCATCTGGCGGCACCACATCAATTAGAAATGCACACCCATATGGTAATAACCATCAACATGCTCACGCCATCAGGATCACCGGATAGTGCCCTCTAGGGAATAATATTCCAACAGAGTGCTGAGATATCAGCACAAGGCCAATCGTAAAAACATATAAGTGTGAACCCACCTCTTAGCAATCTATATATCTAGATTTCGATCTTATTAGATCTCATCAGTGTAGCGCAGCTAGTGAGGATGAATTCACACAATATCTCGAGTGTTTATATACAAAAATAGTACAACTAACCACTTGGCCTTGTGCTGATATCTCAAGCACTATGTTAGAATATTATTCCCTAGAGGGCACTACCCGGTGATCCTGATGGGGGTTAGTTGTACTATTTTTGTATATAACCACTCGAGATATTGTGTGAATTCATCCTCACTAGGAGATCAAATAAGATCGAAATCTAGATATGTAGATTGCTAAGAGGTGATTTCACACTTAATAGACTTTGAACAAATTTTAATAACTTTATCACTATAAAATCAGAAACAATTTTTTTCTACATGTGGTATGCATGTCACTATGTTTTTATGAATTGGTATAATGTTATAAACAATTTATATTTTATTTTTTAAATTTCCTGTTATAGAAACGGCTTTGAATAAATTGTAATATCGTTATCACTATAAAATCGATAAAAAAAATAAATTGGTATTTTTTGTGAATGTCATAATTTTTTCATGAATTAGTGTTAGTGTTATAAACCATTGCTATTTTGGTTTAACATGTTTCCCTTTATAAAACTGTAAAAAGAAAAAAGTTTTCTTTTCGGTCTCAAAAAACAATACTTATGTTCAAAATTTTCCAAAATTACTTTGACTGCCATCTTAAGTAATTTATTACAAAAAATATTTAGTTATAAAAGCAAAGAATATGCATCACATTTATTTTTAATCGCTCATCTAGCAAATGATGATTATGATGAATAATATAAAATCAAAATTTTTTTCTTTCAGCAAACGGTATAGATGTCTGTGTGTATTTATAAATTAGTATAATGTTATAAATAATATATATATATATATTTTGTCTAAAAAATGCCTCTTGTTGAAACTGCTTTGAAAAAATTATAGTATCTTTATCACTATAAAATCGAAAAAAAAAATTACTTCTGGTATACATGTCATTGTGTTTTTATGAATTGGTATATTGTTATGAGCAATACATATTTTATTTATTTTTTATTTACTGTTATTGAAACGGCTTGAAAAAATTGTAATATCGTTATCACTATAAAATCGAAAAAAATAAATTGGTATTTTCTGTGAATGTCATTATTTTTTCATGAATTGGCATAATGTTATAAACAATTGTTATTTTTGTTTAACATTTTGCCCTTTATAAAACTGTAAAAAGAAAATAGTTTTCTTTTTGAACCCAAAAAAAAGTATTTATATTCAAAATTTTCCAAAATTACTTTAACTGCCGTCTAAAGTAATTTGTTATAAACAATATTGAGTAACAAAAACAAAGAATTTGCATTACATACATTTTTAATCGTTCATCCAGTAAATGGTGATTACTTATATTTAAGTATGTATACTATAAAATGGAAAATAATTTATTTCAACAATGTTTTAAACGATTTACAATTTTTTTTTTAATATCCTCTTTTTCAAACAGCTTAGAAAAAATTAATCAACATTACACGTAATTGTGGAGTTAATTAAGACAAAAATGTCTGTTATGACCGTATTAATGCTCATAAACTGTAAGAAGTTTGAAAGTTATTAGGCATGCCCTGTGTGCTATTAGAGGTGTTTGAGTAATTTCAAAATATGCGATTTAAACTTTAAAATCAGATAAAATAAATAAATTGAAATGTTTCCATCAGAACATGTTGATCTTTACATCAGTGCTAGTTTCCAAATTTTCTACTTTTTAAAACGAGTTCAAATAATTAATTAGTCTTACACCATATACTATTTAATAACACCCCTAGAGTTGAAGGAATAAAAAACAAATTATATATTATGACTCGTAATTATTAAGCAAACAATTCTGCAAATTTTGGATTTAATATTTTATTCCAATTGGTTACTGTTCAGACGCAATGTTACGCCGCGTCGCGGGTCAGCGCCTGCGCTCGGACTTGTTGGATGGGGACGTTGATGGATAAGTTCACTCCGGTTGATTGAATCCCTGCTCGGGTAGTTAGTACCATTTATCGTTTGGATACAGTTAACAGCACTTTAGAAAACTCGGGGACGTTTTTCTGAAGTAGTAAGTCCTCACATACACAAACACTAACACATGGCAGAAGGAACCGAAGGTCGATAGCCAATTACTGAATTGTAACAAATACAGCAACTAATACTACTACTACTATTACTGCCTATTGTGATGAAACAGGCAGATCATTAACATTTAATAACAATATACAGGTTGTCCTACAACGAACGCGTCGGCGGATTATGCTTTAACTATCATTCGGAATGTTACAATTCTTTTCAGGTATGTAACTGATAAGGAGCACCTTCTAAATTAATTTCTTGAAAATGCATCAACATTTTTAAATGGAAACATATTTTTTTTCTTACAAATTCCGAGTACATGAAAAGTAGTGTATAGTGATATAAGAAATAATGGATCTGATTGTTTTTGAAATAATGTCACTTGAATCGAAAAATAATCGAGTTTTTTAAATTTTATAGAAAATTTTTCAATAGACCAATGGGATAAAAATAATGAATAATATTTCTATAGTTCAGTATTTACAAATTTCACGTACAAATTTGACAGTAAACCCACTGATTATATAGGGTGGTCAAGTTTTGGGGAACATTGAATTACTCTGCAATTTCAAATGGTTTGGGTACTTTGAGTTAGTGGGTCTTATGACAGTGAGTTGCTCTTTCTTTTTACTTTCCGAATACAATCAACACGACGACGCGTGGAGCATAATTAGGCGCTGTGCCGAACCATTTAACGCTCACGATGGGAAAACGGCACAACAGATCGCGACCAAATTTGGAAATCGGGTGAGAGCCCGCGCTTCGGCGACCCTGTGAAAATTTGAGCAAAATCGGTTCACTAAAACAGAAGATTTCTCAATAATAGCGATTTCCTATTGCGCATATTACAAATAATGAATAATATACGTGACGTCAGCGGGCGTGGTGTAAATCAATCGCGGAATTAGCGAAAATTGTCGCATCTTAAATGTAGTAAGGTATTGAAAATATACATTAATAATTACATTACATATTCATGTGAAACTGTGAACATTTGAAAATGTGAAATATGAAAATGTGAAAATGTCAGAATGCCAAAATGTTAAAATGTCAGAATGTCAATATGTTAAAATGTCAGAATGCCAAAAAGATAAAAAGTCAAAATGTCAAAACGTGAAAATGTCAAAATCTCACGTGTTAAAAATTTTAAAGGAAATAAAAAAAAACAAAAATGTCATAAAAAATCAAAAAGAGTATTTCTTAAAATAATCAAAAAAGTAAAAAATTTAAAAAAAAGTAAAAATGTCGAAAAAGTAAATAAAAGTCAGAAATATCCAAAAATCCAAAAAAATGTAAAAACAATGCCATCAAAGTCAAAATGTCAAATAAATTTAAAAAGCCCAAAATTTGAATATGTCGAAAATGTTATACAAAATGAAATAGGTCATGAAATTCGGAAAGTCGTGTGGTGCCCACACCAGATATTTACTTTCCGAATACATCACTGATGTAAAGGAAGGTATTGTTTTACCGAAAATGTGTTCGCGTTTTTAAACTAAGATTGTGGAAACATGCGATAACTTTCCGGGAAAAAAATGACACCAGCCGGAAGGTATTGTTGCCGTGTACAATTTGGAAAAAAAAAATTAATTTTCGATTTGTTTTATACCCAAAATAGTCGAAATAAACCCGATTTTTGCGATGTCTGTGTGTGGTTTGTAGGTATGTATGTCTGTCTGTCTGTCTGTGAACAAAATTCCAGGAAAACGACACAGCAGATTGCTACCAAATTTGGCAAATATCTGCGAACACTATCCAGGACGATCCAGTGAAATTTGAGCACAATCGGTGAAAATGTCAAAATCTTACGTGTCAAAAATTTCAAAGAAAGTAAAAAATAAATCACATATGTCAGAAAAGTCAAAAAGTCAAAAAAAGTAAAAAATATAAAAAAAAGTCAAAAAGTCAAAAAGTCAAAAAGTCAACAAAGTCAAAAATGTCAAAAGAAGCCAAAAATATAAAAAAAAAAACAAAAAAGCCCAAAAAAACTAACAAAAAAGTCAAAAAAGTAAAAAAATATGTCAACAATATTAAATATGTCAGAAAATGTCAAATACGTAAAAAAGTAAAAAACTGTCATAAAAGTCAAAATATCAAAAAAAATTAAAAAGCCCAAAAGTTGAAAATGTTGAAAATGTTATTCAAAATGAAATAAGTCATGTAATTCGGAAAGTCGTGTGGTGCCCACACCAGATATTTTATGAATACTTCCCTATACCTAAACTCACTAATAACGAAGATAAATCGAGGTAAATATTGAATAACACCAGTTCGAAGGCGTAATATGATATACGTTAACAAGAAAGCCATGCTTAATTTATTCTTTATTGAATTTACATCATAACCTATATTAGTATTTGCACAAAATATTCTCTAAATGTTTACCGTTTCTATTATCTATCTATCTATTATAACATAGTTGAAATCTCTTCATTTGAGAGAGTGAAACTGGTTTCAGCATTTCTCGTGGGATGTTTTGCATTGTCCCCGTAGCCTAAGCTTCATATTTTCTTTAGTAGTAGGTTCGATTTTATACATGCGTCCTTTTATGTAGCCCCACAAAATGAAGTCCAATTTCGTCAGGTAAGGAGATCTTGACGGCCATGGAGATGTAGAATGGAGATACTCACTTACTTGATTTTAATAGTAAGCTGGAGCACAGTGTAATTGAAACTAGATTTTTATCTGAACGACTAAAGGTATATTCTCTAGCAGACCAGGCAATTAATGTTCTAAGAAGTAACGGAATTTATTACCATTAAGTGGCCTGCCTAAGAAATAAGGCCCAACATTTCCCTCTCCGCAGATTCCAGCTTGTACATTCAGTGAATATCGGTGTTGATGATCCACGATTCTAGTGACCCTTGGGTTGTCAGAATAATAATGGTAACTATGCCGGTTAACCTCACCATTATTATGCAACGTGGCTTCATCGGTGAAGAGGACAAATTCGAAAATATCTGGAGTTGCTTCTATTTTATCTAATGCCCATTGAGAAAATTGCTCACAAATTTGAAAATGATAATTGGTTAGTGCTTGTAGCAATACCTTATACGGATGAAGTTTGTATCGGTTCAAAACACGTTATCACTTATCTTTCTGACACTGGTATGCGGATCTTCAATCACAGTTTGTATAACTATCAGTGACTTTTCTTCGTTGGTGATAGATTTATCTTTGCGAGCATTGCAGTAAGCCACGGAACCAGTTCTCTCGAAACGATGTAATAATCTCTCGAGCGCTCGGACGTCTTCCCTCTAGATATCGCTGAACATACACTCTTGCAGCCAAACGGGAAATTTTCTCACATTCTCCCAGGATAAATATCATGTCGAACCTCTCGATCAATTCGTACGATTTCATTGTAGATATTTTGTGGAGCTTCAATCAAGTACAAGCACAACAAATAACAAAACACCCTCCACAGGCAACTTTTATGCTTTCAGTTAGAATTCAGTTTAAAGAAACCAGCTGGTCACGGCCTACTTGATCACTTTTTAATATAGCATGACTTCTTAACTGTTGATGTTCAGTATTTGCCTCTATTTATCTTAGTTATTAGTACGTTTAGGTATAGGGACGTATTAATAAAAAAAGAAAGAGCAACTCACTGTCAATAAGGTCCGCTAACAAAAAAGTACCAATTCCATTTGAAATTACAGAGTAATTGACAGCTCGTCAAAACTTGACCAGTCTGTATAATCAGTGAGTTTACTCTCAAAATTTCATGTGAATTTCCGATAAAACCGGCGGCCGTTCGGGGTCGCGACGCGTTCTCCAGTAGTGGAGCATTATTTTTTTAATTTTTGGTACAATTGTTTACTCATGTCTTGGTAACCATAATATAAGATTTAAAAAAAATAAGTTGATTTAGTTAGTTATTATTGAACACAACAATTTTGAAATTTTTATCAACTTTTCCCAACTTTTCTAAATTTTCATGTTTTGTTTAGAATTTAATAGTAATCATCAAACATACTTTTTTAAAGTGGCACAGGCCGTAGTTTTTTTTAAAATTAATTTTGAACTTGTTAGTATACGGCGTGGTAAAAAAACAAAAAAATCGATTAGAAACTCAGTAATGTGTTTATATTTTCGGTAATGATTAACACTTACAAGGTCAGCATAAGTGGTAATAAAAATTTAAAAAATTACGCCCTACTATTTTTTGTCAAAGTCAAAATTATTTAATTTTTCATCATTGCCCACGGAGTTTTTTTCAAATTTTCACCATTTATTGCTAACCCAATAGTGGTTACAAAAAGTATCTTTTTTTAGATTGACACTTATCCATTTGATTTTGTTATATCGATTTTTAATTAATTAAACCAAATAAGTGGACGGTTGATTACAGATTGATGTGAAGATAAACTTTTGTTTATATTAAACCATATGGTTGCTTAAACATGACTTCAGTGGTTTCTAAAAAGTCCTATTGTAAAAAATTATATCAAGTATTTTTTAGAAGCTGTCAAAGTTGACCCGAAATCTATGGTTGGACTTTCTTGCTGAATGCATATTTTCTAGTTTACAATTGTTAATATTATAGGAAGTATTATGAACAACATTAAAGTATAATTTTTTTCTACAATTGTTTATGGCTTGGAAACCATAAAATAAGAATAAAACAAATTTACGTTAATTTTGTTAGCTGCTATTGAATAATATTTGCAACAAAACAAATTGCAATTTGTATTAAAGTTCCGTCTACGATTGTTTTGTGCAACTCTCCAAATATTGTGAGTTATTTAACAATAATCATCAGACATATTTTCGTTATTTTTGCAGGCCTTTTACGTGGTTTGATAATTTATATGGTTACGCGAAATTCCCATGTCCGATTGGGATTATTATTACTTATAAAACAACTCCATTCTATAAGGATTACAATTCATCCAAAATACTTATTATACCAATAGTATTATGAGTTACAATATGTAAAAAGGCTACACCCTCGACGGGAAGCATCTTCGGCTGAGGGTTCAAGGAAAATTGGAATGATATATCCCAGAAAAAAAAAGATCATTTGATTGACAGTATGCCTCGCCGTTTAAATGAGTGCATAGCAAATCGTGGTCGAGCAACTCATTATTGAAAACACCTTTTATTTATGTTCTTTTGCTTTAATCTTATTCATTTGTTTGTTTCATCACAATATGCATTTTGTGAAAATTTGATTCAAATTGATCAACAAATTGTTGCGTTTTTATGAAAGTCAGTATATGCTTGATCTTCATTTTTTCTTTTGTTAGTTCGTACCGCACATTTCTACAGAAATCGATTGCTATCAATTATGGATGTATTATTTCTCCTTGTAGTGTATGCCTTCTATTTTCTATAATTTGTATAAGCTTATATTCCACTTAATTTTAAGCAACCACATGGGTATTATAGTTTTTTAAATACACATTGTATATTTCTATTGACATATTTTTATTGATTCATTTATGTACTTATCACTACAATACTACAATAACAGGAAATAACGAATATTGAAATGATATTTTTAATAAAACTGACAAGCTTAGAAAGTGTATATACTTTTATGAATATATATTGTCGTAGTAAGTTGCAATTGAACCAAATTAATTACATTGTATAGCAATATTTAGATTATACTACGATGCCCATAACAAACCCTACAGCACATATAAGTAAAGCACACACGTACTCAAATTGTCATAAACTATATATTTATATGCGAATCGCTTATGACTTCAAGGGGTGGGTATACTGAATTGGTTGGACGATGACAATCTCTGCGAAATCCCCGATAGGGAATTGCGAAACTCACGTTTACATGATAAGGAAAACCTGGGAGGCCTGATATTGGCCCGGGGGAAGCGGAAATTGAACAATTACGTAGCCTGAAACAAGCACCGGCAGTGCAGTTGAGTGCGATAAATGTAAACTGCAGGATTATGTTACAGGAGAAACCAGTATTTAATTAATGTTTGTGTACACATGCATCCCTAGTCCAAATGTGCTGTGACATAGTTATTATATGTGCATACACAAGCCATTAGATACGCACAGTTAGATTTCTAATTATAATAAATTAAATTTGACTGCGTTTACAATAAATCCACATATCAGCTAATATTTTATATTATATGCTTTTTTTTAAGTTTTAAATATTTTTTCCAAGGGCCAATTTAATCCATTCGTCGTTTTCAAAGAATATCTAGGTGATCTCCATTTTATATATTCTGATAAATGAAATACATCATAGGTGAAAATTACAATACAAATTATATGGGCAGGGCATATTACTTTATCATACGTATCATTATAAGTAAAACTGATTTGCACTTTATCACATGAATGTATATGTATTGTACTCATGTGCAATTTATTTTTAATTGTTGTAAGAATCCTGTTTATAAGGTTTCCTGATCATATTAAGACCCTATTTGGAAAAAGTCTTTGTGCTCATCGTCCCTAGTTCGTCGTACACCTGAGACAAAATTATTCCTCAACATTTTCGGAAATGCATTTATTCAAACCTAATTTTGCATGTGGCTATTATCTCATATAATTCCGTATATATTAGATTTTGGTGGAAATCGGTTGGGAGAAATCCATGTGTACGAACTACTTTTATTACGACCTGTTCATTTTAAGTATTCATGTAGTTCTCGCAGTTGCTTGCAGCCACTCCCAACTTCCTAAACCTACTACTGCAGTTAAACCTAAAGACTTAAACCAACAATCCACTCGCTGCATCAGTTTTTACCTACCATTTCAACTCTTCCTCCTTTCCGCTCTACCCATTTTACCATTATTTCTAACCGTCGTGCATTTGACTTTATCAACATTCACTACTAACATTATTTCAAATGCCTTCCATTCTCTTGGTCAAAAAAACTATATTATACGCAATATCCTTACATGGGTTCTTCCTACCACAACTAATCTTGCTTGCCTTCTTCTTATCATCTCCTCCAACTCATATTTGTAAATATGAGTGAACTCACTCGCACATTCTAAATTTCTCTTCTTTATTCGCTCTCGCATTTACCCACGTATCATTGTACATCCCTATCATCTATTCCACCACTTCTTCCATCCCTTCATTTTGATGCACTCCTGGCTTTTGTTATGTACCGCTTTCGAATCCATAAATAACGCATACATTATTCACTTCACTGTGCCCTTTCTCCCGTCTCCCCTTCCTCCGTTCTGCCATCCCTAGCCGCCATTTTACCTTCTTTCTCACACACTTTTCGCAAAACCAGCCAACCAGAGGGGTTTCAAAGCATTGGCAATATGGCCGCATCAGCGCCAAATAGAGCCACCTTGCTATTATCAGGAACTAAACAGAATTTAGATGACCCGCCGTACAAGAATATAATTTGACGTTATATTGTTTGTTATGTTTTAGCTACACGCGTGCAAGTGCCCGTTTCTTTTCCAAATTCTATATATGTAAAAGTTTGGTGTGAGTAATCAAACCATATTATACGTTTAGACAATAATATGCGTAATGGCTTCAGGTAAAAATCGTTGTGTAGTACCTAATTGTATGAATACATATAACAGCAGAGGTGGAGATCAGTTAAATTTTTTTAGAAGTGGACATGTTCAAAGGAGATAGAGATGGCTAGTTTCTATTAGCTCAGCTTTTAATACTAATGTTGAAGCTGTTGGTAACTGCTATTTGTGTAGAGCACTTTGATGATAGTTCATTCACTAATAGTTTGATAACACGTCTAAGCTTTCTAGCCATTCCTATTTTATTTAATACAGATTATTCAGACAATGCTGCTACTCAAAATTTATTATTTATTATTAGTATTACATGGTCATTTGAGGGAAATAATAATACAATTCAGCCTTCTGCATCATTTATTGGATCAGATTCAGATAGCTCTACCATACCATGTAAGAGAATAAAACTTTCTAGTATTGAGTCAGATCATAATTATGGTTTGCAAATTTCTACGGTCCTTAATGTGAAATCCAATAAGACAACAGCTGCTAAATCAGTTAAGTCTAAATTTCTAGGCACTAATGCTTGGCATATAAATTATCTAGGCAGCAACGTAAGTTGAACAAATTATGTATGTAAACTTCAGAAGAAATTGGCTATTTGTAGGCAAAATTTATCAACTTTTTCACATTTAAAGGACCTTTATAAACACTTGAGCACAACAGGTGTAATATTTCTTGAAGGCCTGTTTAGAAATGTCAGTAAGAAACATGGTCATTTCAAGAAAAGGCTCTTGCTTTAGCTATTTATAAAAGAATATTTTAATTTATAATATTATATGTATTTAAATGCTAATGAAGTGAAGTTGCAGACAAATATATTTATATGTATTTGTTTTTTTCAGCCGTAATGTATCTTTGACTCTTCACACCTATATATTAATAATATTTTTCAACTTTACATTATACCCTACCTAATTCAATATTTTCAGTTACTTTTAATCAAAATGCAATATTATAAATATAACGTAAACCATTAGCCATTTTGCCATTAATTGCCACTGTGCAGCCAACCCTCCGGCTAACACTGTTCTTTTTTTTTTCACCAACGCTACCACCATCTCTCTAACTGCTGTACTGATTGCAACTTCTCCCACTTCACGCACTTTTTCTCATTTACCATCGTATAAGGTTCACTGCACCCAAAATCTCGACTATATCTTCAACAACTCCTTTCATTCACTCTGCATCTCCGTCCATCCATTTCATTTTAGAATCGGAAAATTACACATGCGTTACTATTACGATTTTCCGTAAACATGGACTATACCTCTAGCGATTTCTACCAAAAAACCAATATTATTTTTAAATACACAGTAGTTTTTCCGAAAACATTGAACAAAATTTGGGTACTGAGGACGGACAGGAAGCCACTTTTTACAAATGGTCTTAAAATAATCAAGTAACCTAATAAATGTGAGGATATCCGCATATTTTTTTTCTTTTACTATTACACTACTTTATCCATACTTCTATGATAGTGTAAAAATATTAAGCAGCTCAATAGACTACTGATCCCTCTCGTATTGCACTTTCGCAGGTTTTCAGAGAATTTGTGTGAAGTTAAGTTGTTTGAGCTTCTTCCTTTGCCAGCGGATTTTTTTAGTAAAGATATCTAATCAATAATTATAAAACATTAAACTTTTAGAATAATTGTCACAATAGTCTACAGTAAATTTGGCTTCATTGGGACGTATAGGGGACCAAGGTATTTTTTAGGATTTTAATCATTTGTACTAATTTTATTATTTTATAATATATAAGAGTATTAAAAACATTATCCATTCTGTATTTAAACATGTATTTGTATTTTGACTCGAACTCACAGCAGTATACGTTTCAATCAATTTAATAGATTAATTTACTCTTCATTTGTAGAAAAATAGTTTAGTGCAGATTCCAAGGCGCTTGAATTCGTGAATGGACGTAACTTGGATGCTCTTGAATCGTCTGTCCACTTTAATTTCAATAAGTTTGTTATGCTTATGGATGGGATCATGCGTATACATCGAAGATAGTACGAATTGCGCAATTGTTAGCAAAAACTAATTTTTAGTAGTTGTTCAAAATACTTGGCTCTGAAACATATTTTTTACTATAATTTCTAGTAATAGAATCTAACATTTTACAGTATAAGCCAACAATAAGATGTTTTTATCAACAATTGAAAGTTGTGTGCAAAAAGCTCAATACACCATTTTAAAATTCACGCCATAGAAGAGTATAGGCGTGATCGCACCCTCAGCACGCTTCTTATAATTATTAAAACCATCCATCCATATAACATTAGTAGTTTTGTAGAAAAACATCTGTAATTAAGGGATTAGAATAAATTCAAAATATTAATGCACTAATTAAACTATGCTTGGGAAGGCACCATAAGCCGTTGGTCCCGTCGGTAACGTATGCCCGGCTACTTACACATAAATGATATAAAAATCAGGCATGAAAATCCCACATTTGGGAAGGTGAAGGCCCCCTAGCCCTGTACTGCTAAACGAAAAAAAAACTAACCCATGACTATCTATAAACATAACATAAATGACAGGCTGGCTTCAAAACAAGCACTTGGCTTTTATACACAGAGATTATAAATATTCTCAATGTTTTTATTCCATGTATATTTTGGAAATATTAACGCAGGTTAAGTATCTATTCTTAGCTGTTTGTATAATATTAAACAAATTAAATCGCTGTTTATTATAAGTACATACCATTTGTAATAATAGCATAAAAGTTCGTTCGTTCTGAACCTGGAATTGAACTGAATGAATAAACGGCTATTTGCAAACTATAGCCAAACGTGCATGTTAATTTAAGAGCTGGCCATAAATTAAAGCGTTTACCATTTTCGTTTACCCGGCCGAACGCAAAAAGCTGCTGCAGCTACTACCAGGGACTACTACGTTGCAGGACTTGATGCTATTCATACACTACAAACCTTCACGGGCGGCGAATATGCTGTTATATCGAAGTTGCTTTTAAAATATGTTCACGTAAACGTATATCTCATTTCTTATTTCACTCTTTTTATATTACATAAATGCAGTATAACGATGTAACTGGTGAGGGACAGAGACCAAGCGACTACAGTGCCTTGGATATAAAATGGACCGTGTTTCTTTTTCTTCGGCGACATATGAATAATAGATAATGTATTGTTGTATATGATATTTATTTTGTAGTTAGTCTTTAAATTGAATTAAAATCGGGTTATACGCCGTGTCCTGGTTGATATATTTAAAAAAAAACGTAATAATCATTAAAAAATCGTTTTGCAAAGGAACTAACGTCAGTAAAAAATAAGATTATGAATCTAAATATTTGTATAATATGCACTGTATACTCGCCGATTACTGCAAGGTGGGAAACACTTTTATTCGTTATTTTTTTGTAGAAATATAATTCTTTATTACAGTTTTGCTTCTTATAAAAATATATTAGATTTAACAACAGAGATATTAGAAATTAGATTTACGGTTTGGTTAGAAATTAAGAAAGATTTCTTTTTCACTTTAGTGCAAAATGAGAAACTTTCCATCAATAAGTCAAAATAATTACCAACTTGTGTTTTTAGCTTAGTAATGCCAAATTATTACACCCAACCTAACATTAACAAAATGATAAGTAATATAATATCAGAAAAATATTCAATATAAATAAAAATTAGTATTACCAAAAAAATGCTGACTTTGACAATTGTAGAAAAAAAAAAAATTCTGCATCACTATAGGGAACAAAAAGTCTTTAACGAACGGGATTTTAAGAATTATGTCGAAGAAATGAAAATACAATCATACACGTGTTGCAACTATTTCTCAAGAAGAGAACATAATTAATCGAGTTTCAAAACAAATAGAGATATATATGGGCGGAATGTGATTTCAAGATATGTAAGGTTTTCATAAATGTTTTTAGTTTGGTTTATATTATATTTAATACTTAAATCTTACTTAAATAATTTATAATAAGAAACTGATGTTTTGAAAGACTAATTTTTTTATTAAAAATAACTTTTTGTTATTACATGTCGCTCTAAAGTCAAAATTAAAGGTATTTCTCTCTATTATATACTAGTTTCATAATTAGTACAACTAACCCCCTAGGAGGAAAGTTAAACGCCATCTGGCAACACCACATCAATTACATATGGTAATAACCGTCAACATGCTCATGCCACAGGATCACCGGTTAGTGCCCTCTAGGGAATAATATTCCAACAGAGTGATTGAGATATCAGTACAAGGCCAATCGTGTAAAAAATATATAAGTGTGAACCCACCTCTTAACAATCTACATATCTAGATTTCGATCTTATTTGATCTCATCAGTGTAGCTCAGGTAGTGAGGATGAATTCACACAATATCTGGAGTGTTTATATACAAAATTAGTACAACTAACCCCCTAGGAGGAAAGTTAAACGCCATCTGGCGGCACCACATCAATTAGCAATGCATAGAATAGGGAAGTAATTCAGGACATCCGTACATATTCTTAAATATTCTTGTTTATTATAATCAAATTTAGAATGACAATATCGATGAGTTGATAGACCACTGAGCAAATGATACTATTATAACAACACGTTGACAAACCAATAGGGATTGCACACTAAATACCGAAATCCCAGACGAATTTTGGGGTTGTTTAAATACCGGTATTTATGGATATTTTGCCATTATGCAAGAAAATAAATCTATATTGGGTGAGTGAAATTACGAAATAAAACTATGTTAGTTGGATAACTATGAGAAACAAAATTCAACTAGCATTTTGACGATCTGCGCATACTCAACCCATATGTGAACATGTAGTAGGCACTCCCAAACAGATAGAATAATAATCGAACATAAATTTCAGTTATAATTGATTTCAATGAACATTTCAATAACAACATTTTAGTGTAAAACGCAATATAATTGTAAGTAACATTTCCCTGGTATTACTAATAAAAATAATATTTAATAATTACCGGTATTGAGAAATTGAAATACGATATTGCAATCCATACATGCATAATAGAGATAATAATAATATATAGTTGATTTGGTCGTAATTTTTTAAGTACATTGTCATTTGATAATTTTCCGATTTTCAACCCACTTTCTTAAATTTTATATATGATCGATAGATAACTCATGTTTTGCAATTGGTAATAAAATAATAATAATAAAATAAAATAAATATTTGAATTATTTTACATTACAGATAACTTTGTCTATATTTATTTATAACGTTTCCGTCTAGTCTAAATTAAAAGTTAGATTTTCATATTTTCTTAATTTCTATATAACCTGTAAATCTAATATTAAAATATTCCGTGATTATGATTTTTTAGAAGCGAAACAAAGAATTATTTTTTTTACGAAAATTTAAAACTGGAACTACTCATAGCTCGGGACGCTATATTTCTTAACTGAATATAATTGTTTTATTTCAGTTTAGTTAAATTGTGATAACTCAATTATCTACTCTCTCATAAGAATAAGAGAATATAATTTTGTGTGTTAAAATGTGCAGCCATTCGCTACTGCGGACTTTTCAGCCTAATTAATATTCTAATTGCGTCTATACATTAAGAAACGGCAGCAGGCTGGGGCCGAGTTTGTAACATCCAAAATGGGCCTTCTATAGTTTAACACGCCGCCGAGGTGCGGTATGGTTATTCGTTGTAACAAGGTATTTAAGATTCCGGTCGCGTCTTCTACTCGAACTGTTCAGTTCCTGTACGAGATGTTGAATTTGCAATAGCATCCAATAAAATGCCGGCCGCTCAAAGACGGTAGAGAAGATTTCACATATACATACACATGCTGATCAAATGCAAACTGTTTGTTATGATGCAATGAAGGTAAGAAAATTATAGACATTTTCTATTAAATAACTACCGAATTTACTTGAATTTCAAATGAGGACTTTTGTGGATGTTATATAGCTTTAAATGTTATCCATTAATAGTATTGGCGAGCATGACGATGTTAGTAGAATAAATAAAAAAATACATAAATATAGATTCCCAGTTTAAAAATTGGGATTAGCATTAATAATTAGGGGATAACGTTGTTTTTTGTAATATCATATTTCTTCTTATTTTTAAATTAGCTTTTAAATCATGCCCCTGTGACGTATATGCAATCTATACAAAGTGTGCAGTGTGCACTAAATTTAAATATAAATGGAGTTTTAACATGTGAAGCTCTTGCTAGTTACGACTACAATTTTACTATAGTACATGTAACGCAATGGCAAGCTCTATGAATATATCATAAAATTCATTATTAACATTAACCTGGCTGGTCTATTCTATTCCACATACAACATAAATATGTAATTTCACGCAGTGAACTTCGAACATGAAACACATGTCTCTTGGGTGTCGTTATCCTTTTTCCATGTTTGTATTTTGTGATTTATTGCGCTGCCCTACATTCCGATATGAAAATATCGCACGGAATAAAACAATATGAATGTATCAAACTTAGTGCTTTTATATTTATTAATGCTATGATATTTGTTTGTTGGTGGGTTACATTTCCAATTGTATCAGTTCCTTGGTACTAGAAAAGAAACACATATGCTGTATCATGTTATGTCGCCCCAACAGATTCATTATGATTAAGACAAATAAATGGTAATCATTATATTAAAATTTTACATTGAATACTGTCTTTATTCTAACTAAATTAAGTAAAATTCTCACCAAAAGACCATAGAAAATTATTACCACAATAGCGTCCGCCCGGTGGTTTTAAAAGCTTTTGTTTATGATGAATCTCTAGGCCAGGGATGGTCAATCTTTTTAGGCTAGCATGCCGAAAGCTCAAAAAATATAATTCTGAACCATTGAACTGCCAATATTCTTTTTGCATATTTAAACAACATTTAATATATATACATTCTATTGGATTTACGTTAAAAGTAACAAAAGGAACTCTTGATTGCGACTTTTGATGTTGCATTTTTTACGCCAATAGTTACATATTTGGCTAATAGCTCGTAACTTTACGATGACGAGAACATTGATTGACACTTTTATTGAAGAAATGGGTCGCGTGTCAACCTTTTTATCATTCGTGTCAACATTAATATCATACGTGCCACTTATGGCACGTGTGCCATAAGTTCGCCATCCCTGATCTAGGCCATTCCTTCGTCAAATGTCGGTTGGAGACACTGCTTCTTACAGCTGTTTGTACGGATTACTACATTAAAGATTTGCGACCGTTTCTAACCGACATCGCTATGTAGATACTTCTAGTAAAATCTTTTAGTCGTGAGATACTATAAATATAAATTATAATCTATATTTGCTGTAAATAAGATAATGATGAGGAACTATTAATTTCCTCTGTCCTTCCTGTTTTATTTTTAAAAGATTGCAGCTTAAGAAAAATATTTTACATTGTTGCCATTCCCCCAAAAACTACAGCTTCCTTCGACCATGCTAACGAGTTTTTCCTCAACTATTGTTGCTCCTCGTATAGAAACCACCTAGCTGAAGCGAGTGCATTAAACTGCAATCCTCTATATCTGTACGTTATCGATATACAAAGAAAACCACGCGTTATCAAAACAAGTTATCGAAGTACACATACAAATCAGTATCAGGGCATAGGCGTTGCACGTCATTTTTCTTCAAGCACGCAAAATCTAGCGGGTTTATTCTCAACTACTGTTGCTCCCCGTATTGATACCACCGAGACAACTTACGTCGAGCACTACAGAGGTACGTACATCAGACGTCCTGGTTCAGGTCGCCCCCAGGGTCATGTAACTCTTACGAGCGCGCTGTGATTGGCTGGAAGAAATGTTTCAGGTACAAGGGTTAGATGGCGTCTAGTCGCTAGTAAATATTTTGAATATAGGCAGCTTCTTCCACATGCTCGCATTCGTATCCAACTTCATACAACTTTATGTTGTTATTGAAAGCGCTTTTTCCTTTTTCTTGTCTTGCGTGCTTTGAAGTTATCCATAGTTTTAAGGCAATATTAAAAGCAAAACGCATTCTAATTCAGTTAGTCTAAGTTGTACGATTTTATTACCGTGTATTGGGCATTATTACATGGCGGTAAGTAATTACTTGTGAATATGTGATGTACATAGGTTAGAATAATACATATTGTCTCTTAGCACCACAATGGTTCATAAATGTATCGTTGAGGGGTGTAATAACCGTATGGATATGTATGCAATGTACAGTATACCCTGTCCGAGGAAACTGCAGCATAACCTTTGACTTGCTGTTATTGGCAATGCCCAATTGAAGACGAATGCTTGAGTCTGTGGTGTACATTTTGTAGGGGACCCAAAAGTACACCAAAGATTACTTCCATCCTTACATTTACCAGACCCCACTATCAAAAGTATTAGTGCTTCAGAATGACCATCAGATTGCTGTTGAGATGGATGAAGGAAGATGCAGATGAATGCCATGAAATAATGCAAGTAAGTTAAACTATTGCTAATAAACCTTCAATTAATGTTCTAGGGTCTGCCACCTTAAATCAGCAAACTTTAAATACAAACCAGCACCAGTCAGTTAGTACAATGCCAGACATCAGTAAGTAATTTAAGATAAAATAGCTAGTTTGTATGTATTATATAAATATATTATTAGCTGGTAGTGGTGGAATGCATGAGATGGAGGTATTATTTAAACAAATACAACACAGTAAAGCTGAATTAAAGCATAAAGATGCTAAATTAAAGCAAAGCATTAGAATTGGTGCTAATCGCTCATTCATGGATCATGTTCAGGTTTACATGTTCAGGGGGATTTTTAGAAAGTGTGAGACACTGACAGCTTTATCTTCCACAAGTGTACCTGATATTGTGAGCATGTATAAAAGGATTGTTAGGTCTATTACGAAAGTTGGTTTTACAGTAATTGCATCAGTATGATATCAAGGTGCAACAAATGTGAGGGCTATGAGGATGCTTATTGAAGAGATAGGTCGAATTTCTTGAGAGCTAGGAACCAAAAGAGTACATTATAAGTATAGATAATACCGTTGATTGAAGTATTTATATCAATACTGCAATCAACGATAATACCCAAGTGGTACACTTATTTGATCCTCCTCACTTATTTAAAAGTCTTCGAAATAATCTCATGAATAAGAATTTAAATTTCACTCTTAATAACCAATCATATGTTACTAGTATTTTGCCCTCAAGTGTAACTTTAGCGTGTGTATTACCTAGTCTAATTAACAAATTAAAGGTTTCAGTATGTATGAAAGTTTTTAGCCATAAAATGGCTACTGCTATTGAATGGCTGGCTCATGCTCCTTTTGTTAGTAATGATAACCGAACGATATGTGCAGATTGGAAATTTGATTGATAGTGGAAATTTTCATCAAAATTGTTAAAAGAAAATAACTACTAATTTATTGTTGCAGAATTGTTGATCAGCGGCCTTATTTTCTCATTCACTAATTATAATGTATCTTATTTAAATGTATTTTATATAATATACTATTAAAACATTTTATTTACTTTATTTTTGCCCTTTGCAATTATTAGTTATTAATTGATTTTATTGTTTGGTTATCTTATTTTAAATACATTGTGAATCAAAAACTAAAATAAATATATAAGTATTATATTGCTATTTTAGTTTTTGATGAGCAATGTATTTAAAATAAGATAACCAAAGAAAATATGTAAGCGCCTCTACTGTGTGTTCCTGGAACTAATAAGTAGCGAAGTCGCAAACCACCCTTGGAACTTGGCTATTACTTTTGGTACACAACATAGATGTCGAAAAAGTTGGTGCCGTAATATTTCTAGGGACTTTCGCATCTAGGGTTGTCTATGGTCGCCCCGGTTCACATCTGCACGCGACGATAGGTTTTTGAGGCTTTGCTGTCTTCGAGATATTCACCAAACAGCGGAACTAGCTCGGAAGCTTAGAGCGATATGTGACAGCCGTATGTGCTCAGACAGTTAGACGAAGACTAGTAACGACTGGTTTTAAGGCATATAGGCGGAATATCTTTTTTTCTATTTGTTTGCCTTGTTAGGGGGAAATCTTAGAGAGACACCCGTCACCACCAAAAGGTGGTAGGCGTAGTGTCAGATTCATACCGCGTACAATGCGGGGGCGCCTACCTACTCATGCTTTGTCGTTCGGGGCTTGCCCGTCTTTGAGGCACTGTAAGCCTCTCGTGCCGTCTTGCGTCAGTCTGTTCATCTTTGTCTCATGCCTACTTCGGTTCCATGGTTCGTGTTGTTTGGAGATCTTCTTGTAGTTTTCATCACATAACTGTTTAGGTGTATGTGATTTCAGCCTCGTTGTTTTGTGGCTGCTTTTTGCTTGTCATACATCGTATCGTCCGTCGATTATCTTGCCTGGTTCAGTTTCGTGAATCGTCGATTATCTTTAAATTTTTGTCTCATAACTGTCCGGGCGTACGTCGCTACGGCCTCCCAGCTGGTGGCTGTGTCTGTCATTATAGCATATTGTCTTATAGTGCTCTGTGGTCATTAGCGTCCCTAATCTCCTCAGCGTCCCGACCTCCTCCCCGAGTTGGAGCATCATCGTGCCCCGCTCCCAATACCATCTGTGGCATTTGAATATGGTGTGGGCCGCGTCATCCATGTGGTTGCAGTGTTTGCATTTCGGTGAGGTGGCTTTTACAATTCGATGCGAGGATTATGGAAATACGCCCTGTCCCGTTAAAAGTTGCGTGGTCCAGTAGTCCATTGTTTCGTGCTCTCCCTGCTAGTGGGCTAATCTCATGGAATAGTATCCTCGTCTACTCGGACTTCTGAGATGTCTGCCATCTATTCTGCCCCTTACACATGGTTATCGCCCTTGCACCCTTCAATGCTGTGTTTGGGGCAGGGCCTCCCTTGTTCTATCCTCCACCACCCGCAGGGTTCTGCCGCGCCCGTGGATATCGTTCGATAGGCCCGGGCGATGCGAAGAGCGCTGGAAGAGCACCACCCTTAACCTGCACGCATTACCCTGGATATTGATGGCATCGACTTAGGCCGGAGCTGCCTGCAGGAGTTAGCCGCGCGACATCGTTGCCTTTTCTGTTCCCCGGGGCCATCGATGTTCGGGAGATATCTTGCCAGAGACGCTTCCGTTCTCGCGGCTCGAATCGAGTACCTAGGCTTACACGGCACCACAAGTGGCGCGGATTGGAGTTTGTGAGGTTGCACCAAAATTGAAAAATTACCGGACGGACGATATAGAGTCTGGAGAAGACAACGGGAGACATATTTGTTAGCCACCGTTGTTCAAAATTAAATTTTTAGTAGGGGGTCTGTTATAGTTTGGCAAGTATTACTCTAGAGGCACAAACTTTTCATTCTTCAAGAATCTTTAAATGCAAACAATTACATTTGAGGCAAACAACAGACAACAGACTATGTTTTGCTTTTGCGCTTTTATAAGACCAGAGAACTTGTTACTGCAGGATAATGCAAGACCCCATACTTCTAGCGGTATCTACAGGAAATAGGACATTAGGAATTTGGAATAGTCCGCGATGAGTCCTGACGTCCAGTGGAGCATGTTTGGGATAAGTTAAGAATACGTGTTGGAGCTCGTTAATTTAAGATTATCTATATATTTTTTTTTGTATTTGTAGACTATAAAGCAATTAAGCAAAAAAAACTATAAATGAAAGTAGTGATAATACACATCAGTGGAATAACTGGAAAGTCCTGTGGCACCGTATTCTGTCAACATGACCGTTCACGATAGAGCCTGAATGTCCCTATAATATAAAAACGAAAACAATGTTTGTTATTTATGTTTTTTATACTACCAGTGCTGTCAGTTTAAAAGTGAAAGTAAAACATATATTTTCTAAGACTAACACTAAAATATAGTTGTCACATGGCTCAAAAGAATTGGCAAGATAATTACGACGGGTATTTCATCTAGTTTTTAAATAATGCTACTAATATAGCATGCTAAGAAGGTGGTATATCTCCCACCATGAGTCTCTATTACAATGTGTTGTTTATGGGGCGACATGCATAATTGATTTTTGAAGGTTCTTAAGTAATAGGAAAGTAATATTTTTAAAATATACGCTAATCGTATAAAACATATATAAATGTGAACCCACCTCTTAGCAATCTACATATCTAGATTTCGATCTAATTAGAGCTCGTCAGTGTAGCTTAGCTAGTGAGGATGAATTCACACAATATCTCGAGTGGTTATGTACAAAAATAGTACAACTTACCCTCGAAAAGGGAAGTTAAACGCCATCTGGCGGCACCACATCAATTAGCAATGCACACCCATATGGTAATAACCGTCAACATGCTCATGTCTTCAGGATCACCGGGTAGTGCCCTCTAGAGAATAATATTCCAACAGAGTGCTTGAGACATCAGCACAAGGCCAATCGTATAAAACATATATAAGTGTGAACCCACCTCTTAGCAATCTACATATCTAGATTTCGATTTTATTAGATCTCGTCAGTGTAGCTCAGCTAGTGAGGATGAATTCACACAATATCTCGAGTGGTTATATACAAATATACTACAACTTACCCTCGAAGAGGGAAGTTAAACGCCATCTGGCGGCACCACATCAATTAGCAATGCACACCCATATGGTAATAACCGTCAACATGCTCATGTCTTCAGGATCACCGGGTAGTGCCCTCTAGAGATCTAATAAGATCGAAATCTAGATAAGTAGATTGCTAAGAGGTGGGTTCACACTTATATATGTTTTATACGATTGGCCTTGTGCTGATATCTCAAGCACTCTGTTGGAATATTATTCTCTAGAGGGCACTACCCGGTGATCCTGAAGACATGAGCATGTTGACGGTTATCACCATATGGGTGTGCATTGCTAATTGATGTGGTGCCGCCAGATGGCGTTTAACTTCCCTCTTCTTTAAGTTTATATTAAGATACTTTAATTATTTGAAATAACGTTGTAAATTGTTGTTAAGCACTGTTAAAGCTTTAAGGTACTTTAATTACTTGAAATAAGGTTCTATTTTTTGTTACAGCCTGTAAATTAGGTTATTTTCGAGATACACCATGAGTCCTGAATGTGTACTCGTCAGGAGTTGTAATTATAACATAGAATTTAAAAATTTAAATTAATTTGATATTACAACAGAAATTAAATATAAATAAACGTTTCTGGAGTAATATCTACATCCATATCCATTATGTATCACTTTAATTCATATATGAATTTATAATTGTAGCATGAAAGTGGTTCCATAAAATTACACATTCTGAGGGAAAATGGAACCGTATATCAAATTTTATTGTACGCCTTAAATCTCTACGGAACATCTTAAGTGCAAGGACCAGATGCTCCTTACTCGATTCATTAAATTATTTGAATACGGAATATAAAATGTTAGAACAGTCATAAAAGTTATTTATTACTAAATTCAAACAATTTATCTTTGAAACTGAATGGAATTTAAAATATATTTACTTTCCAAATAGAGAAGTGTGATATGATAAGGAAATTATTGTTTTCGCAGTCGTTTATCGGCTTTAGCTATTTTTTTACGACAAAAAAAACGCTAACTTGACAACAATTGATCTAAAGTTCTTGCGAATGTATGATATGATTATTATAAGTCGAAAGCATGTTCTTAAAAATGTGTGAGAAAAACGTTAGAGCCCATTAAAAGTCAGACTTTTATTGTTTTTTAGGGAGATAAATAAAGGACTGAACCAATTGATTACCCAACGGTGAATGGTCTCGTGCTTGCAGTTGCCGGGCCCCGCACTGTGTTTCAATAACCGCAAATATAGATTTTTTAAATAGATTCTTTGTTATCTGTTGATATTTTTTGAAAATCTATTCTCAATTGCGACTACATCTCACAAAAAGAATGTTCATATTTTTGAGACAGGTTTTTACCATGGCATTGTGTTATAATACATTAGCTGACTTACAAGCACTAAATCTGCCTTGCCCAGTAGTTCACTGTGGTAAAATAACTTTGTTAACGATAGATGGCAACTCTTAATACCACTACATTGGTTAAAAATAAGTCATTGGTTAATCAACAGAGATGTTAATTTATTGTAGAGATGCAACGGACATTCGGCTACTTTAAAAAATATTCGGTAAACACGAATATAATGATACATTCGGTTATTGGCCGGATAAGTGATTGAATAGTTAATCAATAGTATGTTAAATTATATAAAACTGATGAATATATTGAAATAAATCTATAATTTCTTAAATATTAAACAAACAAACAAGTGTGACCCGTGCTCATTATTTATCATACGTATCATAATAATATAAAGACATGTATTTTTAAATAAAAATATAATATTGTAGTACCCAGCTGCTCTGTGGATATATAAATTTCACTAATCTCCTTTCACAGTTTTCAGAGGTTTTCTGTGAAGATTTTTTTTAAATTCCGGGTGAATACAATCCTCTGAGATTCTTTCTCGGAATCACTCGGACTAATATAGATAAAGAATTTTTAATATTTTAGTGATGTGATTGTCATGAACATTTATATCGACAAATTAAGGATGGAAGTGGCGCATACGGCTGTAATCTGCGAACTACCTAATTATCGATAATGTAAATAAACCGTGAACAAGGCTAATAATAGATTGAATTCACGTTCAATATATCCACACAAACGAAATTACATATAAGAATTCAATAATTGCTCACTAAAAATTACTAAAACATAAACGAATAGAAACATAAACAACGCGCAATTCTAGTTCACACGCGGCGCTATGTGACATCTTTTACTTATCTACACATTCCTAATGTTTTTTAGTTAAGAATTATTGCTTTTTATAACTATTCTCCATATGTTTAACTAAAATATCTGAATCGAATATATATTTTGTAAAATCGACAGTCTTAATGCGTCATTACTATGAAAGCTACAATGTTTTACTTTCTCATATGAAGTATTGATAAACTAGTGTAATCTTCTTGTATCGACATACACTTTAGAAGGTGCCCCTATCATTTTGAAGTCAATTCAGCTACTGTTGTATTTTAAAAACCAAATGTAAACGTGGCTATTATTTCCCGTAACTAAGCCTTGATTGGTTATTGGTGGAAAAATGTCGGGGAAAGTCCATGTTCACCTATTACGATTTACAGAATGAAAAATTAATTAACATTGATTTTAAGTTTCATTTCTGTCTACTGATTGTTGCTTGATTGTTCGTTTATTTTTTGCAGGTATGGGCAAATGGATTATGTTGAGGATTTAGTACGGTATTTTAAACAGGTTGGTATTAGTCCGGCCGAAGTCTCAGTTTTCTGGATTCGTCATTATTTATTATAAATCAATTGATTTTACTTTTTAAGGTTCGGCCAGTTTCAGATATAATATGTATTAGGGTCAAAGTATTGGTTTCGGTCAGCAAATTGTAGAACCTTAGGCCACTGTCGAAACTTAGTTCGCGTTCTTTGGATAAAGATGATATTTTTCTAATAATAAAAATTAACTGGTTTTTATAATTAAAGAATGTTATGACTGATTTAAATATGTGGAATTATTTGTGATTATTTACAGGTAACCAAAAAATTCGTGCTGTTTTTTGTATACAGATTGCCATGTTTATATGCTGTCATTTACTTTCGCATGAATTCCTCTTTCATTTTGATGCATACAAATTTTCCGACAATTGTTAACTTCCTATTGTGAAATAATTTTCAATGACCATGAACAAATCGTTAATTCGATGTTGTTTACTCTATGAGTACCAAATCAGCAGAGGCGGCGCGAAAATATTTACCGCATTCGAAGATAACGCTGTAAGTGTTCAGACAGCACAGAAGTGGTTTAAGACATTTTCTTCCTTCGCGATTTTTTTTTTAGTTTATTGTGTGTCTGGTGGACAGCAGCCAAAATTGTCCATTATGTGTACTTGGTGTCACGTTCGCAGCAGGTCATTGTGTGCGCGGTAATTACTTCACTTACTAATAGTGTATTACTGGTTTGTAATAAATGTTATATAATATATAATAAAATATATTGAACATGGAAATGTAACTAATCTGGAAATATTACACTATGGAAAAATGTTCCGACAATATATTTGTTACTACTTTCATACCTTGTTTGCAGGTGCTTATGGGGTTAGTTTTCGATTAGATTCTATCTATTCTGTTATAAATTGGAAAAAGAAATGTTGGTATTATAGTCTCTTTTCAAATGATACACTTACGCCATTTACAATACAGATCGCTCCGTTGAATAAAAAGTAACACAAGTTAAAATTTAAATTTTATTAATTATATGTTCAAAATCAATCCTAGACTCTATACTTAATGTACATACATATGTGTATATTATAAAACATGTATTATATTAGTAGGTATTATTAAGGCACCTTACACGATCAATATTACTGTCAATATTTTAGAATAATGACAGTACTACTGAACGATAAAATATTTAATATGTTCATTATTCTAAAATATTGCCAGTATTACTCATCGTGTAAGGTATAGTAATGATGTAATGAAGAGAATACTGATCTTTATCCGGATAATTGATTACTTGATTAATATAAAAAGAGGATTGAAACAAATACTGACAGTACTAGGATTGACAGTATTATTGACCGTGTAAGGTGCCTTATTAACAACCTTGTTATTTTAAAACAATTGTATATTAAAATAGATAATTTCGAGTGTTGTCATTTTTTCTATCAACGGAGCGAGATGCATTATTGATACGGGTGTAGTCATTCCTTCGGTGACATATTCTGTTTAATATACGCCATAATGGTGTGTAGGAGATATGTTCATTCATTCACCACTAAACCACTCTTATTAAGGTACATTCCCTTTCTTTCCAACATCTCTTGCATGTCTTCACAAGCATGTCGGCCACAAGTACTATATCATCCGTAGAAGCTAAAACATCCGCTGTACTCTCGCTAGCAGATCTCGGCATTTGCGCATTGTCATCGCCCTTTCCCATGTCTTTGCTCCGTAAAGCATCATGTTTCGGCCACCCTAGCCAGAATCATGCGTGTTCGCTGCCCGGCCCGCTAGTGTTTGGCATGATTTTTGCTATTTTTTCGTTACCCACTTGACCGCTCTCCCTGCACATCATGTATCTGTCGGTGGTAGGGGACACCCTTGTCCACCCGCACCCTAGGCACTGTAGGCGTTCTTTCACTTCTGTCTCGCCGATCTGGTAACGTCGTACATGACGTTTTACAAGGTGCGGCCTATGGTACGGTCAATAAGTCTTGTCCCTCGGGTTGCTCAGGGCCTCGCACCTCTTCAATATGCGTCCCCAGTGCGCCCAGTTGAAAGAATTCTTTACGTTGATGGTAATGAGTGCTCAGAGCTTCCTCATCCACCATGTGCCAGTTTTGGCGTTTCAGTCCGCCGGCGCTGCCTCCTCCAGAGCCCCCACCGTCGATCTGCCTGAGCGGCCATGCTACTACGATGACAGACTTTCTGAGGCCTCGGTTCATGGTGTGGCCCTTTCCTGCATCAAATACTCGAGTACCTTGCCCATAGTTTCTAGCACACTAGCATACATAAGGGCCTGGCTTCCCAGTGGGTTTCTTGGCTTAGGAAGGAGCACGAGCCCGGCCATCTTCTATATGTGCGTGAAGCCGTCCTGCTCTAACGCCTTGTCACAATCTTCTCTGAAGCCTGCTAGGATTCGGCGCCTTACTATTGGTGAGCCTCCCCACGGCTACTTCTAGCTACCCTCTACTGAAATGATCCACGGCCACTTCCTCATTTTCGATGTTGGGTTGGATGGGTTGTGGGGTTCTCAGGTCCGACTCCGGCCGCCCCTGGGAAGAGCTCCCGGATAATGTTCTCGAGTTCCTCATCGCTCAGCCTCGTGATGGGTCTCTAGCCTTTAGGCGGCGCTGGGCAATTTTGTAATCCTGTCCTCAGACGTCATCCTCGATAGAGTCGAGGATCTCCGCCCAAAAGGCTTTCTTTGTATCCAATATCACTACTCTAAGCTTTTTCTTCGCGGTCGGGTGCGCCCCACGGCCCCTACCATTCCCCGCGACATCGAGGCATCGCACGCCCCTGCTGACAGGTACTATCTTGGTTCCCCGCGACGATCTAGCGTATTTACAATATAGCCGCCCAGCTTTAGTGACTCCCGGGTCCTTTTCTCCTCTCGACCAGGTTGTATGTGTAGACTCTCGTATAGGCCGCTGTGTGTTTCGGTCCTAGCACTTTGAATTGCGTCACTCTGTTTGCCGTGTCCCCAGAGCATAAGGTCACGTCGAGGATCGCCTGGTGCGCACCAGCAACTGTATCCAGGTGTGGGCGAACACGATCTCGACCAGTTTTCGGGCCAGTTGCGATTCGATTCCTGGGACGACGATCACAGACAGGCCCTCCTCCTGGTTCTACTCATCGTCACCCCCTCCAATTGCTGTATCATGTGCACCTCCTCCCAATTCCGTTCATTTCGAAATGCAGCTACTCTCTACCTTCTTGATTTATCAACTTGTTCTGAGAGCGTCTTCCGTTCTACTCTCTGGTCGTCTGTCCATCCACCTTGGTATTTTCCCTACTACTAAGAAGAACAACGGGGTCCCCTCAACAGCTCCCTCTTACATTCGCCCACTACCTTCCTCACTACCATCACAATCGGCCATACCCAAACCTGCATCGCCCAGTCCCATCCTGCCGACATATTGGTTCTCAATTGCACCCACTGCTCTTCTGTCATCCAAATCTTCAGCAACCCACTATGTCGTTCGTCTATCCACTCTTCGAGCTCTTTTCCCCACATGATATCTACATGTTTTTCTTAAATCTACCTAGATTCCAATATTTTCTTCTAATGAATTTATTGGAATTAGATATGTCTCTGAATTTTCATATTTTATTAATGAGCTTAGATATTTGCTGGTGAATATCTTCTCGATTCTCCTCAAAGATCCGAAATCTAAAAATAAATCTGATCTATTCTGTTTATGGTACTAAATATATAAAATATTTGGGATTATGTTTCCTATCTTTAAAAACCATGACACTAAGAACATATATTATTATTATTATTATTATTATTAACTACTTATATCCGGCGTCTATACTTATCTCCATCTAAATGGACACAATGATTCCTATAAAATACTAAGTGAAGTTCCTGTCGATCGAAGACGATGATTTTTAATTATAAAAAATTCTTCAAAATTTGCGGAAAAAATGCACGTATGTAACTTGATCTTAAGTCGAAACTGTGAAATTGTGAAAGAAAATCGGAAAAGAATCTATTGAAGCAGTATTGTTTTCAAAGTGTGTAGGTTATATTGTAAACCTACAGTCAATTATATACATTCGGTGGGATACGATGTACAACAACTCGAGTTATTGAACTTTAAACATACTAATATACTTTTCCTATTTTCAATTTAAAAATTTCCTAAAAATTAAATTGTGGTTGTATTGTCTTGAAAATGTGTAGATTATTTTGTAAATAGATCTATAAACACTCTGTAGTCATGGTCGATTTTGATGCACAAGTCAAATAATTATAACAATTTGAAAATTCGGCAAAACATTAATGGATGTTTTATTGTTTTCGGCTCTTGTTGGTTATTAACGGATGTTAAATACTTAAAATTTGATAGGATTATATGCATTACAACTCGTGTTAATAGACAAACTCCCTAATATATTTAAAATTATAACAATTTGTAATTTTAAAAACTCTCCAAAATTTGAATTGGGGTCGTATTGTCTTCGACATATGGAGTACACCAGAACATATTATTAAAATCAATAATATGTTTAGTGTTAGTGTAGTTATGTTAGATATTAGTCACACTTAGGAAAATAAGAGTGCCATTTCTTTTTTTTAAGCTTTAAGTGGTTCACTATCAAAGCCTGCACTGCATTTTTCCGTGGCACACTAATGACCGCGACCGTGTGTGCAGCGACACACTGGACACACACTGGTCTACACTCTGTATATTTGGTCGGTTTAGGTGCAGTACAAATTGAGTTATTAGGCTTTAAGCACTCTAGACTACTTAAAATATAAAACTACACAATTTTAAAAATTCCCCTAAAATTGAACAAATTAATTTCGAATTTTATGTTTGTAAATATATGTTAAACCCTCTATAAATGTGTTAAATTTATGTTCAATATAACCTCTGCTAATAGAGTACTTCAAAATCCCAAATACTTGAAATTATTACAAGTTGCAAATGTAAAAATTCGTCAAAAATTCAATTGAGGTTGTATTACTGTCGTAATGTATTGGTTATTATATATATATATATATATATATATATATATATATATATATATATATATATATATTGTACTACAACTCAAGTTATTGGACTACGCGATAATAGGTAGAGGTAGAGATCATTATCCATATTCTGTCATAGTTTTACTGCGCTGCTGTAAACGCCCGTATGTTTATACATGTGTGCAATTTCGCTTACCGCTACGCTACCCCTACCGCGCTTATTGTGTATGGCCCATTAGTGTTCTTACTGCCTGTATATAGAAAATTTGCAAATAAAAAATGCTACAATACATCTACTGCAAGTTTTTATGTTTAAAAATAGTTACTTTCACGCTATACCTGCAAAAATGTTATAAATAACTTTATTTTAGGCTCGTATACATATTATTTAAATGATTTGATATATTCTTATGAAATATGGCTTCTAAAGTTTTCATCTTGGAAAAAGAATAATTGTCATTTTATGTGATGAAATTCCATCGTTATATAGCGACTTGATATTCTTTTTGCTTGCGCATTCCCTTTGAACCCGGTTATGTCGGTTTTCCTGAAAGCGTCCCTAGTTGGCTGGAGGGTAGCATAGCTACAGACACTTAGGCCTCAAGATAGGCCCATTGTGAAACCTCCCTTTAAAGGCTGCTCACTCGTCCCACCAGTCAATTTTGCGTGCAAGCCGCAAAACCCTGGCGGGTGAGGAGCTGCCAATGCTGACCATACTAGGCCAGCACTCCCCTAGTATTTGATGCCTGGTGTTTACTAGAGCTGGGCAGAGGCATATTACATGCTCTGCTGTTTCTAGTTCTTCATTACACCCTCTACATAACGGGCTGTTCACCAGGCCCATCGTGTGTAGGTGTTTGTTTAGCCGGCAGTGGCCGGTTAGGATGTTAGTCAATAATTTCAGACTGGTTCTAGATAAGTTAAGGCGGGCCGTGGCTGCAATTTTACAAGGCTGCCTGATTGCAACCTTTGATTGTTTGCAGCCCGGCGTTTCTCGCCATCTTACCTTATGTAGAGCATGTGTCCTATGCTCTATTATTTTTTTCAGAGTACCTGCGGAAAGTATTTCATCCTCTTGGGTTATTAGAGGATGTGAGGATCCCTTCCTGGCAAGTTCGTCTGCTATTTCGTTCCCCTTGATGCCACTATGTCCTTTTATCCAGCAGAGTTCTAGTTTGTTATATTTAGCTAGCTCCTCCAGGCTGTGTAGACATGAATATAACTCTTTCGACACAAATGTGTTGGCATTTAGTGCATTTAGAGCTGCTTTGCTGTCGGTGAGTATTTGGATATGTTTATCCTTAATATTCCGTTCAGCTAAAATTTGAACACATTTTAGTATTCCTGTTAATTCCGCTTGGAAGACTGTCGTGAGTCTTCCAAGTGGTGCACTTATCTTGAGATCGAGTTCTGGTGAGAAAATTCCATAGCCAGCTCTCGTCTTAGTTTTGGATCCATCAGTATACATGGTTATGTTGGCGCCTTGTGGGGTACCATCCATTGTGATGATGGTCTGAAAGTGTTTGACAAAACTGTATTTGGGTAGAATTCTGTCGCACTTACCTTCTATGAGGGGGTCTAGTTTGATAGCTTCACTCAGTATGCTCCTGTGTCCAATGATTCTACCTTTATCATGCCACAGGTTGAGTGAAGATAGCCTTAATGCTGTTTTTACTGCAGTCTCCCTTATTAGAAGGTCGAGTGGTTGTAGACATAACAGTGCTTCAAGAGCTGCTGTGGGCGTTGTTCTCATAGCGCCGGTGATGGCAAGACACGCCATCCGCTGGATGTGTGATAGCTTTGAGATTGTTGTAACTTGTTTGGTTTTCGACCACCAGACTATTGCACCATATGCGATAGTTGGTCTGATGATCGCGGTATATATCCATTGGGTGATCTTGGGAGACAGACCCCATGTTTTACCAACCGCCCTGCGGCATTGCCAGAATGAGATGCAAGCTTTTTGCAGCTTGGATGTTATATGCTCATTCCAGTTCAGTTTTGTATCCATGATTAATCCTAGATATTTTACTTTATCAGTGAGAGTCAGAGGGACCTTAAAAAGAGTTGGCATGTTCATGAGTTCGAGTTTCCTCTTCCTCGTAAACAATATCAGCTCTGTCTTTTTTGGGTTAACTGTTAGCGAATGGTTATCGCACCAGTTCTCAACAATCTGTAGGGCACTCTGCATGAGATTACAGAGTACACCTTCAAAACTGCCATTTATCATGATCACTATGTCGTCGGCATAGCCAACGGCATAGTATCCTGAGTTGTTTAATTCCAGGAGGAGGCTATCAACTACAAGGTCCCATAAAAGGGGTGAGAGGACTCCACCTTGAGGACAGCCTCTTCCTGCAACTTTTTTTGATGTTACGTCATCTAGTGTTACTTGGATTGTTCTTAGACCAAGCATATTTTTTATCCAGCCCCTAATAGTGGGGTGAATCCCGTGAGATGTTAGAGCATTATCGATACTCTTAAATGTTGTTTTGTCGAAAGCACCTTCAATATCAATGAAGGTGGCAAGCAACGAACCTTTATGCTCTAGTGTTTCCTCTATCTTTGAGGTCACCAGATGTAGGGCTGATTCTGTTGCGTCCCTATCTAGCGACGTGATTTATTAAGGCTTATCCAAAAGGAAGTAGTTTAACGAGGCTCGCCATATATTTCAGAAATAATGAAACAATTCATGGGACTTTCTAGTGGAAAATTAATATCCTATATTTCTTAATGACTACTATTAATATGGACCGATATACTAGCAAGCCAAGATAGTGCACATAATAACGGTAATACACAGCTGTTGCAAATTGATTTGTATAAAAAAATATGATAAATATACTGCCGTTTATTATCATAAATCTCGGAGATGATATAGGGTCTCTTGTGTGCGGAATATGAAAATAAAGTTCATAAGGGTGTAATCAATTTTGCTACTGTAATGCGCTTTCAAGAAATATTGATCTAAAGATGTTATCATGAGACTGTACTTATTTTCAGAAACCGAATAGATACAGAGAACAGAACACGAGTCGTTTCATTACTATGAAATGTATTATCATATTGTAGGTGTTTCATAATTAAATATATGTAGATCGTCTCCTACGCATCTTAAATCTGCGTTTCACATCTCGTCGCGAATTGCAATTGCACAGTTACGTTTGTTCTTTTGTTCGACACACATAACAACTGATTGCAATATAGTAGTTGTTTATATTATTTAAACAATAATTTGTTTATAGTAGATCAAATTTAAAATAATATACAAAAGAAAATTGGTATTACACAGTTATTGAAAATGAGCCTGTTTGCATATTGTCCTTCCTTATATAGCTTAGTTTGTTTACATATAGAGTTTCTACTCCTTTTATTAGCTACTGATTGATGTTTTCTACATAATCTTATCTTTATCAAATGCTTTTTCAAGGTAAAAAATTACTAGGTATATGGTTTTGTTCATTATTCTGGCTTTCTCGTTCATTTGTTTTATTGCTTTGGGCTTCATTTAGCTATTCTTCCATTTTGCACCATAGCCTTTTCTCCAAAATATTTCGTATACTTTGGAAACAGTGCTTAGTAGTGTGCCTCGGTAATGTTCAAAAAGTCTTGTGTCGCCTTTTTGAATATTGATATATTTATTCCTATCCTGCAGACATCCGGCATTAGTGCATTGTTTCATGCGTTATTAAAAATATTAAAGAGCATTTCGCTACCCGATATACCAAGGTTTTTCAGTATGTCTGCAGCTATTTTGTCATGCCGGGTAAACGCATTAACTCTCGGAGATTCTATTCGGCTGGACGTTGTCTTATTTCGTTGTGGTTAGCAATAATCCGAAATACTCTTTCCAGTGTTTTATTATTTCTTTGTCTTCTGTTAAGGTACATCCATCCCTCCGTTTCATTTATTTTATGTTGGCCTCTTTTCTGTTTCTTAGTGTTTTTACTGTTTTATAATATAATTTTTTGTTGGTATAGCTATCTTCTTCCATTTGTCTACCGAATTCATCCGAGAACTGCGTCTTTGCATGTTGTTGAATTATTTTTTTACTTTGATCCGCTATTGTTTGTATTCTTATACTTGATGTCTGATTTGCTCTCTAGATACAGTTTCCACTTCAGATTCTTGTTTATTACTTCGTTTGTTATTTCTTCATTCCATCAGGGAGTTTGCTTCTGGTTCTTGCTCATGAAAATTGATATGCATGCTTCTTTCGCTTGAATAGAATTATTATTTTAACCGGGTCCATAGTTCCTCTAAGTGCCGTTTTTTCTTTCGGTATTCATATGCATTTTCTTTTTTTATTGTTCTCTCTAAATTGACAGGCGGTTTCTGGTTCTTTTTGTTTATAAACTTAATAGTTTCATTTCGATGATTTACTTTTGTTTGCTTATTATCGCTTTTTAGCTGTTCTATAATGAGGGTTAATTTTCCTAGAAGAAGGTAGTGATAACTATGGATTTCTGCTCCTCTTTTTATGTCCAGTAATTCTCTCCAATGCTGTCTATCGATTAGTATTTAAACTATTATTGATTTTTAGTTTTTGATTATACCATTGTATTGTATTGTATATGTTTAAATGTCTATGTATTATTATGTATGTATTATTATATGTATTCGTTTATCTAATTCGATCGCGTTCGGGCAAACAGTGATTACGTATTTTCAGCTTAGAATACAATGTTATAACATTTATAACATGTTCTCCTCCAGTTATGATTAAGACTGTTAGTATTGTATTCAGAAAATAAAAATATTTTGATTTTTTTTACCTTAATCTCTAACTTACTTGGTGCTATAAAATATCCAATGTTTTACTTAAAAATATAGTAACAATAATTATAACATAATAATAAAATTATTCTTCATAACAAAAGGAAATGAAACTTTATTTTGGGAATTAATAAAATTATTTGTTGATATAACACATGTGTGCACTGAAAGCAACAAAGTACTATTTAATAAAAAATATTCAAATATTTATGTTACAATTTATTTATATTTATGGATAAGTTCACCTAACAAATATAGAATAATTATAACTACTGTATTCATATCACATCAATTTATTCCTGGGCAAATTGGCATACGTGTTACCGATTCTCTTCCTTTACAGCTTCGCCTCCAACCATCCCACCCTTGAAAGCCCAATTGTTCTATGGCCTTTCTCGCACACGATACATCATCTCTGATATCTTCATTGGTCAAATCTACAGAAAATAACAAATTTTATTAACATATAATATAGTAAAATATATAATCTAATGTTTATCTTTGAAATACATGTTACATTGATTAGTATAGATCAGTGGATTTTAGCCGGTGCTCCGCGGAACATTGGTGCGCAGCGAGCTTGTTGCATGTGGTCCCCAAAATTATGAAAGCCGAAATTTAATGTTGGTTCATCTACTGTATTTGACGTGAGTTGCACAAATAATGGCTAGATGATTGCACACTGAAGTGAGTTGGTTATCCAGGGGAATAATACTATGCCGATTCTTGGAACTTAGAATGAATTGGTGACCTTTATCCAAAATGAAGGTATGGATGTCTTCAATGTGTTATTTGGTATGCTAAAATGTCATATTTAGTGGATATTTTTGATTATTTGCATAACGTTAATGCCAGCATTTAAGCGAAAAATGACATCCACTGACAATGACAGCCCTTCGGAAAACTGTTTGGAAAAGTCGCATTTCCAGAAAAAAAGAGAGTAGATATGTTTCCTTAGTTAAATGATAACATTACTGAGAAAATTATTTCGCTACAACAGAACATTTAACTTTATTGGAAGAAAATATTGAATGTTACTTTCCTTCAATTAATGTAGAATATTATGACTGGATACGACATCCCTTTGCTATGATTGATACATACAGGGATACATCGTGTTGTGAATGTTTGTATCAAGGAGAAGAACAATTGATTAACTTATCAACAGATCGTTCTCTAAAAATAAAATTCTCAGAAATAATTCTTGATGAATTTTAGAATGAATACCCAGCTCTCTCAAGAAGGACACTGAACACCTTATTACACTTATCAACTTCATATTTGTGTGAGCTCGGTTTCTCAACATTAACCAATATAAAAAATAAGAAACGCGTAAGACTTACCAAGTTAGATGAAAAATTGAGAGTAGCTATATCAAATATTTGACCTAATATCGCTGAGATCTGCAAAAGCCAACAAATAGGTATCACAAATGATTTTCGCCTAAAATAAATATCATTCGAGTACATAATGGTGCTCCGCGATTTTTTCTTATGATCAAAAGTGCTCCATGAGTTCAAACAGGTTAGATACACATTGACCTGTCTACAGACTATATCGTTCTACTGGAATTTAATTTTCCCACAAGATTAGCCATGTTGCGATATTACTTCAATTAACTCATAATCTTTCTAAACACAACAGTTAAATAAAAGGATCAACAGCTACAGTACCAATAAGTCTCTATTGTACCAAATTAACAGGTTATTTAATTTATAATAGATAATCGAGTAAGGTAAAAATACCGTCACTATTCGGTACAAGCATACGTATCTACATTTTGAACACGTACACGTTCAGAAGTAGTGCTATTAGAAATAGCCCCCTATCGTGTGATGTCTGAAATCGCTCCCCTGGCCTGTTACCACTACGTAACGTTATTATACTACCCCAAAATTAATTAAGCTGAATAGTACATGCTAACACACTATTAAATAGTGAATTATTATTTACCGCATTGTTATTTTAATACTGGTCAGCAGACATTTTTTGTGTTGGTGGGGAAAAATAAGAACTTATTTTTGATATACAGTGTGATCCAAATAAGATGGCACATTCTGTAATTTCTTTATTTCAGGATTTACAAAAAAACGGTTAAATACTTTTTAATTCAGTATCACGTAAAATATTTTGTGGCATATTTAAAAGATAACATTTATTTCCGGTTTGGCCGGAAGTATATGCAACTCTCGTTTTTCAAATGACACTATATACTTTTTGCAGTTTTTATATTATTCAGTTAATTCTCTTTACGATCATATAAAAATGTTATATGGTTATATAAATAAATTTTCAAGGAAACTGCGTTTAAAGATTTGGAGAGCATCACATTGACAGTTAAAGTAAAAGTAGCGATAGCCGTGGAAACAAAAGAAAATCGAATTTTCGTTTAGAATTGGATATTTGTTAGTTTCATTTAACCACTGCTTGTTGATTTGTCAATATTTATTAATTTCAAATATCTATTACTTCAAGATAATAACGAAAAAGTTGATATGCTGTTGTTTTTTGGTGAATGTAAATGTAATTGCAGAGGTGCCGCTGTGCTATATGCACAGATGTTTCCAAATAAAGGGACAAGATGCACGCGTACAAAAAAAATAGTGCAAAGTTTAAGGCCAGACGATTTTCATCGATTTATTTCTTGGATAATTATAGAATTGGAAAATGATCCCAAAAATTATAGGACGAATTTTATGGACGGGCGAATCAAAATTTACCAATAATGGAGTAATTAATAAACAAAATAATTTTTGGTCGGATGAAAACCCACATCAAACCGTTTGGGGCACTAATGTCTTGTGTGGACTAATAGAAGATCATCTATCCGGACCTTATTTTTATGATGGCAACCTGAATTCTGAAAGACATTTAGAATTGTTCAATGATGATTTCTGACACTATTAGATCCACCACTAGCTTTGAGACAACATTTATATTTTCAGTTGGATGGAGCACCATTGCATAATGTCCGAATTATTCGTGAATATCTTGAACTATTGAACGAACATTTTCACCAGATATAACATTATTAGATTATTGTTTGTGGGGCCATCTAAAGACTGTGATTTACGCAGATAACTAAAAAATAAAATTTGACTTTGACCAAATATCGACGGAACAGAAGAAAAACAACAAATCACGAACTTCGTAAACGATTAGAAGCATGTGTTATTCAGAACGGTGTCAATTTCGAACAGTTTATAAGATAATTGTGTTGTGTTGTCTTGTATTTTTTAATTTGTTTGTTAAGCCTGTTAAAAGTTTTTCTCCGATTTTCCGAGTTTCCATGGCTGTCGCTACTTTTACTTTAAAACAGACAATCTGATTCGCTCCAAATCTTTAAACACAATATCCTTAAAAATTTGTTTATATAACTAGACTTATATAACTGCTACCATTCTGCTACACATTGTAGTTACTTCTTGTACCAATCAATCAATGCATTCTAATAAGGTGTGACATATCCAAACACACACGCGGACAAAGGTACCACTAAAATTAACGTTTACGGATATTATTGCATTTATAGCCGATACAAAATCTATGATTTTCTTCTTATGCACGCTATACATTGAACATTATTGCAAGTACAATCTTTAAAAGCAACTTATTTTGGTATGAAGTTCCTTAGTGTAATGCACTAATTGTAACGCATTGTAGTATTTAGTTGCAAGATTATGCATGTATTATGTTCTTGCGGGCAACACAAACTACCAATTATATTCATTTATCATATTACATTAAACTATTGTTTTTTGGTAGTGGTAATTTTCTTTCATTCCAACTTTAATATTCACATAGTCACATTAGTTTTTTCTTTCTAGACTGACAGTTGAAGAAAATATTATGAAATGCACATAAGTTACAAAATAACATGATTTTATTCTAACAGAGGTGAATATAGCGCATCTCAGAAACTACATCTGATAGACCAAATCTGACGGCTATTTTGGATTATGCGCTATAAAAATTACCTAGAACTGCTGAATAGTGGAATTGTAAGTCGTAACTTCTTTACTTATGACTATATGATTGTAACTGACATAGGTGCAATCCTAGTATAGAAATATATTATCATATAAAAAATACTCTTTATAAAAAATATCACTTAACATTGAACAAAAAAGTAATACTTCCTAAACTTAGATACCATTGAAAATTAAGCTTAAGTATTCCGCATCAAAAGGTTTTTATGTATTAATTTTTGGATGAAACATCATACTTTATAAAAGTGTTATACTAAATTTTGAACGTATGATCGTTCAACTAGTGCTTATTGGATATGCAGTTAATATTTTCGTTATTACTAAACCAATAGTAAACACAAAATTCATAATTTTACTCAAACCGTGAACGCGTAAAACTTCCCAAGGAGGTGTCAGGAATCGCTCCCATAACTATATATGATGAAAATTAAACTGACAATGAATGGCATAGGCGAGCCATCAACCGCCAGATTCATATGTAGCAGATCAGACCACAAATCTAGAATCTTTTTCCTGTGCCTTATCCTCCAAGGATGTCGATAATTAGCAACATGATCTGCATCTGCTTTTGGAATAAAGATTAGTGGTTGACGTAGACTTTTAAGCTATTATGTTCTTTTGGAGTCTGGTCGGCGCCTACTATCAATTGTTTTCTGCGTGATGGTTTGTAACAGATGGCATTTATTGTTTCTCCAGAATATATTGAGCATTTTGCGGCAGACCCACATTTCTAACGCCTTGATATTGTCGCACATGGCATGGCGTCTGTTAGAGTGTAAAAACTTGGAGCAAAACTCTCGTTTCTTGTTAGGGAGCTGTTCTGGGCTGGTCTTATCTGGCTTAGAACAGCCCGGAACATCACCAGAATGATAGACGATAGCGGCTTATGGACAGTATTGATTTTCTATGGGCATGACCACTCTTATTTATATGTGGACGAGAAGTGATGTTAAGATTGACGACAAGATGGGGTTACGTGAAGGTGGTATTATTGACTACTCAAAGAAATTGACAATTAACTTTTTGCGTTCAAGAATAGTGTGTTCGATTTTTATTCTGTTTCAAGTTGTTCGGACACATAATGTCCGGGGCGACTAGTAACGTTAAACAACAGCATTTTAAGAGAATGCTGAAATGTAGCAATAAAGTAGCCGGAGACGTAAGGCACGGCTATTTAGAATCGTGTACACCCTCCTGAATGAGCTTCTTGCTTGCTCAGTTCTGCTTCGAAAATGTGTTGAGTGTTTTAATTTTGATCAACTATGTTGTAGCCTTAATATTTATTTGTTGAGACTACAGTTTCATTTCCACTTTCAATAATAATATAATCAGTGATTAGAAATGTACTGCTAACGAAGCAGGTCCATGCTCGAGTAACAATTCAACACAACCTGCAGAGCATCTAAACTTGTGGTAGCTAAACCACTGTGTCGTCTGCATACCTAAGGTTATTAATATGACACCGTTCTGAGCTTACTAAGGCGAAAGGATTACCTAACGACAGCTTTTTGATTCCAATACAGATTATCTATTAATCTTATATCTCTGCCCTTCAGTCCCATATTTTGCAGGGCTTCATGTGTAACGGTATCGAACTCTTTTTCGTAGTCGATAAAACAAGCAAAGATATCCAGATTTCATCTCACGTGTGCAGAAATCATTCCTGAAGCCAAATTGTGATTCATTAATGTTCTGCTCTCATACGCAGTATATTCTCCCAGGAACAATCTTTAGAAACAAGTTAAGAAGATGATTCATGAGACTAATCAATGTGTACTCACTGCAATACATCGCGTTGGGTTTGTTAGTAATGTTACGAAGGTACATATCAGCCAGTATCTTTTATATATGGTACCTGATTAAGAGGGGCAAGTCTTTATTCTTAGAATTTCTTCGGACATCCATTAATTGCAGAATTTTCCGCTTTCTCTTTTTAACTCCGTCTGTAGACCTTCCCTTCACTTATACTGTGTTTACTTGTTTCTATGTTGTTTCTACGAGCCCTGAATTGATTTATATGCTGTTGAAATTCCGATTAAATCCGGTTTAAGAATGTATTTTACTTCTGGTAAACATAATTTTTCAATAGTCACACGTTTTGTATTGATTCGCTTTTGGAACTTTTTAAATTTGGGATTAATTATAGCTACTAATATGTTGTAATCCGAGTAGAAGTCAGCATCAGGATACGTCTTTGCACTTTTAATCATGTTCTTGTAGCGATTATTAATAGTGATGTAATCGCTACTATCAGTAGTAGAGGCCCATTTGCTTTAGATGGTAATTTATAGGTGTTCACTATTGCAACTTTTTTTTTCTGGTAAAATTACACTAGTCGGTTTTCACGGTCATTGCCATCGCCTAGACCATGTTCACCCACTATATATTCTCTTCAACCTTTGCCTACCTCGACATACATTAAAATCTTCCATAATTATGTTCATCTCCGATGATTTGTTGAGTTTGCAATATATAATACGTAGATCTTGTTCTGCGTCTTTGTCAGAGACGTTACATATCGGAGCATAATTGTGTATGTTTAGTGGGAAAATCTTGGATTTTACTTGTAAGCAGATAGAGCGATCGCATATGCGCACTAATTTTGTAATAGATCTAGTTACTTTATCACTGACAACACCTACACCTTGGAAATGTTACGTGCTACCGTTCTCTGACTAGTATATGGTATGTCCGGAGGTATGGCACTGGCCCGAGCCAGCCCACCGCACTTAGCTGATACCAATAATATAATTTTAAGTCGTATCATCTCTTTGATGGCCTTTTGTTCTTTACTCTTGTACAAACTACCCGCGTTCCAAGTTACAATTCATATTTTGACTGGTTCAGAGATTCTTAACACCCTCTGCCCATTTAAATGCTGCCGAATAATAGGGGCCATTTCTTTTGTTAGTGTCCCATACATAATCTGCTTCAAACGCAAGCCATGATATATATTTTTTATTCATTTGGTCTAGAAGTCATAGTGTAATATTCACCGTTTATTATTTGGCCCTTGGGAAGATAGTAAATTAGTATTATTCCCTTAGCATCCCAAAAGACTGACGCCATATCTTTTCCAGCTGACATCGCGGTCTTCTTTGGTGGTGGAGAACCCCTGTCTCCATTGTTTAGATTGTTACTTGGTCTCAGGAGTATATTATTGAACCAAATTTGAGTGAAGAAAACGGTCTAGAATCTCTTAAAAAGTTCTCATTCTCTAAAGGTTCTGATTCATTGTCAATATGCGCATCCGTAATTCCATAGTTAGCATATGAAATGTTCTTTCATCGCTGATGCATATTATATCCTTAACATTTTTTTTTAAGAATGATTTATTATAAACATTTTCTATACATATACAGATACATTTACATATTCAAAAAAAAAACTTAAATAAAAATAAAAACCATTTTTCATAACACATATATAAGAGTAAATCCACCTCTTAGCAATCTACGTATCTAGATTTCGATCTTATTAGATCTCATCAGTGTAGCTCAGCTAGTGACGATGAATTCACACAATATGTCGATTGTTAATTGATGTGGTGTCGCCAGATGGCGTTTAACTTTCCTCCTAGGGGGTTAGTTTTGATACAACTAACCCCCTAGGAGGAAACAACCATTTTGAATTTCTCCCTTCGTTCGATGATCATTTTCAGAATGGTAGTGTAGTAGTTCTCATTCATCTTTGTTCATTGTGTCACTGTGTCATTGTTTGAAATTATTTGTATTATTTTATTTTGTTTCTTCGTCAAGGGTTTCACGTTTTTACTATCTCCGGGTATGAGTTTTTTGAGTTTATAGAGCGCTCCGTTGATATATAAGTTATGCTTTACAATATTTTTTTATGTGGTTATTTCAGCTTAGGTTAGGGCTTCTATTTCATAGAGTTTATGTTTAGTCCTATGTATATTACGTTGTTAACATTTTTATAATTTTTGAGTTTATTTTTATGTTGATGTACTCATTTATCATATATTCTTGTTTTCTCTTCATTTGCCGTTAGCGCGTTGTTTAAGTAGTATGCTTCTAAGTTGCTCATGTCGGTTCTGATATTTTTTTCCAGTTCACTACTTGATTTTCCGGTGTATATTATACATGTATCGTCTTCACATACAAATCGTTCTCCAGTTGTATCTCAAATATATCATTAGTGTACAGTATATACAATAGAGGTGGTAGGGTCCCCTTGCGGAATTCCATACTCTGGTGTTTCTGTTTCACTAAAAGTTTCGTTTATTTTTATTATTTGATTTCTTGAGTTCAGGTTTGATTTTAGCACTTATAAAAGGTGCCTGCAATTCCTATTTGTTTTAATTTCTCTAGTAGCACTTCTCGAGAGACTGTATCAAATACCTTATTTAAGTCGATGAATAGTGTGACTGCATATTTCCCTTTTTGTGTTTCCTTTTCGATGTAGTGCATTACGTCTGTAATTGCTGCTGTTGCGCTAGGTTTGTTGGAATGCATACTGCTTAGTCTGATAATTTTCTGCTTCTTTTCTATTTGCCTTTTTTAATATAGGTTTTATGATGGCATTATTTAGGCAGTCAGGAAACAGTTCTGTGGTTAGTGCTTCATTTATGAGTTTTGTTAAAACCGGTGTTAGTGTAGTTTCATTATCTTCTATTATATTGTTTATTATGTTATCTTATCCTGGAGCTTTAATTTTTGAGGATTTTATTATGTTTCTTATTTCATTTTCTGCTGTTGGGTACAGCGTTTCTATGTTTGTTTGTTGTTTTAGTTTCTTTTTAAATTCAGTGTTGTTTGGTTGTTGATTTTTTAGTTTATTTGCTAAGGTTGCTCCTATGCCTGAAAAGTAATTATTTATTTCATTTCAAATTTATCTTATCTTATCTTTGTAATGTCTTTTTCTGATGTAGCTATCGTACCATCATCTTTTTCAATTTTCTGATACGTGTTCTATAATAGATTCTTCACTTCTATTCGGTCTTATAATTTTCCTTTTATTTTGAATATTATATCCGTATTCGTTTAGTAGGTTTTGATAATTTTCTACTGTGCTATTTTTTCTATTTCTTATGTTATGGGTTAAACTCTCTTAAGATATGTGTTTTCTTTATTGGGAGTATGTGATTTTTTAAAAGTCTAGTATTCCATCCTATTTAAAGTGTGGTGGTTTGTATATTAAGTTTATATATGTTTTATCCTGTTTCAGTTCTAGAGTTATTAGTTGTATTTCCCTTATAGTCTCATTCAGAGTTTGTATTGGTTTTCTTCATTCGGGTGGAGCCATGTTTCGGTTAATGCTATAATTTTAGGGTTGTGTTAATTTGGCAGGACTTCTATTTCGTAGAATTTATTTCTTATGCTGCAAACATTTTGGAAGTATATTATGTAATTCATAGTATTTATAATAATTATAGTTTTTTATATATAGGTTTGTTGGTTGCTTATTTAATTTCACCTTCATTTCTTATTATAATTTTTTCACTCACATTTTTCTTCAGATATATCTTACCATTTCTAGTCCATGCAAACTTGTATCCCTTAAAATATTGGATTGTTAAGGCGTCTACTTTGTGATAATTCATTTTAAAGGATAAATAAAACGATTTTTTACTATGTTTTTTATCACACTTCAGTTACACTTTGCAACTAGTTTCGGCTAAGCTCTAGCTCTAGTCATCGGAGGAGCTCGAAAATGGCTAGAGCTTAGCCGAAACTAGTTGCAAAGTGTAACTGAAGTGTGATAAAAAACATAGTAAAAAATCGTTTTATTTATCCTTGTATCCCTTATTCTATTTTACTTGTCGTATTTCTTAGAACATAGTATTTGTTTTATCTGTGAGTGTTCATTTATGTATATGTAATAATTAATAATTTCCCTTTCAAATCACATTCGTCGGTTTTAATTGCTTTGATTTTTTTCCGAGCAAGTATTTCTGTTTTGTGGGATTCGGTTTTTTCAGGATAACAACTATAGATGAATTGTCTTCGCCGTTCGATTTCGTTGACCTTTAATCGATGATCCTGCATAATCATGCATGGACTTTTTCGACGATTTCAGGTGTTATGGCAGTTTTTTGTTCGGTCACTGCGCGGATTATCTTCTAGGATCTCACTACCATGTTTTAATTCCGTTACCCACTTATGCATAGTTATAAATGATGGTGCGTCTCTTAACGTATCCTATGTATCTTTATGAATGTCTGTTGCGCTCCAACCTTTTTACACAAAATATTTAATAACAGCGCTCGTTTTGCAAAACTCGCAAAATTACTCCAAGGAGTCACCAAATTGAGTCTACTTGACAGGACAATGTAGGACAAGGCAGTTAGTGTCATCTGTTGCATATATTTGATTCGAACTGAAGCACCCTCTTAGATAATGGAAAACAATGATGATAATTACAAGAAGCTATAAGTGTTATATACAAGGAATAGCTACTGCGATAATTTTTATGGATCTTGCTTGACGAAACATGTTAAGAGAAGTTCAAAAATGCAAAATTCATGTGTTCGTCTTATGAAGTTTAAGAAGAGATTTATTCATATGAAAAACATGAACTGGCTAAACACAGACTAAAGAAGACAACTCCACACAATGGTATTCATGGTTCATGGTTCAACATATATTAATACGGAATAAATGTCTTTTATCGATTCCTAAGCAAATACTAACTCATATATAAAGTCTAATGAATTTAAATTTAAGTGACAATTTTCATGATTTAACAATTAAGAATAATATTAAGTTAAAGTTAGGCGAAATGATACTGCCGTATCAATTTCATACCCTGAACCTCGTCGTAATCTCCAATAAATTAAAATTATGCTCTATTTATTAGTAAGTATAATTTTAAAAATATATAGATATTATGTATGTCTTTATGTTGCTTATGAGAAATAAAGAATATTCTTATTATTATTATATTTTTTTGTTAATCATGCTGTCAATGAAAGTATTCATGTGATGGATAGGGATAGTATTTAATTCTTCAATCCTAAATGTGAACTAAAGTGTCTTTCGTTTATCACTCTGGGCTGGTACGGGCTTATTGTTGCTTGTTCTATTTTCCGCTTCCGATGCGCATAATTCTACCTCGGCCCTTACAACCGGCGGCGCACGACCGCAAGACCTGAGCGATACTGCACGCTACGGGGGCGACTAGCAATGATAAACCATGCTAAACGAAAGCGCCTTAAGTGTGAATTGGTCACTAGAAAGATCAGCTATTAAGACCGGCGAATAACTATTACATCTCATGGTGTCCAGAAGTCTAAGAACATTAAAATGAGAAACATTGTTATAGGTTAATTAATAAATATATATTTTATACAATATAAATATCATCCTATTTAGCTTCTGTATTGATTGGGCGGTCTACTTGAATTTATATAAATGCATTAAATATAAAAGAAACAGAAAACGAACCTTCACACTTCATGTTACACTTTCCTCCTGGCGATTTAAAACCGCACCATTCTTTGCTGTTTATCTGAAAAATAGGATTTCTTGTTTAATATATTGGTGATCACGTTTATGGTTATTATTTTATGATAACAGTTACATAGATCTTATGCAAGTCCAGAAATATTATCATAAAGTAAATACTATACAGGGTGTTTCATAAAAATATAGGAGATAGGATAGAGTCAACATATAAAAGAACAAAACATATTGCCAATAAAGAAATCCGGACTCCGTTCTTATTTTTCTTTTTCGGCTGTATTTAATATTTTTATGAATGCAATATTTATATAAAAAAAAACTTTACTCGAATACAAAATACGCCATACCTAAAACTTCCTGGACATATTTTGTCGTTGTCAAATTTATCCTATGATCTCGTGCCGTAATTATAAAACGCACTGTAATAAAATGAAACAAAATGGACCTATATATACTACACTATGTAAAATGTTTCTATTATATGTGTTGACGCGGTTACTAAAAGTTGAACTATTTGATTTTGTTACTGATTTTAACAAAAAGGAGTGAGTGAATTAGCGAATAAAATATTGACTAAACGTGCGACTATTTGTATTATTAAATGGGTGAATGGCTACTTGAGTCAAAATTCATACGATGTTTTCTGCTGTACCAATTGTAGATAAATTACTAAACTGGGCAAGCGTTTGCAGATCATTAACTTTTCTAATAAGTTAATAATATGGATATTTAATCACATGAATTAATATTACTGGTTTGATATCGCTAAGCGATAATACATAACAATAATTAAATATGATTTTCTGCTTGCGTGTTCAAATGTGTAAAAAATGTGATATACACTATTAGACTTACCTGAAATATCCCAAGGCCCTTGCTGCCATTTGCTTTGTTTGTTACTTTTGAAGTATCTTTATAACTCTCACTTTCCACAAGGCATACCCCTAAAACAAAAATATATGATAATACAGCATATATAGTCTATGATATTAATAGATAATATGTCATTGTTCAGTCTACTTCATTTTTATTTTAAATACCTAATAGCATTGATTGAGGAGTTACTATACTCTCTAAGCAATGCGAATACGATACGTTTTACGTTATCCTGATTGTAAGGGCCATATTCGGTTAAACTAGCTTAAACCGAGTTTAACGTAAAACTCAATTTAAAACGTCACCTTCCGATGCACTTGCAAGCGTTAGCGTTAAACTCAGTTTAGCAGGTTTAGCGGACTATTGAACAACTGGCCCTAAATATTTTAAGTTCGAGCTACAACATCTACTATATTTCTCTTAAAATTTAATTTGTGGTGGGGGCCATTCGCTTGATTTAAAATTACAGCACTTTAGCTTGATTAAATTTCTGCAATTCGACTTGCTTGCCATTTCTCCGCATCACCAGACTATAATTAAAAAGGATGTATACTGTCAGCAGTAACTTTGTAATTTAAAGATGTGCAACAAACAATTGTAGCTATCAAGCGTTGAACAGAACTCTTTTACTGTCTGGAATGTTGAAAGGTAGGGCAATGTACGATTTTTGTCACCTTTTATTATTCAACATGCAAAATGAATTACAAATTTGAATTAATTTCAAAGAAAGCTCCTAATATTATAATGATTTTCGTAAATCGGAAGAAGAACTCTATTATGAGTGATAGATTGTGATGTTCTGGTCTAATACGTGGAATTTTTAAAATACGGTGACCATACCATGACATTTTGTCAAAAATTGAAAGAATATTATAAAATATTTATGAATTAAAAAGTTATAAAAAGTATGAATAACACAGGTTCTCCTAAATTACAAATTTAGGAGTTTACTGTTTTTCTTTTTTTTTTCAAGGAACAAGGGTTTTAAATTACTTTCTTATTTATAATTTACATATTAAGGTTATGTTTTTTTTGTATGTGGTTAGATTGTAATTTTCCGATATATTTAATTATTCATTTACGTAAAAACTACGTTCGAAACAAACACAACTCGCGTTTTAAAATTATTTTACTTTCCGAATACAGGAGGATGTATAAAGAAAGTTATCGGGAATATGAAATGTGAAAAGGGACCAATTATCTGAAATAAAACCCTTTTCTGTGTATAACTTTGTAATGCTACATGCTACATTTGTATGAAAATTAAATTCATAATTAGTGTATATGTTGATTTTAAACTATTATTAAAATAATTATTGCGAAAAATTAAATATGAATAAAAAAAAGTTGACACATAATTTATCAACAGTCCATTCTGACCAACATTTTCTTAATTCCGCATAACTTCTATTAACATATTTAATAATAATAAATATATTTGTAATTTAAAACGTGCCATCGCATAAGATGCAGGTGTGCAGTTTGCTATAAATAATTTCTCACTAAAGTGGCCGCGGTGTTTTTATGTTAATTGTAGTAGGTGGACATGTTATAAGTTACAAATTTAATTACGCACAACTTTCATTTAAAATTAATGATCTTTCAGATATATTTTAAATTCTGCCTAACTATTAATAATTCCGAAAGTCGTGTGATGCCCATAACAGATATTTAAGATATTTAAGTCTGTCCAGTTGTTTCTAATTCCGATAAAAAAAACATTAAAAAATAGTAAGGAGAAAAAGATTGGAAAGATTACAATATAAGACAAAACGCAAAATGTCTCTTCTTTTCCAATTTGTCTAGGCCATATTTTATAATAGTTAAATAAGCATGTGTGGCCGGAAGACGACGGCCCATTAATATTTTTGGTGTTGTAAATATATGTTAAATGGGTTAATCTTAATAAATAATTATCGTATTATATGTTAGTTAAATCAATATTTACATATCTTCAAGAAAAAACAGAATTAGTTCATGTCCGTTTATCCAATACTAGAAACAGCTGCAGATAAGTTTCCGAAGTAACACATTTCTATTGAAATGATAATAGTTGTCTAAAATCCACGTTACGAAATATTAGGACGCATTTTCTATTGAAAATTTAAAAAAACCAAAAAAAGTCCCAAACATTTTATCGAAACAAAAATATGTATCACTCATCAAAAACTAATGATTTAAAATAGTTAATTTGCAATGAAGTGTTGAAGATTTTTACGTCCACTATAAACTAATGGGAATTTAACAAACTTAATTAATTTCTGTTACCTGCAGTCTGTGTGCCACTTGTCAATGTCGCACGGGCGGCTAATGGCAGTTTTTGGAAAATAATACCTATCCGGCTTTTTTTACGATAACAATATATAGGCAGATATTAAATTATATTAGAAATTTCCTACAACAAACATTCTTATCGATGTTTTTTGTGAAGTAAACAGTTTCGAAGTAAGAACGCCACAAAGTCTACTCCATCATGTTCGCGCCTTCTGCATCGATTCGTCATAGCTCGACGACAGTCTGTTTCTTGTCCCTCTTCGCTGTCTTACGGGCGGCGGCTGGTGGGTTAAACTATTAGATCTGCCAACAGCGTGAGGAGAACCGACAAACAGAATTATTCGGTGCTATTATGGTATATTAGCTATTCAACTAATCTTGGAAAATTACTGTACGTCAAATACTTGATAAGAGCTAGAGATAGAAATACATACTAACTCGGTGGTGAGTTGCATTTTTTCATCAAGTAAGCAGACATAAACGATGCTTCGTTAATGGAATTTTTCTTTCAAACAATATATTTCCTCTTTTGCGCAGTTTATAATATTACTCAGTCGTTGACACTTGTTTTGGAAACTCACCGAAATCAGTTATTGCTGCTAGCAATAAAATAAACTAATAAAATCAAAAGTAAGCGAAACCATATAATTAAATTGTAGGTCAAATCGACGAGAGGATATACATGATGTTATGTAATTGGAAGACAATGCCTCAAGTGGTGGTAGAGGTGAGTTAATCTAGCAAGAATTCGATTTTTTATTTGTAAATTCATCTTCGTTTGGTAATGGAGGACTGTTAAATAGATCAATGAGAACGCACTTCATATTTTGGACGAAACAAAGAATCACATTGCCATGATATAAATATGACACTGATGTTTAAAAATCTCAAACTAAACCTCAGAAGTTCGTTGTCATTGATTAATCGTCAGGATGATTAATCAATGGTTAATTTTGCTTTTAATTTATGTTAAAGTGCAACCAAATAATTTAGTTGCGGTAATATTATATGAAGAAAGGTTCCCGATTAGAAGATTTCCGAACAGAAGGGTATTTTCTAATCTAATGGATTCTGGACATTTTTTCCCATTTGATATTGATAGAGGACGCCCTACAACCCATAATGCAGTTGTCCGAGATGGAACATATTAAATTTACTTCAAGGGGATCCTACACTGAGCACAAGAAAAATTGCCGAGCAAGTATATCAAACTACAATGTATGGAAAGCACTGAAAAATGAAGGCATCACATGTGGGTGCAGGGCTCATTACCGGAAGATCGCCAGCGCCGGCTAAACTTTTGCCAGTGGCTATTGAGAATGGGTCAGGAAGAGACAATGTTTTTAAGGTACATCATGTTCACACATGATGCACTTTTTTTAAGAAATAGTATATTAAATATAAGAAATTGACACTACTGGGTCGTGGAAAAACCTTCACTTGGCAGGACCGGTGCGTCAACATCATTGGTTTGTTATTAATATTTGGGCAGAAATTTCTGGCAACGAAATAGTCGGTTTCTTTATTTTACCTAAAGAATTAAATGGATGAAGCTACTTACATTTTCTAATCAATAACTTGCAGAATTATCTCGATGGTTTGCCACTACAGAGAAGATTTCATGAGTGGTGATGATGACTTCCTAGCCGATGCGGTTACATCAATCAATTCTAGTCCTTTCCGAGATTCTGCCCTGCGCACGCTGATGGCTAGGTAGCCAGAACCTTCAAGCTGGAGTTCGTGAAGGTTCTGGAGTCCTAGCTGTATACATATATAGTAACCCTTGCTTGTTGCTGCAAAAGTACATCTCTATTGTCATCAAGGACCTCCAGACAGCGTCTTTTTAAAGCTTCCATTCCATCTTTGATATGTTGCCTCCAAAGGGTGCGACCTTGCATAGTTAAATACCATGTGTTAAGCGACATTATTCAATGGTTTACATTCCTTTCGTGGCGTTCTTATACCTCATGATTTGCCCTCCCCTCTTGCGATCTCTATAAAGAAGTTCGGAGTACATGACCTGCTTGGAGATCCGCTGGTCGCCCATTCTGAGTACATGGCTAGTTCATCGGAGCTTTTATAAATAGCGACTCAATTCTGCACACTCCAGTTCTTCGTAGGACTTCGTGTTTCTAGTATAATCGTTGCACTTGATGTGTTTGATTGATTTTAGGCACGTTAGTTGGAATTGATGTAGATCGGAGATATGACGTCTATAGACATACCAAGTTCCCAAGCCATATACAAGTGTATGGATTACTACCCCTTGATAAACTTTTATTTGTGTCTGTATAGTGATATCGTAAGTCTTAAACAATTTGTTGTGCAGTCTAGCAAAATTTGCGGAAGCCTGCGCAATACAAGATTTGATCTATACGTCCATCTTGTTGTTCGATGAAATGTTGCTCCCAAAGTATTTGAAGTTGTCGACATCCTCTATATAGGCCCCTATTTTCGTCCAGAAAATTTGTTTTGTGTTTTTCTTCTACGTCATGTTTGCCGTGTACAGGTGCCGATTTTGCCCACCTTCCATGCCGCTATAGGCTTAATACACTACGTGTGGGTGCGAGCCACGTTCTGAGGTTCCGTAATTCCGAGCCAGGAAGGAGGCTCCCTTAAGGCCCAATTCACACATAGGAGGCGAAAAGCTGGAGGCGCGGTACCAGCTAGGCGGGATTCATTATGCTTCCACGCCCCCTCTATGTTAAAATGCGGTGCAATGCCTTTAGATGACGTGGCGTGGGCATTTGCCTCGTCGCCTCCGCCTCTCCTTTTCCTCGCTGCTCGAGTCAGTTGAAGAAGTGTGCCCGTCACGGCCTCCTAATTTTCAGTAAAGTAAAGATAAAACGAAAACGTTTTTAACTGATCTAGGTCAACAAGTTCTCTAATCTTAGTAGTTTTTTTGTTTCAAATATTTCACGAATCGTTTCTGACAATTCTTCAGCAAACACATATTAATTGTGACCCAACTAATGCACAATTTGTCAGCTTAGATGTTACAAATGATTCGTAAAGTTTCGTGTTTACACCAATACATTTGAACTTATGTTAAGATTTTCCATGTGAACGTTGGATGTGAATTTATGATCAAAGACCACACCTAAGTCACTGGGATTGGTTTTAATATCAATGATTTTATCCTGAAGAATATAGTAATAAGAGACTGGATTTAGGTTCCTATGATATGACATAGTGGCAGTCAACATTTAGAAACATTGATGTTTAAACAATTTATATTACACCAATTATTCAATAGAAACAAAGCCTGATTGAGTTTATCGCAGTCACTTGTATCATGGATTACCCGAAATAGCTTGATCATCCGCATACATTAAAAATTCACAATTTAGTATATTTGCGACGTTGTTAAAAATATAAAAGAATATATCCCCCCTACTGTGGCCCAAGATTTAATCGTTGAGGCATCCTTTGATTAAACATTCATGTAAGAAATGTATTGTTTCTATTAGCCAAGTATGATCGTATAACGGCTACAATATTACTTTTGATATTATAATGTCTAAGACTCCAATAATTTATCGTCGAGTCATTCGGTCAAATGCCTTGCTTATATTAGTATATATCACACCAACCTGATTACCATCTTCAAGATGTTCTGATATAAAATGAGTGAACTCAATCAAATTAGATTGGGTTTAATGATTTTTCATGAAACCATGCTGATGTGGACAAATTGATTCATAAACATTTATATTAATATGGTCAGCAAGAATTTTCTCGAGAACCTTAGAAACATTGTAGATAAGTGCTATTAGTCTACAGTTTGAGAAGTCACTTTTATTTCCACATTTGAGTTGGGAGTAATACGTGAGATGTTCCAATAATCCGGATATATATCGCTAAAATTAAATTAAATATATGCACGAAAGGACCTACAAAGAAAATAGCACAGACTTTGAGTAAAAACGCTTATCTTCGATTTTAGATTATGTAGAAATTTGAGAACCACATCTTCGGTTATGTGATAATCACCAAGGCGGTCGCAGACTGGATCAGCGACGATAGTGTCTTCTGTATCCAAATACGTGTCTTTGAAGAATGTTGTACTTTATTCAGTGACGTCACACATGCTGAGCATGCTAGTCTCACCTTGAGAGCCAACGTGCTGCATGGAGACCGTTATAAGACATCAGGGCCGTACGTCTGACGTCGAGACCTTTCATTTGACACATCACAAGTCTATATTTACCTGACGGGAAGCCAACTCGTGCTACAAGGCCCTTAGGCATGAACTAACTTCAATTAAAGTTTGGTGTGCTATTTGTAATGATATACAACATACACAAATGTTGCTACATCGTAAAGGTGTCCCAAAATTAACGCAAGATTTGAATTCTTTAGATTGTTATAGAATTATAACGTACATAGGATAGGGTTATTTATGGAATAACACATCGGGCAAATGGCCTCCTCATTGACTGGATTATTGAATTTTTCGAGCAAAATCATCCTAAACGACGAAACACAATTTCACTTTGATGGCTTTGTTAATCGCTAAAATTGCCGTGTTTGGGGTTCAGAGAACCCACATGTGATTGTCGAAAAACAAATGCATCCGCAACGTGTCACTGTTTGGTGGTTCGGATTTTGGGTTGGAGGCATCATGGGACCATACTTTTTTGAAAATGAGGCTAGTCAAGCAGTTACTGGTGCTCGATATCGCGACATGATAACACAGTTCATTCTGCCGAAATTTGATGATATTGATATGGCCAATATGTGGTTTCAACAAGACGGTGCCACATGCCATACAGCACGTGAAACAATTCAATTACTGCATGAGACATTTCCTGGTCGTATACTCTCTCGTTTCGGTGTTCAGCATTGGACCCTAGATCGTGTGATTTAACACCATTAGATTTCTTTTTATGGGTTTATTTGAAGTAAAAAATCTATGTCAACAAGCCCACAATCACCCGTGCATTAAAGGAAGAAATCGCAGCATCAACGAAATTCAGTCTCATTTATGCAGAATGGACATGGATAATTTCGACAAAAGAGTGCGTATGTGCCAGCAAAGCCATGGAGGCCATTTGCCCGATGTGTTATTCCGTAAATAACCCTATACTATGTACTTTATGATTCAATAAAAAAATAACAATACTAAAAACTGTGACATCCTTTATAAGGTGTTGTAACATCTTATAATGAGTTATATTACAGTATAGAGTTATACGTATCATTAGAAAATGCAAAAGTGTTATTGGACAATGGACATTGGAAGCTGGTGCAAAAGAAAACATTATTTCATGACTCCCGAAAACGTTGCAGGTCACTCCACGTGGTGGCAGAAGGTGTTTGATATGCTGCTCGTACTGTTGAAACCAATGACAACTGTACGTCAGGCACTTCAGAGGTACAGCGAGACGCAGAGGTACGCTCGACGTCCTGGTTCACGTCACAATAGGTCCACATATGCATGATACTATAGATTTTTGAGGCTGCAGTATATAGTAGACAAAGCTCAGAGCTAGCGACTGGCTTGAAGGCGTAGAGGCCTCATATTATGTTTAAGTAATATTATAATACATACATGCTAAGGTGATATCCCTAATATTTTCTATTGAACGGTTTCGCAACTCTAATTGTAAGTAATCTAACATATAATTAATGTATCTCTAATGTCAGCACATTGTGCAATGTTTTCTGAGAATGCCAATATAAATTGGCCAAACACGATTTTCAATAAATTGTGTTTTATTTAAATGTCTTCTAGAAGACGCATTTTTAAGCAAACAAATTCAACATTTCAGATGTTAAATGTTGTTTAATGATTTTTTGTAGTTTAATTTGTGTACGGATGATATAGATCGCTGTGTATACTGAAGTATTATGTTTATGATAGCGATGCTCAAGTAGTGAATGTATGTGTACAGATCATAGACACATTGAATTGAAATATTAAAACAAAATAAAATAAAATAATAAAATAAAATATTACTTACAATTACCGACCCAACTTCTGGAAACATTCATGCGCAATAATTCCTGTGTAAGTCCGCATTTGGTGTACACTTTAGCTTCGTTATAAGTTGAGGCCACACAAATTAACACAACAGTAGAAACAATATAACGCATGATAGGTAAATCACAACCACAGTCACAAATATGTTTTGCCGATAACGCGTCTGCGTCAATTCACTCGAAAATAAACCGTGGTGCTAATGCGCAACTTGTTTGTACTATTCATGCAAGGCTAGCTAGTACAATTTAGTTGTAATATACAGTGCTACTATTTTTTACCAAATTAATATGCACATATGTTTTGCGGAAATCGTGAATACAATTGAAACATACGCCACACTCAAGGTATAGGAAACCAAATGTTATATAACCGGCTCCGAAATTGACCTTGGTTTCGATAATTATTTTATTAACGCGCCTTTATTGTTGTAATTTATAATTTACAGAACAATTACAACCTGAGACAGTTTACAAAACAACAAACAAATAGTCTTCTTTCTTATCTTAATCAAGTAGCTACCGACGGCTTATTTTATACAAATATGCTGTGTTTGCCACATTTTATAAATTAAATAAATAGTGTTATTTATAAAGTTTTAGACGGTTATATACAACATTTCGTTGCACATTATGTTATTGTAATTATTTCAAATTATATAAATATTATATACGTGGTCTCGTTACACCAGGACTAATAACATTACCGAGAAATACAATTGTAATTATCTACTGCGGATTTTATAAATGCTGCTTTTAAAGCTATTCTATAAAATGGCACACTTTTATTTATTTTAAGCTTTCATTATCCTTGGTTAAGGCCAAATTTACAATAAATATAGAATATATAGGGTGTGCTATAACTTGTGTGCACCTGTAACCGCCTCATAGAATATACAATTATCAATAAACTTTCCATTAATAGAATCGCGCGTTCATCCAGCGGTAACTTGATTACGGCTGCAATTACTAATAGTCACATGCTCTGACCAATTTTTCTAAAAACGTTTATTAATACGCGGTGAACAATATCTGTTTTTTTTTCTCTCAAAAACGAGATTTCGTTTAACAGCTATTAGGCACCGTACCCCGTACCACAAATTAATTAATTTTGACGAACGCGCCCTCTAAAAAATAGAGTAGCACATTTTCATTAAGAAATACCAACAATTCCATGATACTAATTTGGTTTGGACGGTTTCTCCATAATAATGGTTGAGGCGTCTACTACGTGGTAATTCTATTTCAATGAAGGAGATAAATAAAACTAATATCTTTTTACCACTTATTTAATAGTTTGGAACAACTAGTTTCGCCTAAGCTCCAGGCATTTTTAAGTTTATCCGATGACTGAAGGTACAAATGAACGTACGCGCTTATATAAGATTACAGACACCATAATAGTCCAGTCAATGAGTGTTAAAAAAGGGATGTAGAGTGCATGAACTATGCGAGAGTTTTTGACTTCAAGGGCTTCGTTGGGAGTAGTTAGTAGGTAAACATACTAAGTCCCCGCCCCTGGGAGATGAACATAAGGTGGGAGGGGGAGGAGAAGATCCCATTTTTGGGTTTTTCGATCATAGCTCGGAAACGGTCTATAGAAAAATATGTTCCAACAAAATATGAAAGCTAATTAAATTTCCCATAAAATTTGTCCTATACATATTTCTAGAACTTCCAACAGCTTTCAAGATATACGTTGTATACGAAAAACGATAATTTTTTCAAATATGTTTGCCTTACTTTTTGTTAAAACGATTGCTTCTACTGCCTCCTACGATCTTACAGAAAAATTGTCCAAAAAAAAGTGGCAGAGCATTAAATTTTTGTGAAAAACGTTCGTCGGAGGCAATAGAAGCAAATGTTTGACAAAAGTGAGGTAAAAATGATAATATAATTTCGTATATAACATATATCTCGAAAACTGTTGAAAGTTTCACAAATATGCATAGAAACTATTAGATAAGAAATTGAATTAGCTTTCATTTATATTATTGGACTATAAACAAATACACAATATACAATTGAACAGCAATAAAAAACATTAAAAAAAATATTATATATTATAGAGAAGATTATAGAGAAATATGTGAGACCAACTAAGAAGAAAACCCCAACCAATTTTGTTGAAGAGCTCAGAAAGGACGTTTTTAACACTTTATTAGTACAGTACAACTGAGCTCTTCTAAATTCCAAGTATAATTTGCTGAGCTGATGGATATCTTCTAAATTTATTTCGTCGAGATGCAGACTTGTGTCGTCTCTTCTTATATTAGAAGTGTTGAATTTGAGTTTGGGAGTTGACATTATTGTAGACGGTTCTTGATCAATGGAGATGCTGCATTGCGTTGGTGTTGAAATTAGGCTGGGTTCTTTGATGGTAATGTAGCGTTTCTCGTTGTAATCTTCTAGTATTTGTGTTCCTTTTTCTTTAGCTACTACGATGACGTAGCTAGATGTTATTTGTTCAATGATGGTATTTTTGATAAAACTGTCGTTAGTTTACAATGGCCCTGGCTTGTTTTTGTTAAGTAATTGGTAATACAATCTCCTTGGCTCGAGATTTTGCGGTACATATATATTGTTCCTCCAGTTTTGGGCATTCTTCTGATTTGTAGAAACTTTCTTCTTTAGATAGTGCCACATAGGGAAGGTTTGGTATTATGTTAAGGTTTTTATATGGAATTGCGTATAGTTCGTACAGATTGATGATGATTGGGAAGTGTATGCTAAAAAAAAAAAAATTGTAACCCTGCCAATTGGTAATACGTTCTACTATCTTTAAATTTGACTAGCTGTTCTGAATTGTAATATTTGTATAGTGATCTTAAAATGTTTGCAAGATCGTTATTTTCCAAATTATCTAGTATCGTAGTTAAATGTTGACCATTCAGAATTAACTGATTTAAAATAGATTGCAGTTGGAGATAGTTTGTAAAATCTTGTAAGGGTATAGATATTTAGGTTGCTAGTTCGTTAATTTTTTTGTATAAATGTATAAATGTATTAATCAATTCCTTGTTTAAAGTGATTTATTGAAATAGATTGTTTTATACAATTTCTGTGTTGGTTTCAAGTATTCTCTTTTCGTAAAATTCTCCGCCATCATTGTCTAGTGTACCAAATAACCATTTATTGATTTATCTACAAATTTATAGATAATTAAGCCACGTTTGCGTGTTTGCAATGGTTCTATAATTTCTATTTTTCTGAAGCATCTTGAATTTCGAAGTTGCGTGTTGTAATAATTGTTTATAAGGTATTATTTAAACTAGAGTTGGTTTTGACGTAATGTCTTTAACAATGAGTAATTGTTTAATTCATATAATGGTTTGGTTGTTTAGGGGTTCAGTATCAATGTAGTGAATGAATCTAGACGTAACTAGTTTGGCATCGCCTAAATTAAAAGGAAATATACCTGACGTAATAGGTGTAATTTTAATTTCTTGAGGTCTGACTTGTAGGCTCTCTAGCAGGATTGTCAATACGAAAAATAATTTTGAATTCGAAGTTTTGGTTTCAAGAGAAATACATTCGGTATTACATAGTACATAGTACATTAGTATTTCTCCACTGTAGGCTTTAATATTGATGTATAGCAAACGGTATGGATGTGGGTTTTTGATTTGGATATATGCTAATGGATTGATGCTTATCTCTTTGTTAATTTCAATTATATTGGCGGTGTCGTTTCGCTAGCACGGTGAACATTTTGGTTATTTTCGATCTCGGTTTGGTCATAACTAATGGACGCTAAATCATAATAAGATTCCTCCTCGTAATAGTCGTTCTGTTCGGGGTTAAGACTGATTCTTGTTGTTGGTAGTTATCGTCATTAAATTGGTAGAACCCCTGGAATTCTCTATCGGAAATTTGATTAAGTTTGGAAGTAAAATGTCGAGTGCCAGAGTTAGCAAAATTATACACGCTTTGTTTTGAGGTTGTTGCCATTGGTTGGGGTGGTGGATTATGGTATTGACCGGTCGGTTTAAATACATTTCTTGGTGCTCCGAATACTTGACGATTCGAAGGAAATCTTTGAGGTGGCGTCTGTCTATATTGGAGGTTGACTTGGGAATCTATTTGTATAATTGGATAATTGGCTATACTGTTTTTATACGTTGAAATTTGATTTGTTACTGATATGATTGAGTTTAGGGATAAATTGTAGTTCCAAGGTATATTGGATCTTCGATAACATAATTCATTGCGTCTTCTAATCAATTGGGATTTCTTAGTCTAACTATGCTTTGTATGATACCTTTCAATCCCCTAATGAATGTTTGGTCGTATTGTTTCAAGTGCACTAATTTGGCAACTTTGTCCATTATAGTCACTGTTAATGATTTTTTTTTTTGGGGCGAGTCTACTGCGCGCTAATTGTATAAGTTCAGGAAAATCAATTGTTTTTTCATTTTTATTGGATCTTAAGATCTTGTACAAGACAATCGTAATTCCTAAGATCACCGAAACGTTATTGGAAATTTGTTTTTATTTCGTTCCAACTAGTTAATTCTGTCCGCGCGCCTATTGCAATTAATGCGCGGCCTGTTAATTTAGCCATTACAGCTTTAAGCAGAAAACTGTTAATTTGAGCATTTACCAACGGTCTATATTTGTCAAGGACGACTTATATATAAACAATTCCGACAGCTCGTTGTTTCCGTCAAATTGTGGAATTGTATCCACATGTAACTTTAATAAATGATAATCAAATGTTGCAACAGTAGTAATCATAATTATTTTCAAATTAAGTAAATAATTTGAAAATAATTATGACTACTACTTAATTAAATTATCAATTTCAGAATCACTGTTTGACATAGACGATAGAACTTTCCGCCAATTGTTAGTGATACAAATTGAATAATTATGGAAAAATAGATTTTTGGCACTTACGTCAACCGAAAGTATTTTTGATCCTCGTGAGTTGTTGGCTATTCTATTCAGATGTGGTGTGTGTGTTTGTTGTCCCTCGGGCTGTTCTTGATTGTGGATTCTCTGCATGAATGGTTGAAACCAAAATTCATTAAAAGATGCGGACTCGACGCCGTGAACTTTTCTTCTAACGAACCACAGGATCCTCCGACTGCGCCAATTTTGTTGAAGAGCTCCGAAAGGACGTTTTGTTAACACTTACACGTTCATTAGTACAGTAAACTGAGCCCTTAATCATAAATTACAAGGATATATATGATTAAATGTTAATAACGTTAATAACTAAATATAGCGGAGTCGCATATTCGACACATCGGATTGCGGCCGCCGATGCCCCGTCTAATGAAATCTGCTGACCGGTGGCGTTGGCGAGTTAAAATAATTGAACGATTTAACTAACCCTAGGGTATTATCCTGTAAACATTAATGTTTACTAACCAATTCCCGCAGCGACTTTTCCAACTTTTAAAGTATAAAATTCTATGCGATTAATTTTTCTACGTTCGTTTATATTTTAAATTTCCTATAATGATCATTCACGCGATTTACACGGCCAGGAACGAAAGTCCCGCCTCTCATACCAATGATCGGATACTTTCAAAATCAATTCTTCTTTTTAGCGTGCTTCATCCGTTCCGGATATTAGCGATCATCATTACGATTTTGTCTACTGTATTACGAACAAGTTGAAGAGAAGCCATGCCAACCCACTGGCGCAGGGTTTTAAGTCGGGAAATTCAATGCCGTCTGTGGTGGTGGAATATCTTCCTTACAACGATATATTTGGTCTTCTTGAGACTGAGATTTATTCCATACTTCACGCTGTCTAATTTGATCTTGTCCATCATCAGCTGAGTCCGCGAGGCGTACTCGCCAGGATAACAGAATCGTGCGCATATGACAGGTTGTTAATTATCTCACAGTTGACCGTTATTCCTTCCTTCACTCCTGCCAATGGTCCTTAAATCGAAACTAAGAACGAACAAATACAGAAAAACAAAATACTCACCAATACTAACATCCGAAATAATACAGCAATACAACGAACTACCCAACGAAATCTAAGCACTGGCATTCAAATTGAAAATTAAAAACCTACTGATGAATAACAAAATATAATAGCAACAAATAGAGCTGCACACGGACACAAAAAATACTTAACACAAACCCTCAATACCCACAGCCCGAGGAGGAATCACCACCACAAACCTCGCGGCGAGGACCGAGGGAAGAAAGTTACAATATTTTGTTTCTCTTTTTTGTAGATATGCAATTTATTTTACAATTATATAATTATGATTATATTGTATATATATGGACAAAAAAAAAAAATATTAAAAAAAATAATAAAAAATCTTTCTTCGGAGTATATATAAAATAATGTTGGCGAGAGCGCATAACCCTGCCCCACAACTCTGAAAATTAGAATATTTGCCTTGTTTTGGTCTTCAACTCGTACCTCTGCTGTCTGTTGCCAGTAGAGATTTACTATTATGCGAATGATTTTGTGGTCAGCTACTGTGGACTTGAGTATCTTAATGAATGTTTCGTGCCTTACCCGATCGAACGCTTTACTAAAGGAGATAAAGCACAAATGTACATTACAGTAAACGTCTCTGCATCTCTGGATTAATACATTTAGCACAAATAGTCCTTCTCTGGTACCATTCCTAAATCCAATTATGCTTCTTCAATATGGTCCTCATATTATTGGTATATTCGGCTGTGTATAGTGTGACTCATTATGCGTATAGTATGATATTCGTCGCATTGCTTTGATGTTGGCTTTTTAGCAATAGTAACAAAAGTAGATTTTAGTCATTCTTCAGGTATCTTCGCCGTATCATATATTAGGTTTTATAGGAGAGTAAGCGTATCTATGCCATTGTCGTTGAAGAGCTTGATTATATCTGCCAGGATTTTATCTAGCTCTGCCGCTTTACCATTTTCTGATGTGTTTATCGCTTTTCTTACCGTCTCCTCTATTATATGAGGTCCAGTATAGACATTATTCATTCCATGGTCTTCCGGACGCACATTTTTAAAAAAATAGTGGATGTAGTCTTTCCACATCGATGTTTTCTTTTTGGTATCTGTGATCACATTTTAATTTTCGTCAACCAGCCTTCCCTTCCCTACTTTTTTCCTTTTAGTATGCACGGCCTCCTTTATCTTGCGTTGCATATTAAAATTGCCATTTTTCTTTTAAAGTTCTCCTAATTCTAGATATTTGGCTCTCTTCAGTTCTTCCTTCGCATTCCTGATATTTTTTTCGTATTTACTTATTTGGTTCTTTATATTTCTCTTAGTCCTTTCCTTTAAACATTCTTCTATCATTCATCATTTTTAAAATGTTAGTTGTGATCCACTCTTTATGTTTTTATGTTTTCTTTTGTGGTATATGTTCCTTAATTATACTACTTATATCATCTATCATTACGTTATCCAAGTCCATACTGTCCTACTATTTCGTTTTCTTTCCCTTGACCAATTTTAGCATTGAAATTTTGCATTATAAGTGTATTGTGTTGATTTTAGAACATGCTCTATTTGTTCATATAGTTCCGCTACCACTGCATCATCCTTATCTGCCGTTGGAAAGTAGACCTGTGCGATGTTAATATGAATAGGTGTTGCTTCCAGTTGAACCATTATAACTCTATCTGAATGAGGTATTATTACATTATTAACTGGCCTCTTGATTTTTCTAGTTACTATGACGCCTACCCTATTTCGATGCCGTTTGTCGTCAAGTCAAGTACCGCACTTATGCCCATTATTTCCACCTTCATTATATCCTTTTCTTGTGCAATGTTGTGAATCTTTCCATCTTCAAATACTATAATTATTATGTCAAAAAAAAAACACGAAACCGCCTGGTCAATTTTATATAACTTATCAAACAAAAACCGGGCAACACATGCATTTTCGTAAATAAAAATTCATAACATGAAATGATTATATATTTAAATAATAAGAGATTAAATAATCGTGCAATAATAGATCAATATATTTTAATTTATAAATTATTAACTTGGAAAATGCAATTTAACTTTAAACATAGGTAAAAAGTAACAAAAGAAGAGTATAACAATATTGTAATACACACATTTATAAACAACTTTGTAAACCCAGCCCATGAAAGGTTTCATTTTCAAGAACGGGTAGATTCCCATTGGAAATGACTAAAGCTTAACCGAAAACGTTTACAAAATAGAAATAAATAATTGATATAAAACACAATATAAACAATTCCTATGTATTCATTACTTAAAATTCACTAAATGCATATATGTACTAATTTTGTAAGTAATAATTAATATAAGTTCACATATATACATGAAATGATCGCAAATTTTGTCCGTAATAAAATTACAACATTTTAAACGTCAATACATGCACACCGATATCATGAAAATAATATATATTTAATAATTTGTATTTATTAAGATATACTGATTTGATTGAAGATTACTAAAAGCCACTTCTGATGTAGAAGAGTACATAGATATGTATTGTATTCACGATTTACAATAATAATGGAATTCGTATTCTAGGGACAATAATCAGGTATTTGTGTTCAATTGGCACATAAAGCCTACTTAGAGAGACTTGTAGATCGAACACTGGGAAAATGTGTTCGTTGTGTTGTAGTGCATTCATGTAAAAGGTAGTAGAATTATTCCAGATGTGGTTATACGTCGGAGGCTCGGGCATTCGTTTAATATGGATTCGCAACTTGTTCGCGTTGCTTGTACCAAATATGGACTAGCCCCTTTGCTCATTTATAGACATTGAATTTATTAAAGCCGTATAAATGAAATCAAATGCATGTACGCAGTGTTTGTACGCTTTGAAGACACGGCAAAAATCGAAGAGTTTCACACAGTTTTAGGGTGTATACCAGCATGGTTACAAATACGCAATTTGTTGTATATGTAAAACGTACTGATGTTAGAGAAATAGTACACAGTAGAATAAATGTTGGACATTAATATTTTAGGTTCACGCTCATTATGCGATAATCTGTATATTTATATTAACCAATTCCGTTATGAAATTATATCGCAACACTGCGCATTGCGTTTTTCACATGCCCTTTTTAGGGTCGTAGGAAAAATAGTGTTCATAACTCGCTGGAAAGTATATTTTCTTGCACTCGTGTGATCGTTTCACACGTTGAAAAGTGTCCCTTTCTGCGTGATACTATTACTACGCAATCAAACAAAATACTATTATATTTTTTGTAGAATATTTTTCATTTTTTATGATAACGTGCTTTTTGCAATTTGACAGTTTAATGGACTCGGAATTTACCTGAGAGCTTGCAGAGTCAAAAAGACCAGGTCAGAGGTCAGAGGTTCTAAAACTATTTAGTGCGAAATACGAAATATTTCTTGCATGCACAAATACACGTCTTACATAGCCCCTAAAGACTTTATATTCTCAATACCATTTCTTATATTTTCGACTATTTATATTATTTTTTACGCCTTATTGTCATTAAAAATGTAAGGTTCTTCTCTTTTTATACAGCCATGTATATTATCTAATAAATTATTGCGACTATTTGTAAAATCTCAACTGTGTATATGCAGTGCATCCGCTTAATTAGGAGAAATAAATAGGAGCTTTGATTCCGATGTGTCCCAATAAAGCAGAATCCACTTTGAGTACATTGATCATTCTTCTCGCCATCGGTATGTTAATCACAGAAATGCGACAGCTTGTTATGTAAAGATTATAATTTTTTATAATAAAATTATAATCAAGTAGTTAAAACAGTCTGTGGGGGTTGCTAGTCCCCTATCGGGCGCCTCCCTAGGTGGCGGATGTAGGAATTGCCTAGATATAGGTGGTACCGGGGCGGACCGAAAGCAGCGTAGCGTCTATCTATATCAGATTGAGCGGCTACCGAAAGAATGCAGGGGGAAATGAGCCCCAAAGCTGTAGAGAAAGCAACACATTTAGGGGATCGGCCTTAGGGCTTTCTAACCTTTGCCTAGGTTAGAAAGTGGTACCTGGCTTTTCAAAACTGATCACAGAGGGAAATCGAATGGATTGGAGCGGCTGTAAATCAGATAACAGACAGCGCAATGGCAACCATTAAAACGGCGTTTGCACAGTATAGTATAGAAGGCAATGGGAAATCACTATTCTCAACATTCCCAGGAAAACTCATGATAATGGCTGCAAACACAAACAATGACCTGAGTACCGGCGTCTCTTCAATAAGACAGGGGTACGAGGAATCTCCCGGACAAAGAAAGTCAAGTTTCAATGAACATCCAGTAAACGAATTGGAACCTGTAACGTCAGAAGCCTGCACGAACGTGACAAAATACACAACACCATCAAGGAAATGAAAAGAATCATAGCCATACTAGACAAAAGTAAAATGCGCTGGCAGAAATGCAAAGTGGAAAATTTCACAATATACTACTCTGGCGAGGATGATACTAGGAACCGTAATGAAGTAGCAATTATTATTAGTAGAGAATCCGAAAATTCAATAGTAAATGTCATCCCTGTCTCTGATAGAATCATCACGGTGGAAATACAAGCGTCTTTATCCAAATATATGCACAACATTAACCTGTGAAGATGAAGTAATAGAAGAATTCTACAGCGACTTGGCTCAACTTCTAGGTCAGATCAAGCTAAAAAACATTACAATAATAATGTGATACCTAAATGCAAAAGTAGGAAGGAAATACTGTAGTAAATTTTGGTCTGGGACACCGAAACGATAGAGGAAATAGATTTGTATAATTCTGTGTGAAAAACGATTTAGCTATAATGAACACCTTCTTTCAACTACCGGAAAGGCGCTTATATACATGGACATCACCAGCACATACACCTCTCAATATTGTAAGAAACCAAATCGACTAAATCACAATGAAACAAAGATATAGGAATATTATAAAATCCGTTCCCGGACGCCGACGTATCATCAGACCATAATCTACTGCTGGCAAACCTCTCTATACGCCTAAAGAAAACACCAAAGCCGGCACAGACAAATATAACTGACTTGAACAAACTGAAAAACCACAAAGCCATCAAGGTTGACAAAATACTAGAAAGAGAACTCCGAAAGATTAAACCAGAGCAACAAAATCAAATTGAAACTGCATGGACTAACTTTAAATCTACCATTAAAATGAACACGGGAAGACTTAAAGCCAAACCGACCACCTAAAAATAAAAAATGGATGACCAAAGACCTGCTAAATCTCATGGAAATAAGAAGTACATATAAAAACAGAGATGAAGGCAAGTATAAAGAACTTAACAAAGACATCCGAAGAAAAATCAGAAAGCAAAAGCCGAACGGTTTAAACAAAAATGTATAGAAATTGAAACATTCGACAAAAAAGATGATATGTTCCAACTACATAAAAAGATAAAAGTTGCCGGTGTCAGAAAATACCCAGACAACAATTTATTGACTACAATAATGGGAATCTTATTATGAATATAGACGAAACACTGACAAGATGGAAATACTACGTGAAGAACTGTGTGCAGATAATCGTAGGCCAAGATCGGATATGCAGAATACCTCAACCGGGCCACCTATCATAATAATGGAAGTGGAAAGAGCAATTAAAACATCTAAAATCAGAAAAGCGACCGGGCCTGATTCCGTACCAACGGAACTACTAAAACTCCTACAAGAAAATCGAATACGTGTCCTCACCTCACTAGTTAAACAGTGATCTATGATACGGGGGAAATTCTATCAGACTGGCTAAAATCTACTTTTGTGACAATACCACAAAAAACAAAGGCGAAGGAGCGTAGCGACCATCGCACAATAAGCTTCTTGAGCCACGTGCTGTAGATTTTTCTACGAATAATACACCAGATAATTTATGGAAAAGTAGAAGAGCATATAGGGAAAACACTGTTCGGTTTTCGAAATGGTCTAGGAACTAGAGAAGCCTTATTCAGCCTGCAAGTCCTGGTTCAAAGATGCAGAGATGTGAATCGTGATGTCTTCTTATGTTTAATTGATTTTGAAAGACTTATGACAAGGTGCCACATGGAAAACTGATGGAAGTACTAAAATCTACTGGCCTTGATGATAAAGACCTCCGAATTATTGCAAATCTATATTGGCAGCAGACAGCGAATGTCAGAGTAGGAGATAAAGTAACCGACAATGTGGCAATAGAAAGGGATGTGAGGCAGGGTTGCATCTTGTCGCCACTTATATTCAAATATTCAATATATATTCTGAAATGGCATTCAATGAAGCACTGAAGGATATGAAAGAGGGTATCTATATAAACGGTACCCCTATAAATAACCTACGCTATGCAGATAACACCTCATTTCTGCGAGCCTTCACGGACTACAGGAACAAGTAGATCGAGTTTTTCATCTGTGTACGCAATATGACTTGAAACAAAACACCAAAAAAGCAAATTACATGATCATCAGCAAACGACCGATGATTCACAATGGCATTCAGGTTAACAGTCAAGATCTCGAATATAGTACAAAATTTAAATACCTAGGATATACCTTAGACGATGACTGGGACCACTCGATAGAGATACGATGTCGCATCGCACAAACCAGAGCTGCTTTTATCCGTCTGGGGAAAATCTTGCGAGGAAATAATCTAACCTTGAAAACTGCGCATGAGAATGCGGAGATGTTACGTGTTTTCCGTGTTGATGTATTGTGTGGAAGCTTGGACGCTGACCGAGGCAACTACCAAAAGGCTTGAGGCGTTCGAAATGTGGTGTTATCATCGCGTGCTCCGTATGAGCTGGGTAGATAGGATTACAAATGACATCGTAATGGAGTGAATGAATAAGACCAAAGAAATCCTTCAAACCATCAAGGCACGGAAGCTGGGCTATTTCGCGCATGTTATGAGGCACCCGGATACGTATAACACGCTACACCTTATCATTCAAGGAATGGGGAATCGTACCGTCGGACGGCGTAGAAATTCGTGGCTGAAAAATCTGCGGCAGTGGTTTGACTTCAGAATCTCTTTTCAGAGCCGCTGCCAACAAGGATGACAACATGATCGCCAACATTTGCTGAGCGGATATGGTACACGAAGAGGAAGTTAAAACAACATTAATGATGCGCTTACATGTTGATTTGCTTTATTAGGTGTATCTTATGTACCTCATAACACTGCTGGCCAGTATCCTTTTATGTATCGCCACTATCAATAATTTTCGAAATATAAATACTTCAATTTATAGAAAATCCTTCATTCTGGAGTAAATACGTTTTCACATTAGATTAACATAAGCCCTGCGATATATTTTCACTAAAAACTTGAATCGACATTGATGTACAGGTAAAAGTTACAAATGAAACATTTGATTAAATGTAATATAATGTATAGTTTTTCTTCACTTGTTTTGTGTTCATTTTTAGTGGAAAAGTTACTCCTTACTAAAACAGAAAATATTTATTACGCATAGAAATTTTGACTTTGAGGCAGAATATTTTTTGATGGTGAAAGACGAAATATTAGAATAAAAAACTTTATAAAGATAACAATTTTAGGTAGAACCCAAAATTGAAAAATAATATATACATATATAGACAACATGAAAAGAGGGATCTGTTGTTATCATATAATGCGCAAATTCTGAATTTTAATGTAAAAATGTAAATCATTTTTGAATTGAAGGTTATATACGATAATTGCTATTATTTAAAATAGGCGCCACAATTAAAACGTATATATGTAAAATTGTGACAACACAATCGCATAGGTGGCAGTAACCCGAATACACTCTATATAGAGTAGATTTGTGTAAACCTGTCCCCAAAATCTGTCACGGCTCAGATTTTATTGAGAATTAATCTTAAAATATTTAGCGGAAGGATAAAGTAGGGATGTTAAAGGAGTTTACGCCACAATAAATGTTTCCACGATTCCAATACTTGACCTCTATTAATACATATATTAAGCTATTAATAGATCCTGTTCAATTATTTATTTGGGTCTATTATCGCATGTATGGTGTATTTGTCTGTAGTTTAAGTGCTAAACTAAAACCACCCACATCTAGAAAAGGAACATGTGACTTTAAATTATTAGAAATATAATTTTTTGTAGTGTGTATGATGATAGTACAAAACAATGTGTTACTTACATTACTCTTTTATTATTACAGCTGTTTCAATTATTTTATTTTAATCTGCGTTTTAAAATAAACGTGAATATAGATGTGACTTTGTATGTAAAGTACAAACATTTTAAATTTTAAATGCCTGCCTTGTATGCTAAATGAAAATGTAGGAGATATTTATGGTCCGAGCTTATATACAAAACTCGTTATAAATATTCATATTGTATCATAATTCATCGCGATTTCACATTTATTAAACCGATGCATTCGCAAAACGTACAAAAACGCATATAATTGGAAGAGCGCAGTTTAGTATAATTAAATTCTGATTGCATATTACTTTTTGGAATGTACTGCTATATTATATGAAAATTCTGTTATTGTAAATTTATAGTATGGCAATGTTTTGTATTGTATACTAAAATTTAGCCCCTCTAATCCCGCCTCACACAAGAATATTTGCAGGTCTTAACATCTTTGAATTGATTTGACTTTTACATCCATAATGTAATTTATATTTAAATATGTGGCATTGATAACTAATAATGTATATAATGTAATTTATTTAAAGTAATACACAATATTGCATCTTTCAACAGAATAAACTACTCTTCTGAAGCCCTGCAGAGTAAATAGCCACCCTGAATTCGATTTTATAACTAATGTGTATATAAAAACTCAGTAATTCTTGTGTAATCTTACTTTAACGTCTAAATAGCGTTGACACAGGTTAGATTTAAGACTCTATCAAAATTTAAAAGATTCTATGTGCACAAGTCCAAAATTAACCAATAACATGTACTGTTTTCTATTTAAGAACGTACACACGTATATAAATTATTAAAAATTTAAATTAACTATGTAAAATATATATTTGAAGAGCATTGATAACTACTAATGTATGTAATGTGATTTATTTAAAGTAATGCACAATATTGCATCCTTCAATCGAAAGAAATACCCTGCTGAAGCCCTGCAGAGTAAATAGCCACTCTGAATTTGATTTTATAACTAATGTGTATAAAAAAATCAGTAATTATTATGTAATCTTACTTTTACGTCTAATTAGCGTTACATCTTACAGGTTATATTTAAGACTCTATCAAGATTTAAAAGATTCTATGTACACAAGTACAAAATTAAGCAACTGTAGAGTTTTGTTTTCTATTTAAGAATGTACACACTTATATCGGTTAATATGATAATATGCTTCTGAAAATTATGCCATGGAAAAATACTAGATCACACAATTGTACATCACCTACGAAATAAGATAATGACCCTGAATAAATTACCTCGATATTCTGAAGCACAATTTGTATCGACTTAAATATTGTGTAAAACTGTTCCATTTCTGTAGTAAATATAATTGATTACACGATTAGATGGTTGCATATACTAAATAATGTGTGAATCCACCTCTTAGCAATCTACATATCTAGATTTCGATCTTATTAGATCTCGTCAGTCTAGCTTAACATGTTGCGGGTTATTACCATATGGGTGTGCATTGCTAATTGATGTGGTGCCGCCAGATGGCGTATAACTTTCCTCCTAGGGGGTAAGTTGTAACATTCAAGGTAAACAAATAGCTCGAAAGCTCTACATGTTCAATTAAGATGAATAGATAATTTTTAATTTATATAAATCTTTATATAAATGTGATTTCTCAAATTGGTGGATCAGTTTCCTTTCTGCAGAAAGGCGTCCAATTGTGTGCATCAACATTTGTTGTCAGTCCGTATTTCAAATTGGCAAAGAAAATAATTATCTTTACAACATACGGCCATATAAATAAATATATAAGTAAATTATTTAAATATTGGCGTTCGTAAGTACACCCGCAACAAATACAGATTGTTCATTTATATATTATTTTATTTATAAGTGTTAAATTTCCCTTATAGGTACGTTCTCATATACAAGTAGCTATAAATAATCCATATAAAATTTAAGCAAATTATATATATATATATATATATATATATATATATATATATATATATAAACTATTTTAAAATAACAAGGTTCTTAATAATGTAATGTACTGTAATAAAAACTTAACTACATGTTCAAAACACTAATATGTTGGTTTCCAAATATGTATGTACAATATACAATACAATATATGTCTAGGATTGGTTTTTAACATATAATTAATATAAAATTAAATGTTTTTCGTTGTGTCACTTTTCTATCAATGGAGCGATATAATCATTAAGTTATTACATCGGTGTTGGAAATAAATAATTTTAATTAGAATTACATGTCTGATATGATCGAGAATGTATGGGAGAAAAGAACGAGAAATGAGTTAAATACGGGAACGTGTAAATTAATTTAAAGAATGTGTATTCTCACCACCAGTATGTGGAATAAAAGGGCAGAAGTAACAAGCCATGAGACGTGATGGAAGCTGAATTGAATACAGCACACTGCACGAAGACTTGATGGGCAATATAAATTGTGATCAAGCTACGTTGGCAAGACAGGTAACGTCGCAAAAAAATAAAAGTTATTTCTGTGAACTTGCTTATGTTTATCCATGAATGGACTACTGCAGCCACTGCCCAGCAATACACATGTATTTAGTACCTTCGAAATTAAATAAGTAGTAATTATTAAAATATAGCAATGAACACAATATTATATGGTTGTTCAAAAATAGATATATAATATAAGAATTAAACAAATTAACCAGAATTGAGAGAAGATTGTAGATTTTATTATGTAAATATAGGAAGTAAACATTACATCTAACATTCATATTTTACATTATTTAATTTTACTAGCGTATATTATTAATGTACCTATGTTTATTTTACGACAAATATATATTAGATTCTGCTGAATTACTTGTTTGTTACAAATATAGATAATAGTTATAAAAATAAATAAATTAGGAATGTATATACAGACTGTACAAATATATCGTTCATTGAGCCAAAATAAATCGAAAAGGAAGAGACACAATTTTCTATTGCCCTTCTTTAGCGAGTAATTGGAATAACATGTTATAATAATAATTTTGCATGTCGCTATCATCGGCCGTGAGAAAGTCCATGTTTACGAACTGCGGTTTTCTATTTTGAAAAAAATATTTTACGACGTGTACAAAATTTTGTATTATTTCTTATTTGGAGTATTTTTATTTTCAAAGATGAAATAATTTTATCTCTGACTGAAATGACATTTACCTGTACCAATTTTCCAAAAATCTACATTCGATTCAGGTAATTTTGTTTATTTAAAATATCGAGAATATTCATTTCATTTTCAAGAATCAGGAGAAAATTAAAACAATAATGGAGAAAGGGTTCATATTTTTACTTTATCGTACAAAGTATGTCTAAAAATTGGTAATCGTGCCGATTTTTTAGAAAACTAAAATCCTCTATATTAGGTCCACTGATCATTATAAGACCATCTCTGGAAAATGTCTCTCCATCACCCTCCATGTTTTCGAAAAATCAATGGGATATTTTCAAACCAATTTTTTCATATGGCTATTTCCTCACGGAACTCCGACTTGATTCGTGTTTGGAGGAAATCGGCCAGAGGAAAGTCTGTGTTTACCAACATTTCGATTTTGAAAAATAATATCATGACGTTTACCAAATTGTTAATTGTTATTTCTTATTTCAAAAATTTTATTACAAATGAAACAAAAATTTATATCTGACTGAAATATTACTTTACCTGTGTCAATTTTTCAAAATTTTGTATAAAATTCTTATTTATTATTTCAAATATTTTATTTCAAATAAAACAAAAAATGTATATCTGACTGAAATGATACTTTACCTGCCAATTTAGGAAACATACAATCGATTTAGGTAACGGCTTTTTCTTTCTAAATAAATAAATAATTTATAATTAATAATTAGGAATTTATACAGATTTGCATAGCAAACGCGGCAAATACTATATAAATAATGGAAACTGAAAGGTAAAATATTTTATTCATTTAATTTGTTTACGTATTGCGAAATTGCATTAAGCTGATAGTAAAAACTGACCAAAAATATGGCATTCAAATGTTTATGGAATGGCCCATTCAGTCAGTTTCCTACTCTATATAGTAAGCTCTATAATTGTGAAATATGATAAATAAAAAAGCAGTGCATTCCACCGCTAAATGCAGAAGCTTAGGGTCATTTAACCACCTAGTATTTATCTTCACAGAAAACCGTTAAAAAGATGGAAAAGGTGATTCGTGAAAATGCGCCGAATTCGCTATCGCTCCCCAAACCTTAATGCTTCTACGAGACGGACTGCGCCTCCACCAACTTGGCCAGTGGGCTGTGAATATATTAGTCCAGTCGAATTAGCTTGACATAACTTGAAAACTTAAAGAAATATTGTGGGTCACACAGTCAATGATAATATCGAAAAACTAACTAAGAAGTTGTGCTAAAGTGGTAATTTGCAAAGTGCAAAAATTACTTGTTTTTTTTGCTTATCAACTAAATATTAAAATGTTAAATGTAGACCTCTGGTAGGAGCAATTGTTAATGAGAAACACGAAACAGTACATTTTCGTAATGTAATTATGAAAATACATGGAAATGCCAAATATGTGTATAAAATCTCATTAATTAATGTAATAATTTTGAATGGTGTATTTGTTAATTAATTTCCTTCTGTTTTTATGGAAATTACACTAGGAATCGCATAAATCTAGTATAAACAAAATGAATATCATTGTAATTAAAACCATTTGGAGCTTTTTTTATGTTAGACCTCTTCTTCCGGTCAAGAGCAAAAAAGTTTAATACTACCACTACCGTCCAGTTTCAATACAACGTCACAAGTCGTTCCATAAGAAAAGTAAAAACGTGATACTACCGTTATATACCAGAATATATTATTATAAACATGCAAATATTCCAGAGTTAACACAGTTCCCCAAATGCGCAACACGAGAGGCTAGAGCCGCCTAACCACTAAGGCTGCTGCGCTGGTTATATATGTCGGAGTGAGTGTATAATATAAATGCAGGGCGATATATTAATTAGATGTATCACATATCTTGATGTTTTATTACTAATAACAATTAGTATGGTCAGGTACTTGGTCCGGTAAATCCAGGGCGTGCTCTTTGGAGGATATTCGATACACAATAAATAATAAGTCCTTCGCCACAATCAACTAACACATTTTATTAACAACTTAGTAACTAACTTAAAGCACTGATTATACAATAACTAATAATTATCTTGAGAAAGCAGTCCCGGCCGACACCAACGCTCGGTATTTTCCATACCGACGCGCTCTGTCAACTGATTCTGCTCAAACCCCCATCGAGGGTAAGTTCTCAAGTACGCACATTCCTTAAAATCGGCCTTCCTGATTGGTTTCACTACCAAGCAGACGCTGCGCAATGCACCCTTGTGCCCGCATTATGGCTTGAAAACGATTATTGTCATCAAGCGCCGACACGGCCAATCTGACATCTTGCACGTCCTCGTGCACTATTTTTTGGATTCGAAACATCACCTAAAGACAAATATCAATTACTAAGATATTCAGACCATTTAATGTCCATGCTTCTCTACAAATTGTTACTCTTATTATGGACACCATAGTAAGTTACATAACCACTCGTCTATCCTGACAGTATGCTACTAGTTCTACAGCAAGCAATCATCATCTCATTCGCACATCCTAACAGGTAAATATGATTTACACATCGGAACTGACATCGACAGTAAACCGATTGTATTCTCATCTAACATTATACAGATCATCGAAACTGACAGCGACAGTAAATCGATATCTTACACATTGGAACTGACATTGACAGTAAACCAATATCATACACATCGGAACTGACATCGACAGTAAACCGATTGTATGCTCATCTAACTTTATACAGATCATCGAAACTGACAGCGACAGTAAATCGATATCTTACACATCGGAACTGACATCGACAGTAAACCGATATCATACACCTCGGAACTGACATCGACAGTAAACCGACTGTATGCTCATCTAACTTTATACAGATCATCGAAACTGACAGTGACAGTAAATCGATATCTGACACATCGGAACTGACATCGACAGTAAACCGATATCATACACATCGGAACTGACATCGACAGTAAACCGATTGTATGGCTCATCTCACATTTTCAATATCGTTGGTATGATGACCAACGACACAAGCAATCAAACATCCATACAGACAAAACTATCGTACTTATTCGCCGACACTGGCACATTTCTGATAAATAAGTCATTACTACCAATAAAATCAAACATTATTACCTCATCAGTATCCCCACTCGTCCTCGTCAGGAGAAATAATCTCAGAAATTTACCTTAATTATTATTAAATTTTCTCATTGTTTATATCCCTTTGAAATACGTTCTTTGGTAATCGCTGGTTTCGTTCGCTTGGCATTAAAATGTTGCCAACATTGAATTCATTTCAACCTAAAATATAAACTGGAATCTGCCACAATTACTTCCTCCTGTATTGTATCCTGAGATAGTTTGCTCCATGCCCTAGTGACTTTCTCATCTATTCATTTGCATTTTTCTTGTTCATTATCATCTGGATTGGGTATTAGCCAAGGCACTGGAAACTAAAGTTTTAAATAATAACACATCATATCTTTTCATTGTTCAACTCAATTGACCATTACTTTATTCAATCATTAATTATAAATTTTAATACAATTCAATTCTATTTCTCTATTAACTTTACTTCCTTTAAACCAGAACCACAAATAGTTCCATTCATTAAAATTGTGTTAATTTTTCATCCTTTTACTTTGCATTTGAAGCTCATCTAATGTTCTTCACTAATTGATGATTATAGGTACGTCATTTTAATTATTGATATGTTATCAATTCCAAAACTCCATATTTTACAACACGTTGTAAAAACATTACTGTTATTATATTAATTATATTTATTTATAGTTTTCATTATTCTTCCAAATCCGGATTAAATGTGAATAATAAAATATTGATTTGCCAATATTGAAATAAACCTAAACTTCCCATTTTATGTAATATTAATGAAAAACTAATTCTGTCTGTTCTTTATCATGGATTCATTATCCTTCTTCCAAAATTTATATAATCTTTAAACAAATTACAAAACGTATCTAAATGTTACGAAACATGGTCGGTGTCTTCACCACACGACTTTCCAAACAAAAATTAATATTATATCAGAATTTATATTTTACAAAAAAGAACTTCTTTTTCTAAATAAAATTAAAAGTTTTGCATAACTGGTTTTTAAACCTTTATTATATTTACAGCTCAATACATTGTCAGAAAAATATTATTATTATTATTTTTATTTCTCTCTTGATAACAGCAATTTCTCTATACACTACTGCTGTACTCATAAACTAAACATTTTTAGACATTGACCACCTACATGACTATATTACCAATTAATTAAGATGTCTGGTTTAATTGCAGTATTATTACTTAGAAAGTAATTAAAATTTACATTTGTCATTTTTCACACAAAAATGAGAGTCAACATTCTAATCAATTCAATCACACAGTATTATTTTGTATTGAAATTTGTAATCATTTCCATTTTTAAAGATTTACCATTAAAAAATACTATTTTCTTCTTCATTGAAATAAGCAATTAGAAATAATCAAATAAATAATAATTTATTTTAAACCATTAGCAATGATTGCTATTAAGCAAATATAAAACATTCACTGTACTATTGTTATATAAAACAACAATCATACAAAACAAAAATCAATAAAAATAGGAACGGTCTCACCATTAATAAAGTTAATAACTTTTAATGTCCCTCGTTTTCGTCCTTTTTGTTTGTGTCTATGGGAGTACACCTGATGCAATAAAACCTTTTTCCACTGGAAACCCAAATTGCTAAGTAGAGGGCGTCGTCTCATCTTTATTTTTTTTAACGGGAGTTCCGGGTTTAGGTGGCAACTTATTATCGCCTAGGTTTAAATGGGCAACAGCACGACGCTTCAAACTGATATGATGATCTGATCGAAATAGCGTCTGCCGATACCAACATTTTCGTTGCGTTATCACAAATAAAGAAACATATAATCCACCTAAAAATTCTCTAAAACAAACAAAAAATTCTTCTCGGCACCAATCAACGGGTAACTGCACGGCTTTCAAACAATGAATCCAGGGTCCTTTAATTGATTCTTTCAGTCCAATATTAAGTGAGGCAAATGTTTTTATTCTTCTATTCGGGTACTTGTTTACGTCGTTCACTTTGTTGATTTTCGATTTCCGCAAACAATTCCATAATGTTCCAGGCAGTACCGTACTCAGGGTGGGGCTAGCGGTGTAATTGCATCGGACGCCAAAGCTGGTGGGCACCGTCTGAAGGGTTGTATGGATCACTACTCCTCTGATTGCAGAAATTTTAAACCATGTAGCACTTCATAAAGTCACCAGTAGCATTATTTAGTTTAATATTTGCCCATTAACAAATATTTCTTCACAAACACGTTCTAATTTCTTGGAGTCCGCCACTGGGCGAAGCCGAAAATATGCAGGTAGTTGCACTTGACGCACCCCCAAAAATCATATAGACCGGCAACCTTTTTTTTTCTTGCCAGATGGCCCATTAAAAATGCCGGGTCATATCGTTAGTTGACACTTTTAAAATTCGAATTACGGCTTATTTCTGGCTATCATTCGGCATAAATAATAATCGAAATACCTCGCTTTCAATTTGTCAATCGTTATACAATTTTGGTAATCTGTGGTAGCGTCCATTATACCAATAATCAGCTACTGCAGTTATCAGGTATTCAGGTAATCAGATACGGCAGTTGTCAGGTAATCCCACTTCTGATGTCGGAGTGAGTGTATAATATAAATGCAGGGCGATATATTAATTAGATGTATCACATATCTTGATGTTTTATTACTAATAACAATTAGTATGGTCAGGTACTTGGTCCGGTAAATCCAGGGCGTGCTCTTTGGAGGATATTCGATACACAATAAATAATAAGTCCTTCGCCACAATCAACTAACACATTTTATTAACAACTTAGTAACTAACTTAAAGCACTGATTATACAATAACTAATAATTATCTTGAGAAAGCAGTCCCGGCCGACACCAACGGTCGGTATTTTCCATACCGACGCGCTCTGTCAACTGATTCTGCTCAAACCCCCATCGAGGGTAAGTTCTCAAGTACGCACATTCCTTAAAATCGGCCTTCCTGATTGGTTTCACTACCAAGCAGACGCTGCGCAATGCACCCTTGTGCCCGCATTATGGCTTGAAAACGATTATTGTCATCAAGCGCCGACATATATTTTATACTTTTAGAACTCTTTTATAATACCAAAAACACAAATAAATTAAATATACCTATAGATAATCTTTAGTTGATGTGACGAATAGAATAAATAATAAAATCAATATTCATATCCCAAATAATATGCTTTTTAAAAATAAATTATATATTACGCGTTTTTTATTTTCATATATACTTAACTTTATGGAGGAGGATTTCACTAAAATGTCTTTTATTTAAAAGACATTTTAGTTAAAGAAAACAAATAATTATCGTTTTAAGTTTTTCTGTAAATAATTCATTTTTATCAACATTGCATATAAACAATCCTTTATTATTTATATAAATCATTACTTTCATTATCATTCCCCATCTCCTTTTTTTATAAATACTGAATATGTGATTAAACAAAAACAGTTTTCGTATTCATCAAGTCTGCGAGAAACAATGAATAATTCAATATTTGGCGTTCCCGGAAACATGAGTTATTAAGATTTGTATACATTCTTTGTTTTCATATACCTGTCCATGCTGTATCATTTGTGTTATATCAGTTATTAGTCTGAAAGGATTCACTCACACTACCATATATATTGCTATCAACCTATTAACCAAATACTCGGTTATTCCTTTTTTTTTCAAACATTTCCATTTTTCTGCCTGTCAATGATATCATTCATTTTTAAGTACAGGTAGCGAGTATAGAATTATAAACTTTTTATAAAACATGCGACCATTCTCGGGGTCTGAGTTGTTCATCTCCGATACCGACTAACTTGTTTACATATAACCACGCAGCTGCATGCTATTTTATCAATTTCCCACCTTACTAAATTTAGCATACGACCAAGCAAGCACGATGCTTGCCTGATACGCTTGTTTACATTGAACAGCACAGTTTCTTGCGTGAGTGATCATTATTTAATTAATTGATTAATTACACAATTTAAACTATATTGTATTATTAATCTATAATATGTTCGTACAAAGGTAACGTTAGAAAGTTATATGAAAAAGAAATATTTGTTTCGGATAAACTGTCTGTTTTAGTTGACAGATGTTGCTCAAATTCTGCCAAATGAGTATGGTAGTGATAACAGTACACATTTCCAATGTGGTTTCGATCCATGCAGCTTATTTCTCGCAATTTAGTTCACAGCATACACACACATACACATACAAACACGCAGACATGTTTCAAAAATAATTAGTCATGAAACGTAATGAAAAGTCAAAGTTTGCAATTCGATTTTTTCGATAACAATACCTTCTAGGATTTTGCGTATTTGCGTTGGCATAATGTGTCCATCCAAATTTAGTTCCAATTAGTTAACATTTGTCATTTTTATATTAGCTTAAATCAGCGAAAAAGAATATTTTGCAGAACCCATAATCTCCAAGATATACATATTCTTAACGTACTTGGTACGGTGTTTCTGCGTCTAGTCTGAACATAGAAGTTGCATTTTCGCAGTACTCACTACTCTTAATCTTTCCATTCAAGAGTTTAAATCCGAACTTTGAGACATTCAGGTGAGGGCGCTTGTGAATGGATGGAACATGTAAACCGTTCTTCCTCACTCGTACCTCTGATCGGATTGAGATCGCCTACACCTTACGGTAGAAGGCATATGATTAAATAAAATAAAATAAACCCAAAATAATCTAATTTTCTGATCAGGCATCTATGGTCCATGCGATCGTAAGCTTTCGCAAAGTCGGTGTGCACAAAATCCACCTGACTTCCTCGATCGAGATCACTCGTCTGTAGTAATTGCCAGATTGGTACTTGTTGATCGTCCAGATACAAAACCATGATGTTTATCCGATATATATGGCCACACTGATGAATATATTCTGTTATACAAAACCTTCTGGAATACTTCGGTTATATTGGAGAGAAGAGATATCGGGCGATAATTCACAACCATGGCCGGCCATCTCCACTCTTCAATATGGGCTATACTTTTCAAAAAATAGGGTAGTAATAAGGCAGACGATAAAAATACTTTTTAGACCTAGCAGAGGAAATTAAAAGTGGAAAATGGACCTCAAAATATTAATGAATGCGGACACGCACGCAGACAGCTCATATATACAAATAGCTCGTTAGCAAACCGAGCTAAGAGTAAATGGAGGGAAAACAATTAATTTCAAGAAGTGTGGTAAGATAGCCAGGAGAGACAGATTTTAATATAGGACGAGGAAGTAGAAGTGATAAATAATTATACATACCTGGGGTTACGATGTAAGCGGCAATGATATTCTCGAAGCACGTAATAAGCAGGAAGGTACAAATAATACGAGGTATCAACAGATTGAACATATTGGGCCTCTGCAAGCAAGTGCATATATGCGATTTAACCAGAAGATAAAACCAATTGCGACCTACGCTATCAAAGAAATCGAGCCTGTTTTAAAGTGTAAATTGCTGGTGGAGCTAGTCAATGGAAGACGTTGCCAGAGTATCTGAGGCTGGAGTGCAGGTTCTAGGAAGGAGTACAAAAGTATGAAGAATTACGTGAGAATTACTTTATTTAGAATTTATAGTGGAAAAGGATCCGCTTTCAACTCTAGCGCCTGGAAAGGTGCAAACCAAAGTACAAGATATGCAGAATGCATAATATGCCATAAAACCTGCTTCTGTCAAATGGAGATAAATTTCTGCCTAGGAGACAGTAACAATACTAAATTCTCAAGCAGGGAATTTTTAAAATTATTAATCTAACCAAACCGATAGATGATGATGATTCTAACCAAACTTGAAGGATGGATGAGGACAAGGAAATGATAAATTTATTTTAATTTTATTTATTATTGAAAATAGCACGTTAGGCTTCACCCTTGGGGACAATATATACATAGTCCAATGCTACGATTATGTTATTATCGGAAATATTATGCATCGGGTTTTGCAACTTAAACATCATGAATCCGAACTGGAGCAGAATTGTGATGGGTAGCATACGTAATCTCCTATTTCCAACATGTGAGAAATAGAATATGAACTAGAAGTTGAAAACGGGCTACAAAATATCTTCCGCAAGCAAGGCTCTTAATACTTTTATTGTCTATTTTATCATGATATATAACATTTGCATAAACTTGCGAATTCGATGTGTGATATTCATAAACAATCATTTGATACTATCATGGAAAATAACCTTTATTAATTACATAATTTGATTTTTACTTTCAGGATGTGGTGGCTTTTGCTATCACTACTCTGGTGGTGCGGGACATCCGCAGTTCCGGCTCCTGGTCCAGATGATTGGACCTGCCCGGAAATTGCGGAGCAACCCATCGTTGAATGCAGCTGTGATATGCCACATACCTTGCGTTGTGCGGGAGATAAAACTGCCATGGAGATAATAGGTCAGTAGTTTATATTGATATATACAGATCTGCCAAAACTAGGGGATTTTCTCTTAGGGAACGATAGTTGGTGCTAAACGTCTAAAAGTTATTTCACAAAAAAAATCTAATTTTATAAACTTTTTTTATAAGCGAGATCAATTATAATTAAAACAAAAAAAGACGAGTACGGTCTTGTGAAAAATTATATCAAATTTTCAAATTTGGCGGCGCTTTCTTAAATACAAATTCTTGCTCGGCGTATACACGACTCCGTACAGGATCTTAACAGACCATCGTGTTGACCAATTATTTCGCCGGTGTTGTAAATCCTGTCCCTCATTTCGTCAACCATATGAACTTCTGTACGACAAACTATGGATTTCATGTGTTCCCAAAAGTAAAAATCCATCATCTCTTCTTTCATATCTTTTTAAATTTCTAGTCTCGCGGGCTCGGTGAACGAGGTGGAAGAATTGTTTCGTAGCGGGGGGTCCGATGGAACTTAATGAAAGAAAAACTCTTTAGAATTAAACAACTCTCAAACTTAAGAAACACTTGCCACAATTGAAAAATACCAATGACGTACGCACACTGAAAGTATTGTTTGTTTTAATTATAATTTATCCCGCTTATAATGAAACTTTTTTTTGGTTGTAAAATGACTTCGTTTAGCACCAGCTATCGTCCCATAAGAGGAAAGTGTCAAGTTTTGGAGTACATGCGGTAATATTTAGATCATCTTCTAAAATATATAGCTCTATTAAATTTAATAAAACTAAACAAACGTGTGCATATATAATTGAAACATTTATAATGCATCAGCATTATTATAGTTAGAAACTCTGAGTGATCTAACTACGGGTCATATTTTTTGTACATTGAAAATATTTGGTAATTATATATAAACAATTTATATCCCTGTTAAACCATTCGGGTGTCGGGATTATATTGTTCATATTTTATGGTCTTTACTATAATTTCATAAGAAAAAGTTCTTTATTTTCCCAATAAACATAAACAAAAAAAACAAAAAAGAAAAATAAAAGAAAAATAAAATACATATTCGCTTATATGTAGTATATACGTCAAGTCCTAGTCTTTCCCTTTCTCTCCGCTTCTCCCCTACCCACACCTTAGACATACCAACTCTTTCATACATCCTTTCTCTTTCATGATTCCATCTACTATCCGTCCTACACCTACACCACATCCATACCTCCCGCACCAGTCTTTCCTCATCCAAATCCTGAAATCTGTCTTCAAACTTAACAACCCTCACACACAACTCCCACCACATCCACATGCTATTCCTGCAACAGCACTGCCCTTTCGAGACCTAGTAGACTCTTCAGAAACCAACCTTGCTCCCTTACTATTACATCCCACCCACGCAATCCTCACACTTCCACTCGATACAACAGTATAGGTTTTACACATACATCCCAGATTTTTCCAATACGCTATTACATGGTGAGCGCCCCCAAATCTCCCAGTTTCTGCTCGTCATCCCCCCAAGCTATTCTCGCTTTCGCCTGCATTCACTCCACATGCATTCTAAACCCTCCTCCACAGTCAAAAACCCAAATATTTAAAGCCACCCACTCTCTTAATCATTCGTCCCTTACATTTCAGCTCTTCCCTCTCTTCCCATCCTACCCCTATTTCTAAACATTATCCATTTGGTCCTTTCCACATCCACCACTAGCCCCTATCCAGGTACCTTCCCATTCTTTCCAACATCACTTGCATCTGATCCACTCTCTTGACCACCCTTTGGTTCTATCCACCATGACCCCTCTTGTTTGTCCTCTCCTCAGCACCTCTTCCAACTCACTCATGTACAGATTGAACAGGAGGGGTCTTAGCGGACACCCAAATTTCTCCGATACTTCTGCATTCACGATTGCTTTTGCCCACGAGTCTTTATACATCCTTCTCGACCACTCCGCACCTTCCTCATCCATACCCAATTTATCCATACAATCCACAAGTTTTTTTCTACGACCTGAGTCGTAAGCTGCTTTCAGATCCACTAACACCGCATACACTCTCCCTTTGCATTCCAGCGCTTCCTCCGCTATTCTCGCTAGCATGAAAATCTGCTTCCTCGTCCTTGGTATTTCCACGGCTGCCCTTTTCTTTCTACTTCACTACCAATCTGTTCTTCACTACTGTCATCATATTCTTATATCGCGCACTCATAACAGTGATCCTTATATAGTCCGAGGCCGCTCCCCCTTTAGGTACCGGGACCACCACCTCCACACGTCACTCTTCCGGTACCTGTTGCTCTCCACTCGACACCCTATTAATAACCTGCTGTAACTTTTATCTTCCTTCCTCCGGTAACCTCTTGAACGCCTCTGCCTTCAATCCATCGTCTGCAACCGCCTTTTCCCGGTTCAGCTACCCCAAGACCACTTCCACCTATTTCAGCGAGGACATCTCCACCTCAGACCGTGCCAACTCGCTGCAGCACCTTCTTCACGCTGCCAGTTCTATGTTCACTTTGCCCTACATCTTTCTTCCCTTCAAGATCTCCTACAACTCTTTCTCGTCTACATCCTCCCTCAACCTCTTTTCCTCTACAACTCTTCTTCTACAACTCCTCTATTTATTTATTTTTCTCGCACGTTCATGCGAACTCCCTCTTCGCCTGATTGGCCCTTTCCACTGCCATACCTCTACTTTGCCATTTCCCTTCCTCACCAACGCAGCCACCATCACTCTCTCTGGAGCTTCGAACGTACCTCTTTCCATGCCTTTTATCAATTTTTCATACACTGCTATTTATGTTGCGCTCCATCCAAACCTCCTATAGTTCTTAATATTCGATCATTTTCAGTATTTGTAGTGTTGCCTTTGGCTTTTGAGGCACTTATTCTACCATTCTTAGCGGTGAATGTCTGGGATTAGATATTTGTTACGGATGGTTATATAATTTCATGCACAAACAAAATGTACTATTTGAATAAAACTATCAGAAAATTCTACTTTTTTCTGAAAATGTAACAAAATACAACTAACATAAATAACTACGAATTAAAATATTCAATCTGGATATTTGTAATGGGTAATATGTAAAAGCAGTAATATTTACGAATATTTTATTTCAGGTAAAAAGCTTCGAGCACTTGAAACTGCATCAGTATCGCTCTTAGATTGTACAGTACAAAACGTAAGCAAACTTCCCGCACTACTACTGGAAGGTGTCGCTTTACATGGTCTAGTCGTATCCTCTGGTGAAATCAGAGAAATAAACGTTAAAGCTTTTGAAGGCTTAGCTGCTCCATTACAGGCATTAGGTCTCCCAAACAATCAATTATCAGCAGTCCCCACAATGGCGCTTAAAACTTTACCTGAACTGGACAGGCTGGACTTGTCAGGGAATAAAATGCGTAGTTTAGATGCAGACTCGTTTAAGGTAACTATAATAACAAAGTCATTTATATATTTATACTAATTTTCAATTACCATTTTCAGGGTCTTCGTAACTTATCATTTATAGAACTAAGTGAAAATATTATTACAAAACTGTATCCAACCGTATTCAATGACTTGCCGCAATTGAAAATACTTCGTCTTCGAGGCAACAAAATCACGATACCAATTATATCAAAACTCAGCGCATTGCCTACTGTAGAAGAACTTGATTTATCTTCCAATGCATTATTAGGGCCACTGGGACCAAATACACTTCCATCTATGTATTCATTAAAATTTCTACAAATATCGCATAATTTAATTAGCAGTATAAAAATGGGATCATTAAGTGGCTTTCACAATCTTACGTCGTTATCTCTTCATCATAATCAAATAGATGTGCTTGAAGATCATGCGTTCAGTAACTTGTATTCCTTAACTATTTTAGATTTGGCCCATAATCGAATTGTAGCTGTGTCAGGAGCATCTCTTTCACATTTAATAAATTTAATAGATCTAGATTTAAGGCACAACTTTCTAAGAGCATTAACTGCAGATTTAGTTATACCTCTTAAATCACTGGAAAACCTTCGCTTAGATGATAATGACATATCTATAATATCAAGTGATGCTCTTAGAAATACTACTGTACTGAAACGTTTAACATTATCTGAAAACCCATTAAATTGTGACTGTAGCCTTATTGAATTTTCATCGTGGTTGTCAAAATCATCGCTCAACCAAGAGGATAAATCAAGCCCTATATGTGCAACACCACCATCCCTAGAAAATGGATTGCTGCTTAATGTATCTCTGAAAGATCTGCTGTGTGGCATTGATGAACAGGAAACTGCACCAGTCGCAGCACCAATAAAATCCCGAATCAATTTGGAGAATTTCAACTTTGATGGAAACAATATTATCCTAAAATGGAAAGTAGACGAAATTGCATTGCCATATACATGTGATGCCATATTTGTTTATGAGGAAGAAGATGCCAGTGAGGTGTTATTGGAATCAAATCCATTAAAGTGCAATTCCTCTAGTGTGTATGATCCGAAAACACTTACGGTGTCTGTGCCCAATTCTACACATTTAATTACCGGTCGGCGATATAGATACTGTATAGTTCTTTTAGAATCAGAACCGGATATAGATGAATTGTCATTAGTGCTAGGCTGTTCTGACGTAATATCATTAGTACAAAATGTTCGTGTTACACAACGAACAGACTTTGCTTCTAAACTACCAAGAGTCATCTCGATACAGGCAAACTTGTCTAATTACGGCAACTTAGCAATTAGTGTTAACATATATCCGACGATGACCTGTGAAATAAATGTGGCTGTATTAGAACAGGGCGCCCTGCTCTCACAAAAACGTATAAATTGCACTAACCCACGATACACTTACATTGGATTAGAAAATGGGCCATACCGTGTATGTGCCAATATAATTCTGCAAGGCCTCACTGTTGAAACAGGACTTAAACCCCGCTGCGTTACTGTTTATAAACGAGAAACGCAAAGGTTCTCGGGATTAGATCTTATTTTTGTATCAATATTTATAATATTATGCATTTTGGTATTAGCTCTTATCTGGGGCGTTAGGAAAATTCTTTTGAGGCCTAAACTTCCAACGCACCAATGTTTTATGCCGCCTGAAATCGAGGATGAACAACAACATAACAGATACGTAAAACTGCAGGCAACCACAAAACTATAAATATTTTAGACTATTTACAAATTGTGCCATATAAAATATACATTGTTCAACGAATCAAATTTAATTTAATCATTGTTATTGCCATGTTATTATTATGTTATGTAAATGATTAACCAAATTTTTAGCTTTAAACCTTAGAGATTAGTCTATATGTACATAAATAATGTAATTAACGTGACATATTTAATGTGGTGCTAAAGAAATTAATAAACTGATAATCTGACTAACTAAAGAAACTAATTAAAAATAAGATATTGCAAATAATGACGTGAATTCGTTAAATTGTGTTATGTTACATTTGCTAAACGTGCTTTTACATTTATATCTTGTGTGTAAAAATAGTACAGTTGTTATTAAATTCTTTATCTTGTCATCAATAATTATTCTACCTTTCTAATCTTTAAAAGCAAACTGCTATCTTTATAGGGCTACAGGCCTTTCCGCTGGTATAGAAAGATGTTCAGAGGAGTTGACATGGTATTTACCTTCATAGAAACCCTCTGAACAACAGTGAAAAATTGGTCGAGGTTGGGTTTGAATCGTCATTCCTCAGTACGAGAGTAATGTTTTCATTATTTCAGGTTTGTTTATTATACAAGAACAATTAAGAGCCATTCACAATAAGCGTATAAGTGGTAACGTAGCGGTAAGCGAAAATTGTCTCATGTATAATAATTCAGGCGTTACAGCAGTACTGTAACAGGACATGAATAATTACATCTACCGTAATTATCTCAAGCCATTACCGCCGAATACTAAACTTCTGGATATTTATAGACATGCAAAACATTGCTTACCGCTACATTACCACTACCGCGCTATATATATATATATATATATATAATATATTTCTCAAAAATTTCACTCTCTGGTGGGACTTCGCCACGGTGGTAGTAGGTAGCGCGTGAGATGTTCATAATGTCCAATTATTCTCACAAATTGATGCTTGAACTGCGTTGAGAGTCCAATGGGATTTTTAGATTTCGCTCATACAGCCGTGTCGATGTGTGAATAATTAGGAGGTGAAATTTTTGAATGGCTATTTCCTCTCGAATAATGTTCAATCTAATTTATAGTGAAGTACTTGTTGTCATTGTTGGCTATCTGAATGAAGAATCACCAGATATATCAATGTTAATTAATAATTTTCCAAAAATGTCACTCTCCGGTGGGACTTGAACGTGGGTTCCGGGTAATCGGAGACGTAGGTTCGAGTCCCACCGGAGAGTGAATTTTTGCGCTTTAATTAATTAAAAATTGTGAAATCTGGTATATATCTAAATTGAATTCAACATAATCCTTAAGGAACGAACCTCTCAAAGATCACCTTATTTACCTTCTAATTAGTCACATGATATTGATATGTGTGGAGTGGTGAGGAAGAGGTGCCAAAAGAATGGCGTGTTGGGAAGGCGGTTTCGGTATATAAAGGGGGAGAGACCTGCAGGCGAAAACGAGAATGGCTTGTGGGATAGCAAGAAGAAAATGGGAATGTTTGTGGGATGATAACCTCGCAATGGCGTGCAAGAACTGGGTTGCGTGTGGAAAAGGTATAATGTATGGCGTAGAAGTGTGGGGATTGGGTGAGTGGGATGTAATGGAAAGGGAGCAAGCATGGTTCGTAGAGTCTGTTAGCGATCGACACCTAGTGTAATACTGTTGTAGGAAACGAATCGAATGAGCATGTGGTGGGAGTCGTGTGTGAGGTTTGTGAAGTTTGAGGAGTGGATGCATGAATTGGGCGAAGAAAGACTGGTGCGGGAGGTATGGATGAGGTGTAGAAGTAGGGCGGAGAGTGGATGGAGAAAGGATGTATGAAAGAGTTGGTATGTCCGAGGTGTATGTAGAGGAGACGCTGTAAAATAGGAGAACCCTAGGAACTGAGGTAAGGGAGACCCTGAAGAACATTCAGTGGCAAGAAAGCCAGGTCAGAATGACTTAAAGCTCCTACAACCTTCGTAGAGTGGCAAGCGCGGGGTAAACTTCCGAGATACTTAGCTGTGGGAAAGTGAAGCAGGGAGTATAAATTGTGCATGGCAAGAGCGAGGTGTGGGTCAGCAAAGAGTTGTGAAAGAGTGGGTTGGAGACTGCAGAAAGGTGATTAAATGGTTAAGCGAGGATGGGAAAGGCGTGAAAATCTGCAAGAGGCTGACGCGGGAGAGAAAATTGGCGAGGGAAGTGGGGTCTAATGTGAGTACTTACCTCTAAGGGAATTTGTATTTCTTTTTATTTGTATATTTAATTTTATTGTTTTTGGTGGAATTATATACATTATATATTATTATGTCATTTTAGAGAAAAACGCAAGAGGAAAGACGTTTGTAAACAGATACGTTTTCATATGAAACATTGTTCTGCTAGAATGTTAACACTACAACAGAGATTTTATCTAAGTTAGTGCTACGGGACAGGCGAGGCGAGCATCAAAGCATCACCTTCTTATACGAGGAAATAGATAATTTGCCTTTAAATGATCGAGCTGCAGCATATTTTCAGCAGGATGGCTGTCCTACCCATTCAGCAGGCATAAATGGATCGGAAGAAATGATCCATTCCCATGGCCTCCAAGAAGGCCTGATCTAACGATTTGTGATTTTGATCTGCGGGGCCGGTTAAAACCAATTGTTTACAGTTTACTCCCGTTCCAAATGATGTCATATGGAAAATCGAATCCCAGATGCCATTCGATCGATCAGAAATTCGAAACTGTTATAACCAGCTTCATACGCGCCTAGAAGTATGTGTTTCACGTAGTGGAGATATAATTGAATAGCATGTTCAATCATGAAACACATACAGACAGTCAAAGTTACGAAAAATTATATTAAGAATAGCTCCATATGGCTATCTAACCGCGCCGCGCAGCATGACCGAGCTAGAAAATTTGTTTATAATTCGTTGGGCACATCTGGGCAGCCAATTTTGAAATATGTTAAAAGTAACAATATATGGTACAAAACCCAAAAGGAATCAAATAATATCCAGAAGCTCACATTTCACCCCAAGGAGCTACAAAACTACTAAAAAAGTTCCTACCTTCCGGTTCAGTGAGGGATGTGCAAGATATCGCTAAATAAACTGTTCCGACTAGACTATCAACCGTACAAACCAGTAAGCATTCACGAGTTAGAAGAAAATGATGACGCAAAACGTCTTTACTTTTGTCTACTGGTTGGATCCTGTATTTTTGAAAATATTCAGATTCCGTTTCATCGGTACATTATATTTTCTGATGAAGCGGCATTTGATTCTAACGGGAGAGGTTTCACACTCAGCAAAAACGACACTGAACAAATCCATGTTTCAGAGAAACCATGAATCAAGTCAACGTTTGGTGAGCTGTTACCTTCCATGACATAATAGGGCCCTTCTTTTTTGAGAGAACTGTGAATCAAGCTTCATATCTGCTTAATACCTTCTTCTACGAGGAAATGGATATTTTGCCTTTAAATTATCCAGCTTCAGCATATCTTCGCAGAATAACTGTTCTGTTCAGCAGGCATAGTGGTCAATTGGTTGAACGAGAAATTTTGAGAGAAATCGATAGGAAGAAATGGACCAGTCCCATGGCCTTCAAGAAGTCCTGATCTAACGATTCGTGATTTTTTTCTGTGGGGCCGGTTAAAACAAATTGTTTGCAGTACTCCCGTTCCAAATGATATAAACATATTGAAAATTCGAATCCGAGATGCCATTTGATCGATCACGATAGAAGAAATTCTCTTATAACCAGCTTCATATGCGCCTAGAATTTTGTGTTTCAAGTGATGGAGATACAATTGAATAGTTTATGTTCAAACAAAATTAATTGCAAGTGTTGCTAATTGGTTTGTGAGAAGGTAACATGATTTTCACTTATTAAAATAACTCGATATTGCATATGTATTAGTATTAACTATGTTTATTTGAAATTTAAACTTATTTTTGCCTTTAATTTACTACTTTTCCTATGATTACTTAATACATAGGATATAGGTAAGGAATAGGTACACCTCCACCTATAATTTAAGAAACAAACAATTGCTTTATACAGTAATGTGATCTTACCTTTCTTTCAGTAGACAGTAATCGTATATAATCCGTCTCATCGATACACCCGGCATTGGAGATGCGCGTGACATTGAACAGGATAATATTAATTTCGAAAACATCTTGATGTACTTCTTATGTAGTACCCCTTCAAGTACCTACATACTATTTGCTTCCTGCTGAAGCCTAACATCTCACGTCTTATTGCATATTTCAAGTTCTGCATTATGCATTTATTATAGCGCCTGGACCGCTGTGCATTAGATTAACAGTGGTACCGGAGTGAACTTATCTCCTCCATCCAACAAGTCCGAACGCGAACGCGGCGCGGACCCGCGACGCGTCGTAAGTTTTCGTATGAGCAGTAACCAATAGGAATAAAATATTAAATCCAAAATTTGCAAAATTGTTTTCTTAACAATTACGAATCATAATATATAATTTGTTTTTTATTCCTTCAACGGTAGGGGTGTTATTAAATAGCATATGGTGTAAGGCTAATTAATTATTTCAACTAGTTTTAAAATGCAGAACATTGTAAAACTAGCACAGCTTGTTTAAATAACAACATGTTCTGATAGAAAGATTTACCGCACAAAGTTCAATTTATTTTTTTATTTGATTTTAAAGTTTAAATCGCATATTTTGAAATTACTCAAACGCCTCTAAAATCACACGGTACATGCCTAATAACTCCAAATTTCAAACTTCTTATAGTGTATTGTTAGTAATAATACGGTTATAACAGAATTTTTTATCATAATTAACTTGGCCACAATTACGTGTAATGTTGATTAATTTTTTCAAAGCTGTTTCAAGAGGAATTTATAAATTGTTTAAAATATTATACTAATTCATAAAAACATAGTGACTTTTTTTGGGACAAAAAAGAAATATATAATATTTTGTTTTTCCAGTTTTGTAAAGGACAAAAATATAAACAAAAATATCAGTTGTTTATAACATTATGCCAATTCATGAAAAAAAGATGGCATTCACAGAAAATACCAGTTTGATTTTTTTTAATATATCGATATCCAATCTGTTGTCAATAAAGCGCGAAGGTGTTCTAGGTCGAGTTTGCTGTGCAATCATCCACGCTATGCACCAACTGGTTAAGTACTGTGGTCTGATTACGGTGGCGTTGTAGCCTGATACTAACCTGGGGTGGTACACTGCGGTAGCCATTTCTGCACTTGACCTAGAGTTACATCTACGAAAGGTGAAGACGTTACCTTCTTCTTCTTGTTCTTTGACTAGGATCTACGTTCTTGTTTGTCAGTCGTATTCCGTCGATGACGACATTCAGCTTTGTGCCCTCGGTGATTTGCCAGGGGGTCTCCTTGCTATCGGGATGTTGTCTTTAACTATTTAACTAGGCTGTCTTCGTCCATTCAGTTTACATGTTATTTCCTTTTCTTTGGCCATCAAACTACGTCTTGAATGCAGAATTGTTCTCGGATGTCTCTGCTTTTTATTTAGTATCTTAATGTACCTCCAACTGTCTCCCGTAGGATGCACATTTCTGTCGTCCGTTGTTTTTGTTTCGTGATGTTAGTTTCGGAGCTCGACTCTGCCGCGTAGGTTATAATTGTTCTATTAACTGTCTTATATGCTCTGTTTTTTTCCTGGGATGATGTTTATTTCTCTATATGATGTGGTTAAGACATGCAGCAGCTTGTGCGACCCTGTTTGTCTGAGAAGTTGTTTCGATTTGTAGGTGACGATAGCTGGTTATGGTTGCTTCCAAATAGGTAACGGTGTTGACTTGTTCAATCATGAATGCGTTGATCTCCAGTTTACACGGCAGTGGTTCTTTGGAGATGACCATTTCAAATTTTCTGTCGACATTTCCATGTTGTATTTAGATTTAGGCATTTGTTGGCCACTTGGTTAAATTTTAATAGTAATATCTGCAGATCATCTTTATTGTTAGTTAGGACGATTGCATGATCGGCGTAGCATACGATGTTGATGTTATTATGCCACAGTTTGGATCCCTCCATAATTCTTAAGTTCTCAATTATTTTGTTTATTATGATGTTAAACAGGAAGGGACTTAAGAAGTCGACTTGACGGATGTCATTTGAGATGATGATCAGTTTGGTAAGCTCTTCTTATGTTATTACTTAAGTGGTTCCGTCCTAATTTATATCTTTGGTTATGTCCATTAGTAACTTTTCCAGATTTCCCTTATTTAAGATATCCAGCACATCTATCTTCCGCACCCTGTCGAACGCGGCCTTTAGATACACGTAAACCATAAACAATGGTGCCCTCAATTCAATAGCGTTTTCTACGAACAATAAATAATGCATCTTTGGTTTCGCGATTTCTGCGAAACCCTTGTTGTTCTTCAGCGACTTGTGTCTCCAGTTTCTTCCTTATGATTGATGTGACTAGTTTTCCAGCTGTCTTTATAGCGTTCTCTACTTCGGTCTTGGTAATTACTACTTCATCGTTGTTGGTAGTTTAGGCGTGGGTCTGCGCTTCTCTTTCATTTCATTGGGGGTTGAAGCCACTCTCCGCTGTTTATGTTGTTAATGGCCACTGTTTCGCTTATTCATTTCGTTGTGAGCGGATGAGTCGCCAGAAGTTGTTTTTAATATTCGCTATTTTTGAGGTCACTTCGTTCCCTATTCTTACATACTGCTGCCTGTGATCTAGTGTTCCACTTGATTTGGATTTTAGAAATGCCCCTTTCTTTATTTGTGCTAAGCTTAACCAAGGTATTTTGGAGGAGGTTTTGTAGCTTCTTACATTTCTCATTCCCGCATTATCTTCATTTAATATTATTATGTCAAGACTGGCAATCATTTCGAATAGCAATTCCTCTTGTGCATCTACACTGCGGGAGCTCCATACTAGAGACTCCCTGGAAAATAATAATTCCTAGATCAAGATGTATTATAAAGTCCTCGTATTTGTCATTAGGCGAGAAGTAATTGTTACCCTCCTTAACTTTTCCCCGACAATGCTCCTATTATATTGCACACCACGCAGATCATAGATTTTTCTTTGCAGCTGTTTACAATATGTCCATCTTTTCCGCAAAAGCGTCATAGGTTGCAGCGATCAGGTACATTGCAATTCAGTGATATATGACCACAACCTAACCATTGGTGGCTTCTCTCTGACGCGGCACCGAAGCCAGCCAATTCTGAGGCGTCTCACCTTAATAATAGCTTTGATCATTATTATTTCTATTTCAGCTTCTTCCTCCTAATATTTTTCGTCCAAATCTTTTATTTTTAAAATTGAGACCCATTCAATTGCACGTACTATGGTATGTTTTCCAAACGCGTTGATAACGGCGCATTTTAAACTCCATTGCCTCTGCCCACAATTTCAAGCAAGAGATCTCCAGCTCGTATTATTATCTTCTTCTATATTTTATACTTATTTTCACACCTAATTTATACGTTTAATATTTTTAAGGATATCAGCGTATGATAGTTCCGTAGTTTGTACAATTACTGCTTCGAGACGTTTCACTTCTTCACTACGACTTCGTCGTGCTTTGTATCTCTCATCTTTCTGGATTTCTTCTCTTCACGTTCATTCACTTTCTAGGGTAACTATTCTACCATTTCTTCTCTCATGGCCTTGAGAAAGCGATCTCCTCCTATGACCTACAGCCTGGCAAAGGAGGAGGAGATTTTTATTTCCTCGGTATGACAAATGGGTGCCATATTCAATAGACTGCATGTGTTCATCTTGTTTTTCAGTCGAGATTAAAGTGAGCTGATTATGCTCAGACCGAATCTCTTCCGCTCTTATAGCTTCTCTAGTCTCTTGAGCATGTGGGTAGTAACAAAGTAAACTACTGACTACTATGTGTTCGTATAGTTTTGTGAATATTTTGTTTTTTAATTATTATCATTTATCGTATGAATATTCATTTCAAGTCTTAAAGCATATTTTTCTTGACGTTCCAAATGATGATTTTCTATATCATTTTTCTTTGTGTCGGCTAGTTTTCCATGCCAGTCATCTTCGCCTCTGCCCTGCTTCGGACAGGATAATACTTTTTCCTCTGTGTGGAGGAGTCATGACAAGTTTTACTTCCCTATTGATTCTTATTTTCAGTTTTAGTCACTTTTGCTGGTTCATCATTAACATAACTGAATGGTCGCTGGTTGACTTGTGGAGTCTCACCTTGCCTAACCGTTTCTAGGTTTTCGACGTTTTGTTCCGTAGTCATAATATCATTGCTGTTCATCATAGTTTTTGTTTGAGTGTGAAGAAAGAATAGAGAGATGAAAAAGTCCCCTAGTCCTCTAAACCTGATAGCGTCGAGACTGGAGAGGAGAATAAAATATAGAAGTGAAGTTAGATAGAAAATAAAAAGAGTAGACCTCGGCATAAAGTAAAAGGAAAAATGGCCGTCAACCATCTAGGGAACCCCCGGGTGCGCTAGGCCCGTTCCACAAGTTGTGAATCCCTGTATATATGTTGTGTATATGATTGTGTATGTATGTGTGGTTGTGTGTTGGTGAACAAAATTGCTGGAAACAGTTTTATGTTTTGGGACCAATAGAAATTAAGATTGATTTGACTATAGGACGAAAGTTTATTTGAGATATAAATCTTTTTTGAGTACAACTTTGTAACGAGCCATTTATACTAAAATTTTATAGATTCATAATCATTGTAAAACTCTAAATAACTTTTATTAAAATATTTTTTCGAAAAATTAATACAAATCGTGTCATCGCATGCACGTAGATGCACAGTGAGCCAAGTCCGGTAGATGTACCAGAAATTTATGGCACGGCCAACCGCCCCCGAAAATACTCGCAAGTAAAATACAGTAGAGGCGGTCCGTGGCGCAGGAGCCTAAGGCCAGCTAAGGCGATGGTCTGAAGCCATTGCGTACGGAACGTTGGTGGTTCGAATCCACCGCTAGCCGGGAATTTTTCCACAAAGAATTAACCCGGCTAGCATATCATGGATGTTGTATGAGGCACAATAGGTCCGTGAAGGGCCGCAGTGCGCACAGCCCAAGGGCGGGGGCTGTACTCACCGTAAAAAATACAGTAAGCTAGAATTTTCATAAAAAGTTTTAAAATCGCACAGTATTTATTTAAAATGAATTTTATTAATTAATTAATTAATTTGGAAAGTCGTGTCCCACGCTAGCAGTGCTATTTCATAAAGTTCACTTAACGCGAAAAATCTACAAATTTTGACTATATATATATATATATATATATATATATATATATATATATATATATATAATATTTAGTACAAACTTTTGTAAACATCGTCAGATTTGTTTTTCATAATGGAAAGTTGATATTTACCAACTGCAAATATGAACTTTCCACCAGCCGATTTCCACCAAAAACCAATTAAGACGGAGTTACATCAGATAATTGCCATATACAAACACTGAGGGAATGGTCTTAAAATGATTAGTAGATCTAATAAAGAGGAGGTGCGCATGAATAAGATGTTTTCGCACAATTACAATAGCTTTATAATTCGTACCACCAGTAAAAAATATGATAATTTATTTGTATCCTTACTGTTTGGAATGTATTAAGAAAGGTTAAGTAGATCCTAATAATAAGTTTTTAATATTATAAACAGCAATCAACTTTTCAAATAAGTTGCAAAAAATTATTGGCAGAATTTGAAATTTGATTGAAAATCTGCTCATGTGAAAATTGCCCTAAGCAAATGTTGCTTTAACTAAAGCTTTTGTATTCACCAAATAATATACAACATCACTACTACTAATTTAAAGCAAGAAAAAATGTTAAATAAATACCTTGATAGATAAATTCGTGTAATAAACCTCTCATACTACAAAGTGGTATAATTAAATTTACTTTCTTTAATATCAAATAATAAGTATAAAATATTAATTACCGTGGCCATGTAAACGAGTTGTACTATTTTCCTATGATTGCTAGTATCTAATAGAACAGGAAATGGTGTATCTATTCACGGATGATAATTATTGCTTATAAAATAATTAATTCCACAGACCTTTTCTAAATGTGTAGATGTGCACAATGTGTAAACTGTTAATTTTTTGGATATTGGCATTCTGTCCCGTAAATAAAGCAACGTTCTACAAAACAAATGCAACAGGTAATTAAATTTAAATATATTATTATAGTATTGTTATTATTAAATGTATTGTTATTAGTAAATGATTGATACACCAGAAAGAAGATATACTATATTATTATAAAGGATTATAGAAATAACCATAATATTACAACACATACTATTCACCATGTGAAAAATAAAATAATATTTTATTATTTTTCTTTTTCAGATTTCTCATCATGCAAAGTTCATTATTCCCGCCAAGAGAAAACCTACAAAGTATTTTATCACTTTGATGAAAACATACAATCTCAGAATAATAATGATACCCTTATAGACTTTCACTTCTCGGTACTTGCAATAAGTGATGCTCATATTTTATTAGCACCATCCGCCGTACTATCCTCCAACGACCCCGTATATGAGATTGTGATTGGCGCCGGCGGCAATACATTTTCCGATATACGTAGAAAGATGAAAAGTGCTGTTCGCGCCTCTGTCAGATTAAAAGGGGTGTTATCAGCTGTCGATATACGATCATTCTGGATTCACGTGTATAAAGGTATGTGTGCAAAAGTATATGCAGTTATATATTTAAGTTAATAATAAACAGGACATCGCATACTAAAAGTTAATTTTATCAAATACGGCGGTGTTATTATTATCTTTACTCAATTATTTTAAACTAAATATAGTCATTTTTCACTATTTTCAGAAAGTGTTGTTCACAAGATAATTCATAACTGAAGAACACAACGAATTGTCATATACAGCTTTGAATTCTAAGCCGAAAATAAAAATAAAATATTTTTTTTTGCGAACGTTCTTCGTGAACGAGTTTTTACAATCGCCATGTGATATGACGATTGTAAAAACTCATTTATTTTCTCAGTCTTGAGCAGAGGGTTACTTCTCCCTGTTTAGTTTCATTCTTAAGAATCATGAACAAATAAGAAATGGTTAAAATTATTTGAATTGTGTTATTTGCACAAGCGCCTTGATTTTTATTTGCATTTCGTTTCAATGGATTGATTTCATGAACTTGCTGCATGTGATTTATTAGTCCGCTAGTTGATGATACCTTACAATTTAATATCTTATTTGGACTATTTAAAAATTTCACTTATTTGCTGACTTTTTCTCTGCCATACATATATTTGTATATTATTTCCTATATGCACTTTTTTTTAGAAGATTTCCCTTATTTAAGATATCCAGCACATCTATCTTCCGCACCCTGTCGAACGCGGCCTTTAGATACACGTAAACCATAAACAATGGTGCCCTCAATTCAATAGCGTTTTCTACGAACAATAAATAATGCATCTTTGGTTTCGCGATTTCTGCGAAACCCTTGTTGTTCTTCAGCGACTTGTGTCTCCAGTTTCTTCCTTATGATTGATGTGACTAGTTTTCCAGCTGTCTTTATAGCGTTCTCTACTTCGGTCTTGGTAATTACTACTTCATCGTTGTTGGTAGTTTAGGCGTGGGTCTGCGCTTCTCTTTCATTTCATTGGGGGTTGAAGCCACTCTCCGCTGTTTATGTTGTTAATGGCCACTGTTTCGCTTATTCATTTCGTTGTGAGCGGATGAGTCGCCAGAAGTTGTTTTTAATATTCGCTATTTTTGAGGTCACTTCGTTCCCTATTCTTACATACTGCTGCCTGTGATCTAGTGTTCCACTTGATTTGGATTTTAGAAATGCCCCTTTCTTTATTTGTGCTAAGCTTAACCAAGGTATTTTGGAGGAGGTTTTGTAGCTTCTTACATTTCTCATTCCCGCATTATCTTCATTTAATATTATTATGTCAAGACTGGCAATCATTTCGAATAGCAATTCCTCTTGTGCATCTACACTGCGGGAGCTCCATACTAGAGACTCCCTGGAAAATAATAATTCCTAGATCAAGATGTATTATAAAGTCCTCGTATTTGTCATTAGGCGAGAAGTAATTGTTACCCTCCTTAACTTTTCCCCGACAATGCTCCTATTATATTGCACACCACGCAGATCATAGATTTTTCTTTGCAGCTGTTTACAATATGTCCATCTTTTCCGCAAAAGCGTCATAGGTTGCAGCGATCAGGTACATTGCAATTCAGTGATATATGACCACAACCTAACCATTGGTGGCTTCTCTCTGACGCGGCACCGAAGCCAGCCAATTCTGAGGCGTCTCACCTTAATAATAGCTTTGATCATTATTATTTCTATTTCAGCTTCTTCCTCCTAATATTTTTCGTCCAAATCTTTTATTTTTAAAATTGAGACCCATTCAATTGCACGTACTATGGTATGTTTTCCAAACGCGTTGATAACGGCGCATTTTAAACTCCATTGCCTCTGCCCACAATTTCAAGCAAGAGATCTCCAGCTCGTATTATTATCTTCTTCTATATTTTATACTTATTTTCACACCTAATTTATACGTTTAATATTTTTAAGGATATCAGCGTATGATAGTTCCGTAGTTTGTACAATTACTGCTTCGAGACGTTTCACTTCTTCACTACGACTTCGTCGTGCTTTGTATCTCTCATCTTTCTGGATTTCTTCTCTTCACGTTCATTCACTTTCTAGGGTAACTATTCTACCATTTCTTCTCTCATGGCCTTGAGAAAGCGATCTCCTCCTATGACCTACAGCCTGGCAAAGGAGGAGGAGATTTTTATTTCCTCGGTATGACAAATGGGTGCCATATTCAATAGACTGCATGTGTTCATCTTGTTTTTCAGTCGAGATTAAAGTGAGCTGATTATGCTCAGACCGAATCTCTTCCGCTCTTATAGCTTCTCTAGTCTCTTGAGCATGTGGGTAGTAACAAAGTAAACTACTGACTACTATGTGTTCGTATAGTTTTGTGAATATTTTGTTTTTTAATTATTATCATTTATCGTATGAATATTCATTTCAAGTCTTAAAGCATATTTTTCTTGACGTTCCAATATACGTAGAAAGATGAAAAGTGCTGTTCGCGCCTCTGTCAGATTAAAAGGGGTGTTATCAGCTGTCGATATACGATCATTCTGGATTCACGTGTATAAAGGTATGTGTGCAAAAGTATATGCAGTTATATATTTAAGTTAATAATAAACAGGACATCGCATACTAAAAGTTAATTTTATCAAATACGGCGGTGTTATTATTATCTTTACTCAATTATTTTAAACTAAATATAGTCATTTTTCACTATTTTCAGAAAGTGTTGTTCACAAGATAATTCATAACTGAAGAACACAACGAATTGTCATATACAGCTTTGAATTCTAAGCCGAAAATAAAAATAAAATATTTTTTTTTGCGAACGTTCTTCGTGAACGAGTTTTTACAATCGCCATGTGATATGACGATTGTAAAAACTCATTTATTTTCTCAGTCTTGAGCAGAGGGTTACTTCTCCCTGTTTAGTTTCATTCTTAAGAATCATGAACAAATAAGAAATGGTTAAAATTATTTGAATTGTGTTATTTGCACAAGCGCCTTGATTTTTATTTGCATTTCGTTTCAATGGATTGATTTCATGAACTTGCTGCATGTGATTTATTAGTCCGCTAGTTGATGATACCTTACAATTTAATATCTTATTTGGACTATTTAAAAATTTCACTTATTTGCTGACTTTTTCTCTGCCATACATATATTTGTATATTATTTCCTATATGCACTTTTTTTTAGAAAAGAATTTGTTTAAAATAACATTACTAATATATAACAAATGCCAGATACAACATTAATCACGAATAAAAATATACGTTGGTTGATCTTGGCGCGGGCCGTGATATTTGAATTTATATTTTTTGAGAATGTTTATTAACTAAAGAATATTATTTTAATAATTGTGGTTTTCTTCATTTTGCAAAACTATTACTTTTTAAATGATTAAACTTATTAGCACAGGAATGGCGAACCTATGGCACGCGTGCCAGTTGGCACGTATAATTGTTGGCTCGTAACCTCGCGCGCTGAACGGTCAATCAATGAATAACTAAAATATCCAATTAACATTAAAACAAAATGGCACTCATTCAAATACCACCGCTGCTAGTTTTGTTGTCTCCAATGTAATTGCCAAACACGGAAAACCATTTAGTAATGAAGACTTTTTGAAATAAGCATGGTTATGTCAGTTATGTTCTCTTTAAAGATTTTGATCGCAGAAAAATAGTCCCTTTTATAATCCGCAATAAAAAATGGGGTTGGCATTTGAAAACATTGTCGGTGACGTCATTAATCATTTACAAATAGTCTACAAAAATTGACAATTTCATTAAAAACTGGAAATTCAAAATTAAAAATCAACGTGTCCCAATTTTTTTGCAAAAGTCATAAATAAAGGTTTTATCGAATTTATTCCTTACATCCTGTATATACTAATAACAAAAACAACTCAAAACAACTGTAGAGTATATATAAAAAATTAACCTATTGAAAGGACAAGTGAATACAAATATCTAGGCACAACAAGAATACGAATGAGAATCAAGCAAAAAGCACATTTACAAAAATTAAGAAGCTTTTCTGTAGCCGAGATCTCAATCTTGAATTTAAAACATTGACTTGTGAGACTATCAGTACTATACTACGGGATGGAAGCCAGGGGATCTATTCTGTAAGTTCAGACTGGTCTGTTACCCCTGGCAACCATATAAACAACTGTTGGTATGCCCCAGGCTCCATGAACCCTAGGTAATACTGCCTTATGTAAAATGCCACAAATTTGTCAAGAGTGACAGGATAATAACCTATTTCACTATTTTATTGTCACTTTTGACAATACTGTGACATTTGACATACCCTACCGTTCGCAGAACGTGGGGCATACCAGTGCATACCAACAGTTATTTATTTGGTTGAAATGGGTAACAGACCTGTCTGAACCTACAAAATAGACCCCTGGATACTGGTATCGTAAGGTAAGGTATCGACTGGGAGCATTCGAGCTGTATATATCGAACAATACTGAGGATTTTATGGATAGAGAAAATAAGCAATGTAGAAGTGATGACGTATATCATAGAAGTATATTGTAGAAGTAATTCTCACAACACAGCGAAGAAAACTGTTACATATGGGTATATATCATGAGAGGGAAAGAGGATCAAATCCTTTTTATGCAGGGAAAGCCGAAAGGAAAGAGATCCATAGGAAGCAGACGAAACTCATGGCTGAAGAGGCAAATCCTGAGAATACCCTGGGAATGCACATAAATACAAACATCTCTTAACTAAATACATATGTGGACGAAAAGATGTAGGATCAAACTAAACGAAACAAAGTCTGTATATATAGACACCGTTTGAAACACTGAAGAGGATTAAACCCTTTGAATTAGTTAAGTAAAAAGCAGAGCTCAGTGGATCATGTACCATACAAATTAAGTATAATTAAGTTATTAGAACTTCAGGAACACTAGTGAGTGAGATCTTTTCTATAAACATTCAACTGTAGTTACTTAATTCTGAAGAAATATACTCATTGATCACTAATGATGAGATTATCATCTTCTTCTTCTTTTTTGTAGGCATTATTGCTTGTTTTTCCTCAGTGAGTCACGGTATCGGACGATCTTTTCCTTGGTGTTCCCATGGATACAATACAAATACAAATATAGCGTCCATACACGGTCTGTCGCGCCTGAACCCTTGTTGCTCTTCTGCAAGCGTTGTTCTAAGTTTAAGAGTTGTCCACAGTAGCGCTCTGCTTTATCGCCTTTCTTGAACATTAAGTATACTTCTCCTTCATTCTTCCATTCTTTCCATTCGTGTTTCTGAATCAGGTTAATAATAACGTCGCTAGTGAAGAAATGTTCCCCCATACTTCAGTACGCGATAGGGATTCCGTTTTTCCTGCAAATTTCCGGTTCTTTAACTTCCTAGGGCACTGAGAACGTCAGACGGTACTATCTGTGTGGTTTCGCGATGCTATTATTTCCAGTGAATGTGTTGTAGGAGCTAACAGTTGTGTTATGACTGATATACATCACTCCTAAGTATTCACTTCATGCTTCTGCTTCGACGAGCTCCCTTAATTCTTAATTTCTTAATGATCTTTGTCCTCTGATATATCTTCAGTAGTATGAAGACTAATCCAAATTACCGATGGCCGGATCTTGCTTGCAATCCCTACTTCCTATCACCCATCATTGTTATATTTTGACTTTTTGTCAGTGTAAGCAAACCGCAAACCGTGGATCTGAACATCATCCAAGATGTGCAGATACACAATCATAATTACCCTATCTTCTTTTTCGGCTGAGGTGGAATCTTCGAAAGACACCCGTCCCTCCCTATCACCACTAGGTGTTAGAGGCACCACGCGTTCTGACCGGGCCACCTACCGACTAAACCAAAACTCAGGTTCTGTCACTAGGGGCTTGCCCGCCTCAAAGGCATTCTAAGTGCTCTAGCACCGTCTCGCATCTGTTCGTCATTCTTGTCCCTTATGCTGTTTCGTTAGTCTTCGTTTCGTCTATTTAACTGAAGGTCGTCGGTGTATTTGGTCCGCATAACTGTTCTGGCGTATATGGCTACGGCTTCCCATGTATTTTGTTGATGGAAGAGCTGTCTTGTCCACCCTGCGTTTTAGGTTTCTTCCTACCGTATTTGCCACTTGGCCATCGTCTCTGTCCTTGTGTCTGTTTGACCTGCTCTCGGGGTTGTCCTTCCATTCCAGCAGTGTTGGCCCGCTCCTCTACTAGAAGGTCAGCACAGTTGGATGTCACCAATACCTCCACGGCGTCCATCGATACGGTTCTGTAGGCCCGGGTCATGCGTAAGACGCGGGTGCGCAGCGCCTTCCTCAGCCTTTCCGCATTCCGACCGGTCTTAGTGGCATCGACCCATGCCGGAGCTGCCAAGGTGAGTTAGGCCCGCGACACCATCGCCAGTAGCCTCCTCTTAGCATCCACCGGGCCGTCGACGTTTGGTAGTAGTCTGGTTAGGGCTCTTTCGGTTCTCATCGCTTTGCATGTCGCCTCTAACACCTGCGAAGCTTGAGTGGTGTTTGCCTCGAGGGTCATGCCAAGTTATTTGATTAATAAATAACTATTTTCCGCAGGATGACAATAATATATTTAGAAGCTAAAATAATGCAATTATTATCAACTTGTGTACAGGGTACATTTTTTAAACTTAAATTTTATTTTTTTTTATTGTAAAATTATTTAGTAAGAGTTGCATCTTGCGAAGAAAATAAATATAATTATATTAGGTATACAATTTTATTATATACAACTTTTATTTAAATATTTTTTTAAGAAAAAAAAAATTAATTAAATTAATTTTTAATAACTGGCACATGTCAGTACATTATTTTTCCGATACATGTTTTTCAGAGACCCTTCTTGCACGTGTATTATCTTCTTAAGCTCAAAGCGGTGTTAAAAAAGAACCACAATGGAATTCTGGTAAACTATGCATTTACAAATACCGCCTATTCGAAAATTAATTAATTGCTGCTTAAAATACCCACAACTCGATCAGGATAACGATACCGATATATTTATCTACACTGTTTTAAAAACTCGATTAAAATTAAAATCAATGGTTAATTTTTTATTTCTACAATGTATAATGAACAAGCGTATCTAATGTTTTGTTTGAACATTAGTTTTTGTTTTTTGACCCATAGCTGTTGTCAATAAATAAAAGAACTGACGTATTACCATTTTCAGAACAAATAAGTTTGATTTATATTTGATTCGCCTTGGGTTTGTTTCGTATTACATTTAGACATAAAGTGAACCTCAGGTAATGCCTTTTGCGCCTTTTGTGGGGAATGATTTCATTTTTATGCATGATAACTCTAAACCGCATACTGCCCGAATTACACAAGAGTATCTTGCGGAAATAAACATCACCACTATGCACGGTTAGCTTGAGCTCCCGACCTTAATCCGATTGAACAACTCTGGGACAAGATCGCAAGACGACTTAGAATACTTCCTCGTCGCCCAAACAACCAACAAGAGCTTGGACAAAAATTAAAAGAAATTTGGGAAGATATCGGCCAAGGTCAAATTAGAACTTTAATTAGAAGTATACGACATCGTTACGAGGCAGTTACCAAATATTAGCCATTTATCACATTAAAAGTTTTGTCATAATTTATTGAATATTTGTCTCCTTATTTTCTCTGTCTTATTATTATTACTTGTTTAATTGTTTTGTCTTAATTCATTAATACTAAGTGAAATCTTTAAAATGTATGGTACAAATAAAAAAAAATTATTTATTATTTCAATTTAACCATGTTTTAAAAAGTGATGCGTTAATTTCTTTCACCAGTGTATATGTGCATATATCAATTTTCACATAAAATAACCTAGCGTTACAACGCGAAGCTTTAACGGGACATGCTATATCTAGAGAATTTTTTCAGATGGGACGATTGATGTCGGTAAGGATGGTGAAGAATTGGCGTTTATATCTTGGAGAGATATGGATTTGCTACCAATTAGCGTCTTTAGTTTCAGCACTTGGGGAGACGTTGAAGCGAAATGGCTCTTTGATTGCCCAAGGGGGGATAGATTATCAAACTCTACGGTGAGTCATTAAACGTTTTAATATTACATTACTTTTCAGGACTGTATTAAATATTAGATTACACATCTACAGTGCAACTCGATTTTCCTACAACCTACTTATTAATATCATTTTCTCGGCACGAATCAATTTCGCCTTCAATACAAATACAAGAAAAAAAATCATTTCGAATAGTAAAAAATATTTAAAATTCGGATTATTGTAATTCACTAGTCATTTACTAAAAAAACGGGCGAATTATAAGAATAATGTTTTGAAATGAAGAGGCTATGAAGTTATATGCTTAGTTGAGGAATAGAAATATTAACGTTTGACACACCATGTGTAGGCAATATTTGCCATTCGTTTACGTATCATAAATACCTCAGATTTGCCACATAGTCATTCGAAAAGTCAGTATGTTAGTAATCAAGAAAATTTATCCAAGACGAAAGAAATGGAAATAACATTCGATGACGGAGATCTTGGCTCAGTAAGGCCCACCAATCCAAGATAAACGTCATCGAATAGTATTTCCGTTTCTTCCGTCATGGAAACATTTTCAGAATTACTAATAAACTGACTTTTCAAATAGTCTAAATCTAGTTATTAGATATTATTAAAATCAATTATAACCATTTGCTCTCATATCCTGTCTAATATTTTTCAAATGGATGATTGCGATTCACTAGAAGATATAATACAGAATATAACAGTAGGCGCAACTGTACAAAATTTAATCACATATAACTAAACTATCGCAAGAAACTAACGGATGATGCAAACTCAGCCAATGGAACTGTTATATTGCAAAACTATTTGAAGATGTTAGACCAACAAAAAAAACATGGGTTCCATAAATGTGACAGCGGGCCATCCTGCCTTAAGAATGAAGTAAAAAGAGCTTTTCAGCAAGTAAAACAGGCAAGGCCCCGGGACCTGACGAAGTTTACTCAGATATTCTAATATTGATAGACGAAGACAACGTAGATATATTGGAAAACCTTTTGAATCACATATTTGCTTCTACCGAAGGATTAGCTGACTTCAACAATGAAAATACTTCCGAAAATAGCCAACGCAAAGACAGTTCGGAATTTGGACTGGCCTGGATACTTGCCACACTCTTTTTGGGATGCAAGTCATGAATGTAAACAAAGATGTCTACGTCTGTTTTATAAACTTCGAGGAGGGTTCTGATGCAGTTCAACATCAAAAATTTCTGGATATAATGCACAGCATGGACTAGATGGTCGAACATAAGAATAACAGAGAACCATAGACAACCTAATAGACTGGTTCGGGAAAAGTACTAGATCACTATTCAGAGCAGCAGCATCAAACGTGCAAATAGGAATGATGATCGACAAATATTATTATAGGAAATATGTAGCGTACTACGGTACAACTGTATACGGGCAATGTCTATCGAGTAAAATACAATTACATTATGATTGTGTATATACAATCTTTTTATCGCTCAGGTTACCGTAAAGTAGATGTGCAATAGCACTGCATATAACTGCCTAGATCTTATTATAGGAAATTGAACCGAAAATGACTCATTTGGAAACATTAAGGAAACACCTTCTGTCTGGGTATAATAGATATGTGCGACCAACATACGATCATGAACAAATTATGGATATTTCATTAAAGTTTCAATCTAGTTTTCTTACATTGGTAAGTAGTTATTATTAACCTAATTATAAATCCAAGCAACTAAAATCAATTTTAGGATGAACGATCCTCTAAACTAAACATACGTGGACAACTACAACTGGTATGTATTTTCTTTTAAGTCTCTTCTGAGTTTTATCATCTCTAATCAGTTCTACAGGATGTCCCTAAAGTATGGAATAAATTCGATAAGACCTTTAGTAACGAATTTTGCAAAAATTGCGCGGACACGTCAGAAAAATAACCCCTTTCAAAAATAATTGGGTTGTCATTTGAAATAATTGTCGAAGACGCTCATTCAAACTTGGTCGAAACAAATTGTCACTTTCATTAAAAGCTGTCAATTTAAAATAAAAAATCAATGTGTCCGAACAATTTTTGCAAAATTCCTAAATCAAAGTTTTATCGAATTTATTCCATGCCTTAGGGTCTCCCTGTATACGTAGTTCTACATATACATTTAATTATAAATAATTTACATCGAAATGTTAGTCATAACAAAATCGGTATCTTTTTACTTATTCCGGCCGAAATCTATACCGTAAAATGAGGTTACTTTGCACCATTTTTCAGGTTTTTTTGTCTTTAATTGAACAGAAATATTTTTTGAAGCGCGTTAAAAATATGGGACTTGTTGCATTTTGTTCTTTAGTGTTATTAGTTGCTATTTAATATAAAATATATGTAATGTGAGTAATTTATTATGCAATATTTATTATATAAATTTGGTGCAAAGTTACCCCTTTGAGTAGGATACTTTGCACCATCACATCATTTTGATCGAAACTCCGTTGTATATAGGAAAGATGCGAAGTTAAAAACATAAATCAATAGAGCACACAACATTCATTCATGGAACTAATTTTTCCTTCAAAAAACATAAACGACACATTGCAAATTAATTATTTACAGTCAACCCAACTTTTCCATTTCTGGAATTCGATGCAATCCTCTTCTATTTACCATGGTAGAGGGGTTTATGTTGTCAAATACATGCTCCCTATCATAGTATGAAACATCTGGATTTTCAGGCAATTTTCACGACTTGATAGATTTAACCATAGAAGAAATTACAACTCCAATGATATTATTTTACCAGAAAACAATTTCCCTTCGTATTTGAAAATCATGTATTCTCCTACAACTCTCTTTGCGGCAATTATGCCAAGAGCATCTGTTAGAGCTTTCGTACCTTCCATCATTGCAGCTTTTTCTTCCTTTTCCATTTCTTTTACCATTTGCTCCGAGTATGTTTGAAAATTGGGATATTCTTCATCTGAAGAGTCCTGCATTACTGGATCATCAGTGTCATCATCCCGCTGGATTCGCTTTGTCTTTTCTGATATATCCTATTGCCTTTCTTGTGTCTTTTATATATTTTGTGAATTAAAAAAAAAATTGTTTCACCAGTTTTAACAGAGTTTGACGTTGGTGCAAAGACTCCCCATATTGTGGTGCAAAGTTACCCCACGTGTTAAAAATGTTAACAAGTACTTACCAGATGATTTTAAATATAAACTAATTATCAAAATATATAGCCAAAGATGTGTGACTGGTACTAAAATGGTGACTTATCTGATAGTATTACACACGAATCACACGCAATTTTTCAACACTTAACAAAACTGCAACAGATTGGTGTCATAAACAAGTCCCGTAAAGTTAGGTTTTGATGTAGAAATCTCCTAATCACTCTCTCACAAGATCTACAGATAACACTTCCATCTTGTGATTAACATGTTGCGCAGTTAAATTAGAAACTACAGATATGGCTCCACGATTAATCTTTTTCGGACGTTGGTGCAAAGTTACCCCACGCGGTTCAAAGTAACCTCGTTTTACGGTATACCTAGTGTCACTAGCAGTATAAATTAATTGTAAATATTTAAAATCAGTTTTAATTTGATCTAAATATGTCAAAAAACAAATAATTCCCACTAATAGCGAAGCAGATTTTATTTACTGGTTTACTGGTATTAAATATATAAATATCGATTAATACTGAGATCCCGGTTTCGCGATATAATTGTGAACATCAGTGGCGGCCGGTTCAGGGAGCGCAATGCGGCATCTCCCCGCCAAAATTTAAAGGAGGGAAACAACATTTTAGTTGATTTTATTATACATATGTACTTAATAAATAAAGCTATTAAAACGTCTCAAAGGGCAGTATTTTCAATGGGGAAATGAATACTGAGCGACGAAAGCTCACGCCTCATTTCAACATAATATTTAGACCACCAGAATAAATTAATATGATTGCTTATTGAAAATACTCTCTTTTCTTCTTAGGAGTGGATAGATGAAAAACTATTGTGGCCTGCAGATGAATATGGCAACATTACCAGTATACATGTGTATCATGGGGAAATATGGAAACCAGATATAAAAATAGCAAAGTAAGATAAAACGATAAAATTGTTAGGAAGATACATATCATATAAGAAAACTATAAATGCTCAGACTAATAAATAAATTAATGTTTCTTTATTAGTATGAATATAATTCCATTATTTATAGATCTATATCAATTAACATAAATACAGAGGAAATGATTCTACAAACTGGTAATAATTTCATATGACAAAATGACAGCCATATATTTTTTAACTTAACTTATTACATTGAATTGATCTATAATACTATCACAGTATTAAATTGACGTATATGCGCCCATAAAATAGTTCATGGGTAAATAATAATTTATGGACCGGTGAAAATAAAACTAATATTAAAAATAATGCCACGTTATTTCTTTATTTGTATTTACTTATTAAAATTAGAACATAAATAATGGCATGGAATATAAATAAGAGATTAAGGCTTGGGGCGCTTTTTAGGAAACACCTTGTATTAATTTTATATGATTTAATCTAAGTAACTATTAATATAAGCAGTTAACTTCACTTGCCGTTGCATATTTGTATTCTTTGGCCAGCTTTTTCATAAAATTAATAATTTGAAATAACTACAGATGATTTTTATGACCTGGTACTTTGTAAAAGAATTGTCTTTGGAACTCTTCATCTCCAGGTCTTAACATGATCAATAGGAAGGATAATATTCTATCTATCTATCATATATTCATGAAGTTTTCAGAAATACTAAATAATTCATTAATTCATAATTTGCAACAATGAGTTGTAAACTATTATTTTTGTGCTTTCGCATTATGTGGCCGAAATTCTCTGCCACTCTTTGTTTTAGGTTAGTTAGTAGTTCGCAATCCCTTTGCATTCGGGACAATACCTCTTCGTTGGTGTTTCTGTGCGTTCATGGAATTTTCAATATGCGGCGAACTGTTCACATTTAGAACGACTCTAATTTATTCATGGTGGCAATTTTTATGGTCATGCTTTCATTCCATACGTCAGTACTAAGCATACGTAGCATTATACAAATCGCATTCTAAGGCCTAGGTCGAATTCGCTGTTTGTCAACACTTACTTGTATTTCATGATATTCCTATTCGGCATCTTATTTCTTTGTTTGAATCCCATTTGTCATGCAGCCATTCTCATAGGTACTTGATGAATGTGGTTATGCGTTCTATGGGCGATATCCCAATTGTTATGCTGTTGTCTGTAAATCATTCTAGTTTCCTAGTTATTAAGATGAATTTGGTTTTATCTATATTCACATTTAGCCCCATTTCCTTACTATGTATGTCCACTTTGTTAATTAACTATTGAAGATCTTGAAGATGTTGTCAGTTATAAGCGCTGCATCATCTGCGAATCTAATGTTATTGATACTTTTTCCGTTTCATGCCATTTTTTACGTTTTTCAATGCCTCCTGAAAATTGTATCAGAGTACAGATTCAACAACAGTAGGGATCGTATTCAGACTTTTCGTACTCTGCATATTTTTAAATCTCTTGTCAGTTCTCCGTGTACTCTTATTTTAGCTGTTTTGTCCCAACATAGGCTTGCAATATGGTATATCTTACATCTTATATCCTTTTGATCTAATTCCATTCTTTTCAGGATCTAGATTAGTTTTCGCTGATCGTAGTAGTTTTGAACGACGTTGTTCATTAAGATAAGGATTTCGGCTGTCATCAATTCTTCCTTTGCTCCTTCTAGTTTTGCGAAATCTAGTTTGCATATTATGTGCAAATGCACAATGCATTAGGATGCAGTCAATTTGGTTTAGGTCTACTCTTTCCTGGCAGTCTGATGGAGATTTTCAAGTATATAGACTCCTCAGTAGTAGATCGGACCATGTGGTAAGCTCTTACGTTTCGAACTCATTTTATATTCGAAAGAAACCCGTGCCTCACTCCCACCACTAGGTATTAGAGACACGGGTAATGACGGATTCACCCCGCGTTCTTAGCGCCTACCGGCTAAACCAAAAACTCATGTTCTGCGGCTAGGGGCTTGCCCGCCTCGGAGGCAATCTGATCCATTTCCAGCATCAGTCTGCCAATTTGTCCGGTCGTCGGGTCCTCCTCTCCCAGTTCCTGCCATAGGGTGGCTCGTTCCTGGTGCCATCTGATACAGTTGTATAGTGTATGGGCTGGATCGTCCGTCCGGTTGTAATGAATTTGGGGATTGCCGCTTTTCCGATGCAGTACAGGTGGAATGGAAAACACTGTGCCCGATTAGCACCTGCGTCATCCAGTGGTCTAACTGCCCGCGTTTTCCCTGCCCACTAGTGGCTCCACCTGGAGAAAGAGCTGTTAAGTTCACGTCGCGTTAGTCGTCGTATCCCATCTGTCTTGCCACCTCGTCCATGTCTTGACCTCCTCCTTCGCCGTCTTCGTTGTTACCCTCTCCTTGATCCTCCGGTATGTGTGCCGGGCTCTCGCTACTGTAGCCGGCAGGCTTCTCTTTCTGTACCCTGGCCCATCTATGTTAGGGAGGATTCTGGCTAGGGCAGCCTCGGTATTCGCTGCCTTCGTTGTCCCCTACAATACGTGAGCCGTGTGGTTTCGGTTCGCCTCCGAGATTATGCCGAGGTACCTCAATTGCCTCGTAGTTGTTTTCCCTGAGTGGCCACCTGGATACCTGATCTCCCCGCTCGTCGGCCTCAGTATAGGTCACCTCTCTATCGCTGATGTAGCTTCGAATTAGCCCGATGAGTCTGTCAGTACCCCCATTCCTGAATTTTGATAACCTCTTTGAGGCGATTCACGATCATCTACTCCACCATTTTAGCTACCCCGTCCAACTGAAAGAGCGGGCGGTAGGCGGTTGCCTTGAACAGTTCGTTGGATAGACCACCAGACGCTGGCGCCTTCCTGTCAAGCAACTTGTTGCTGGCTGCACTAGCATCATGCTCTTCTCATTACCGGATTGAGGTTCTCCCCCTCGTCATGGCCCTAGTTCCGATTGTATTCTCGATCCCTGTGGGAATAGGGCTGTCGTCACCGCGTTTTGAACCTAGTTCATGTGAACCAACGATGTTTTCAAATTTACGATTTCCTACTTTTTAGTTAGATGCCCATTATTATGTTGAGTTCGTCCTTTGTCAGTTTTAGTAAACCCTTAGTATCCGCGTAGTAGCTGTCTGCTTCTTGGACAACTGCCGACAAAGTTGGCGCGTAATCTTGTATGATGTTAAGGTTTATTGGTGTGGCAATGATTAAGCATCATTGTTAAGTCGGAGTGGTAGGAAAGCGTCGATGCACTTCGCGACGGTGTTCGACAGATCCTTTCTGTCTTGTTTCTGCAACTCACAATATACAGACTGATCAGTCTGATCTGTTGTATGATGTCGAGTTTCGCTTCTACGAATAGGCTTCGGGTGTTTTATGTTTCTATCTTAACCATAGATGGGTACATTTATTTAGAATTACTTAATGTGCACACAGGGATCTCAGAAACCCAAACTTATTTTATCAGTCTCGTAAAGATTTCGTTTTTTTTTGTCTTCCATGATTTAATATTATTCTATTGACCTCTATCCGACTCTAAAGCGACACCTGGTGTCTAAAAATTGAGGTCCTGAAATGGTGTAAAATTCAAATTTACATTGATTTTGTATGGTGTTTCAGATTAGATTACAGTTCACTCGATTAATGATTCTTCACGTGTATGGTCTCGTCGTGTTTGTCTCACTTTCCGCTATCAGATTCTAATTGGTTTCTGAATCTCACTACTCGTTACAAGCTGCAAATACCAAATATTCATGAACACATTTTGATGTTTAGTCGGTGACGTTGTACCTAAAAATACGGTACTGCCAATCTACCTATCGCATGCGATGTTGCCACTGTTCCTACTATCGCTCTAAGAGTATTAGTATCAGTTCAGTACAACGATATATATTTCAATTCCAAGTGTGAATCAAAATAAAAAGAGATGAAGAAATGTAAAAGTCAGTCATCAAACTCAGGATCGTCATCTTCACTGCAATCCACAAATTTAATTTCAATGCCCACAATTATAGTAAACACTAGGAACATGAAACAATTAAATACGGCAACAATGTATATATTCTGAATGTTGGTATAGCTTCTAATTGTGTATGCAACCACACATAAAATAACCTAAAATAAGATAGATTGACAATAATTTGGCAAAAAGTGCTGTATGGAAATTGATGTTTTTCTATTAGTAAAGGCAATATCGGACAAGAATTGTAGATTCTTAGTATAGCCAAATGTGAGACGAACACGTTGGGCACCATATGTACAAACTCATTATTGCGAGAAAGTGTAAAACGACCATTGAATAAAATTCCATGTAAAATGTGTCTGCGGCAATTACCAACGAAATAAATAAACCATCAGATTTTATGGTAGTAGATCCTTACATATTAAGGCCATACTATAAGAAAACAATATTCTTACAACAAATAATCAACGGAAATTTAAATGATTCAATAACGAAAACTTGGCGCCAAAAGTGTACGTCACCTTTACACCATTTCGGGCCGGCGCGGTGGCGCCCCCATCGGTTATTCTATAGGTCAATAGGCAATTTGGAAACTAGTCAAACTAATGAACATACAATTAATTAATAGTACATGATTCACATAAATATGCAAAATATTCACTCCCACTCTTGCATTCCAATACATAGCTTGAGTATCTCAGACCCGACAGTGCCCCTCTAGGGTTAAGGTGTTATCTTATGTTTGTTTTTATTCTATCGACATTCTAAAACGTTAACAACAATCAGGGGACTATTTAATACTCCGGTATGTTTTGATTGAATGACGTCATCGTGATGTGATTCTGTTGGGATAAGTAATGTAGGTGGTTTCCCGTTGCCTACCCCAAGTTTAGTTTGTTGCTATTTCGTTCACATTACCAGTTAAGTCCGTAATCTGCTGCTCGCTACGTTCGATTTGCGTCTTTGGAATGGGCCTTACTCAATTCTAATGGTCCTCGCCAATTTGAAATGTCTAAAGCTTTTTTTCACTTAAGCTGGCATAGAAATATATTTGATACATTTTCGGGGCCTATACGAGATCATTACTGTTTTCGTTAACTGTTACAATACCTCTGTTAAATAAATATAAAATTAAATATTGAAACTATGAATTCTTTCAATTGGTGCCCCATACCAAAGCCAATAACCCTATAATTAAAAACCATTTTATTTTGTTACATTTACTTCAAGTATAAGTAGGTTACATTACAATATATCAATAATAGTCAAAAAAAATTTTGTCTTCTAATATCCTCATAGGCGAGTATTTTTTAACTTGTTAGTCCTCCCGCTTGTTTCATTAACAGTATTTCCTCCATTGTAGCAATGGTATTGAAAATATTTTTATCTTAGTTCAGCTTAAATGCAAAAATAGTCCGTACCTGTGTATTTCTAAGTACTATTCAATTTCCTTCTATCGAGTCGAATGCTATTCTTATATATATGAACTTTGACTTCCCAATTAATTCCCAATATTGATATAATATGTATAAAAATGCCTTGATATTTACTGACAATGTGTTTTAGTGCTGTAAATGATGATACTTCGGAAATTGTTGGGAATCCATTATTAGTAGTATCTAATAGCGGTATTGTGAACTGGAGGCCACCTATTAACTCGTTTACATTTTGTGACTTAAGTGGATTAGGTGATTGGCCTGAAGATATACATATTTGTAGTTTAGATATATCGTTTTGGGGAATGGATAATAGATACTACAAAATTGCATTTGACGACAATGCTACTGATATAGTAAGTATGAAATGATTAATTCGACTGTATGCATAAATATTAATTCTAATTTTAGTAGTAAGTATTATTTGTATATAGCAGTGTGCTGAGTACGCCTTGAGCGCCCGAGCAATTATTATTATTATTATTATTATTATTATTTTATTAACTTTGTTGAGTAAAAAATGCACATGACACTAGCATAAAGGGGATTTTAATAAGAATAGATAATTAACTAAATTCAGTAGAATATGAATTATATTCACACATACTATAGACAAGATTGACAATTCGCAGATTCTTTACATTTTTCTGTTAAATCTTTAGAAGAACACGTCGATGTAGTGCAGTCGTTCGCACCCCTGAACGGACGGTCCGTGTAGTCGGTACGGTACTATTTGTCGTTGGGATACAATTAACGACACTTAATTAATCCGGGGGCGATTTTCTGAACAGTCCTAACGCTTACACTATACTAACACACCCTGCAGAAAGAGCCGAAGGTCGATAGGCAGTTACAAATTGTAACAAATACAGAAACTACTACTCTTTAGCTAACTGTTCTTAAAGTTCTCCTTTTTCATTATAGGAGTTTGAAAAATTAAGATCAGTTTGACATTTGATGTGAGCACGTCTTCCCATGCGCTGTTTGAAAATTGGGGTTTGGTTGGATGCTGATATACCCTCTCTTAGAGCTAATACTTCAGGAATGCAATTTTATTTAAAGAGACACGAATGCAGAAAACTTTGATTTAAAATGCGCATGTGGCTCTTTGTTTTCTCTGGTGGGGGTGGTTTTCATCACTTGGACAGTAAGCCGAGACCCTAATAAAGTGCCTTTTGTCAACTCTCATTGAATTGCAATTGAAATTCATTGTAATCTCCTCGGCTGCCACTGTCTGGTCTCTCGTAGTGAATACTGGAACAAGTACAAATGTTATGCCTTTTTGAGCATCAACAACAGCAGCTAGGTTGGGAAAGTTAGTACATACGGAACATACAGACTTCGGTTCGTAGCACGTCGGTTCGTAGCACCGTCTTGTTGAAACCACATATTGGCCACATTAATATCATCCAATTTCGGCAGAAAGAACTGTTACCGCTTGACCAGCCTCATTTTCAAAAAAGCATGGTCCAATAAGGCATAAAGCCCTAAATCCGCACCAAACAGTGACACGAAAATTTTGGCGATTAACAAAGCCATCAAGGTGAAAATGAGCTTCATCGCTTAGAATGATTTTGCTCTAAAAATCAGTACCCACTGGTTGATGCTCAATAATCCATTCAACGAGGAGGCCATTTTCCTGATGTGTTATTCCATAAATAACTACTATATGATTCAATAAAAAAAAACAATCTAAAGACTAAAAACTGTGTTTTCCATTTAATTCAAATCTTGCGTTAATTTTGGTAGTTATTTAATTATTAGTTTGTTTTGAGTTATTGTGTCATCTAGTTTCAATAATTCATATTGCTTACTTGTTCGTTATTTAATATAGAATAATACTTAGGTGGTAAATAAAACTATTTGAAGATTTAATCTGTGCGATAATAGCTAATAATGCACCAACGCGATAACTTTAGACCCAAAAATGTTCCGACCAATTTTCCGACCGGATAATTAATTATAACTATTTTTGTGAGCCACACTGAGAGTATATAAACTAATCGTTACTAAATTTTTTATCAAAAACTGTAATAATATACTAAAAAGGGAACTTTCAAAAATTTAAAATACACCCAACAGTTTGTCAACCGTCTGTGTTTGCTTGAAACTTCCTTCTAATAATGATAATAATGTTTGACTATATTGAATATATTTTTATATAATTTAATAATTAATTTAATAATTAATTTTCTGGATTCGTTCCCATTTTAATTTGAGTTAAGTTTTCAGAGACGCATATACATGGATGGAAATTAATTGAAATAATTGCAATATCTGAATACACATCATCTACAAAGGATACAATCAAATTAGTTGAAGATCCTGCCTTTAGATTTCAATTTACTCTTAGGCGATCATCTAATTTATATTCATCTTTCTACTCACCATTTTATGGTAAGTGCTTGTTTTTATTTTTTATGTTATATAAATCTCACTTAGTTTTTATTAATCTATAAATTTATCATATGTAGTTTTCTCTGAAGTAAAATACCGGGTGATTAATCTTCTTTGATCTTCTCCCTTTACCTGATAGGGTTTTTATTATATTAAATTTGCATTAGAAATAGGTAGCAACTAAATGAACATATACGAGACACAATTTTAAATCATTATAAATTGTTCGTTGTACCAATATTATTAGTGTATCGTGATCCACATATGGAAATGAATATAAAATAAAATGCAGCAGGAAATATTTATTTGAAACTTACTTAAAACCAAACACTTCTCTCTAATATAGATAAAAAGGCTGTTGGCAGGCATAGTGCATGTCCTTGTGACATACTCGAATCTTTGGTATACATTGTTTGATTCCGGGCAAAGCTGCTAAAGTAATTTCAAAGCTATTTAAATTCCGTCGTATTCTATTATCGAACAAGAAATTTGGTATCAATTTCAATATTTTTCATGGTTAATTAGTGATTAATTTTCAATATACAATGTTCCTTCAAACAATGCTAACTAGAAATCTTATTTAGCTTATATTTGTCCGTATGGTGGTGACCCTCCACTATTACACACTAATTACCCTGAACATCATATCTTATTAGTGAATATTCTAGATATACTAAAATAATTGTGTTGTGTGTAATTAATATGTTTGTTTTAGTGATAGCAATATCTATGTTATTAAGCTTTTGGGCATCTCCTTTTGGACCCATAAAGACAATATTGGGTTGCATACAACTTATTCTTACTACTACTATGCTAATATCGCTTGCTGTTGTCATTCCAGGACAGTCGCAAAAACTGCCATTTTTAGGTATGTACATATCTTTTACAAATCTTTATATAAAAAATAAAAAAAGACCTTTATTAGGCATAACCAACATTCAAACTCATACATCTCCCCTGTACAAAATTCCACCAAAAACAATAAAATTAAATATACAAATAAAAATAAAATCCCCTTAATACACGCGGTGTACCCCAGCCCCATCCACACTATTCTTCTTCTCTCTTCTGACCCACAACTCGCTCTTCCCATGCACACTTTGTCCTTCCTGCTCCACTCTCCTCTAGCTAAGTATCACGGAAGTTTCCCTCGCGCTTTCCACTCTACGTAGCCAGCGTAGTACGAGTACTCAGCCATTCTCACCTGCCTTTCTTGCCATTCAATATCCCTCAATCCCTCCCTTACCTCCGTTCCTAGGCTTCCCCTATCTCTCAGGTTCTGCTCTAGCCACACCTCGGACATACGAACTCTTTCATACATCCTTTCTCCGTCCTACTTCTACACGTCCCACAACTCTTTATATATACATCTTTCTCACCCACTCTATTCGTCTTCTATGCCCATATATTCATACACTCCACAAATTTTCCCCTAGGAACTGAGTCATACGTAGCTTTCAGATAAACAAACACCGCATAAGATACAATTTGCACAGTATTTCTACCCAGGGGTAGATCTTTTATTCTTTAAATAATCTTTGTTCAATCCTCAAAGTTAATTGGTGCATCTTTTAACCATGCTTCTTTAAAAAATTCTCCATCACTATGGTTTTCCGTATTTCGAGGCAACAAAACTAGAAGCGCTGGTATTTTAATGACTGCCATTAAATTTGACATTTCGTCAAAAATGTTGATTGGATATTTTTGTTTTATAATTATAGTTAAGTGGGCGATGTTATGTTTTTTCAAAATGGACGAAAGAATGTACCACGTGCCAACATTTTTATCATGCGTGCTACTTATGGCACTAGTCTATGCAGTTGTTAAACATCATCAACCTCTTATGAACCTCAGAAGAACGAAAACAAGTTGAATATTTTCAAGAAAGGCTTATAAATTTACAGGTGGCGAGGGGTAGACATTTAAGATCAAGATTTTCCACAGTTAAATGTGTTAAATCAAGCCCCTGTTATTAAAGTCCCGCCATTTTTATGGACTAGAGACATGCGTTGTTGTATTAAAATTGTTGATCGTTGAAGCTTAAACTTCGCAGGAGGAGAGCCTATGCTCGTTAATACGTATGGGGAAATACAAGAACATAAGTAAGATACAAATTCAACAAAATAAAGTTCTGAAAATACTGTACATCCTGGACAAGAGAACTAATACAAATTAGGTGTATATAGTACAGGAATTAAACATACACACAATCATAACATTAAACAACTTACTTATTATACACAAAACTAAAAATAAACAAATAAACTAAGTACTACACTAATAATAAACAAACAAACAAATACACCATCATCAAACTAGAAGAAAATTAGAAATAAGAACCGAAAAGTTTACAAAAACAAAGTACACACAACCTCTAACCATGAAAACGATCAAATAATACAACGCCTCTTAAAGGCACTGAAATACATCTCTCTTGAGCGAAAATCAAAAACTTACTGATAAACGACGACAGAGTAAAATAGCTTCAAAGAATTCGACGAACTACATACATCCCTCGATACCGCTTGCCCGGGATGGGGCAAAGCCCACAAATCCCGAGGTGAAGACGAGGGAAGAACACCATATTTTTTTCTTTTCTTTTAGACATAAGTGCATGTTTGTATGTATGTGTGTATTTAAATATATGTTGTGCATATCAAGATGTAAAATAGTAGTACAAACAATTATTCTTCTAATTCACACTTGCTTCGAAAAGATTTCATATTTCATTTCTTTCGGAGTTACGATCATTTTGACCTGTTGAAAATTTACTTCCTTCTTTGCGTGTTCCTGAATTGGCACCTTTTGGCCATATATCTAGATTTTAGAGTTTAGAAGTTGTAGATTCTCAAAAGATAACGAATTGAAAAGAAGCATATAGTTCAGGATGTTTAGCCTTTAATTGATAGCATTCAGCTGAATTGTCATTCGTCAAGATGATCGATCACCATCGCCGATGTTGTTTCTGGCAACAGTAAACATGAATATGGCGAAAAAGGACAAAGAAAAGGACCAAATCAAGGTAAGATGGAGATAATACTTTGAAGAATTGACAGAAACAGCAACAGACATAATAACAATATAAGCGAAACCAGAAAAACATTAGAAAGATACAATGAAGCAAAACACCCGGCAAGTACGGCATAACACCAGAAAGCATATAGGATTTGGAGGAATAACTCAACTCAACTACTTAATAAAAGCAATGAAAATACCAAAAGAATGGAACACAAGAATTATAATATCCCTTCAGTAAAAGGAGACAAGAGAAACTGCAATAATTATAGAAGAGTCACGCTAAACAGCATACCAGCGAAATACTGGCCAGAATCGTGGACAAGAGAATAAGAGACAAGATTGAGGACACCATAGACGATATCCAATGCGGATTTAGGAGAGGAAGAGCGCCCATGACCTAAGATTTTCAATAAGGCAAATAAATAATAGGGAAATCCATATATACTTCATAGACCTAGAAAAGGCGTTTGATAGAGTGAGAAGGGAAGACATATGCAAGGAACTAGAAAAGAGAGGGATAAATAGAAGAACAATAGAAATAACATGAAGAAGATAAACGCGGGATGCCGACTAAACCTCCTCACATCCCACGTTGGAGGCTTAGCCTTGGCCTGGGGCTGGGGCTGTAATCCCGGGTTGTCAGGGTTGTTTGTCCCGGCCTAGTCCTCCGGTCTTAGTTGATATGGTTTTTCGTACGGCTCCTATGCTAGGGTTGCCCCCTCGCCATCACCTCAGCCTTGTTCTGTGCCTCGTCCCGAGCTCTTCTCTTTATTGGGCATCGAGGCCTCCCTGCCGCATGGCCTTCCATCCTGCACAATGCACAGTAGGCAGTCTGCTTCCTGCATAGCATTGCCTGGTAGCCTTCCTCGCCACACCTCAGCAAAAGATCCTTCTATCTTCCCCACTGTACTGCCCGGTGGCCGTCCAAGCAACAACGACTGCATCCTTTCGGCAGTTCCTCCCTTCTTGCTCTACATTGGATCATACCTACTTTCAGCCTTGCTACCGCTCCTGTCACTGTTGTTATCACTGTTATGTCACAACAACCGGCCAGGAACGGGACTCACAAGTCCCGTTCCTGGCCGGTTTAAGCTCCCCTAATCTGTAGTCTTCCACAATTTTTGTCGCCGCCTTAATGGCCGTCTCTACCTCTATTCGTATCGTGAGTAGGTCCTGACGCTCGGCTCGGTTGCAGGTTCCTTTGCACTGATGGCCTCGCACAGTCGACTTTTGCTCAATGTTCAATCATTTTTCCCTGAAGTTTTACTGTATGTTTTTTCTTTTCCCTAGAGATTATCATGGGTTATGTTTTTTCAATACTTATTTTCACGTTAATTTTATCTTATCCACTTCCTTCTCCGACTCGTCTAGGTTATGTTGTAGGTCTTCTTCCGTCTGTGCTACTATTGTCTTGTCATCTCAGAACATTATTTCTATCAATTGTGTCATTATCATTCTCCAATATCCCACTTTTAGAGGTTGCATATTTTTCGCTTCTTTCATGGCTCCATCTACTACTAGAGAGAATAGTACTAATCTCATCATGTATCCTTGTTTCACTCCTATTTTTGTTTCGATTGTTTATTCTTACTATATTTTTGTTTTCTTTTTACATTGCTTTTATTATCTCTTATTCTTTTTTCTGTTCCTCTTTTTCCAATACTTTCGATATGTCTTTTCATTTTACCCCATCAAACGCCTTTCTATGTCTATAAAACAGATCTTTATGTCTTTATTCTAAGTCATTTTTCATTCATTGGTCGTATTATGAAGTACTGTGCTTCTTCCTCTTCCTCTCCCTGCGTGTCTTCGATTGTTTCTTCCAGGGCCATAACTAGCTTTTTTAAACTAAAGGACAGAAAGGCCACAGAAGTATTCTTGGCCTACAATTTCAACGAAAATATATTATACCTTTTTGTCAAACACGGTCCAAATCAGGGCGATGGCATAAATGGATTATGCAAAAAAAATAATGATTAAAATAACGATTAAATGAAAATGAATCATATATTCTGTTAATGCAAGCGCAGTATTTTGTTTGCATGCTATTCGGAAACAAATCACATAATCTTAAGGTATTAAAAGGATATTAAGTCGTATTGAAAGGATATCATTTTATTCTGTTCAAATAAATAATAGGTACAAATGAAATAATTGGGAAATCAAACTGTGGCCTCATTTAAAATTTAATTGCACTGGTGAATCAGTACAATGTAACTGTAACAAACATATTAAACCGCATAAAAAAAGGTTCCGTTTCATATTTTTCACCAGCAATTCAAATTGAAATAAATTTGGTTGGTGAAAAAACACGGAGCGAAATCATAAATCGAATTAAGAAGAAGTATTATTCAATTTTACTTGATTCTACCCCTGAAGTTTCAAGAAAGGAACAAGTGAGTGATATTTTAAGATGCGTTTAGATTGATTCTAATGGTAAAATAATAATCGAAGAAAGTTTGATTGACTATTCAATTTCATCAAAAGACTGGAGTAGGTACAATCACTGATTTTAAATGAACTACAAACTAACTAATTAAATAATAATATTAGAGGACAAGGTTACAATATCGGTGCCAACATGGCTGGAAAATATAAAGGGGTTTAAGATCGTATTTTGGAAATTAATAATTTAACATTATTTGTACCTTTTGCCGCACATAATCTAAATTTAGCTGGAGTTACGCTACATCTACAACACCAGAAATAGTTTATTTCTTTGGTCCCATGTAATTTTTTTTCTTCATCTACAACTCCAGAAAATTTAATGAAGCATTTAAAATTATCACACAAAACAGTTTTCTGATACAAGATGGCCGTCAAAGGCCATACAAATCATTATGCTTACATATACTGAAAGAAAGAACTTGAAGGAATAGAAAATTATTTCTCAAACCCTGAAACTGTATCAAATGCAAAAAAATTATTGCTTCAAATTTATTACAAATTTACGTGTTCTCTGTATGGAATAAGATTTGGCAATACACTGACCGAATAAATAAACCTTTAGAGCAAAAGGATATATATCATGCGACAAAATTAATCAATAGTCTACGTTTTGTTTTACAAGGATCATGGGACACAAGTTTGAAACAGTTTTTTGCAAATGCAGAACAATCGCATCGAACATTGAATATGGATATTAAATTTTCTCAATGACGTAGTAGGCGTAAGGAAGAAAATAGCGTGAATCCTGAAGATTTGTTAAAATGCAAATAAACAACGTCTTTGATGTTCTTCTGGCTGAACAAACTGGCATTATGAACAAGTTCAAGGGCTGACTGCAAACTTGAATTCCCCTAGATCTATTACAGGCCATTTATGACGTTGATTGAGTTGGGTCATATCAAAATATTGTAATTGCCCTACGGATATTTCTGACTCTTCTCATTTCGTCAGGTTCGTGTGCAAGTAGTTTAAGCGAAATAAAGTGAACTAAAAATCTCCTAAGATCAACCCTAGCTCAAGAGAAACTATTCAATCGTTCAATAATATCAATTCAGTATAATATTGGGCAAAGTATTGACATTGATGAATTGATTGATAAATTCACCTAAATGAAGGCAAGAAAAGTACAATTAGATACATTTTAAGTTAAGAACAATTAAAGATTAAAGTTTATTAGAACAATAAAAAACAATTACAATAATTAATATAAAGACTGTTTTTTTTGTACGCGTGTTTAATTCATATATCTTATTCCATTGAAATAAAGTGTTAATCTGAAGTAGTTAAAAGCAGTGGCCTATACGAATAGGACACCGATGAGGGCACGCCCTCCCAGTCTCAAGAAAAAAAAACGAGAAAGATACACGTACGTTTAAAAATTGTACGTAAGAATCAGTAGAAATATACCTAGCTAACATTATTTTAGCTCCCTCCAAAATTTATTTTTCTGATTGTACTACTGATTAAAACTATTATTTTAGACAAATAAGTAGCTTTATTTAATTCATACAATTTATTGTAGGGGTCCCCGGGGATGAGGTCTTGCCCAAGGCCCCAAAAAAACTAGTTTCGGCCCTGTTTATATCCGGAATCCGGATGCTTTCCCTAATTTTATTTTTATGGCTTCTATTACTTCTTTGTGTTGTATCTCGTCAATTACTGTTAGCTCTATTCTTTCTTCCTACTAACGAAAATCTTTAATATAATGAAAAAAAAACGTTATTTGGAAGGTAAGACACGTAAACTATAAAAACAGATATCGATAGAAGCGAATTATAGAACATAACAAAGATAAATTCCATGGATATGCGGCTTTTTAGAATGATTGAAACCAGAACAAGAATGGATAAAATAAGAACCGAAACTTGCAGACAAAACTTACAAATCGAACCAATAAACCGGAAAATCACTGCTTAGGTGGTTTGTACACATATATCCCAAAGGAAAGATTACCAAGAAGAATATACGAAAGTAGAAGAATACCAAGGAAAACGTGGGAGGATAATAAAAGAAGCGGAAAGAATAGGCATAAAATTGGAAGAGATTAAACTACTAATACAGGACATGGAAAGGATGCAGAAATACACACACGAACAAGATAAATATACACCCTTACACCTAACGTAATAAAAAGGGTTGGGTTAAAATAAATAAAATAGAGAAAGATTAATTCATTACGATTTTATTAAATCCGGCATTGGTTTAAATTGGTCATGTCTTAACCAAACAAAATTGTGTGGATGGAAAACTAATTTGAAATATAATCGTATAATCGGTTATTTGTTTGGACAGATATAATTCAATTACTACATATATTGTATATCGCTTTCAATTACAATACTTCTCCATACTTTTCATTATAATAGTAGTGGTCACATTAGACCAAATTACCCTGATTGTAATTGTTATATTAAGAACTTATTTTGATAATGTGAATTGTAGTTACAGTATAGATAATTTTAAATAAATTTATAAATATTTACTAACTATATGTTTTTTTCTAGTGTACCTATACAGTACTACTATGGTGTGTAGTTTAATATCAATATTTGTTACAATAATTGTAATAAATATAGCAAGGAAACAACGGCAATATAATCCACCACATGCAATAGTAAAATTGTTAAATTTTAACTTTGTCAAAGTATTACTATTGTTGCCAAATGGCGAGGTATGTATTTTTTCCATTTATAAAATTAAATTAATAAAGATAAACCTATATGGAATATTATAAAAATCACATGTGTCTGGGAACACCCTTTTCTAAAACACTTGACAATATAGAATAAAACAATAACAAACAAGCTTCTAATAATGCATTTAGATATTTCTAGAAATAATGTCAGAATAATAATGATATTAACAACTATCTTGAATAACTTCTTGCTCAATAAATTGTTTGGCTTGCAATAAGCTTAATATGTAACAAATTGGAAGTAAATAAAAAATTACCTTATTTTTAATTTAAACTACGTATATTCATAATTCGAAGAATTCCCATATTAGTCCATAAAATATATGCTGTAATTAACTAGCAAGATCAATGTAATATTAACTGTCTTCGGTAAAAGTTAGAACTGCCAATTTAATTGCTTCTATACGTTTTGTTTTTAATTTTATACATATCTTAATTTTCAAATGAATATCAAATAATTTTCAGGAGCCTGACTGGTATGGGAAGCTAAACAGACGGAGTAGCTTGCAGACATCTCAAGATAAATGGTATCAATTAGCAACAGCACTTGACAGAATAGTTTTTCTAATAATGTTCTGTCTAAACCTAAGCGTATTTTTCATCCGATAAACGTATTACAGGGGCCATGAATTAAAAACACATTTGAATATTGAAAATATTGTATTATATTATAAATTGTTATTTAAATTAAATATAACAGTTATAAAATTATTACAGGAAAATAAAGAGTATTAGTTTACAATTATTACAGTCTATATTGTATATTGAAGAAGGTAATCTGATAAATCAATATAAATAGTACTTTCTAAATATACATTTAAATTGACAACAGTATACAGCCCTTTATCCAAAATATAAAATATATTTGCACGTTAGGGGCTTTTTTATTAAAAATAAATATTAAGCTAATAAATGATATCTACCTACAACTAGTCAGTTAATATATTAAAATTCTTTGTAAGATAATAAAAATGGATATTAATTTTTATTGCTATTCAATTATGAAATATCCAAGTGCTATCACTTCTATATAATTGGTATATCGTCTGCATCATCTAATAAAAACATATTTATTACAACAAAGTGAATGTAAATATTTATTACGTTATACATATTATTATAGAAATATATTAAACATTGTATTAATTCAACTAAAAATAATAATTATATAATTTATACTTCAATAATGTGAATTCAAATAACTTTCATTTCAGAGTTGATTAATCCCAGCAGATTTTAGATGAAATATATTTCAAGGAAATTACTTCCCATAATCAACTGAGAAATGACGTTTATTGTATCGCACAAAAGAAATGGATTACAAATTGTAATATAAATATATCTTAATAAAAATACTGTAATGTACAAAAAATTAACTTATTTCTAAACAGAGGCAATAAATAATTTATACAGTGCATATTATAACAATTGTAGGTACGTAAAAAATACATGTCTTTTAAATTGGCTAGTGTTCAAAATGTTGTTCAAAATATTATTGCTTCGGCACCATGTTAGGGTAAATTAATAAATTAGTACTCTATATCAGTAATACACCCAACCTCAATATTTTGTACATTAATTAATAATTGAAATACATGGCAAGGTGAGATATTAAAAAAATATTATATACAAATTGTAAACTTTAGAATTTATGAAATAACACAACCTGTATTTTCAGGGACCTCAGATCGTTTGCTCAATTGGTCTGTAGATACTTCTGCAACCACAGAATTAACTGTTGTCAATTCTTTAGTCGCCAATGTACTAGATATACTATTCAGTCTATCTCTGGAGCCAGTTTGGCTATTTGATTCTTGATTTGAACTACACTTTCGCGTTCTTGATAATGGCACAACAGATACTTTACTTAAAGAAGCTGACACAGCACGTTGGTGCTCTAAGATCTGTTGATGTTGAATTTTTGTTGCTAATATTGTAGAAAGGACGGAAATTTGATTCTGAATTGCCAGCATAAAGGACTTATAACCCAAACTGAAATTTGAATTAGTTAATTATATTTATATGGCTATGTATTTAGTTACTTACCACTCTGTATCTGTCCAATAATGGAGTATCTGTAAACCTTGTTTTAGCCGCTTTACGGACTCTATTGATTGTCCCGGCGATTTGGCTGCGTTTACTGTACGTAAAACTGCCAAGGCATCTCTTAATAGGACTGAAATTAGTAATGACCATTCCAAGCAACTGGCTTCCATAAACAGTTGTAGCAAATACCTGTAACAAGATTAATGGTCACGTCTATTCCTGCTCAAAACTTCGTAAAAATAAGTCTTTGTTTCAATAGTACACTGGTAACGTCAAACTTTTGTCTTTTTAGCGAAGCGTTTCTTGTTTAAACGAAAAGGTGATCGAATATTACTTTACTACTAGACATTTATTTTAGAGGTTTTTCAGAATTTTGTCAAACGGCATATCGTTCATAGCTACTTAACATAATTAAAATTCAATATGTAGTTCTCAGTTGATTTCATGTTAAATTTAATTTTTGTTGTTTGCTGCACATCGCCAACGCATTCAACATGTTGCCATGGGTAACCATCATGAAGGTGCTAAGGAACAAGGGCATCGCCCCTGCCCTCACGAATTTGATTAGGGCATACCTGTCAGACAGGGAAGTGGTGCAAGGCGGAAACAACAAGACAGGAAGTGATACATTGGGTGCCGCAGGGATCCGTCCTAGGCGTCCACCTATGGAACTTGGCGTATGACGGCGCCCTATACGAACAAACCCCGGAAGGGACAAGAGCCATCGCGTTCGCGGACGACATGGCAATAGTCGCCCGCGGAGACTGCCGACAAAGCGAAGCAGGCCGCCGAATCCGTGACTGCTTGGATGACGAACAATGACCTTAAAATCTCCGTTGCCAAGACAAAGGTCGCCCTGCTCTCAACAAAGGTCGCCCTGCTCTCAACAAAGAGAGCAGGTATCCGGGCAGTCAGGAAAATTAAAAATTTGGGCAGATGTTCCCAATCAAGAGACACCTCTGATACCTCGGTACGGTTATCGAGGCTAACAAAAACCACACGACACAAGTCCTGCAAGCCGCGACCAAGGCCACCAGGACGGAAACGGCGTTCGCACGCTTGCTAGCGAACATTGGAGGCCTACGAGACCAGAAGCGGACGGTAGCGCGCGCTCCAGCCTGGGCGGGAGCAACAAGGACCCGAAGAAACTCAGAAAGACTACGAAGGGCGTTGCGCACCGGCTCACTAAGGATCATCCCGGCCTACAGGACAACATCGACTGACCCAGTCGAGGGCCTAGCATCCATGACACCGGGTGACCTGGCAGTGGAAGAGGGCGGAGACCTACAACAGAATTAAGAACGGGACACCACCCAGAGAATCCAGAAAGGAAGCCGTGCTGAAGAAATGGCAGATAAAGTGGGAGATCACAGTCAACGCCGCATAGACCAGACGCTCTTCCCAAACATAAAACAGCTGGTGGAGAGGAAACACCGCACGACGGATCACTGGACGACACAGTTACCGACAGGACATGGGACGTTCCAATCCTATCTATACAGGATAGGAAAGACTGACTCTGACAGGTGCCGCTACTGCAACGATACAGACAACGTGACGCATACGCTATACAGATGCCAGCGGTGGTACTGTAACGAGACCAACAACGTGACGCATACGCTATACAGACGCCAGTGATGGTACCGGGAGCGGGCCACCCTATGGACGAAGCTGGAGGAAGACGAGCCAACTCCACAAAGACTGGGAACCCTCATGCTCGACCTACCCGAGCACTGGGACGCAGTGACCAATTTCGTCTCAGAGGTCATGCAATAAATCTGCGGGAGTGAGAAGACACTGACAAACGACAAGAGGAACGAAACAGACATGGCGGTGCTGCGGGCTTATGAGTGCTTTTAAGGCGGTCCAGCCCTGGCCAGAACGCGAGGTGAAACCGGCACTACCCATCTAGCGGTGGTGACGAAGGCATGGGTCTCTTTCGAAGATTCCACCTCACAGAACAAAAAAAAAGAAAGGTTCAAAGTCCAAGTAAAACTAGGAAGAATTGTAATGGACCAGAATATGAGAGAGGATTCCCACGGTCGAATGTAATATACAGGACAGGGAAGAAAACAAAGGGGCGAGGGGACACCTCGAGATGAGAGGGCCCGGCCCGTTCGCGAAGCTGAAAGTGGTCCAGATCCTCCTTAACCGGGTAGCCCACGATCTTCTCTGGGCTGCTGTTGAGGAAGTTTCTGGTGTACTATCTGGTGCTCGCCAGTGAGTCTAACAAGACAGCAGCGAATGAGTGAGGCTGGACCGACTTGAGGTGGCCAACTGGATGCGAGAAGAGACGAGGAGAAACGTATTAAGTAGGAAGGAAGGAGACATGCAGGTAGAGGTGGTAACTGTGGCAAATGTTTACGTTTCCTGGAACAGCGGGGAGGCGGGTACGAGAAATTGTATGAGCGAATTAGATATGACGATACGCCGGGCGGTAGGGAGAAAACTGCGAAATCCGAGGAAGAAGTCAGAAGAACGTAAGGGGTCGGGCGCTAGCGGCGTTGGTTACGAATAACAACCTAACCGTAGTGAACGACGGTCCCCCACGTTCATGAGAAGGGACTATTACTCGATATTATACCTCACTTTGTCTAGGGATGACCAAGCACCGAAGCTCAGGAGGTTGTTGTGTTACAAACAGTATCAGGCAGACAACCTGTACATTGCGTTATATATAGGGCAAGAGTACGGCGCAGAGAGGCAAGAAGAGAAACCCCAAAATGGGTGTAAGACCCACACACCTTAAGCCTGGAAGTGTTTGGCCAGGCATGTTTGGGGACGCGAAAGCAACGCAAGGAGCCCTAATGGAACAAACGCCGCAGAATAGTCGTTATCAAAAATCGCTGAACGGCGGAGAGCATGTATACGAGGAGAGCTACAAACGAACCTAAAACGAACCCTGAAAGCTGCCATAGGGACGTCAAAAAGTGGGAAGTAGTCATAGGCCCAATTCACATATAAGCGGCGTCGGGCGCAGGCGCGGTGTAGGCGCGGTGTAGGCGCGGTGTAGGCGAGGCGCAGGCGCGACGTCGCACAGGCGGGTGTGATGTACATATGCAGTGAAGGGGTGGACATTGCACCTTATGTTTACATAGAGGCGACGAAGAGTTATGCCTTTCGCCTCTTCGCCTACCGTGTCTTAGGCGAAGAGGCGAAAACGCGGTGCCGGCGCTGCGAGAGGCACGACGTTTCAAGCCCCCTCTATATAAACATGTGGTGCAATACCCACTTAGGTGACGAGGCGCAGGCATTTGCCTCGTGCTAATCGCCGCGCCGACACCGCGTCGGCGAAACACTTCCACACCGCCTCCTATGTAAACATAAGGTGCAATGTCCACCCCTTCACTGCATATGGACATCACAATCGCCTGTACGACATCGCGCCTCCTTACACCGCGCCTGTGCCCGACGCCGCTTTTGTGTGAATTGGGCCTTAGAGGCACTGGAATAGGACGTCTGGGGCAGAGGTACAGTACAAAACTCCACCGTAGGCACCCGAGAGCGTGACCCCCCTGTCACGAATGGGTAGGAACGAGAATAGGGTTGTGGTAATGCACCTCTTCCCCGGAGCGAAGGAACAGAGGGAGCCATGGGCAGATGAGAACGGAGAAGCAGACTGGAGGGAAGAGCTGGATGAGAAACCCCCCTTTACTATAGCAAAACTAGAGTCCGTCGCAGCGGTAGGTAAAGTACCTGGGTCCGATGGTATCCAGGCAGAAATAAACATGCAGACGGTGGGGACAAACCAGAAAGCATTCCTGGGGCCCTACAACGATGCTAGGAGAGGAAGATTCCCGTCATGGAAGAGGAAGTGGCCGGTCCTCAATCAAAATTATTCGGGCCCGCTGTCGGGAAATAAGGGTGCCGCGTGGCCACCTAGAACTCGTAGCGCACCGAAGATCAACAAGCCACAGTAAATGGGAGCCTAGAGAGGATTGAGGGATGGCTCCACGAAAACCAGCTGGATCTAGGCAGACAAAAGACAGAGGTGATGCTTCTGACAAGAGATATACGAATAGAGAGGTTAGTTTCCAAAAGGCCGGTGATGTACCTCGGACTTGTAATATACAGGGGTTTGATAAATGCCAAAGAGGTGGCAATAGGGGCCGGGAGGTGCGAGGTGACGTTAGCCCGGCATATGCCTATCATGAGGGAGCCGGGCAGAAAGGAGAGAAGGCTACTGGCGAGCGTCACGAAGAGCATTATGTTCTACAGCGCGCCAATCTGGGCCGGAAGACGAAGGTAGCCAATTCGAGAGATTGCCTGGCTGGGGTGCATCGTCGGGCCGTACTAAGATCGATTCGAGCGTTTCCAATGGTGTTCCGGAGCGCAGCCCTGCCCATCGTTACAGTATTCCCGCAGTAATTTCCTGGCAGCGGTGAGATGCAGTCTTCTAATGACTATCAGAAGGGTGGGGAGATCTCGCTTGAGAACATGACCACCTTCATCAAAAAGAAAGATTTCTGGAGCGTCATTAACGGCCTGGGGTGCGATTCTTGAAACCACTTGTTTAACTGTCGAAGTCGCTCCGCAAAATACTAAAATACACGATTTGAGTTCGTTCAGTCATTACAGAGGTCCCCGTACGTTTTTCGCAATTAATCCGGTGAAGTAAAACATTCGTCATCAAGCTGTGATCTGGTGGTAAATTTAAATATAATTGCGATTACGTGAGATCGGGCTTGTATATTGGGCAGCTCAACACGAGCGGGTGGGAAATTAGCAGCAAATTTAAATTTGCTGTAGTGTTGGCAATATGCAAGAACCAAGGACTGTATACAAGAGGACATTGGTTATTGCATAAGCACATTGAAGATCCGTGACGCGCATTTTTTTCCTTTAAACGTTATCGGATGTAACACATACCGTGTTGCCATCCATATGTTCGTTCCGTATTGGCAACTTCTATACTACAACAGATTTAAATTAGTCGATAATTCCCCACCCAATCGTGTCGTGCTAGCAAATATTTAGCAATGATATTTAAATTTTCAGCCAAATATCCTGCCATCGCAGTTCGATGACGACAAATGATTTTCTTTCACCGGATTTGTCGACGGAACATCCGATGCAGTATCCTCTTGTATACATTTCTTGGGTAACACCGGCAAGACTAAGCCAGATGCTAGGAAGATTTTAAAAGTATTGTACTTCATAGTGATATGGATATGTGTGATATACTTGTTTTAACAATATTTGTTAAAGTAGGTGGCAAGTTTTAAACTGTGGCTTATTTGTACGAGTACGGGGTCTTCTCTAGTATAGTATAGTTTTTAAAATATGGGTGCAGTGCTACGGCATTGAATATTCCGCGCGTATATCGGTGGCACCACCCCAGTCTGTAATAAATGCTATTGCTAGTATTGGCTAATGTCGGGTGGAAGGAGTGTTTTTAATGGCTAAAAGCCTCACACTGTCAGTGTAGGAGAAGAGAACCCCCGGCACTGTTCGTCTTAGTACAGATTTTTTACATCCCAAGAGAAATATTAAAAACAAATAATTGTAGAAAGGAAAAACAAGACAGGCCTCGATATCGTTAAAATACCAAATAGGAAAACAGAATAGATAACAGATGAAATTCTCTCACTCATGAACATAAGAAAAACGTGTAAGAACAAATAAAAACAGGTCTACATCCAAACCCGGGAAAAATCATGGTCGACTGGCAAAAACTGAAAGCATGTCATAATATGTAAACTACTAGAAGACGGAAGACTCACTTTCAGAACCTTAAGAGAAAAGACAGACCCGATAATAAGAAAAGATGACGTAGTACCAACACAAGAAAACTCCAGAAACAGAGGAAATACCTTCGGAGCTATAGAAATTAACGAAAGAAAAATAAAAATAATTTGTTTGTTAACTTAAAACAATCTACACACCCAGCACTATACCATATGAATGGTTTGTATTAATATTTGTCACTACACCAAAAAAGTACACACAAAACTCTGAGCCTAATAAGTATCACGCTGAGATTCCTCCTCATAATTATTCATAATATAAACTATAAAAAAACACTTGAAGATGCCAGGGAAAGTCAAATCAGATTTAGAAATAACGATACAACACTCAGTATATCGCTATGGTAACACATATATAGTTTATATTCTTCCAGGTCACGAACAAGTATATAATAAATAATAAATATACTTGTAACAGTGCTTCTAGCAGGAATAACCATTTATTGGAATAATCTCAAATGAGTTCCAACAAATCATTCTTAAACTTTTCAGTTCTGGCGAACTGTATCTACTTCTGCTTCGTTTCTCTACCTAAACGCCACTACTCTTACCTTAGCTGTACTTCTGAGCGCTGTGAACCCTTAGTGCCAGCCTTATTCAACTGTTCAAGAATTTGCGTTGACGGAACTTCCCAATTTTCACTGCCGGCCGTTGTTACCAAATCTCTGTCTTCACCCCAAACTGAACTCATAGCACTCATAGTATCATCCATTGCGTTAGCACGAATCTGCGTTTCGATCATTCTATAATTTCCTATGCTCGTTCGGCTCTTGGATGGATCATACAAACTTATTTTTTTATCAAACATAGTTGATTCAAAAAATTGCTTTGCAGACAATAATTGTATTTTATCCGCTTTATAATCTATATTTGGACTGCCATTATCACTTGGTGTAAGTTCACTAGGAGCCATTTCTGTTTCCGTTATTTGAGAAGATAAATCCAATGTATTTTGAGGAGTAATAAGCCCCGTACATGGTAGTTCCGGAAAGCTTATGTAACCTGAATCTCCAACATGCGAGGACGTATTCATATGAGCATTAGTATCTATATGTAGTGCCTTAAATGTATCATCTATATTTGGGCTCGCCGGTGGAGATTGCACTACAAGAAAAGTGTTGTTATAAATAATTATATGTTGATAATTTTCAATATGTCTTACTTGCTATTCCATTTTCTGAAATCACTTGAGATGTAGCTGGATAAGGCCAATTAAATTCTTCATGCAACTGTTTAAGGCACGTTACGAAATCATCGATACGTGCTGCCCGCTCTCTTTCTTTGCCTAACCATGCAACTAGATGAAAATCTAAATGAGCCGCAAAGTACCCTAAGTCAGTTATATGGTGTTTAGAAAGAAGTCTACGGGCATGTCTTTGGAGTATTACATCTATAAAAAATTCTTCGGCTGTATTGCTATGAGTTGAATCTCTAAAAAATACATTTATTTTGAATTATATAATTTAGATATTAGATATACTTTACCTATTTTCACTCTTACTTGTTCCCGCAGGTACACTTTTCTTCCTACGCATAACCACAGGGGTTTCATTAATTGTATTACTTATAGTATGTCCAACTTTTGTATCAGGTAACTTAGGTGTTATAGTTGTACTGTAACTTCTAACTCGTTGAACATTTCCCAAAATTAATGAAATATCTTCTGCATTTGGAGATACTGGAGGTGTTGTTTGAGATAAACTTAATTTATTAGGTAATATCATAGAATTTCTAGGAGACTCAACATCATTAGGATCTAAAATAATATATATTTAGAAGAAAAAAGTTATACATATTTTTAATACAATACCAATTGCTCTCAAGAATCTGACTAGATCTTTAGCTAATTCCCATTTTGATTGATTTAAAGCTGTATCAAGTAGCAATGTAGCATGCTGTCGGCTTACTGAGGAAGTTTCTAAGTTCTGCAAATATAACATTTAATTCATATATTACAATCATATCAAATGCAACACACTTTTAAATTACCTGTAATATAATAAGATATGATGCAGCTGTGTCTAAATGTCTTTTAGCCATACATTCTTGAAATAGATCTTTTGGCTTACCGGCCGCCGAAAAGAGGTATGGCCACAGTGCTATTTCCGTTTTTCTAGCACACTGTACCACTGTTTGTAAATATACAGGAAACTCCATTATAAATTCAATTACACTTGGTAGTTGTGCATCAGGAATAGGTTCTTTACTTGTAGCCTCCTCTTCTAAAACCTACAATAGTATGTTTGAAAAGTAGCTCTTGAATTATCTTGAATTTATTAACCTCGTGCAGCAATAGTTCTAATGAGTGGGGGAAATATGGTAAATTTGTACAGCTCCTTGCAATCTCCCAGGCGTGGTATCCCAGATTTCTCCTAATTAATTGACGAAGAATTTGGTGTAGATAAACTTGGCTCTATAAAAATATTTTGTTGGTTAGTATCGGTAAAAAAAACCAACAAATTAATAATACTCACAGTACGTTGCAAAACACTAAAAGGCAGTGAGAATGGAGAATTTGAATCATTTGTATATAGAAGAGTATCATTCTCTGCTCCTAAGATTATAGCATCTTCAAATAATATTGCTGAAAAAAATTATTTCGAATATAAATATATAAAATCTCATGGATATTATATTGAATTTTATTCAAACCAATCATAAAAAGTTCATAAAAATAAAATATATTACCTAATGGGTAAATCCTTAAATGGAAAGGTAACATAATTCGTTTAGACATAAATGTATGACTTTTATCACCATCTCTTGGATATAATGGTAACCAAACACGCATACCATGCGATCCACAAAATAACCATAATGCTTCAGTCAAATGAACCTATAACATAAAAAGGGTTGGACTTTAACATGAAATAAAATAGTATATAGTCATTGATACGTCAATACGTTTTAATCATATAATCCAGTTTAATACATATTGCGTCTTGTAATCAGGATGTGTTTCTAGATGATACTACAATACTCCTATATCAAAGAAGAGTAGTCGAAGATAGTGAATACACTACTACAAATGATCTATATGAACATATAACACTAGATATACATGAAGCTACCAACGAATCTCTAGGGACAAAAAATAAAGTATTAGTAAGAGGATGTGGTGGAATCAAGAGATAAATGACCTAGTCAAAAGCAAGAAGTATTCTTAATATATCACAGTACAAAAAGAGTAAAGATCAGATTATTCTATATAACAAAATATTTGGTTTGGCACTATAAAATTTCCAGATTACACTATATTTTTACAAAATATTAAATTTCTAATGTTTAATAAAAGTTGTGTACAAAAAAATGTATACTTATTACGAATAAAATGTTTGTCGAAATAAACTGCTAACTAATAACAATTCCAATTAACAAATTTAGACCTGGTAGATACAGCCACATTTTCTAAAAATAGTCAATTTCGAGTTAAAATGCACAGTTCGAGTTTGTTAGCGATAATAATACAGCACTGCTGTGTTTGTAAAGGAAACCCAGAAATTCACTTATTAAACTCAGAGCACTGGAGCAAATATGGATAGCTATATAATGGATAACACACACCTCTATTATCTTGTTTAAATTGTGAAAAAGTACCAGAACAGTGGAATAACTTCGATGTTGTCTTCGTAAGAAAGCTGATGGCCAAATTGTGATAACTATAAAGCAGATCATTTACGCCCACCTTTAGCAGATTATTAATTATTAATTTAATTGAAGATAACGTTTACAACTATACAGCTGAAGAAGAAAGCGGCATCCGAGTAGTTAGATGTTTGAAAGTGTGTGTACAATATATTGTTTGAAACAAACTATTGAGAAATATACTGCCTTTTATATAAGTATAAAGTGTTGGTTATGATTTTTTGAAGTATATAAGTGTTAATTCACCTCTTAGCTATCTGGATGTTTAAATGGGAGAGAACAGGACATTCAAGAAGTTGACAAATTCATCCATCGATCTCTATGTATATGGACAGAAAGTTTAAAGAATACATATTGAGTGAAGAGCGTGCTCTGGAAACTGTCAGGAGCATAGATATATATAGAGTTGATTTGGGGTAAGTAAAGGGGGGAAACAGTCGAAAAGTTTCAACAGTATTAGTTAAACAAAAAATGCTGGTGAAAACCACAGAAGATCAAGTGTAATGGTTAAGTAAGAATCAAAAGCAATGTGACAGTAGAATTATTAACGAAGTATATATGGAAATAGAAGTGACAGAGAGAATGAGATATACAACGGGTCTTCATTAATTGAACTGGAAAAACTGAGAAATTAAAACAAACGATTCAATATTATTGTAGGAATATGATAGAACCAAGGAGGGCATATGCGGATGAAAGAGATTTTGGAAAGAATAGGATGGAGGGGGCTAGTAGTGAATGTGGAAAAGACCAAATGAATGATGTTTATGAATAGGGGTAGGAGGGTTGGAGTGAAAGAGCTAAAATGGAAGGTAAGAATAATTAAGAAAACAGTGAATGGCTTTAAATATTTGGGCTTTTGGTTTGACTGTGGAGGAGGGTTTAAGATGCATGTGAAATCTATGCCGGCAAAAGCGAGAATAGCTTGCGGCATAGCGAAGAAAAAAATGGAAGAGTTTGTGGGGCGATAATCACGTAATGTCGTGCAAGAGCTGGGATGCGTGTGTAAAACCTATACTGTTGTATGGAGTGGAACTGTGGGAATTGCGTGAGTGGGATGTAATGGAAAGAGAGCAAGGATGGTTCCTGAAGAACCTACTGGGTCTCGTAAGGTTCACCTAGAACGGTGTTGTTGCAGGAGACGAATCGGATGAGCATGTGGTGAGAGTCGTGTGTGAGGGTTGTGAAGTTTGGAGAAAGATTACAGGATTTGGTTGAGCAATGACTGGCGTAGAAAGTATGCATGAGGTGTGAGAGTAGGACGGAGAGTTGACGGAGAAAGTTGTAACAAACCGTGTTACTCCAGAATGTAAATTCGAATTTTCCCGCCGTTTTGGATTGAACTATTTTTATATTTAAAAATAGTTAATCCCTACTACATTCAATCTGCCGCGCGCATACTGTTCCCCACTTTCTTCTACCCTGAATTATTTTTATACCAAATTTTGGTATAAAAGCCTGGACACATCATAATTCTACACAGTTCAGTACTGTATTCATCTATGAGTACTGTCCTGTAAGCTACTCTGCGGCTTCGGTTAGTACCCTATCTTGGTTTAATATATGTTATTGTGTAATCCTGTAAGCTACTCTGCGGCTTCGGTTTGCACTGTATCGTATTTTTGAACATAGTCCCTGTCCGATTTTCATTCCAGAATATAATTTAGTGTGTGTGCCTGTAAGCTACTCTGCGGCTTCGGTTTACGCTCTATCTTATTTTTGAATATTATTCCTGTCCGGTTTCCAGATAACAGATTTGCCGTTTATTTGATTATACCAAGAATTAGGTATTATTTCCTGACTGTTATATTTAATTTGTTTAATGTATATATTTCATAACGTTTAATTTTATTTAATTTAAATAAAATCCGTCTAAGTTAACCATAATTCTTATTTTGCATTATTTCCTAGATTATTTTCAGAATAACCGTCCGCTTTATTAAGCGGTGGCGGTCGAGGCATTATTAAAATACACATTTACGCACAGCATAAAGAAATTCTAAGTTGAACCCTTCTTCACCGAGTTATCCGTGCAATATTATTGTACGACCGTGCAAAAAGTTGCTAAGAAAAACCGAGCAATTTTAGCAAGGTGACCGTTACAAAAATGGCGCCCAAGCGGTTTGTAGCTAGTGTCTATAACAAAAATAGAGCTGAGCAGGTCTTAAGAGTTTCTTGTTGCTAGCATTTTGTATTTATTCATACAGAAAAAGATTTATTGAAAAGCTATTTTGAATGAGATACGAATGGTAGTACGCGTTTTTATTCTAGTTTTGGTAGATAAAATAAAAATAAAAATTCCGTATATAAATAAATTTGTTGCTAAAATTATAAATAGATTTCCGTGTATTAATAAAATTGAAGGTAAAATTATAATAATTTTATCTAATTGAATATCATTTTCCTGTTAGAATATATACTACTACTCGATAACATTTAAAATGACGGACCCCGCGGAATTAGTAATCTCACCCCGTTACATGTGGATTCTGAGTTTAGACGAGATAGAAGACCTTGTAAATGAATTAACTAATATTGGTTTAAGTACTCAAGGTAATCTAATGGAATTAAAAAAGCGACTAGCAGACTTTTTAGAACAAGATCCGTCAAAGTCAAAAGAAAATATAACAGAGACAGGAGATCATATGCCTCACATTCACACAAGTAATTTAAATGTTTCCTTATTCCCGGATAATGCAAACTCACCCGTCCACTCAAACACTAGTCCACCCAGAACACCCCCTATTCAAAATAATCCAGTTATTAATAATATCACACCCGCAGATATTTGTGATCGTGTGAGAAGATGGAATATTCAGTTTGATGGTGTTAAGTGTCCGATATTATTTTTAGAACAGTTAGAAGAATTACAACATACATGTGGTTATTCAGATTCTCAATTATTACGAGCTCTACCAGTATTATTAAAAGATCAAGCAATTTTATGGTACAGAAATAATAAAATGTTTTGGACTTCGTGGAATGATTTCTCGAGAGATTTTCGATCATTTTTTATACCGACTCGTACAGTAATACGTTTAGAAGATGAAATTCGTGCTAGAACAAAAGGTCCGACCGAAAATGCAAAAACCTACGCGGTAGCTATCCAAACTTTAAAGAGGCCACGCGAACCGAAGAGAGAAGCTGACCGAAAGGGGAAGCCTAGGAACTGGGATAAGGGAGAGCTTGAAGGATATTAAGTGGCAAGTAAAGCATAGTAACAGCGCAGAGTGGGTCAGAAGAGAGAAAGAAAAGGGGTATGGGGCTGGGTACACCGCGTGTGCTATATATAGTAAGGGGTGCAACACGTGGTGGCACCTTAGTAAAGAATGTGAAATGGATAGATCAACATAACATATCAACATAACATATACTAATTCTCCTACCTTATCTGCTCTTCGTCGTCCAGGTACCCAAACATTCTCAACACAGCTAGCAAGTACCGTTGGCATTGAACACGTATACCTATCTCCGTTGCGCGACTCTCGTTGTACCATTAGCAGGCGACCGCTAACATTTAAAACCATGCTCTCAGAATTTACATTCTGTCCTCTTCCTGTTTCAGTACGTAAAGTGGTTAAAGTAATGGACACAATGCATGCGGGGTGCACACAAAGTGCTGATATATCCACAACTTGCAGTTTACTGACATCAATATTTCCAACTAAAACAGATAATGTCAGTATAAAATTACCAAAATACAAATACAATTCAATACCTGAATCTTGCTGTCTTAAACCCCAAATAGTCACTTGTCCATCAGAACCAAATGTAATCAGCTGGTCTTGCAAACTATTCATTAATAATACAGGGGATGATACCCGAACAATTTTAGCAAATTTATTATCTAGTTTTGCATCCTTGGAATACAATCGAATCTCATCTCCATTGTCTATTATACTATAGCACCCTAAGACGACGTAATCGCGCCACCATAATAATCCACCAGAAACAATAAAATCTTTTTCCTGCGTTTCATTTCCAAACAGCTTCCAGCGACGCGATAACATTGAATAATGTGCCAAACCCGTGCGTCCAGCTATTGCCATATTTTGACCTTCTTGATCTATAGCAGAATACTAAAAACCAACAAATATTATTACAATACATTTAACGCAAGCAGGTTTTGCATGTAGGAATTTCATGTATACAAAAGGATACTAATTCGATCCTAACAAATGCATACATTTGATAATATATATTGAGTTTCCTACAAAATGAACCTTCTTCATTTCTCATTTTTAATGTTACTTGTGCCAATAGTAAATTTGAGAAAAAAAATGTGGAAACTTGTAATAGTGAAATTTAGAATTTTCAAACTTTTTTAAAAACAAATAGTAAATTCGAAGTAAAAGTAATGTTCAATTCAACTTTGTTTTAAGAGATTGTGCTCAAAATAATTTCAGTTCGTCCTGTGATAAGCTACATTTCCAAATTTTGTCTCAATACATAAAATCCGCTACACAGATGTGAACAACATTGCAAGAATAGTGGAGCTCATAACTGAGCGGCAATCTCGATGTCACGTTTACATGCATCCTAGTTTGAAATTCAGCCGTTGGTCCCGTCGGTAACGTAGCACTAGCCCTGTTACTTACACAAAAGCGACGTAAACATTAGGTCAAATAATCCCAGTAGCAATCTGGGCCATATTATATAGAACATACACACACAGATTCAACCCACAGACACTATTTGGAAATTTAGAAACAACCGTAACCTAAATTATTTCGATGTTTTATAACATGACGTCCCCTTATACAACTATCGTGCTTTTGGAAAATATTTACTTAATTCTGCCAAATGTATTATTACATCCGTATGTCTACTTTACATATGTAATAAAGTGTTTTGGGTTAAATAACTTAGATAATAAGTAATAATATTAAGTATAAACAATAAATAAAATGCTCTCTAACAACGACAATTCATAAAGGCCGTGTGATATCTAACTGGTGGTAGTGCTACTCACAGGTGACATTAAAGTCAATCCAATGTATTAATTAATTAAGCTTAATACCTTGCTTTACTTTTTCATTATGCTGTATATTCTAAAGGCCCCCAGACGAACCCACAAACAGTTATCGTTTCAATCGCGACAAGGAGATAGATATTTATGCAACATCCACTCTCCCTTATAGAATCCAGCATATATAATAAATAATACAAACACATAAATACATAACATCTCTTACAATTACCATTATGACTTACGCGAACAGGCCAATTCGTTGCTGTATATGTGGACGGAACTGGTAAAACAAGCCATTGCCGGCCTTCAGCCAAGGAATTAGTAGACTGTGTTGATCCTGATTCACTGAAAACACTCTCCTCCTTTGTAGAACGATCAGAAAATATTTTTATTAGCGTATCAGCCGAGTTTATATAAAGCTTGTCTTCTCCTTGTAAATATAAATGGCTTTGATGACTCTTAAATTAAAATAAAGTATATATAAAATTAAATATTCATAATATAATAAATACACTACCATGGATGGATTTGTAGTTAATGCACTTTTAACAAAATCTAACTGAATAAGAGTAGTACTAAACTCAACATTGTCACAATTGCTAACATTGTCCCCATAATTTATAGGATTTACATTAATGTCTTTTTCAGTTTCATTATCACATTTTCCATTGTATTGCTTTCGTACCATCCATAATTGGTAGCCTTCTGTTCCCCATTCCTTAAATAATAAATTATGAATATTTATGAAATACAGAATTATTTGTCTATTACCATTGACATAACATGTAGGGGATTATTTTTTTGTAAATCAACATGTAAACCATAATCCCATCCCAATGAACACATTAACAAAGCTCCAAATGTCGACCACATTGCTATACCTCCATGGTCCCATGAAACAACCATAGCACAGCCATCAGGTGTCCAACAAATCTCTCCTACTGGACCTGGGTAACCAGGATAGTCTTTACTACTTAGTATGCAACAATGAGAAAGGGCTAAACCACCAGTGCTTTCATCAATATGGTACACAATACTTTCAGAGCTGTAAATAAAGTATTAAAACTTTAGTATATATGCAAATAGATTTATTTCAAATACTTACTTAGTCCTTCCAAATGTAATTAGTCTATATTTATGATTAACACTAGCACATGTAGCATCTTCTATGCCTTGCGCCCATATTCCTTGAACTTGCTATAAATTAAATTTAATTGAAAATAAATTATTCAATAGTTTCAAAGAACTATTTTTATTTAAAAGTTGCCAATATATGGAATACAAATAATTATAACGTAATAATATATGTTGTGTTTATAAATATTTCCACTAGTTTATCTTATATCTTATTTCCAGTCAGCATAAACCCAACCTAGGCTAGATTATATAATAGTAGATTCATTTTATAACTGACCTAATTTCCAATATTTCAAATGTATCACTTTTGACAACTAACAACAATTTATGCAACATCTATCAGTAGATTATCTGTAATCAGGATACATACAACTGGCCTTTATACAACCCAGCCTTCATTTATTAGAAAACACTTTAAACATCAGTTATTTGTAAATGGCCATAATAAATAATATGCAGAATTATGTTTTGTTTATATACAAGTATAGATAAATAGATGTTTAAAGGAGTGTTGGTTTGTTGTTAACTAGTTTCCTTGATTTTCCAACATTATTAATATATATTTATGATCAAAAGAATTTGTTATCAAATTTACTCACATTTGGGTCAAATCTTAAAGAAGTAGCTGTTAAAAATGCTGCTCTGCCATCATTTAAAACAATTGCAAATCCTCCAACCAATGGGGAATACTCTATGTCAATGATGTATGTATTATCTTCTACAATTGGCACAGCTAAAACAAAAGCAGAACACTTATAGTAAGAACAATAATATAATATACACTGTAATATATAATTATACATCCACAACCTTGCTGTATATTATTGTACAAAGGGCAGAGAGATAAAGGGGTTTTCAGTAAGGACTGGTCCATGTTGAAATAGAATAAAACAAGCTGTATACGAGGTATTAACTAAATTTTTTTTTATTTGAAAGGCCCATGTATGACTCTGCCGCATAGCAGAAAATCTATTTCAAATATTTCAAATATATCTAGCACAATTACCGGCCAAGTCAAATTTATGATATTTCGAACATTTTATTTCATAAGGTTGTTTTGGGTGTCATTTTGTAGATATCAAAATTCTAAAGAAAAATTTTAAAAAATATATGGTTTCAAAAAGTGTATCATTGACGCGGCGCAGCTGAAGAAGTGAAGAAAAATTCAGATCACACATCGATATGAAATATCTATTTATTATATTCAGATATTATTGAAAACCACAAAAAGACCTTGAAGTAATACCGAGGTACTCTAATCGTAATTTAGATTATTTCACAATATAGAAAATGCAACTTATGATGCAAACGGCCACTAGTGAGTCTACAGTTTTCTGTCATATCTGAAACGGCCCCAATTTTGAAGCAACAGAGGGACACTTCTACAGCTACGCCGCGTCAACAGTACATTTTTATTTAACAATATTTATGTAATAATCGCTTTAGAATTAAAATAGCTACAAAATTACACCAATCACAACTTTCTCACATAAAATTAAATTTTCGAAGTTTCATAAATTTGCCCAAGGCTATATAGGATGTGTATAAATTGACGAAAGAACTTCAGGTAGCGATGTTGGTAATCAAATTCTGTGTCGAAAATCTTAATACAAGAATCTCGTAGTATGCTTCCTCAGTCCTCACAAACCATTTTAAAGGCATGTACATTTGGCAAGCTTGCATTCACATGGGTATCTTATTATTTTATACTAGTGACCCATTGCAGCAAGTATAATTTCTTTTTGCGGAAATCCTCCTTTGTTTCAGGGTAAAATAGTATTAAGATTTTTTATTTGGTTCGAAATTGTCTATGTTCTAATAGGCTTAAGTTTATTTTGATGCGACAATGTTATTTATATTCATTTCTTCAGCTTTACCGCAACAACCGTATATTTTGTTGGACTCTTCTTGAATATAAAAGGAATACAAACTGAGATTAAAACACATTCGATCATGAAATAAAATTTACCTAGTTTCAAATATTTGCCAAGCTCTGTAGGTTTTCTAATTCAATTTGAAACAGTCTCGACATTTTTTTCCGCCATCTAGACTATATTTGAAATCAAATGACGTAGTTTCAGTGTCATTTTACTGCTATGACGACCCTTGTCTATGGACGACCCCTGCTTAGACGTAACAGAGGATAGTTTTCGCAATTTTACCGATTTTGAACACTTTTCAAATTGAATTTGTGACGGGTTTATCGTTTGTTTTAGGGGAAAATTGTACTAATATTTTTTATTTGGTTGAAAATTGTGCACCTAACATAATTTTGATTTGACAATTTTCATTTCATTTTTTTTCTTTCTGTCAAGATGGCAGGAAAAATTTCGAAATTACAAATTGAACCGGCAAATAATTTGAAGTTTGTAGGTGTTTTAATTCCAAAAAAAATCAGAAAATATATTTTTAGTGTACCGTTTTGCCGGTAAAGCCGCAGTTACCGCAAATATAGCATGTCATCACCTATCTGCAGTGGCATCTCGTCTAATGCCTTTTCGAAATACCTTTGCTGCTTCCGGTTTAGATTACGAGCACGAAATTTAAGTTCTGCGTTGTCGCCATGGAACGTAAAATCCACTGTTAGTAAACGAAACAACAAACGAAGCACTATATATAATAATGAACACTAATAACAACGAGCAAATAAACGATGATACTAAATTAGATTAAGCAGTTCTCATGTTTGACACTTGTCAAATTATCAATACAATCTTGTCATATGTATTTTTTGCCAAAGTAATTTAAATATGAGGTAATTAAAACATGCTTTTGGAGTTAAAAACAACATTTACGTAAACATGTGCAGCTCTATATGTCAAAATACAATTAAATAAATCGCACATTAAGAGACTCAATTTTCTTTAACTTTGGAGACTCCCTGAAAACCGAGGAATGACGGTACAATATTTTTGCATTTAGATTATCTACTCCGAATTTGATGACCAACATTGATGACTACCTAATGTTCTTTCGCCAATTTATACACACGCTATATTTGTCCCGCCATCTAGACTACATGTGAAATTAAATGCCATTGGTTTCAGTAGCAAGCCATTTTGCGACGGTCCCAATTTGGCGCAACAGAGGGGTGGTTTGAGTACTTTTACCGAGATTATCAATTGATTTATCATGAAAATCGTTTATCTTTTGTTTTAGTGTAATATATTATTCAGATTTTTTATTTAGTTAGAAAATGTCTATTCAACAAAGCTTTTTTTTAATGGAAACCAATTAATTTGTTTTTCTTCAATTCTTCGACTTTGCCGCCGCAAGGTAACACTTCTTATAAGATGATGTAGACTTCTTTTTGGAATTAAAAGACCTACCCTTATTTCAAACACAACTTTCTTGCCATGAAATTTAATTTTCCCGCTTCCAAAAAATGTCTCTGGATTTTATGATTCAACTTGAAACAATCTCGATATTTTCCCCGCCATCTAGACCATATTTGTAATCAAATTACCGTTTCAATGCCAGGCCACAACTGGTACGGTGGGTAGTTTTAGCATTTTGACCGATATTTATTACTGCAATACTGAAATACAATGTCACAGCTACTTATTTACAGCACTATTTTCCAATCAGATTCGATATCGTAATAAAATAATCTGATATGTACAGTGCACATTACTTTATCATATGTATCATAATAATTAAAATAGAATTTTTCTTAAGAAATAGATTTAAACACAAAAAAAAAATTTAATATTCTATCATTTTGGGTATATGGGGTTGCACTAAAAGGTACTATTTTCACCAAGAATGGTGCAATATAGCCTGCAGTTGGTTGGCGGTGACTGATCCTCACAGGACACTTAGTTCTTATCTATGGCTCCCATTATCATACCCCGAAAACTACATCGACCGGCAGGCCAAACTAGGCTAGGATAGCCAGACATGGCGAAAGATAATGGAAGGCAGCAGTTCCATCATTATTATCATGCAATGGAATGAGAACAATGACTTCAAAGCAGCATAAAAGAGGGATGGCGAAATAGGGTTGCGTGTCGAACGCTCAATAAACAATAATTCTGGACTATTGAACGTGCCAATTGTTTTTTGAAATAATTAAACAAATGTAAGTTGCGGATATGCCACTATAAGTCCTAATTATCTCCTCTTCTGCTAAATGAGTATAACAATCTATTATTTTCAACAATTTCCAGTTCTCGTCTTAAGTCGACCAGCGTTTCTTTCCAAATAGTGCTACATTGACAATCAATAAATACAATTCAATTCAATTCAAAATTCGCGAAATTCTCCAAATGTATGATACAAAATAAATGTTGACGTCTTTTTAAGGTTTTCTTAATTACTTCATCTAGCGCCTCAATAACTGCCCAAAATTAATGTGTTAATTGAGTGTGATCGGGGTTTTGCAATCGTCATAAATCTTTTTATATTTGGAAAATACTAGAATCAATTTGAATTTATATCACGATTGAAAATTTTCAATTTAGCTGTGAATACTTCGATCAAATCAAACACAACAATAATTGTTTTGTTAGTTCATTGCAGTTTTAAATTTAAATCATTCAAAGGTAAGCACAAATCTCACAAAATATCCAACAACTCAGGAATGAGAAACCGATCATTTGCTCATTCTGCAAAAAAAAAACCTAGACTCATCTCGTCAACGCCTCATTGTAGAACTTTTCCACTACTTAACCAGCGAACATTATAAACTGAGTTAACTTGAGCCAACAACTCTAAGCATTCCCTCTTATTTAAAGCGTGTGCAGATATTAAATTCAACACTTTGGTTACATCGCTCACAACATTTTCCAATGTTTTAAAACTCGATTTTGAGCATAAAACCTGTTGATGATGATGAATGATACAATGGAAACCTAAGACTATGTCTTTTTAAGAGGCTTATAATGCATTATCCTTTCAAACCATACTGCAAGCTCCATCAGTAGTTACAGTTTTACGAAAATCAACTTCCATATGGAGATAAGGACGTTTACCACCGCATTGCAAATATATACATTTCGTGTTGTTGTTGCTAAAGAAATTAAACTTATTAAATCTTCTTTTAATAGTACCCCTACCACAAAATGAAAACCGCTTAATGTGATTATCAAAACAAAGAAAAATCAATTCAGAAGAACTTATATCCAATGTTGCTGTTAAGTTATATTTGTAGCCATATTCAGGATTCTAAATTTCACAGTATTTCTGGTCATGGGTAGATCTTTTATTCTTTGGATAATCTTTTCTTTGTTTTCAAAATCCTCAAAGTGAACATTTTAAGCATGCTTCTTTCAAAAATTCTCCATCACTAAATGGTTTTCCGTATTTGGCAATTATATTCGAGGCACCAAAACTAACAGCTGTGGTATTTTAATGACTGCGATACATTTTGTCAAAAAAATGTTGATTGCACATTTTTATTTTATAATTCTCGTTCAGCGGGCGAGATTAACATTTTTTCATGCATGCAACTTATAGCACGCATGGCATAGGTTCGCCCGGCATAGAACAGAACAGTGCATCCGAAACAACGTAAACGATTTTAGCACTGCGGTATACAAAGGAAATGGAACTTAAGAATAATACATTTGCCAAAAAAATCCTACTGGCAGAACAAAAGAAGGTGCGAAGAACATCCCTGTTAACAACAAACAGCGAAAATAAAACCAACAGAGAAAAGATGAAGAATACAACAAAGTAGTCCGCATAGTTCCATACATAAACGTAAGAAGTAAGTCTATGGACGTTTGGAGAACTCGCAAAGGTCGAAACGGAAATGAGAAGACTAAATGTATCAGGGAATCAGAGAGCTAGATGGCAGCAAACGCAACAAGGACGTATCTGCTAGTCAGGTAGATCAGATAGTCAACACCGGCAGGGAGTCCTTGTTGTGCTGGAAGTCGCCAAATCACATGTCATATGTTACTAAAACTGCAAACAACGCATCGATTCATGAATATAATCCAAGTATATGTTCCCATATATGATGAAAAAGTGAAGAAGTGGTGGCATTATACACGACCTTATAAGAGCTACAAGAAAAGGATTAATGACATTTATATTGGGAGATTTCAACGCCAATATGGGCTCCGGTGATGAATATGTCATCATTGATGAACGAAATCCCAGAGGAGGACTTCAGAAACGATAATAATGAAATACACAAGCTAACCATGTGGAAACAATAAGTAGAAGCGCTTTACTACGAGGAACGCATCCAGCATCACCGCCGCAAGAAGATGCAAAACACGGAAGTGATCGTCAAAGAAGAGGTTACGCACGCAATAAAAAATCTAAAATCTAGGCTGAAGTACTCAAAGTGATAGCAGCGCGAGAAGCGACATGCCTAAACCTCATAACATCTTTTTTAAACAAAATATACAGTACTGGTATGCAGTCAGTCACAAGTCTACATACATCTATCAAAATTTTAAAATTTAGTAATATGTATTTCTATAAAAATAATATTAATACACTATACTTTTTATATTAACAGAGTTCATTTAAAAAGATAATATCAATAGAATTATAACATATACATTTAGAGAACAGTCTAAGTCTGCAAACAGTAAACACTAAAAGTTTAACTTAAACACATTTCGGGATAACAATACCTAGTGGATTTAAATTGAATTCTCGGTGAGTAATTTAAATTATTTCTGAACATACTTTATTTAAAAACATAGCTAGAAAAGAAATATCTGTGGATATTCGAAATCAAATCATAAAACTTCAAACTGCGACAAAATCTTATGGTGAAATATCCAAAATAGTTGCTAAAAGCCGCGTAACTGTACAAACAATTATAATAAAATATAATTTAAATGATTCCGACCTTAAAAAAAGATCTGGACGTCAAAAAATTGTGAATAAACGTGTTCAATTAAATTCAATCAATTGTTAACAAAATCAAAGAAGATCCAAAAACGAGTGTTCCCAAACTTGCGGCAGAAATTGCTATAATTGAGGGAAAAGAAGTACATGAAGAAACTGTTTAGAGGATACTGAGATTCAATGGATTCAATTGTAGAATTGCTAGACAAAAACCATTGATCTCTGAAACAATTCGACAAAAAAGGGTTAACTTTACCAAAGAACACCTTAATCAAGATTTTAATTTTGGAAAACTGGACAGTTTACCAAAAGTAAATATATATATATATATATATATATATATATATATATATATATATATATATATATATATATAATATATAATATATAATATTTTTGAATCCGATCGTAGAGAAAGATATGACGAAAGTGTTTCTATGATATATATTACAATTCTACTATTATAGTTTTAACTAAATTCTTTTGGTATAAAAAAAATGTTTATTACTTATTAAACATTTAGTTCTTTTCAATATTCTATATAGTGTATGTAGACTTTTGGGACTTGAATTCTATATATTGTAGTGTTTCTAGGATATATTATAATTCTACTGTTATTATCCTTTTAAATAAACTATTTGGATATAAAAAATATAATGTATTGATATTACACATTAATGGGTGTATTTAGACTTCTATGACTGACTGTATATAAAAGACTGAGGAAAAATACAAGCAAAGAGATCCGTCGACGACAAAACTCATGGCTGATGGATCTGAGAAGATGGCGAAAGATCATCTTTAAAGCGGCAGTATTGAGAACATGATCCACCTGGATCACCAACCTTCGCAAGACGGCGCATTCAAAATTATGTTTATATATGTTTGTATAGATTGTTGCAAATCGGTATACATACCTAATTTAGAATTCTAAATTCTTGAGGTTTTTAACAAAAAACACTTTACCTGAATCAAATTTATGTTTGTGAAAAATTGACACAGGTAAAGTGTCATTTCTGTTATATTACAATATAATTCTGTATGACTACAATACTTTATGTATACTTCATATGAACAAATATGGCTTTAACTGAATTCTATATTTCAAAATGGATTGTGAAGCATATTGCATTGCCTATTCATGTATTACCTTTCGACACTTGTTGATTAATGCAAAATGGTATCCTTCGCAAGTCTAAATTATAATCTCTATTTTGTGTACCATCCCATTTATATCTTAAAACATGAGCATTGGATGTTGCTATCATTATTTCTGTCATAGTTATACATGCTATACTGGTAATTTGTCCATCCCAAACCAAAGTTTCTTCACTCTAAAAATTAAATATAAAAAATTAAACAAAATAATTGCATATTAGAGTTTTAGTAAATGTATGTGAACCATTGTAAAATAATATTTAAACATGCATATAATAATCAAAAAGTTAAAAATAGTACACTTACTAATGATAAATGTAAAGGTGGTATTATTTCTTTAATAAATAACTCTGCACTATCCCTTCGTAAATTAGCATGTGGAGAATCAGTTTGTACATAAAGTCCTTTTTGCTCAGCAATCACATTTAAAGTGTAAAATAAAAGGTGACCCTCTGAAGTCTGTAAATTAATTTCATTAAAAATGTTATAATTAGTATTATTATACTGAAAACATGAGTAACATAAATAGAATAAATATGTTACAAATATATTTTATAGTTAAAATGCATATCCCAACAATATATAATAACATAAATTCATAACGAGTATTTAAAGACTTTACTAAACCTAAAAGAACAAGTTGCCATAGACAGAATGAGAATTTAAATAATAATAAATCATAGTATATCCCACTTTATTGAGATACTAAGTGAAATTTCCATTATTTGATGGGAGATGATTTTTAGTTGTTTATCTTCAACAACCTTACAATTTTCAATATTATGTGTGTAACTAGTTTAATAGTAAAAAAGTAAAACCGCACTTAATACTTAAATAATGAATAAAAAACATAAACAATGTGTCTCAATAGGAAATCAAACACTTTTAAACAGAGAGCGCTGACAGCCCAAAAAATATAAATGATAGGTTGGTCGACTTACTTACAAGATTATCTTTGCTATTATGTTCTAGAGATTTTATACAAATTATAACAATACACAAAGTTACAATTATAATCATTTGTTTCAATAGCTTATTTGATAACACCAGACAGTAATAAAAACAATTACATATCACTCCATTGATAGACACAACTAAAAATTAAAATTTTATGTTAATTATATGTTCAAAATCAATTCTAGGCTCATATACTTAATGTACATACATAAGTGGAAAATTAGTGTTTTGAGTGTATCATACATGTTATTTTAAAATAGTTCTACTTTAAAATAGATGATATCTAGTTGTATCACTTTTCTATCAAAGGAGTAATATTATGTTCTGAAACATAATATACCATTATATATGAGTAAAGGATAGCATAAAGTACATAAAGCATGTGTGAACTATAATCTTATACATTGCTTGTGTTTTTATTCATTTGTGTTTACCCGTTTTTGTGATCAATTATTGAATTCTTCTATGTAACTTTGTATGTGTAGGTCTTTTGAAAGTAAATTCAGCAATCTTTGCTTAGTTAGGTCATAGTTTGATTATATTATATGAAAATTTGGTAGTTCACAGACCACCACCATATGCACAACCTTCAATCCTTTACTTATTGATACAAAATAATAGGGAATTATTAAAATAACAAACAAAAAAACTTCTTTATAGGGTTTTCAATTTAAAAATCAATTCATGGCATTATATTGTAATATGTAATATTGACTGGATCAGATGTGCACAAAATAGGCAGCTGCCCAGTAAACCAGTCTACTAATTAACCAGAATACACTGTAGTTTCAATTGTAAGCTTTTAACATTTTTCTTTTTATAGTGAAAGTGTTCTTGACATATATGGGAATGAAGAATGAGACATAATTAATTTATATTTATGAAAAGATGGCAAGTTTGTGATAACACACTTTTATTAAGACTAATCCAACTATGTCCATCCACTTTTTCTAAATGTTTGAACAATTCAACAATATCAAATAAATAAAATAAATATCAAAACTATATCATGATTTGTTATTAAAATGGCGTTTTTGTTTAGTATTAAACATTGTCAGAATTTGCAAGAACAAGGATTTTCCATGTAAACTATATGCTTACAATAAGACCAGCCAGACTGCCCATCCATTTTATGGATTGATATAATTCAACTTTTAAATAAACACCTACAAAGCTAGAAAACAAAGAAACCTTATAATATAAAAATTAACCCAATTAGTTGAATTCTCAATGTATAAAATGTAATAAAAACATTGTAGTTGAAAAGTATTCTAAATATGCCCCACTCATGTCTTCAATTATATAAGCAAACAATTGTTATTTATATTCCCATGAATTATTTAAGTTAATTAGCACTCACTATAATTACAAGCTTGCTTGAATCTGGCTTCCATTCTACTATAAGATTTGTACCCAATTTTTCTAAGGATTCCTTTGAACGTCGATCATAAACTATTGGAACACAGGGCTGAAAATTAATACACATGTATTTTTTGATTAAATTAGAAACATTTCAAATACCTTGCAGAACCATATTGCTAAAGTATCATCAGTTAGAATAGCAAACAAGATCCTGTCTCTATTTGATGTGACCTGTTTAATGTGGGCATCCCCTAAATCAGGAATTTTCAGAATCTTAGGCCAGCCAATCGGAAAATACATCTTGGTTTCATTAATTAAAAACTTCTTTATCTAATAACAATCCGTGAAAGTATCATTTTTCAAAATAATACTCGATCATCACTATTTCTCTCTAGCTTACATATTTGACAGATCTGGCAAATAAATGACAGACACGCACCAACTGTAGAATACTAAAATGTGTTGTCATTTTTTACACGTTGGCAGTAAATTTAATGTTGGCGCGCCTCCATTTCTGGAGTAAGCGCGATATTTCAACTAAGTTTCTTTAGATATTCCTTTCTTATAATACAAGATGTCATATTTGGATTACATTCTCAAAGTATAATTTAGTGATTAGCAGACCCCGCGATGGGTCACACCTTGTCGTGGTGCGGAGCCGGGTTGTACATGGCGGAGCCCAATAGGACGGATCTAAAAAGCCCTATTGTACCCATAGACAATTGATTGTACCCAAGGACACACCAGGGACCAACATACATGTCGAAAAAGTTGGTGCCGTATTATTTCTAGAGACCTTCGCATCTAGGGTTGTCTATGGCAGGGACTAGGATGGCGTCGTATTCCTAAGAGAGTATGGGGCTCTTCACAACTTAATTGTGTGCTAGAACCTTCCTTCTTGAGTCAATATAACCTATGAACTGTCAATCTACTTTGGCCAACCTTCTGCAACTCCGGCCCACCGCTCCCGACGTTATTAAGCAGTGATGGATAGGGTTCCCTCCTTTCTTTCTTAACTGGACGGATCAATATACGATAACTAATTCATCGCACTCTAATGTAAATTAAATAATATGACGAACAAATGAATATAAGTTTACAGAACAGAGTCTGTATACCTCAGTTCCGATCGGTGTGGATGGTGTGCAAGATCGTAGTGTGCCCCCGATCGATAATCGGTGACCGCAAGAACAAGAACAAGACCAAACTCACGGAGGCGATTGAAATTGATGATGAAACAGTTATTGCCTGTTTCATCATCAACGAAGAGAAGCAAGAGTGAACCAGCCAGAAGCCTGGAACGGAAAAAATATTTTGACATTTTGAAATTTTGAAATTTTGACATTTTGACATTTTGACATTCTGATATTCGGACATTCGGACATTTTGACATTTAGGCATTTTCATTACCTAACTACATTTAACATCGCAAAAACGGATTTATTTCGAGTATTTTAAGCATAAATTGTAACGGATTTTTTTTTTAATTATCCAGGACAACAATGCTTTACGTATAGTTTAGTTTTTTCCCCGGAAAGAATCGCATATTTCCACAATCTTAGTTAGAAAACGTTAAGACGTTTTCGGTAAGTAATACCTTCCTTATACATCAGTGATGTATTCGAAGTAAAAAAAAGTATAGAGACCGATTGCCGGAATTGATTGATGATGATTCGAAACCCCAAAATGAATACGCCAGCTGAAAAGTGACGCATAATGGAACAAATATAGATATTTGAGACAAATCTAAGAAAATATAATCAAACTCAGAAGAATAAAAGATGAGACTACCAAAGAAAAGTGCGCAGCCACACACCACCTGCAATCCAGCCCCCAACGTCTGAGGAAGATGGCAGAGGGTGTTCACCCTACAGAGACCAAAGTGCTGGTATTCACTACGAGCACACAAGGCCAGACCGAAATCACTACCAACAAAAGAAAGACAGAAAGAAGCACATACGCGATAGTCGTGTAGGAAGAAGGATAACATTACAAAGAAATTCTAAAGAGAACCAACGTCAACAATAAAACGGCTAGCTAGGCAACAAAAGAGATTAAGAGCACAAAAGACGGGAAACTAATAACTACAGAAAGAAACGACGAAGCCATAGAGCAAATAAACAACATAATTAATGCAATAAAACAAAAATTACCAGACGTTGAGGAAAAGCACGTTTAACGAACTAAGGCCAATCCCGAACAACGCCTTGGTCTTCGGGAGTAACGCACCAACTCCCGAGGACTGGAAGTGATTTTGCGAAGAGGGCTTCGAGGAAATCGGATCATAGCGTACGAATTATATTAGTAGTAGCCCTAGTACTTACAGAGATAGAAGTTAAGCTTGAAATGAGCAAGACAGAGTTGGAACTTCTAGCCAGTAGAGGAAAAGTGACGAGTCTTAAATTCAATATAGAAGGAAATAACGTAACCAACCAAATGTCACTGAAATAAATGGGAGTACACCTGGACAAAGATGCTCGCAGGACAACCCGTATCGAGAAAAACTGTTAGAATGCCAGCAAGGCCTTAATGGCTGTAGCGAGGGTCACACCTAGGGTTGCCAACTGCCCTCCTTTGGGAGGACAATCCCCCTTTGGGCTATAATGTCCTCCTATCCTCCATCTTGTTAAAGTGTCGGATTAATCCTGCACGACTAAACCATCGCCCGTTCCGCGGAGGGATCTAGACTGTCTTCAAGGCACATTAAGCTCCATCACGTTGCGTTGGGCTGGGATCCGGGGTTGTCAGTGTTCTTTGTGGCCTGCGGGGAGTCCTTCTGCCTTGCACAGGGCACGTCTGCCTCTTGCAGTGATTTGTCTGGTGCCCTTACTCGCTATACCTCAGACACATGTTTATCCGGTTCTCCTCACTGATTCGTGCGCCCGGTGACCGTCCAACCAGCAGCGGCTGCAGTCGCGTGGCAGTAACCCTAATCAGGAGGTTGCCATTGTCCGTTATTTCAAACCGGGGCGACATTGCTATCACCACTGTCTATTTCCCGGATCCTCCGCACTAGGTCCGCGTATTAGTGGCCCTCGGTCGGTTTGACCAATATGAATCTTCTTCCTTCCTTGACTTCGGTTTTGCCGTGTTGGTGGTGCCCATTAATGGGGATTTTCGGTGTGGTTCTCCTCCAGGTTCCTGATAATTGCTTGAGCAGGCGAGCCTGCGAAATGGTATTCTATGTTTTTCATTATGTCCAGGGTGGGCAGCCTTGGCGCCTCAAATAGTATTCCCTTTGTCCCGTTTGCCTCTGCGATCACCATGAAGAGTCGATGACATCCGACGCCTCAGGGTAATCGCAGGTAGGTGATTTCCATTATCATGTCCTCACTGCTGGCATCGCACACTATTGTAATGTATGTACTGATTACCCTTTTACCCCGATGTGACCGTGATCCTGATGTGGTATATTGTGGCCACGTCACCCTCCTCCAGGTTTAGTTTCGCGAATTCAGCAACCACACGTCCGGTTCATCATTTCCGCCTGCTGGTAACAGCTCTACACTCAACATCTATTAACTTGACTGTTTCAAAGCTCGGGACACAGTTGGACATTTCCCTCCTCATCACCTTCAGGTTCTGAAAGGCCAGTGTTCGGCCATAGTCTTTCTTGTAGCTGCCATACTTGTCAAAAGAGCCCCGTATTCTAGTTATGGTCTCTTTCGTTGTCTCCACTTCCTCTGGTGTAGGGGTTGGTGTCGTTGGACATGTGTGCCTGGCCAGTTGGTCCAGCCGGGCCTGTATGTCCCCTGTATTCTCATTGTCTCCATCTCCTTGCCTTTACCGCCTTCACGGCGTCCAACTAGTGTTTGAGACCGTTTGCTTCGGATCTTTCTGATTCCGATTGTTCTGAGGAGCTATTCGTATTGTCCACGAACAACCGCCGGCCTAGGTTAGATTCCTTTGGTATGTTCCTTGTCGCCACAGCTGTATTGGTTAGTCTTAACACTGTATCCTCGGCCAACTGTATTGTAGGCGTCCGCGCCTTCGGCTTCGTCCTCGGTGTCTATTCGTGAGAGCTTTATGTGGTGATTCGGCAGAATCTTCTTTATATCCTTTGGTTCCGTCTACCCGTTTCCTATTTCCGGAGGCGAAGTGGCTTTCCTCTTGACTGAGTTGAGTGGCTTTCTTCCTCTATGTCCGAATTCCCAGTCTTCGCCATTATCCACTCGATTGCAATTCCCTGCTGTTTCATTGGCGTTCTGGGTGTGTCTCGCCGCTGACCGACCATGTGCCGGTGGAAATGGTGGTAAGAGGGAAGAAGAGGAAGGGGTTTGAACTGAGTGAAAAGAGAAATTTTGAAGTGTGCGACGATTCTGAAGGTGGAAAGAGACTAAAATAGTGTTTGTTGGAGAAGGGGTTGTGGGAGATTTTGAAGGGCCGGTACACCAAGAGTAATATGAACATAGATCTGGCAACCAAGGTATGGATGTTGCCCTATGCAGATGATGCAGTGCTTGTGACTAAGGGAGTGCAAGAGATGTTGGATAGAACCTTGATAAGGTGGGTTGGTAGTGAATGTGGAAAACAAACCAAAAGTGTGCACTAGAATGGCTTGGGTAACTGCAAAGAGAGATATGAAAATACTTCTAGTCTTAATATTTTAGATTATGGGGATAAAGAACTAATTGACTAATAAAGGTTTTGATCATTTTGTAAGTAAAATATTAATAAGTCAGGAGGGAATATATTGTTAACTTTTGTATATTATTACTGATATGATGTTTCTTGTGATCAATATCAATCAATAAGGGCTGTTTTTTTTTTCATCCCCGAAAATTAATTAAATTCTGGTGTGGACTTTCAGAACAAAATAATTTTAAAACAGAATATCAAATATTAATCAAAAATCATTTATGTTAAATAAAAGTTGTGCATAATTAAATTTTATAATTTTTAGATAATTTTCAGCTTCCTTTCTCTCAAGATATTTTTGATTTTACAAACGAAATTTAAAAAAAAGTTATGTGGAATTAATTGAATTTGAATTATTATGAATATATACTATTTTTCTAAAAATAGACCGACGCAAAAATATTTTCTAAAACATCGCACTCGCAAAGGAACTATTAATTTCGTCATCTCAATTTATAAAATTATAATATATTTTAATTAAGTACGAACATGTTCATATAAATATGGGTTGCATAGTTGTACGTAAAAATTAATTCCTCTGTCATAAAATAAGGTGACACTGTTCTAGTCCAACTCGTAATTACCCTTATTCACTCTTTTTAGGCCTACTTGTAGCTTGTTTGCGCAATGAGTGCGACGTTTTCATAATCATACAACTGAAGTGAAGTTATACGCAAAATAGGCTGGATTTATAATCCCTAATTACCCCCTGGATTTAACACCGAAAAAACAACGTAAACTTAAAAATCCTAGATATTCCCATTCACTGAAATGAACACGTTTTTTAACCTTTAACATGATAATATTTGTTGTACTAGCACAAGACGCGTAAATTATTACTTATTATTAACTAATTTACAAACCCAAGCAAATACTTAAATACTTGATACTCCATCATATGTACGTAGGACACTACTGCTCCTATTGGTTTGAGGTTTTTACTTATACAACAATTCTTTAATTCAAGAATTTTATTATATTGACAATTATTACAAAAATCTGTAAAAATTATTTAAATTTTTTTATAAGACATTAGTATGTATACATAATAATTAAATAACAAATATATGAAGCATATTTAAATATATAAAAGAGGATATTAACATAAGAAAGTAAACAATAAATTACAGGTATTTACAAATATCATGCAGGTAAGGTGTTTTCATCTTTCCTTAAATAAATTGGAATTGGGGTTTCGTTATATTATAATTCAAAACATTCAACATGCGAACATATTCGCATTCTTAAATCTTTTGATACATCAAAAGTGTCATCAGTCAGAAATTTAAAAGAACGATATGTTTTATAACGTTCTATATACCATTCGCCCAGTATAAAATTCATATTTTCTTTGAACCTAGTTTCATCGGCCCTCCGGTGGGTCTTGTTGCGCGCCTAGCTTCAAGTTCTTTTTGCCGCATCAATTTTCGCTCTTCCCGTTTTTTCTTGGCCTCTTCTAATTTGGGATTTGTCGGTTGTGTGTCGTCTAATGGTTCAAATTCAGTATCATCCCAGCCTGCTTGGCCCTTATTTCTATTGCTGACGCCATCCGAGCTCCAAGCATGTGATGTGTCAACTGTATTATCACTTGGACTCCAAGGTTCAGATGGAGACGTTATATCCCCTTCGCCCTCCTAACAAAAACAGGAATTAAACAAATGCATATGTTTCTTTTTTATCACCACTATCCATGAACATTTATACAAATTACTATTACATCTATAAGAGCTAAGGCTATACTAGGCCTTAGTTGATTTCATGTCGCCATATTGTATTAGATTGCTTGTAACTACATAAATTCTGCATTTCTGTATGTACATTCATATGACAACAAAGCATCAACTATATGCTCAATTTAGGATTGCCGCTTTTGAACCTAACATGAACTACATTTTACTAGATTTGCCAATAAAATTTCCAGTTATTTATGGAACATAGCATTCAGTTCATAATATGACTACAATATGAATTCAAGAAACTAGAAACTTGTTCAAGTTTCTTGACGAATCTAGTACAATTTAATTCACGCTTAATTCTAATTTTTTACATTTTCATTTACAATTAAGCTGAGTATATTAGGTAGCATCAGAGTTTTGTTGAGTGGTACCTATATAATATTGTAGCTTATGATTGTAAAATTTGACATGTTGGGTACCTTGATTTTTTTTATTACTTATTATTTATTAATTATCATAGATAATTGAATCTGCATAGTATACATACTATGTAACAAAATTGACATTTGGCATATTTTGATTTTCATATCCGTTGTGTCGACAATAAAAATCATATCAACTATGGCTGGAGCAAATAGAATTTGAGGAAGCTCAAGAGTATTTAATAAGATCGGTGAAGGCCATAAACAAAGAAGGGGGAGGGGAAGGGTGGATGGAAAATGTAAGAAGCAAGTAGTTAAGAAGTGAAGTATCAGAGAAGCAAGTAGAAGGACCAATAATTAGAGTCAGAGTAGCTTTGAAGAATGCTAATAATTAAATATTTAAAATGAGGGACAATTAGCATATTGCATATAAGCATATTGAAGTGCAAAGCAGGAGGTGGATAGAGGATCAAAAATAATGGGGACCTGTTAGACATAAATATATTTGTTGGGAATTTTAAAAACCTATTTGGAAATGAGGTAGACTACAGCCTAAAATAAAGGAAATGCAGCTGAGGTAGATAGAGATGTGGCTCCTGCTGAATTTTAGTGGTAAATAAGCAGTCCTACAATTAACAATATGGATGTTTAAAATAAACAAGATATGGAGAGTAGAGGAAATAATAACAGAAATCTGGACAGAGATCAACTATTCCTGCCCTAAGGTAGGAGCGGGCCAAGGACTGTATACAAGAGGACACAGCATCGCATGTTGAAAGGAAATCGTTGTCGTCATCGAACTGTGATGTGGCAGAGATATTTAGCGGTAAAAAATATCATTGCTATCGGGTCAGATCGGATTTCTATATTTGGCAGTGCGACACGATTGAGTGGGGAATTAGCGGCAAATTTAAAGTTGCTGTAGTGATGGTGTATGCAAGAGCAGATTTAAATTTCCCACCAAATCCTGTCGCGCTGCCAAATATACAAATCCGATCTGACCCGATCTCAAATTTACCGCCAAATATCTCGCCAGATCACAGATGGATGACGACAAATGATTTCCTCTCAGCAAGCGATGCGGTGTCCTATTGTATATAGTCCTTGTGAGCGGACAGCAACACAGAGAACTACAGAAGACTTGTATTAATAGACACCACCACAACCAAGTGTTGCTGTACACTAACTACACTGATAGCAAGAAGGTTAGAAATAGAAGCTTAAAATAGGCAAATGATTCCAGAGGTAGTGATCCTATTCTAACACTGCAACTGATGGTAAAAAAATTTAACAGAAAGGTAGGTAGGTAGGAATTAGTGTAGGCGATGTAAGATAATTGAGATGTAGGGTAATAAGCAGATAAGGCATTGTTGCCAGTTCGATGTTACTATATTTGAGGGAAATTTGCAAGAAGTGTTGCAAATGGGGCAGGTGTTATTTTAGGAAGATCGAGTGTCGCCATTGTTTTATGCTGACGGGTCAAATAGCTGAAAGAAATGGTTTCTTTAGTAGACGGGGCCTGGGAGAAATGTTGGACACAACATAATAATTGTAATGATACAAGGTATGTTAGGGGGTGTAAGGGGTGGCGAAAATACACCGACGAACATCAAACTGCCATCCAAATGTCAACCTCACCTGCACGCGGTACACCCTGCTAGAAAACCAAAGAGGCTCTCGCGACCGAACATTAGCGGGATAACCATATTTTTATAAAACACAGGACTAAAGCCCTGATAACACCAAATCGAGGAAGGCAATGGGAACTCACCTCAATAACTACCTTCCCACGAAAATGAAATGGCTTTACTCAAAAATATATTTTCCGGAGACAATTCCCCAATCGGATATTCGGGGGGATGACCTTGAGAAAAGCGAAATGCAATGGTAATACGATACCTAGACAATACCAATATCGGCACCTGGAATGTGCGAGGACTCTTGCAAACCGGAAAGACACACATATGGAAAAAGAACTGAAAAAATATAATATAGATATTACAGGAATATCCGAGACCCACTGGAAAGGAAATGGCCTCATAACGACAACTAATGGCAACACAATAGTATTTTCAGGAAATGAAAAACCAACAGCAAAAACGGAGTAGCAATAATAATGACATCATCAATAGCAAAATGCTTAATGGGATATAATGCCATCAATGACAGGCTGATATCCATCAAAATACACTCGAAACCTGTTTACACTCGAAACCTTAAATATAATACAAGTATACGCACCTACCAGCGACTCAAGCGAGGAAGAAATTCAACAGTTTTACGGAGAACTTGAAACAACACTAGAAAAAATTCCAAATAGAGAAATAACTATTATAATAGGAGATTTTAATGCGAAGGTTGGAGATACAAACGACGATAACCACTTAAGACATATCGTAGGAAAATACGGTATAGGGACAAGAAACGAAAGGGGAGAAATGATATTAAACGTTTGTGCTGGTAATGGACTAACAATATCGAACACAGTGCATCAACAACACATTCGACGATTATGTATCTAGCAATCGCCGGGCGATCGTTGTAGAAACCAGATAGACTACATACTGATGCGCACTTGATGGAGAGCGTCTATACGAAGCACAAAAACCCTCCCTGGAGCATAATGTGGCAGCGATCATGAACTTCTCACAGCTCGCTTCAAACTAAAACTGAGGGTACCACAAAGAAGCACCCAGGCAACAAATTAACAATGCAACAAATTAACAATGAAAGAATATTCGAAGAAAAATTGCAGACAAAACTCGATAATTCACCTACTCAACAAGAAGCACTAACCCCTGATAAAATATGGCAACTTACCAAAATGGCCATCGAAGAAACGATCAAAGAAACCAAAGACAAACAAACAACAGAAAAGCGCAAACACTGGATAACGGATCTAACTATGGAAATAGTACAAGAAAGAAGAGATCTAAGGGCAAGCGGTATAGATACAAATCAAAAACAGATCAAATGCACCGAACTCAGCAGAACTATACAAAGATTCTTAATAGGTGTGTGTTTTATCCTTTCTGCAAAGGATAAAAACACACACCTATCAAGAATCTGCAGCGAAGCACAGGGCATTGCTGAAAATAATAACACAAAAGATCTTTATAAATTAGTAAAATCAATAACAAACGACACACGCCTCGATCAATAATGAAGGCGAAAAAATAACAAACATAGGCGAAGCCTGGAAGTATGGAAAGAATACTGTGAAGAACTATTCAATGATCACGAAAAAACAGATAACTATAAACAACAAGACATGGAGGAAGAACCAAGTATCTTAAAGGAGGAAATAAGGGATGCCATAAAATAACTCAAGCCCCTAAAATCTCTAGGAGCAGATAACATCACAACTGAAATCATTAAAGCAAAGGGAGAAAGTGGTGTCGACATACTACATAAAATATGCAACGGAATATAGGCAACCGGCCAATGGCCAGATGACTGGGTAGAATCTGGATACCATTACACAAAAAAGGTTCCAAAGAGAAATGCGAGTACTATCGCATGCTTGCACTATGTCACAAGCCAGCAAGATCTTCCTCAAAATTATGAATGAAAGACTAAAACCATTCCTAATGTGGCAAATACCACCGCAACAAGCTGGATTTGTCAAAGGAAGAGGCACTCGTGAACAAATTTCCAACGTAAGAACAATCACTGAGAAAGCCCGAGAAATCAATAAACCAATTTACATGTGCTTCGTTGACTATCGTAAAGCCTTTGACAGTATGAAATGGGAAAAACTCTGGACGATACTACGCGAAATGGGAGTCCCCCATCATCTAAGCTCATTAATACAACAACTATACAAAAATAGTAAGGCAAGAGTAAGAATAGATAAACACCTCTCAAATTCATGCAACATCAAGAAAAGAGAGAGACAAGGATGTATACTTTCGCCAATCCTCTTCAATATATACACATAATGCGGAGAGTTCTAGAAAACTGGAATGGAGGTATAGTTATAGGAGGAACACCCATACACAACCTACGACGACACTGTCCTGCAAGCTTCAACTGCAGAAGAACTTACAGGCCTGGTGCACAAATTGAAAGCAGAAAGTGCCTGCCCCAAAGAAATAAATAGAAGATGTGAAATGGCCAGACGAACCATAAGAGAACTTCAAAGAACATGGATGGATAGTGATATAACTCTAAACAGTAAAAAAACAAATAATAAAAACACTGGCATTCCCAGTACTACAATATGGTTCCAAATCTTGGACAATTAAAAAACAGGATAGACAAAAAATTGATACATGTGAGATGTGATGCTGGAGGCGTATACTACGTGTCCCATGGACAGCTCACAGAACTAACATATCTATTAATAAAGAAATAAATGAACCCCAGCGACTGTCACAGATTGTCTTTACTATAATCCTAAAATTCTTCGGCCACATCAATAGAAGAGATGATAACAACCTAGAAAAACTGGTAATGCAGGGGAAAATGGAAGAAAAAAGACCAAGAGGAAGATCGCCGATGAGGTGGACTGACACTATCAAGGCAACAACCAAGAGCACGATAACGCAAGCAACAAAGGAGTCCGGGAACAGGGAAAGATGACGGAATATTGTACGAAGAGCGACAGCAAAAGAGTAAACCGAAGAAGATGTTCGGGGGGAGCGTAGCGCAGTGGTAAGGCACCTAATTGCTGCGATGAAGATCCTGAGTTCACACAAAGAATACATTTCAAATTGTAAATGGGCTGTAGGAGTTAAAACTTTATATGAAAGAGCTGGACTGTCATTGGCAGCAGAATTAAGAAAATCAACAAAAGTGCGAGTACTTCATGACACTATTGAAAGGGATACCGGAAAACGAGGCATACAGGACGGAGAGGATGGAAGGCAACGAGGAGATTAAGGAAGAAATCACGCGGAATTGAGCGGAAGCGATTATAATTTACTTAGGACGGGTTAGAGAATTAAGCGTAAATGGAACGTATCTGGACGGGGAGCTGGAGAATGGGAAAGGCGGTCCTTATGTCGGTAGATGAGAGTAACACCAATAATTACAAAGGCATTACGTTGGAAAATTCCAAGTAAAAAATATTTGGGTGGTGATAGCTTGCTGAAGGAAAAGATGGAAAAGAAAGGAATGTTACCGAGCTTCAAGCGGGGTTTCGAACGGGGCGAGGAACGACGGAGCACATTGTAACGTGGTACTATGTGTTGGACCAAGGAATCAGGCCGGCAGGGGCACGGTGCACGTACTGTTTGTGAACCTGAAGGAGGCATACAAAAGTGTGAACAGATACATTCTCATGAAACTGTTAAGCAGAGGGGGTATCGCCAAGTGTAGTAAAATACAGCGCAGCAACCAAACTATCTGCTACAGGGTACGGGCGGGAGCGGAAGTGTCCAAGGTATTTGTGACGACATTGTGACTGCGACAATAATGCCCTCCTAATCCGGCTCTGTTCAACCTGTATATAGGGGTCATAGTGATGCTCAGGAAGAGACAGGCGGAGGGAGTGCGGAATGGAAGGGAGAGTGTATGGTTACTGGCGTATGCGGAGGATGTAGTATGTATGGCGAAAACAAGTGCGGAGCTGAGTGCAAGATTAGAGAGATTATTTGACAAGAGAGAAGCGCGAGACATAAAAAAGAAGTTTGAATGGAAGAGAAGTGGGATTGAAAGGGTGAAGGAGTTCAAATATCTGGGGTTCACATGCACGGAAAATAACAACAGAAATGCCCATATTATGTATAGTAAAACCGGCAAGATAATGGTATTTTAGAATATAGCGATTTGTATTAAGAGCAACTTGTATCATAGGGTTTTATATATCATATTCTAAAGTGAGAATTGGATGGTAAATGAGAAAATACCAATAAAGTTAATGTCAAGAGAGATCCGTTTTTAGTTAGTTTTTATTTTAAAACTATAGTCGACAGTATTAAGTTGATAGTTTCACAACTTTCGCTAGTCGGATAGTTTTTATTCCATAAAGCCCATTACTGTAGGTCGCCGATTTTTTGCTGCCATAAGGATGAACATCAATTAATGAAAGGTTTTAATTACTTAATAAATACCTTACATTCGCAAAGTTAACTAAATGAAACGTAAACTTTTGATGAATGATCCTTTTGATATTCAGTTTTAAAAAGCAGTGACGCAACAGATGGTTCTGTCAGTAAGCATATTTGCTTTTTAGATAAATTTAAATTATACCAATATATATGTTCTTTAATATATTACACCCTTTAAAAATTTAATATTATAACTTACAGGTTCTTCCTCTAAACTACCCCATTCTTCATTATCCCAGCCTTCATTAACTTTATTTGCTGTGGAAGGTGCAGAAGGCGGTGATATAGGATCGCTTGTAGCACCACCGTCACCACTACCGCTACTACTAGCCATTTGACCTCCAGTCTACAAAGAAAATAGTGCTGCATTGTTTGCTTTCATGCATTAAGGTGAATCTCGGAAGACGAAATACGGTTCAAAGTTGACCTAATCGCGTGGTCTTCTCTAGTCAACATTTTATAATTGAATTGAAAATATGTTTGGATATTTCACAAGTCTAAGATTGATTTGATACTTTGTTAGGACGAAAAAGTTAATTTTTCTCGGTGGGCACCTCCAGTTTTTGCTGGGGCAACGGCTTGTACACTCCGCAAAAGAAATAGCAGCAGTTCAGTTAGTCTCACAATGCGTTTTAGATTTTCAGCTCGAATCCTCGAACGATATTCTCGAAGATTTGCCTTAACTTCTGACATCAGAGCCATTATAATAGTTATTACTCTCTGTCTAAATTTATTATGAAGAAAAACACGTGCCAGACAAATAATCATATGGATGTAATATTTGGCTCATACAATTATTTGAAAATAATCTGATAATAAATCACATGCGTTTAAAAATACAATTATTTTGATGACAAGAAAATCTGTTTTATGAACAAGATAAAGAGCTGATACAGCAGAAATAAAATGTAAAATTCTTCATGAAATCAATCAAACTATGATTGGAAGTCTAGTCATGGTATGATGACATACTGTAAAGACACCCTGAAGTTTGATATAGAATATATTAAATATATAATGTCATTTTCTTCCACGTTTATCCAACAAACATTTTTGTTTGTTCACCCTTCAAAAAAGTTAATCCAAAATTTTAGATACCTCAATTAAAATAAATTTTTAAGCGGGATACGATTGTCTCGGATTAATCAACGTTTGTCCATCCTACCTAAGGTGTATAGAAACAATTTAAAGTAACACTGGGTTTTGTATGTATTAAGGTGGGATTATGCTGATATAAAATAATAAATAAAAATAGTTAGACTCTTTTCCATTAAAGTGTTTATGGTGAAAAAATAATAAATAAAATGATGTTGGACGAACTTTATTTAGTAAATATGCCAGATTGTCAATTGATTTGATATGTTTATTTTGCTGATAGCTGTATTTGCGCTTAATTGGTGCTTGTATCTTCTAAATATTTCGTATTTAATACATTTATTGCCGAGGTGCAATAATACCCAAATTAGGCACAATGAGTGGTAGGCGGGAAAAACCTGTGAATTTGCATGGCTATAACACGACTACCGTACCACACAATCAAGTAATTAAAAACTAGAATACGTATCCACTTTCCAGAAAAAAGTTTAAAAAAATAAATAATCACGAACGAGAATATTTCTATGCGTATTTTTGTATTAATGAACATTGGAATTCTTTGCTCATTCTATATTTTCATTTGTCCACAATAAAAGTGATTTCTTGTCGAACAAATCGTGGTCACAAACAAATGACATTATAATTATTAATAATGTGGACATCAGGAAGTCAACTTTTCTCACTTCCCCGTCGGCGGACAAAGTTAATTGAGTTTCTATAACTCCTCCAAATTCAAATTATCCTAGTAGAATACTTGGAAATTTCAATTTCATGTTTATAATATAATTGTGGAGTATAGTTCATTGTTACAATCCAAACTATTATACTAGCTATAATGAGTATTAAGTAGTAAGTTGATAGTTTCACAACTTTCGCTAGTCGGATAGTTTCACAACTTTCGCTAGTCGGATAGTTTTTATTCCATAAAGCCCATTACTGCAGGTCGCCGATTTTTTGCTGCCATAAGGATGAACATCAATTAATGAAAGGTTTTAATTACTTAATAAATACCTTACATTCGCAAAGTTAATTAAATGAAACTTAAACTTTTGATGAATGTTCCTTTTGATATTCAGTTTTAAAAAGCAGTGACGCAATAGTATAGTTCATTGTTACAATCCAAACTATTTCCACTAGCTATAATGAGTATAGTATTCATTTTTATAATACTTGATAAAAATACCTTGTAAACTTAAACGAAAATTTACTCTTCCATCTAGCGAGACAAAAGGAAAAATAATAAAAATCAGGCTTTGCCTGCGCGGCGGCCTGAATTATCCGGAATAAATAATTTCTCATTGGTGTTAACCATTAATTTTAATATTTTTAAGAACTGAATTAAAAAGGGCAATTAAAATTAAAAGGGACAAAAAGAGACTGTTTAAAAAACAAATTGTTACCTCCATATCACCCCAATTATCATTTTCTCCCCAATGATCGTAATCATAATCTGAAACAGATTCATTGCCTCTGCTTCCATCTTCATGTTCTAGAGAAGTCATAGATGTTACACTTGATGTTGTTGTTGATATACTGCTACTTGATGGTTGCTCTAAAAAGAAAATCAATTCGTCATAAAAAAATCAGTCATAATAAATTTTAAAAAACGACAATTCGTTAAAAAACGATATAACATCAAATATAGAGTTATTTAAATAATCAAGATATCGTTGACTATGTTAGTTAGGTTTACTTTTAAACAAGTAAATTTTTAAATTACACAAAAGATTGATTTTCCATACTTAGATAAGATTTCTTTTAAGAATTAATATTCTAATGTTTCACATTTCCATTATTACTTTCCAAATACAGTAGTGTTATTGTAAGTATTGTTAAAGAAATATAAACTTATAATTTTGATTTTGTTTAAGTTGATGTGTGGGGGAGATGTATCTATGCATGCCAACAAATTGAGTTTGGTATTACTACCAAACAGATCCGGTAGAATTTGGGGAAAATCTGACACTTTATCTGTTATAAAAATCTTCTTTGCGTATAACTTTGTAAAGGTCTGAATAGATTTTAAACAACTTTTATTAACATCAATTTCCAAAATATCAAAAACTAAATCAAATCTATGAATGCTGGTGCCCAGTTAGATGTAAACAATTGAACTGGTACATTTTTCAGGCAAGAATCCCATTTTAAATGTAGTAATGTGGAAATTATATTAATAAAAAATTACTTGCAACTTATATTTAAAATAATTACTTATGAGAAATATTTAAATTATGATTTAATATTAATTAATTCGAAAATCAGAGTGGAGCTCACCCCAGGTATTTTTTTAATTTTTCAAGCGATTGAAATGAAATTCTATATGCATCCCTAATTTATAATTCTGAATTAAATTGCTTAGCTATTATCAATATTTTCAACAACAATACAATTTACCTAAATCGAATGTATATTTTTGAAAAATTGACACATTTCTATTAGAGAAACAATTGATTTGTTTCTAATAAAATATATATAGTTAAGACAAATTTTATACACAATATAGGTACGAATACTCTTGCGCAATTTATTCCAGAACCGATGTATCGATATTTTCGTTAGCGACTGGTATCGCACAGTCGGCATTTAATCACTAACATATTTTTTGTTCTTATATTTAGTATGGATTAAAAGATATGTTCAAATGAAAAGAAATTTACAAAATTGACAATTGGTTTATACGGGTAGTGATAACATATACCGCTACATAGTTTACTGAAGCAAATAAATACACCCATACCGACTTAAATGTACTTTTCCCGTATTTCCAACCCCGCAAATCACCTTTTATTAGACATAAATCAACATATTGTTGAGAAACGGTCAAGGATCAGTTTTCTCGCATGGATTTCCACAACCTGTGCTAACTAAGTATTTATTCACGGACGTGAATTACCTATCTCATTTTAGTAGCATATCTAATTAATGTATTATTTAATAAGAACAAATAATACTAATAATAATAAATAAAACACATATTTACCTAGCGAGGCAGGTTTCGTGAGCATCCTGCTGGACATAGGATTTATAGACTTCACAGTATCCGATTGACTCCTATAAAACTTTGCTGTGACTGCTGTAACAGCCCATCCAGCCCATGTTGCTGCAGCATTGCTCAAACTAGGCGTTGCAGTGTTAACATCTGCTTCTGCAAGCGAATAATTTCAAGTTCCTTATTACATAAATAGTATTCATCATTAAAAAATATTTATAAAACAAGGGCAAGACTCCTACCCATGCTTTCCCTAAGACTTGGGTCTTCAGATACTTTCTCTAATTTTCCAAGGAAGCCTTTTATTGTGCGAAATGCAGAATCTCTAACAGACTTTTCAGGGTCCATTGTTAATTGACATAATGCTGGTAGTATCCGAGAAGAAACTTCAGCAAGCAAATAGTATTGCTGTGTTGCTGCTAATGCTAGGATACCTAAAGAATATATGCATTAGAATTATTAACTATATATACACTAAAGGCAGATTCGTACTGTAGGCACCATACCAGTAAAGTATACAACAAACCCCGCGTTCATGAATGACTGAAAGATATGAATTTAGGACCGTCATTTGAATTATACCGTTACATTTCAAAGTAAATACCAAGTTTATGATTAAATCTGTTATATGCAAACAGGGTAGCACTAACATAAGCAGATTTTGTGAATGTGTTCCATAAAATCACTTGTACCTTAAATACTTAACTACAACTGCTACAAAACATATAACATAAGAAATACTTGTAAATGTAAAACAAAATTTCATCAAAAACTATGAATATTTAATGATTACAATGACTGAAATCCTTACCTCAACTATTTGAACAATTGGACGTTAAAATTTAAAATTACATAATCCAACATTAGTAGGGTTACAAAAAGTATTATAATTCGTTTCATAATACTCATATTTTATAAAATTTCATGGAATGTATTAATAAATAGTCATATTTAACATATACCACGTTTTAAATTAGTAACTTGTGTAAGTGTTTTTTGAATTGTTGAAAGTCGAAAATTAAAAAATGTAATGACAGTAGCGTTACAAGACTAGTACGTTAGAAATTATATATGTTCCGAATACAGAACTGCGGTACAAGTAAGGTATTGTTATCGCTAAAAAGCATATTGTTTGACTTTCCCTTCCGTGTCTAATATAGTCGAATAGTCCTTTTCGAAAATGTCTGTATGTGTGTGTGTGGATGTTTCAATAAAATTACCGGAAAACAGGTGAATGGATCGGGACCAAATTTCGAGAGAAGCAGAGAAAGCCGTGATCCCGTGAACTTTTGAGCAATATCGGAAATTTAATATTGACAAAAACTTGATCAAACCTTTTTGTATTGCGCCTAAGTCACGTGGCCGGTCCAAATAATGAATGCGCGCTGAAAAATATCAACGAGTACGCTACCGCCGATAAGCATACGTAAATCGCGCGGGGAATTTGGCAAAATGGTCATATGTTAAATGTAGTAAATGTGTATATTTTATAATAAAAAAAATATTCTAATTTCATATTTTCAATAAATTAAAAAGCAATTTGAACCGAACCGAATCTAATAAAATTTTACAGAAATATCTTAAATATTGATTCATTAATCATTAATTAATGCGAAAAATCGAAAAACAGATATTTTATACTCAAAGGTCTATTGAACCATAATTTGTTTCAAAATGAACGCAAGATTTAATTTAATAAAACGTCATTTACTCGAAAATTAAAATTGTTTTGAGCCTCTGCTGTGCCACTCTTGCTCTTTCAGACAAGAGCTGCTGATTCAATTCTGCTAAAGGACTACGCGGGGGATAGAGTACCCTGCGGTATGTCCTTTGCCGGCCCTAGCCCGGATAAAAGAGGAGGGTTTTAAGATTAGGCCCTTCCTTAAGTTCTACTTCTCAGTACCCCAAGTACGTACTCATTGTTTCAAAAAAATATAATAATATCCAACAAGCTAGAAAATATATTAAGTAATATGATATATCACAGAGACAGAATACTCCACATAACAATGAGAACTAACAAAATACAAAATCTTCACCTACTATCGGTATATCCACAAGATGCAAGCAAACCTGATGAAGAAGCAACACTCGAAGAACTACATACCCAGGACATCATAATTATCCTAGGCGACCTAAATGGGTTGCAAACTCAATTATTCCAGGAGATAAGAATAGATTCAATGAGCCAATACAAAACAGCAAAGAAGAACAACTAACTGACTTCTGCACAAGCCATTAAAAAAGAATATGCAACACATATTTTGAACATAAAATTCAACATACGATCTTTTAAACAAAACGTGAGGCCTGAACAAATCATGGACGAGGATTAACATCTAATACAGGATCAGACCATTCTACGGTCCGAAGGAATCAAGGGAATTCTAACACTACTCTCACCTGTACGCGATATAACATCACGCAATATGGGGGGGGGGGGGGAGTCATTAACGTGCCAAGGACTGTATTGCCTTGCCCTGGACGCACCAGGCGACACCACCTTGTCGTTAGCCTTACCCGAGCACGCGGGGCTCTACTCGGGTGGACCATCCCTTCCCAGAGACTTGTGGAAACAATATGGACAAAACAACCCACCAACAAACAAACCAAAGATCCGATACCGCAGGTTAAAATCTGCGGAGGAGGCGGGCCTGTGGCCGGACGAGTAGATGTTGGCCGCTTGCCTCCCGGGCGCCTCATAAAAGTCCTAGATATAACTCTAAGCAACGATCCCATTAGTAACAACATACAAAACTGGCATGTGTCGGACGAATCGTCATGTTCCGATCACAGGCTAATCAGAATCTATATAAGAATCAATCATCATGTCCAAATTTACGAACCCCCGGACGACTAACTGGGAAGGATAGTATGAATCCCTCAGTGCCACCTTGAAACCATAATATCACGCCTTGAAACTAGGTACGGACAGGGAGAAATAGTTGGTATCATACCAACTATTTGTAGTTGTTCTGTCAAGTGAACACCGTATACCAGGAAAACTGTTCGGAGAAAACGAAAAGACAAAGAGGTGGAACAATTGAAAAATTAAGGAAAAAACTCAGAAGCCTCTTCAATAAGGCCAAGTGACACCAAGACTGGGCGGTCTACAAAAGGAAACTAACGGAGTACAACAAAGAAATCCGCATAGCGAAAAGGAACAGCTGGAGGAAGTTCCAGCAGGTGAACGAAGTCCCCGAATGTGATAGAATCCAGAAAGTATCGGCGAAAAGAGGTACTGATACCTAAATAAGCTTCCTCAAGAAGTTATTCTCAGAAGGTATACACTGCCTAAGATACACAGACGACATTGTGATCGTCGTGAAAGGAACATTCTCAGGAATTATGTCAGAGCGCACACAAGGAGCTCTGTATACAGTGAACAAATGGTGTGAGGAAGAAAGCTTGTCCATAAAACGTCTGAAAACCGCAACAGTCACAAGGAGAGTACTGACTCATAAACGCCCGATACCTAAAGGTATAGAAATTCCATTTGTCCATCATCTTTGAACAAAAACTGACATGGAACTCACATAAAAGCAAAACCACACAGAAAGCTATATTAACCCTAGATAGATGCAGTAAAATTTGCGGAAAACAGGGGCCTGGACCCCAAGATGACCCTATACACCAGACCCATGATATCATATGGGTCAGTAGTATGGCGAGCCATAGGGGCCAGGCTCCTGAGCAGCACCCAAAGACTAGACTGCCTGAGAACAACAGGAGCCGTGAAAACAACACCCACCGCCGCAATGGAAGTCCTGCTGAACTTACTACCGCTATACATCCTTATTGCAAAAGAGGCAATATCTGTAGCCAAAGATTACTTCAAGGTCAAACCCCCATAGGCAAACAGTACGGGGCGAACTATCCAGGGCTGTATAACTAGCTGAGGGGAGGCCCTATAATGGGCATGCCCCTAGACAGCATGACAACTAAATACAACTTAAGTAAGGAATACGAGGTTGTAATACCAGGAAAGGAGACCTGATCAAATGGCCCACCATATACTCTGATAGCCAAGCGGCAATAAAAGCGATCGCTACTACAGAAGTTAAGTCCCGGCTGGTATGGGACTACCAGCAGAGCCTTGGCAAGCTAGGCAGACAAAACAAGCTGATCCTAGCATGGGCGCTAAGGCACAGTGGCATCCGAGGCAATTACAGGGCAGATGAACTCACCCGAGAAGGCGCATCAAAACACTTAATCGGCCCGGAGCCCTATTTCAGTGTTACAAAAACAATTACAAAGTCAGCTATAGAAAAATGGATGACGATATAGTCTCAGGACTGGTGGACCAACAAGTAAGGCAGAGACATGCAAAAGAATTCGCAATAGGTTAAAGCTCCAAATTCACAAAGGACTTACTAATCCAAGACAGGAAAAACGTCAGAATGATAGTAGGCCTCCTAACAGATCACAGCAGACTTAACAAGAACATGACACGGATAGGCGTGGCAAAAAATCCCTCTGTAGGTTCTGACCGGAAGAGGAAAAGACCGCAGAGCATATACTATGCCCCTGTGAGGCTGTACAGTGCTGTCCAACGAACTCGGGAACGGCAAACTACGAGCATCCCAATATATGAAGTAACAGACATCGAGACTTTGCTGTCTGCTAGATAGGACAGAGCTCATAGAACCCCATAAGACATGCCGAGCGCCAAAACAGCCCCACAGATGGCGCAGTGGTGTAGATCCTGGTAGACCACCCAATTTTAATCTAATCTAATTCTAGGAAATACAGCTAGATCTGCCACAACAAAGAATATCAAAAATATGCGAGTAGATAGAAAAGACAAAATTGAATCTCTCAGAAACGAAATTATAAAAGGGCTTTATCAACGCCGACTAGCTAATAACATACCAATCACAAAAACTGATCCATCAATAATGCATGGGTAACTTTGGGAACAAGAACCATAAACAAGACATCGTCATTTAAAATAAAACCAAAACCATAGTTCACAAACTAAGTGAAAATCTTAGCAATGAAAAAGAAGTAAGCCCATCTACGGTTCAGAACCACGAACGCAGCGCAAGACCGTGCAAACTATATAACGATAAGAAACAAAACAATGAATCGTATTCATGGCATCAAAAGAGAACATGGGATAAGTTTACCAGAGATGGAGAATGGGATATAAAGGGATTTGGAAGATCCTAACATGTCTCAGAAAGGTGGTTAATGAAACAGTACATATTAGTGTCATTCCTGTACTCACAGGAAGGCAATGAATTATTACTCCATTCATTGTCAATACCTATAGATGACACCCAAATACTAAACCATTACAAGAGGGAAGTAGTAGCACTAACGAGACTGAAAAACGGAAAAGCACCGGGCCTGAACAACAAAAACGTACTTTTGAAATACGGAGGGCAACCCACTGGTAGAACTAGCAAACATATTCAATAAGATCTTCTCTACCACACAGGACTGGAACAAGAGCATGAGCATTGTATTGCATAAGAAAGGTAGACTAGACGGCCCAAATAACTACCGCCTGTCCTGCTCAAAGGCCTTAATGAGGATAACATATGTCCGAATGCAATAGAGACGATAAGACAACTAAACGCATACAATAAGATAAAACTAAGAACTGTGAACGATGAGGAAACAGAGATCAATTTATTAGATTACGAAAGGGAGACAGCCTCAGCCATCAACAACCTGATAATGAACAAAATAATCGAAAGCCTGACAGAACAACCCAGGGATATACATTAGGAAGGACTGTTGTACAAATCGTTTGCAACGCTAACTGATAGCACCGATCATCATTGCATACTCAGAAAATGGACTTCAATGGCTGCTAAACACATTCAAATCAGCATGCGACAGTCAATATAAAAATCACCAACAAAAATTAAAACTAGTGCAAAGTAGTAGTGCAGAACAATATCATATCGCATTCGATTATCTTGGGATACAAATCAACTCATATGGAGATCCGAAAGATAGCGTCTTGAAGCAGGCCAACAAAGCAGGAAGCATCTCATGCACACTGTGCAGACCAATATGGAACACATATCAATCAATAGTAAAATTAGACTATATAAAGCATGTCGGAACCATACCAACATATGCGACGGAAACAAGAGCTGACACCGCAGACAAAGAGACGGCTGAGAGTTATGGAAATGAAAACCCTACGCACAATTCTGGCTACACATTGTTGCTTTTCAAATCCAACACAGACATTGGAAACACAGAGACCTCTCGGATGTCCCAGGAACAGCGAAGACCGGAATGAAATATCGTCAAGAATTGCAGCTTATATTTTCGCATATTTACCCTTCAATTACGCCAAACGGATCAAATTTCAACCTTCAGCTCAGGGATTATGGTTGGTTGGTTAGCATAGACACTTCACAAAACTCCATAGGAAAAAGTCGTACAGTACGTTCTCGCTGGCAAATTATGGTCGGCAGTGTGTGAGATTCTACGGTCAGATAATCTCATGCATGGTCTCTCCTACAGTGGGACCGGTTGGCCTGCTCTGCCAATACCACCTCTTTATCAGGATACAAAAACTCCTTTATCATATTGCGATAACGTTCACCATTCATTGTCTGCATTGCCGACAATATCGAAGAAGTAAGGCCCACTCCACCATCCCAATATCCGTATTAAATTAAACGACGACTTGTGGATTTATTGCTTTCTCATGGACAACACGTGGATTCTAAGCTCCCCAAATCCAACTGAATTGGGTGTTGACGTACCCATTCAAGTGGAGTTGCAAATATGCGCATTATGATGCCACTTCTCTAAAAGAGCAAGTGTGCAAGCAGTCATGCCGGCTATTTGTTAGATGCTTTTTTGTTCTATTACACACATAATGGGGTGTAAGGGGTGAAGGTTAACCTCTTGGTAAAGCCAGCCCAAATGACAACCTCACCTGCTCGTGGTGCACCCTGCTACACTACTAACGAGGCTCTGTCGACCGAATATCTGCCGGAATAAGCAGACCTCTCCTACCAGCCAACAGCTTCGGGTGGAAGAGCTGACAGGAGAAAGGGCACCCTCTTGTCCATGGGATGAGAAATCATCCCAAAAGGCGGAAGAACCAAGAATTGGTCAACGGCATAAGGATGCAGCAAGCAAGAGGAAACTACTGCATTAATGATCTACGGATATCCTTAGTATAAATCATTATGGCGACGTTCAAAACTAAATTTTCCGGAGTAATAAGTTCCCCAATCGGATCTCCGGGGGGAACAGCTATGAACAAAACTATAAAACTAAACAAACTAAAACCAAACAAACTAAAAATTGGCACATGGAACGTGAGATCCATGTATGAATCTGGAAAGATGCACAATGTGGTACACGAAATGCAAAGACTGGAACTCAACATCTTAGGAATCAGTGAAACCAGATGGCCAGGTCACGGCCAAGTCTCAATAGAGAACGGTATGCTATACTTCTCTGGAAACGAAGATAGTCATCACAGACACGGTGTCGCAATTATGGTGTCGAAAGATATTATGGCGTCCATCACAAACTTTATTCCTATATCAGACCGAGTCATGCTCCTACAAATACAGACCAACTCAAGGAAGCTAAACATACTACAAATATATGCTCCTACTGCAGACAAACCTGAAGAAGAAATCGAGCTATTCTACGAACTAATCAAACAGACGCTTCAATCACTAAACTCAAGAGATATCACTATAATACTTGGGGACTTGAACGCGAAGGTTGGTAAAGGAAGATGTGACAAATACATAGGTGAATATGGGCTGGGCACAAGAAACGAAAGAGGCGATAGATTAGTACAATTTTGCCAAGAGGAGGAACTGATAATAACAAATACTTTCTACAAGCTCCCAAAGCGACGGCTCTACACATGGAAGTCACCACAGGACAAGGATCAAAAACCAATAAGAAATCAAATAGACTACGTCTTAATAAACGCGAGATATAGAAATTGCATCAAGTCAGTTAAGGCGTATCCGGGCGCTGATGTCTCCTCGGACCACAATCCGTTAATAGCCCAAATGAACATCAGACTTAAAAGAACACCGAAGAAGAGAGACAGTCAGATAAATGTAGAGTACTTAAAGGAACAAGAAGTACGAAATGAGTTACAAACAAAAATAAATGAAAATTTGAAAACACTTGAAAATAAAGAAGAATACCGACAATGCAGGGACGTAAACGAAAAATGGTGCGGCATCAAATCAGCCCTATTGGAACCATCGACAGCCATTCTAAAGAAAGAAAAATCCCGAGGAAGGAAAAAATGGATAACGAATGAAATACTTAATCTCATGGATAAGAGAAGAAGCTTTAAAGGAAAAAGTTCTCAACAATATAAGGAAATTCATCGAATACTCCGCACAAAGATCAGAGAAGCAAAGGAAGAGTACTACAAACAACAATGTGAAGAAATTGAGGAGTTGCAAGCAAAACACGACAGCTTTAACATGCACAAAAAAGTCAAAGAACTCGCAGGCTTCAGTACACACAAACAACTCAATATATTGTATGATAACAACGGGAAAATAGTCTCAGAGATAGGACAAAAACTTGAAGTATGGAAGAACTACATAGCACAGCTCTTCGATGATGAGAGACGGAAAACTATTCTCGAAAATACAGAAGGAGAGGTGGGCCCGGACATAATTAAAGAAGAAGTAATATATGCACTGAATACACTAAAGAACAAAAAAGCGCCAGGTCCAGACCAACTGCCAGCAGAAATTCTTAAACTGATAGAAGAGGACCAGATTCATATTCTAGTAGAAATAATTAATACCATATACACAACAGGAGTGATACCAAATGAATGGTTGCTATCAACTTTTATAACCCTCCCAAAAAAGAAAAGTGCCAAGCATTGCTCCGACTACCGTACGATTAGCCTAATGGCACACACATTGAAAATCCTGTTGAAGGTGATCCATAATAGAATATACAGGAAACTAGATGCAGACATCAGCGACACACAATTTGGATTCCGCAAAGGCCTAGGAACAAGGGAGGCACTGTTTGCACTTAATGTCCTGTCGCAAAGATGCCTAGATATGAATCAAGACCTACACGTTTGCTTCATAGACTATAACAAAGCCTTTGACAAAGTTAGACATGACAAACTAATAGATACGCTAATAAAGAGAAAGATAGACCTTAGAGACATAAGAATAATCTCAAACCTCTACTACAACCAGAAGGCAGCAATAAGAGTAGAAGACACAACATCCGAAGAAATAGAAATACAGAGAGGTGTCCGTCAAGGGTGTATTCTCTCACCAACCCTCTTTAATCTCTACTCAGAGGACATAGTAAATAAAGCACTCGATGATCAAGACATAGGCATTAAAATTAACGGCATGTCAATAAATAATCTGAGGTACGCCGACGATACGGTTCTTTTAGCTGAAACGCTCGAAGACCTACAGACGCTAATTAATAAAATAGTCACAGAAAGTGAAGAATATGGGCTATCACTGAACATAAACAAAACAAAATACATGCTAATAACTAAAACAACTCAGGACAACCATCGAGTATATGTAAAGAACCAGCCTATTGAAAGGGTAAGAGAATACAAATACCTAGGCACAACCGTTAATGAAAATAATGATAGCTCCCAAGAAATTCGAATCAGAATCGAACAGGCAAGAAGCTCCTTTTCTAAAATGAAGAGCCTGTTCAGTTGCCGAGATCTAAACCTCGATCTAAAAATTCGAATGATGAGATGCTACGTACTATCAATACTATACTACGGAATGGAATCCTGGACATTGAAAGCAATCGACATAAAGAGACTGGAGGCATTCGAGATATGGATATATCGAAGAATACTGAGGATCTCGTGGGTAGAGAAAACAACCAATGTAGAAGTGATGAGACGTATGAATAAAGAAAAAGAAGTAATTCTGACGACTAAGCAAAGAAAACTGGAATATATAGGACATATCATGAGAGGAGAAAAATATCAAATACTACAAGTAATTATGCAGGGGAAAATTAGAGGAAAGAGGTCCATAGGAAGGAGACGAAACTCATGGATGAAAAACCTTAGAGAGTGGTTTGGCTGTACTAGCAACCAATTATTTAGAAATGCGGTCTCAAAAGTGAAGATCGCCTTGATGATTGCCGACCTTCGTATCGGAGATGGCACCTAAAGAAGAAGACACACATAATCGCCATATACATAAATATAAAAATGTTTATAATTTTAGTAAATGATGTGTTTAGTTAACAAATTAAATCTTCATTTAGAAATAACCATTAGGAAAACATTTATTTAAATGCTAAAATCATTTTTATAAAATTTAACATTTTTTCAGCGTAAACCGATTTTTAATATTATTGGTTTAGTTTTATATATTATTTGATTTAGTTATTTATTTGTTTTATCTAATAATATTTAATTAACTGTTGAAATTTTATTCTGTATAATTGATTGTTTCATATAATATGCGTGTATTATGTTGTGCTATGTTGTTATATATCTGACACTCAATATATACACAGTATTTATTAAATTTGAGAATGGGTCCTATATCCTAGGATTTTTTAGCTACCCCATCATATCAATTAAATTTTTTTAAATACAAATACCTTTTAGTCATTCAAGAATCCATGGTATCTAGTACCATACATAAGTCACATGTAGACTAATTGTTGAAATACTTTTAACTGTGACATGGCCCTCAGATAGAAACAGTCATAATTAGGTTACCTGCATTTCTGGCAGGTGGGAAGGGGTCCCTCATAGCTCGAATGAAGGCAGATATTAATACCTTCTGGCGAATTTGCGGATGCAAATGTTGTGCAATTTTACCTAAACAAACAGTTGTATTTGTGCGAATACCTCCTTGTTCGTCTTTCGCTTGGAGTCTCGCAAAATGACGAAGAACTTCGACGTTTAAGTTATTATAATTCAATTTTGGTGCTAGATGTATCACAGACTAAAATGTAAAATATATTTAATTAGAAATATACCATAAAATAACACAGTAATGAGTGCTTGGATCATTATTAATAATATTAAAAATTAATAATGTTACATAACTATTGTATCTTTTTGAGAGTATAGGCAATACCAAGGTTTATTCAGATACTATTTTGAAACCTAGTATGATTTAATTTTTATTAAACTTCCCAATAACATTTCATCCCATAAGAAGAAAAGTTTATTTTCAGGTTTGAAAAAAAAAACCTTTGCATGTTTAATGAAAATAATTGAGATACATATGTGCTCCTAAATGTATTGAATAATAAGAAACACTTATCAGTTTTTAAAATTTATTTATTATAAAAATATTTGTTCTTTCGAAACCCATAAAACATAATGTAGACATTATTAAAAAGTGATTTGGGAATATGAAAATAACGTTAAATTGCAACAACAAATATTTCCTATGTTTTAGTCAATTCTACTAAGACACACATACTCGAACCAGGCTTACAACCATGTATGATTCAGTACCATTGCTACATAGGAATTAAGTTTTATTTAAAAATACCTACACTTATTATTTTGGACAATCTAAGTAACCCCTCCAGATTATTTTAGGACACGCTGTGTAATATATAGAAATTACATCAAATACTTACTTTTACAGTCTGTTCACGTATCGTTGGATTGGTATCCATAAATCCATGAGCAATTTGTGGAAAGATTTGATCATTAACTGTTCCGGCCTGTAGATGACCAATAAAATATTCGAGCTGTTGTAATAATCTTGACCTAGTAGCTCTGTCATTACTACTAAATAATTTCACTACACATGGCACTATCTTCTTTTGGTATTCTGCCTCATCAAGTAATCGACCCAGCTGTAGATTTATATATATTAGTAAATAATAGTAATGATTCTGCTGTTTAAAACTATATGCAAGCTAAAGCTATTCAAAAATTCTATTATCTTAATATTACATATAAATTCAAATCTAATATAAGCGCAGTACCTTGAACATTGGTGCCAGAACTGCTGATCCGGCATCACCATATTCAAAAGCCGTTATTAGCTGTGGCAGAATTTTGTGTTTACACACATTATCTGGAAAATTATCTAAATGTGGCGTTAGGTTTGAGAAAAACCGATTTTTCTCATTTTTATCCTTAATTTGTATTTCTTCCAGAAATAGCAAGGTATCTACTAAATCGTTCTTGAAATACCCTCCCAATTTTCTACACCTTGTAATTATGTCAGCAGGATTTGGCCGAGATGTAGGATTAGCCCCTACCAATTCACAATATAACGGACTTAATTGCTTTGGTATCTGGAATTTAAATCATTAATCATAGTCCCAGCAGCATTTCATAAACCCACCTTATCTATCATTTTGAGTCTAGCTTGTTTTTGTAAAGACCCATTAAAGGCTTCCCATATCAAGCACCCTAATCCCCACATGTCAGTAGAACTAAAATATAACAAAATAAACTCAATTTTCATTAATAAAATTAATAACATACCACTTCGTCATTTGCCTAAGTTTATTTGGATCGTTAGTTTCTGGGGGATCATATATCTCCAAGGATGGTGTTATTTTAATTGAGATTGTATTATTATCTTGTGCATTAGCTACATATTCAACACCACCCAATTTCCATTCACCAGAAGCATTAACAAACACCGACCAAATATTTACATTATTATGTCTCAAGTTACCATCATTATTTAGAAATGATAAGGCTCTCTGAAAAATAATGAATATGTTAATATGTTATAAAATATGGATTCTTGTAAATTAACTTACTGTGATTTGAAAAATACCCCATGCTATATATAAATCTTTCTGTGGTCCTTCAATTGCTAGGTTCTCGATATGTTGTGAAAGGGGTTCTACATACTCTGTAGCTAAATACAATACTTTGTCCGATTCCAAACTGTCTAAATATGTTAGGACGCTTGGATGGCGTAATGTTTTTAAACGTTTCACTGCTGCTTTTGCCACCTCTAACTGTGTGTCACTACTATTTTTGATATCAAAAACAAATATTGAAACCTCCTCAATTGTACCCTGAAACATAATACAACATAATCAATATGGGAAACTTTGTATACATACAATTAAAAATAATGAATGTGATATAGATGCATTGTCTATTTTTTGTGAAATTTGTATTGAAGTATTGAATCGAAATGTTTGTCTATTATGAAATGATTTTGTTATAAAATATATACACCCTGTAATAATAACAACGTGCTAAAATATAACCAGTCAAAACAAGAACACGCTATTGAACATAATGATCGCCTTGAAAAAAGCAACAAATAATAAATGTATAGATCAATTGATGATGTGAAAGTCCCACATAGTTACCACCTATTGTACTGAGGCTATTTATATAATATATATTTTTTATTTTGACCCAGCTCAGTGGTCAATGGTCAAAGAAGTTACAATCTGAAGGAAGAACAACATAGAGCAAAAGTCGCAATATATATTGAGAGAAAAGGGAAGAGGTAAAGAAATAGAAGATCAGTGGGAATATTTAAAAAATAATATATTAAAAATAACCGCAGACCAACTAATAAATCGAATAGACAGAGTAAAAATTCAAAGCGGTGGAACGAAAACACAGAAATTTAATAGATAAAATTAAAACTAAGAAAGAAATAGAATATAAGGGAAGAAAAAATAGAATATACTGAATATAATATACAAAGAAGGTAACAGAATAAGACAAAATCATGGAAAGATGAAGACAACACTGACAAAAGCAGTAATAGCCAAACAGAAAAGCCAGTAACGGGTAAAACAAAAGATATAAGTACCAACACGATAACAGAAGGAAAGGCACTGATATAAGACATTGCCAAGAAATGATCAAATATGTGGGAAACAGCGGTGCCAGAGACCCACTTCTAAAATATCGTACTAACTGGATGAAAATTATCGTACATTATCAAACAACGGCGCAAAATTCAAAATTTTCAAAATAAAGTTTAAAATTACATTAAATTTTAAAACGTATTGACTTGAAGAAAGTAATATATTAAATTTATAGAAAGAATAATATAGTAGTTAGGTAACAATTTCTTGTAATTAATTACTATTACTTTACTTACTGCTGTTTTAGAATAATTTTACAATGTTTAATGTATCCTAATAATCAAAATAAAATAAACCCTTAATAGTTGACTAAATCTATGAACTGTTCTTAAAATTTTCTAAAGATCAATTCAAAAACAATCACTTATGTCAGATTCAGAATCATCAGTGTATAATACATAACTTATTAGATTAGAATATTATAAATATATTATAAAACAAATTACATTATCACCTGAGTGTCCATAATAAAGTTGTAAATTGTTCCGAGACACAATAGTAAATTTTATGTTATTAAATGAAAATATGGTACAAATATATATAAATATATCCTACAAGTCTTCAAAATATCGTATATTTGCGTACGATAATAATTTATTATCGTTGATCGTACATCGGCGATATTTCTTTGGAACAATCGTACATGTACGATAATTATCGTACTGCTGGTAACACTGATGGAAAAGGAGGAAATTCAACAGTTAACACAACTACTAAAATATATAATAAAAATAGTGGAGCTACTAAATAATAGAATACAAGAATGATATTACCCAGAAACAAAAAGATAGACAATAAAAACTGAAATAACGACAGGGAAATCACGCTAATCAGCATCGCAAGATAAATACCGGCAAGAATGTTATTACAATAAGGGATAAGGTCAACGAGATCACAGAGGATACTTAATGCGGATTTAGGAGAGGATGAAGTGCTCAAGCCCTAATATTCTATATAAGAGAGATAAGCAACAAATTCATAAACAAAAACAGACATACTCATATATAATTCACAAACCTGGAAACACCATTTGATAGAGTGAGAAGTAAGGCGTATCGAATGAAACGGAAAAGAGTGGACAATAAAAATATACAAAGAAAATAAAATTATAATCAGAACCATAGAGGCCATAGAGGTAGACAGGAGGGAATTAACAAAAATTGGGAAGTACACAACACAATTAAAACCATGATAAAATCCAAAGAAACCATAACACAAAATAATATTAAATGAAAGGTAGAAAGCTTTCAATATTTAGGGTTAATGATAGAAAAGAACACAAGGATAGACAAGGAGATAATGAGAGAGATTCTCTTGGAAGAAAAATAGACATAAAAACGGATTAGAGGTAAATGTGATGAAGCCAACACTAATGTATAGCAGCAAATCATGGAATTACAGAAAGCCACAAAACAAAGATAAACCTAGTACCAGTGATCTCACACACAAGTACCTCAGCGAATCAGAAAGCTACAGTGCTAAGGTACCCATGGAATAGTACTATACAGTAGAGCAAATGGGAACCCATGGGCCAGGATAATCTACAACAAACGGATAAGCTGCACACTAATATTAGAGCTATGCACCCGGACTTCGTTACAGCTCTTTTGACAGCACCAACCGAAGGGGGATCGAAGAGTCTGGTGGTGTCTACTTCCCAAGAGATCGAAATTGTTGCCTACTGCAAAGGAAGGAACCTACAACATCAACCCTAGAAGTGAGCCACCCCTTGAGTTTATATCAAGCGCCGGGCTAAACATTGCCAACACGAGCAATAACCTTTGTTACAGCAGTCCGACGAGAAGGCCTAAATATGAATCTAAGCAAAGGACCCATTAGTAACAACATATAAAACTGGTATGTGCCGGACGAACCGTCGTGTTCCGATCACAGGCATATCAGGCTCGATGTAAGAACATCTTCAATCATTATAGGAATATAGGAACCCCTTGGTGAATAACTGGGAAGGATAATATGAACCCTTCAGTGACGCCGTGAGACTACGTACAGACTGGGTTGAAGAGGTGGTATCAAAAGAACAGGCAGAGGAACGGGTAAGTGAGGCAGTGAACACCGCCTACCAGGAAAACTGAAAAAAGAAAAGATAAAGGAGGCGCACAACTTGGTGGGACAGCTATTTGAAAAAATAAGAAAATAATGTAGAACCCTCTTATATATAAAACCAAGGGAAACCAAGACTGGACGACCTACGAACGGAAACTAACAGAGTACAACAAAGAAATCCGAAGAGCCAAAAGGAAGAGCTGGAGGAAGTTCTGCGAAACCCCCACATGTGCTAGAATCCAGAAGGTACTGAAACCTAAATTAGCTTCCTCAAAAATGGGATGAATCCTATACGGACACAGTGGAGGAAAATCTGCAAATGCTCACGAAGGCGCACTTTCCGGTCGCAACAATTATAGACAAACCCCCAGAGGAATCACGAGACCCACAAGACCCGATGAAGATGATTGGAAGGTCGCAACAAAAATAGCAAAACGACACAAAATAAGGTGGGCTATAAATTTATTCTGGCGGTTTAACTCGTTGGGAGTGGATGAGATATACCCAGTCCTACTACAGAAAGGACAGGATATTCTCGTCCCTCACCTTTGCAAAATATTCAGAGCTAGCATAGCCTGAAAGTATTTACCGCTCGGGTGGCGAAAGGAACGATCGACCACACACCTAGTCATATAGATCTAGCCTTACGTGTTCCTCCCCAAGACGCAGGAAAGGCTAATTGGCAGATACATTAGGGATCGTATACTGAGAAGTAACCCGCTAAGCAATCGACTATACACGTACCATCCGAGAAAATCAACCAACTTGGCGCGGAATGACCTAAACAGGCTGTTGGCAAACACTGGATGATGGAGAGTTGCCACAGCCATGCCTTGACAATTCCGCAACACACTCAATGGTCAAGGCACTACGAAAGAAAGGCATACCACAAGCTCTATGCCATTGAGTACAATCCAGCCTAGAGAACAGGATCGTCATATCCACACTCGGCAAGGCAGTCTTAGTAGGCGATCTCCTGGAGAAGTTATCCTCAGAAGGTATCCATTGACTAGATTACGCGGACGACATAGCGAACGTCATGAAAGGAAAGTTCGCAGAAATAATCTCAGAGCGCACACAAAGAGCAATGAATATAGTGTGACGGCGAAGGCTTGTCCAAAAAACCCTCTGAAAGCCACAATAGTCAATTATACAACAAGAAGAGTACTAACAGGCCAAAAGCGCCCGATACTTAAAGGTGTAGAAATTGAATTTGCATCAGAGGTTAAATACCTAGAAGTCATCGTTCGCCAAAATCTGACATGGAACTCACACATAAGCAAAACCAAACTGAAAGCTACATTAATTCTAGGTAATGTGCTATGTCTATACACTAAGATAGTAAAACCCATGATGCCACCGTACTACCGACCCATATGGTGGTCGGTAGTACGGTGACATAAGCAAGCCAAATGGGTCAGGCTCTTGAGCAGCACCCAAAAGCTTGCCTGCTTGAGAATAACAGGAGTCATGAATATAACACACACCGCGCAATGGAAGTCCTGCTGGATCTACCACCACTACACATCCTCATTGATAACGAGGTTAGATCTGTAAGCCATATTACTTCAAGGTCAAAGCCCCATAAGTAAACAGCACGGTGCGAACTATCTAGAGCTGTATAACGAGTCGAGGGCAGACCCTATAATTGGCATGCCCCTAGACAGCATGATAACTAAATGCAACATAAGTAAGGAATACGAGGTCGTAATACCCGTCAAGGCAGCTTTCGCCTGGCTCACAGGCGGCTCCAAAACAGCGGAAGGGACAGGAGCTGGTAGCTTCAGCGTCTACCCGAAGACAAATATTAGTCTGGGTAAACTCTCCACAGTGTTTCCGGCAGAAATAATGGCTATACAACACTGTGCAAGAGAAGCGTTGTGATGCAAAATAACTAATACACGAATTGTCATATAGTCTGACAGCCAAGCGGCAATAAAAGCACCAAGGCTCTGCTGCTAGTCCCATATCAGCCGGGACATAACCGTCGTTACCAAAGAGGTTATATCCCGGCTGGTATGGGACTGCCAGCAGAGCCTTGGCGAGATAGACAAAATAAACTGACCCTAGCGTGGGTGCCAGGACACAGTCGCATCCGAGACAATAACAGGGAAGACGAATTCGTCCGAGAAGACGCATCAAAACCCTTAATCAAGTCCTATTGCAGTGTTTCAAAATCAATCATAAAGACATCTATGGAAAAATGGATGGCAATAGTCTCAGGAGTTTCGTACAAACCAGTCAGGGCAGAGGCATGCAAAAGAATTCATAATAGACAAATTCACAAAGGGTTTACTAACCCAAGACAGGAAAACATCTAGGATTTATGTTCTCAAGTAACGGCAGTATGAATTAACACATCAGATATGCTTACAAGAAGACTTGGGCAACAGCACATACTTTATGGAATGAATGGGAGGAAATATCTTTAGATGCATTTTGTAAAAAAGAGTTTTGGACGTATGTGCGAGGAGTATAATTTACGGTGCTAATAATGTATGGGGTGGCAAGGAGTGGACAGATACCGATATTTTGCACGTCAAAATGCCACTTCTATTGAACCAAGAGTCATGATACGGTACGGTAATGATTATTAAGTTAAATTAACTAATTGTGCGAGAAAGGTGCATGAGATAAGTGTTTAAGGAAGCCGTGCTAGATATTTTGGTCTATATAACTACTATCTAGTATAACAGTCGAAGACATGTCCAGATCATCTCATTATCACAATAATATGTAGACTAACAAATTCAATAATGTTTTTTTAATTCCTATTGCATTAAAAGGAGAATAAAATAATTCCCACACTCAAATCAAAAAGTAAAGAATCGCTACAAAATTATCTACCGATTTCTCTGATTAGTATTTTCTCAAAAATATTAGAAATAATAATAAAGAAGAAACTTGAAAACATTTAACATTTATTAAGTTTCTGTATGGTGATCAAGTGTACAGGCAGTGGTATTATATTTCACAACATATGTTCTATATTAAATGAACTGTGAAATCATGTTGAAGCAGTCTGTTGATTTCCTCAAGGAATTTGATTTGTAGATAACATTTGTTCTATTTGAACAATTAAAACTAGTCACTCCAACATTTTTTTCTTCGAATATTACAGGCTAAAAGATAATTGCATAAAGAAGTACAACGACGTCCTTTACATTGTTCTAACTAGGTATTATTTCCTCTTCAATCGTCGACATGCAGATTATCTAGCAGATGAAGAGCTGTTGCAATGAAGATGAAGCCTTGCTTTACGCTTGCCAGCATACCTTTTAATCTCTTCCTTTGCGGTTGGCAATCCAAGGTATCGATCTGCATTACGCACATACCAGGGAACCGTCATTATGTTGCGCACTACTTTGTAGTGGAACGTTTGAATAGGCTTAATGTTGCTATCGCTGGTGCATCCCTATAATTGGATGCCGTAGAGCCACACCGGTTTATTACCCGATTCTAGATTAATATTTTATTATATACTAACATGTTGGAGTTTCCGACGAGGCGCTAGTAGTGCTCTTTATATTTTATTTCTAATTCGACATTCGACATATACCTTCCACCGTAACTTAATATCCAGAGTCATACCAAAATACTTATTTTATAAGGAACAGTTGTTTCATTAATGTTCAAGGAATGAGTTAGAAAATCCATTTTTATTGGTAAAATCTATGTGGCAAGCAACTATGTCGTTAACTGGACTGAGCAATGGAGAATCAAGCTCAACTTGGACAAATCAGTAGAGCTCGATTCTCCATTGTTAAGTCCAGTTAACGACAGAGTTGCGTGCCATTTGGAATTTTGGCAACGAGCTTACTCGATCCTGTTCAGTTGTAAGGATACCAATGTCATCAACGAATGTAGCTACAGTCGCGTCAACCGGAGTTGGGAAGTCGCTAGTATACAGTATGTAAAGAATGGGCCCGAGGACACTTCCTTAAGAAACTCCAGCTCGTATTTCTCTTAAATTCGAGTACTTGTCTTCCTGCTTGATTCTAAAAAGTCAATCTGAGATGTACGATGTTGAAATCTGTATATACTGTGTTGGTAGCATTTTGTTCAAATTGTGGAACAAACCCATATACCACACCTTGTCAAAAGCTTGTGCAAAGTCAAAGATTCTGTTGCTTTGCGAGTTTTGTTCTTATTAGATTTAGGCTCTCTCTTCTAGTTTGTTTTCTTGGGCCCAGTTAACTTACGTTTTTGTGTGGAATTTCCCTTTGTCGTGACCGAGCTAGAATTTGGCTTTGCAAGGTCGAATATTGTTTACTTAAGGAGTTATTTCATTCAGAGCATGTTGCAGGTCGTATTGTAGATATAAGATATATATAAGATCCCGTTATCTGGCTGCTGCATGGTCTACATATTACTTGCAGGATTTCTTATTAACTTTCTGGGAGTATTATGTTCATTGATTTGATAATTTTTCGATGAACTGCACTGATTTACCGTAAGCATATTCTTCGTCAAGATATAAAATATGGCTTACCGCAAGGCCAGGTAATTGGACTACCGTGATAAGACAGTAGTGTACTTTTTAATGGTATAGACAGTAGTTTCAATGATGAAAATATGGTTTACCACAAGGCTCAGTACTTGGACTACTGTTATTATTTCTATATGTATGGGACATACAGCGAATAGGCAGTTACTTTTCATTTGTAAATGATACAGTCCTGGTATATAATTATAATTGTTCAAAATTAATTGATTATGATATTCTTTAAAGCTTTGTAAATATGTTGGGCCCGCTATGTTTTAACAAAATATTTGGCAATAGGTAACCTACCAAATGTTTGGTTTGACTTTCCAAATGAATAAATATTATATCAGTTTTTAAATGCTTATGAAAACATATTTATTATAAATAAATGCATAATTAAATGTTATACAAATTTTATTTATTTAAAATTTAATTTATTTTTCACAAAATATTTGAATGTTAATTTTACCAGAGACTGTCACCAGATAGATTTCCTATAAAAACTAATCAAGACTAAGTTACATGAGATAATAGACACAGAAAATTTGGTTGACAAATATACAGTGGGTTTTCAGTCGCTCCAAATTCAGTCAAAAACTAAATTAAGGCTGAAAACACATGAAAATGCTCATAATGTCTGCCCTTTTTTTGGAATACAGTAAGAAATCGTGGAAAACATCCAACGGACCATTTGCCCGGCTTGAAAATCTCTATATCTTTGCAATTTGAACCATCATTCTAGTTTAAAAAAGTAAAATTTTACAGCCGAAAAAACATCAAAAGGCACAAAAATAACATTTTGCACACAATTGTTTACATTTTTGGTGAAACCCGGAAGAGAAAAACATTCAAAGGGCCGTTTGTCGGCCTTGAAATTCTCTATAACTTTTGGAATTTGAATAAGCTTTCAAAAAGTTATGACCAAAGGAAAATGAAGATGTTCAAATTTTTGCCATTTTCCGCGGGGGACATTCGCGAAAAAAAAAACGGTACTACGGAATAATGTTCATTATATTGTTGTTCAAAGTTACAACCAGTTTGACCCATATATACACCAGTACACTCCAAACATTTCAATTGATAAACTCCTCCTCAATTTTGAAGAAGGGAGTAGTGGTTTTTAGAATTAAAGAGTAGAGTAGATCATTTTGAGGGGGCTCAGAAGGCTACTTTAAGATTGTTTGATGTGAGAATATTCCCTATTTTCACTAAGATTGTTCTGAAGAAAGTTAACGAGGCGAAAATAGATGTTGGTGCAGGTATAATAGGGTAAATCATTTTAATTGCTAACTGTGTATGTTTCCGATTAATGATTTTGTCAATTTCGTTTGTGCAAAATTCGTTATTCACGGTGATTGTTTTGACATTTTTAATTTCTGACTCAAGATCTGTATGGGAAAGTGGTACTGTTAATGCTCTATGAACTATGATAATGGATGATGGGCATTGTTAGGTATAGTAAATCCAGAAAATGTGGGCTTTGAATATATGTTAAATGAGAATGATGATGTCATTCTTGTAATTGTTAGATCTAGGAAGTTTATTGTATTGTCCTTTTCTATTACAACAGTAAATTTAATTTAGGGTGAATGGAGTTTATATAGTTTAGAAACATTCAGGGGGTACCAAGAGTTTGCCAGGCATAAAATTCTCTATTACTTTACAATTTGAATAATCCTTCTAGCTTTAAAAAGAAAATAGTTTTGGCTAAGAAACTGTGAACACAGGAAGAAAAACATCTGATGCACCATTTTTTGTACTTGATATCCTATGCAGTTTTATAATTTGATTCATCTGCCTAACTTTAAAAAGAAAAAAATTACAGAGAAAAAAGAGAAAAACATGAAAAGGTTGAAAATTCATATTTGCCATTTTCCTGGGAAATGGTAAGATAATTGAATCATCCTTCTAGCTTTAAAAATAAATTTAAACATACCACCAAAAAAATGTGAAAAGGCTAAAAATCACATTTTCACACAATGTTTTCCCATTTTCAGGGAAAACAGTAAGAGATAACAGAAAACATCCAAAGGATGGTTTGTCATGCTTAAAAATCTCTATATCTTTGAAATTTAACCATCCTTCTAGCTTTAAATAGAAAAAAAGTTACAGCCAAAATGCCATGAAGAGGCTCAAAAAACACATTACATACAGACTGAAATTTTCTGGAGATAGATGGAGTAGACCTTGACTCTGCTATTAATTATTATTATTTAACATGAGTAGAATTCTTTATCCATACTTCATATGATAAATTAATATGAGAAAATTGGGAAGATTTCTAAATCAATTATTGTTCAATGACAATGACTGATATAATCAGTAATATGCCATGACCAAATCTAAGTAGTCATATAAAAATACTATAATGAATAACTGTTTAATCAACCAGATAATATAAGATGACATACATTTACAATTCTTAGAGAAAATCAATCTAAACAAATATGATAATAATAATATTAAGTTTTTATTAAATTGTAAAGACAAACCTTCTTCTTCCCTTTATGCAGTGTCCATACACTTTTCTCTTGCAGATCTAGCACTGGTTCGCCAATTTCAAAACTGAAATCTTTCGAAGGGTCACGCGAAAAGAATGACCACATTTTCACATTAAATTATACTTTAATTAAACAGAATAAAATAATGAGCAGCTTTTAAAAACTTAACCTAGAACGTGACTATTTTGACGTGACATTTGACGATTATTCACAATCACAATTCACATAATCTGTTTTATCGACATAAAGGCGCACAAAATATCCATGGATTAAGAATATTTCAAGTTGCAAGAATCGAATCGAATGATTAGAATGATAGACTGCATTACTACATGACTACAATTTAGAATTTTACTGCAATATTTGGATTAAAATAAGATTTTAAAAAAAACCAAAGTAAGGGCGCTATAGATAATAATTCTGCAGTATTGTATCTTGTTATTGCTATTGTCTAGCAGGTGACTCTTTGGTTATTTGAGCATTATTGGTTGCATAATTTGTGATTGTTTGGTTACAGTGATTTGTTATGAAGTAAAAGTGCGGGGGAAAATAGTAAACCGTTTTCAGTTTTTATATCTTTGTTATTTAATTATTTATTATAATGAGTTCAGAGAAGATCAAACGTAAATTATTAAATGCTTTTAAATTAAGTGGTTTTAACATAAGGAAGTAAGTAATAAAAAACCTAACCATCAAATATATGGATAATATCTTATTTTCAAGGGAATTTTGTTCTATGATAGTTGATAAATTTGAAGAGGAACACCTTAAGTTATCAGATAAAGATGTTTTTGATGATTGTGTTAAAAATATATGTACTAGCTTGGAAAAACAATGTATCCATGATAAAAGCATCGAAGCAGAGCACATATTGGTAGCAATTGATGTTTGCTTGAATTCTGGCTATGACAAACATGAAACTGTATTTAATATATTGAATGCATTTGATTTCCCAAAATTAAAATATGATCCAGAAAGGAAAAGGTTTTTTAATGCAACAAGAAAGTCAGTATTATTATCAGATGCCAATAGTAAGGCAGAGCTGTTTTTGGATAGATACACATCTGTGTTACAGAGAACACAGAGAAGTTTTAAAAATAAACTCTCAGAAGATACAGATAAATTGACGTTGCAAACTGTTGATTATCTACTAACAGTATCTGAGGAAAGATTGGATAAAACTTTAATATTAGGATCACTTTTGCAAATATCAGAAGGGAGATATTATCTAGAAGATCCTACAGGGCTTGTTGAGTTAGATTTAAAACATGCAAAGTAATAATTAAAATTATTAATGGTATTTTTACTATAATTAACATGAATGCAATTTTTAGATATCATGGAGGGCTATTTGTGGAGAACTCATTTGTGCTTGTTAATGGATTTTATGAAGACAAGAAATTGTTAGTATCCACAATTATACTGCCACCAGGTGAAGAATATAAGGATTCAAAGTATGTATGTGTTCATGTTAGTATATTTCTGCAGAAAACTATTTTGTATTTGGACCTATTTCTTTGAAAATATGCACATATTATTATTGGCCCTCACATAAACAATGGTGAAAGACCTTAGACCAGTACTATATCTGCACAATGCAGAGAGCAGGCTACAATTACATTTCTGTTGTATTTATTTATTTATTTCTCAACTAATATCAAATCTAATTACAGAGAAGAAGAAAACAATTCTTATATAGTAATACATAAAAAAGACAATCTAAATTAAAGTTTGATACAGTTAATAATAATATTTATTAATAATGTTTGATACACTTAATAATAATAATAATTAATACTGAGTAAGCATCAAACCTAGTGTATTGCTGTAATGCAATAGTGGTAAAAGCTAAAGAAAACAGAATTTTAGATTCGATAAACAGTAATTTTTATTACAAAACAAATCAACTCCATATTGCACTACATGATATGTGCATATCATCATGAGCAACAGTGAGAAGGCATGATAATTTGTATGTGGCATTCTGTATGTAAATCTTAGCTTGTTGTGAGAGGATTGCCTAGGTATAGTTCATTTGATGAAATTTAATAATGAAGTGCTATCTTGAACATTGTGAATAATCTTGTATAAAGATCGTTTTAGACAAGACAATTTCTTAGCTCAAAAGTTGTTCAAGAAATGAATTCATATATCCTCCTCAAATGCAATTTGTCTTTGACAAATAGAACGCGTTATATTTTTCCATTCGATCTACCATCCAATTCAAAATTTCAAATAATTTGCTATATGATACAAGATAATTTAGATTGTCTCACATCTTGACTAACTTTTGAGTTAAGAAATTGTCTTGTCTAAAACAACCTTAAATCTTTAACCAAAATGTACCTGGATGTTATAAATTGAGAGCATATTAAATTCCTCAAGTAACAATTCATACTTTATATTGTAATCAGGATATCTTTTGTGTTTGTGAAAGTATAAATATTTCACAAATTGTTTCTGACAATTCTCCAGCAAACACATGTTTATTGCATCTAGGTAACCAAACTAATCCAGAATATGTTAGATTAGATATTACACATGATTTGAAAAGTTTCCTGACTACACCAATACATTTGAACTCACAATTTCTAATTATGCATCCCAAAACTTTATAGCAACCAATGGTAAGTTTTTCTATGTGAATGTTGAATGTGAGTTTATTATCAAATAACACACCTAAGTTTTCACAATAACATATAACTTTTGCTAATATCACACATTGTTAATTTACTTGAATGAAAATTTAAAAAATTATTGATTTCAGATTGTCATTTGGAAATTTAAATTATTTTGGTGGTCAGTCACAAACACCTTTAAGGGATTCTCGAACATTGAAAGAATATTTACATCGTAATCCGCACAATATGATTTTATTATTCTCGGATATTTGGTTGGATCATCCCCATGTAAGTATTAATATATTTTACAATTATTTCATTAAGTACATATAACTTGGTTTTAAAAGGACTACCAATATTCCCAAATTTGTGTAACATTTATATCGGTGCTGCATAGAATCTTTGTCCCAAACAACTTTTTCAAATGACACAACATTTATTGCAAATACCTCTCTACAATTTAAATAGTTTGTTTTAAGAAATAATATATCTGAAGTCAAATAAAAAAAACTAAACAATCTACTTACTCAATCATTACTCCGTTCCATTCAATTATTTTGCTCTACCCAACCCACCCTTATTTCTAAACATAATCCTGTTGTTTTTTTGCACATTCACTATTAACCTCCTCTTATCAAGGTTCTATCCAATATTCCAATCTTTCCAATCTCTTGCATCTCTTCCACTCTCTTAGCCACAAGCACTACATCATCCACATAAGCTAACATATGAATGTTAGGTTGTGATAGGAAGAACCAAGGTATGAACCTTGGTTCTTCCTATCACAACCGCTCCGGCTTGCCCTCTTCTTAACACCTCCACTTAATTGAACAAATTGAACAAGAGCAGGCTCCCACATTCATTCTAAATGTCTCCGAAAAACGTCTCTATCACAACCGTATTTGCCACGTTTCTTTGTACATCTTTGTCATCCCTAACTTTTTGATACACTCCACTAGCTTGTCCCCTAGGAACAATGTCACATGCCGCTTTCAAAGCTAGAAATACCGCATACCACCATTAGCGTTATTGCTATCATTAACTTATACCCGCACTCATTATCGTGATCCTCTCATAGTTCTTCATTTCTGAAGTGCAGTGGCACCATCATGACATATTCTGGCACCTACTCTCCACTCTTTATTAATGCACTGTAGCAGTTTTTCCCTTCTCTTCACTCGCAAAATTTTATATCCTTTTACCCCTTTAAGCTGATCCAGTCCAAGAGAACTCGTCACCTGTTTCGAACTTCCCGATTCCTCTTCCACCCCAGCCATCTCCCTGCATCTCCCCGTGCACTTATCCTGGTTCAGTTCGCTTTACGCTTCCCTTCCCTTCCCTTCCCTCAAAATCTGCCACAACTTCTTTGGCCGCTTCCGCGGTTTAAACGGATGTTTTACTTATGCCACTATTGTAAACTGTTTTGTGTAATTACACCATACCTTAAGAGTTCTGTCTTATATCATCTGTGGTTCTGGTGAGTATATGCGTTAACCTGTTCACTAGTATGTATCAATCAGTATACATGGCTATGTCAGCGATTTGTACTGGTCTATGCGATCATAGAGAAACACGCGTTGGTCAACAAATTTTAAAATGTTGAAAATGAAAAAGTGAAAAATGTCAATGTAATTCTGAAAGTCGTGTGGTCCCGATACCAGATATTTTAGATAGCAATCTCTTCGAGTATTCGTTGTTTACCATAACGGTTGCAGATTAGTCCCAATATAGGTTGGCTAACAGTCTCACATCTTCGAAAGCCTTTACAAAATAGATGAAGCTTATGTATATCTGTTTTTCACTTCTCAGCAACGCTGTAGGAGAGTCTGCATACAGAATAGCGCCTATTGCCACTATTGTAAACTGTTTTGTGTAATTACACCATACCTTAAGAGTTCTGTCTTATATCATCTGTGGTTCTGGTGAGTATATGCGTTAACCTGTTCACTAGTATGTATCAATCAGTATACATGGCTATGTCAGCGATTTGTACTGGTCTATGCGATCATAGAGAAACACGCGTTGTAGTGAGAATCTGAAAATATTGATGACAACAACCGCACACTGGGGAATTAAATTTTGTGTGACAGTAATCGTATGGATTAGTAGAATAGCAGTTCTACAAAAAAATCATCAACATGTAGAGGCATAGAAAATATTGGAGAGTCTAGGAGAAGCAACGTAATTATGAATGGTTTAAAAGAAAATTATCAACAAGAAGTACGAAAGATCCTAGAGGAGTGCTTTAAAACAAGTAATATATTCAGATTGGAAATACCGGAAGGCACAATTCCTCCGCTGCTTATCAAATTCGCAAACTCAGAAATAATAAAACTATTGATGTGGAATTTTAAAGCACTTCTTTTTTAAGTGCCGTGCTCTTTTTGGGAACACCTGCGTTAACAATTTCTTTGAATCTATCTCGATCCTGGGCAGAGTGTAGCAGTAGGTCTGTCGATAAACTCGTCCATTGTCCATTGAAATTTCTTAGCCATGATAGCTTTTTGCGTCGAATTCTCTTTTGGCTTCTATATTTCCATTGAGAACAAGGCGGAGTACCTTATAATAGTACTTAACACCTCGCATTATATGCCCCAAGTATTCTGGTTTCCTCCTTTTGATTGTAGGCATAAGAACTCTCGTGTCAAATTCTCATTACTACTTCCTCATTTCTTACTATTTTAGTCGATCATATTTTGGGCATGCTTTCATATAGCCACATTTCGAATGCTTTGATAGATTTGATCACGCCTGCTTGAGTGTCCAAGCCTCACAACCTATATAGAAGAATCGACTATATATAGCATTTGGTGAACCTTTCTCTTATACTCTGATTTAGATTTGTTATTTGAAGCAAGTGCTTTTAGTTTTATAAATGGTGTTCTAGTTACTTCTATCTTGCACTTAATTTCTTCTGCCATGTGCATTGATTGATTTATTCAACTGTCTAACTGTTGTACTCATTCTATTATTTCGCCATCGTGGGTCAGTAGTACCGGTTGGACGTCCATTTTACTAACTAGCATTAACTTGGATTTCTTGTCATTTATCGTGAGACCCCATGTGTTGCTTGGTTCGATTATATTTTTGAGCATGTGTTGCAGTCTCCAATTGATTCTGCCATAATTACTGTGTCATCTGTGTATCTGATGTTTCTCTAGCAATTCTCACTCCTACATCTGCTGCCAAGGTCACTCTAAAGATAATTTTGGTGTAGATGCTGAAGAGGATAAGACACATCCTTGTCTTACTACTTTTACTTTCCGAATACAGCACTACTGTAAATTACTTTCCAAATACTGCTGGGTAAGAATGGTATTGTTTTCGCGCCAAATTTCAAATTGTTAATTTTTTCTTTTCGTTACGTTTCATGAGTAATAGCCTATTTTTGGAAACTGTCTCTGTGTATGTCTGTGAACAAAATTCCAGCCCAACGGAAAGCGACCAAATTTAGAAATTTATAGAATTTCCTGCGCATAATTGGGCGGGCCGATCCAAAAAAAGGAACGCGCGGCGCAGTCATCGTCGGTGACGTAAATCAAGCGGGGATATAGCGAAAAAGGTCGCATGTTAAATGTAGTAAGGCAATGAAAATGTATGAATGTGAATATTTAAATGTCAAAATTTAATTTTTTTTATTTGGTCAACAAATTTAAAAATGTTGAAAATGAAAAAGTGAAAAATGTCAATGTAATTCTGAAAGTCGTGTGGTCCCGATACCAGATATTTTAGATAGCAATCTCTTCGAGTATTCGTTGTTTATCATAACGGTTGCAGATTAGTCCCAATATAGGTTGGCTAACAGTCTCACATCTTCGAAAGCCTTTACAGAATAGATGAATCTTATGTATATCTGTTTTTCACTTCTCAGCAACGCTGTAGGATAGTCTGCATACAGAATAGCGCGTAGAACACCCCTGAAGCCAAATTGCTCTTCGTTCATTATTTCTTCACATCTCCTGTTGATTGGTTTTAGGATGTGATTCATAAGACTTATTAACCGACAGTCACTTCATGACTTAGCATTACTTTTCTTAGGGATAGCTATAAAGGAAGATTTCAACCAGACTTTTGGGATATGTCCTGTGTCATAGATTTGGTTTAATGGTTGTGTAATTGTTATGATGTTATCATCGTCCAGAAATTTAAGCCATTCCGCCATTCCGCATTCTGGCTTGAGTGTTACTTTCTACACATTCCTGTTCCTGTTGCTCCCATTTTTCCTATGAATCTGTGCCTAGTTGTATGTTCTCTGTACCAGTGTCTGCACATTCTTATTTATTGCCACAGTGAAACTTTTCTTCGTGTATGGGCTTTTCAGCAGTGGTCGATCAAATGTTGTTTTTGGACCTTGACGTTACATTTTTTGCAGTCTAATATTGAGATTAGCGTATAGTAAGTTGCGCTCTGAAGCTGCGTCAGCCTATAGGTACGCACCTTTGATAGGGTTTTTAAACCGGCTCTTAATCAGGATAAAGTCTATCTGGTTATTAACTATGTTTTACTGTCTGCCGATGATATTCATGTCTATAGTCGTCTTTTCGGGAATATGTACCATGTGTTGCTGATGATCAATCTTTCTTCTTGGCAGAATCTGACCAGTCGCTTACCACTCTCATTCCTTTTGCCAAGTTCGTTGGACAGGGAACTAACGGAGTTATGTCGGTGCCTACTTTGGCATTCAGCTCGACCATTATTACGTTCACTTCGTGTTAGTATTTATTTTTTTATTTATTCAATTATTATTATTCCTCATATGTAATACAACATGTTTAAAGAAGCATATAATATTAAATTAATAAAATCCCGAAAGTGCGGTAATCTTTTTAAATACCAATATCACAAATCTTGATTTCCTTTCATACAATGGACCATTCAGAAACTTGTTATAATTATCGGCGCGGTCCATCTGGTTGCGTCTGATCTCATGCTGAAACGCAATGTAGGTATAATATCAAATCTATGTTTATTAGTGTATTTCATAGCCTCTTTATTTTTTCCAAAAAATTGTTCGATTTCTGCTTCACTCTTGTTTGCTATTGGTGCATACACCTGGATAAGGTTCACATTTACGAGGTTTCTTGTTAGTTGCAGTAACATGACACGATCGGAGATTGGAATAAATACCTGAATAGATGTTGAGATCATTGTTTCTTTTATGATTATGCCAACTTCGTTCCTATGGGTATTGGCTAGAGCCCCGGAGTAGTAGGTGGTATATCCGTTATTTGTTGTCCAGATCCAGGACATCGAGCTTCACTTACTCCTAGGACCTGTGTATTAAGTCGGGTCATTTCTAATTGTATATTAGGTAGTTTGCTTGTTTGGTACGTGCTGTACGTTCCATGTTGCAAGCCGTTCTATTGTTGGTGTTTTTGCTGGTTTTCTTGTTTTTCTTCCGTTGATTCTTAGCACCCCTGACCAATTTATAGTCGCCGGGCACTCGCCGGGGTCTTGGCTAGATATGTGTTCATAGAGTTTTTCTTGGGATATAATTGCGTAGTACTTACTGCACCGCATTACCACAACCATTCAAGACTGTTCTAGTTGTGCCCGTAGTAGTCCCGATGACTTGCTAATCCAGGATCATTTCCTTTACATAGTACTGGTGCTCGCTAGTTTTGGTTTGCCGCGAGTATTTTATTTCCTCGGTACCCTCCATAAAATAGCGAGCATTCCCCTATCCGCCACCCGAGAGGCACCTGATGAGGCACTAGCAAAACCTCAGGGGTTTTTAAAGTACCCTAGCGTCCACACCTTTAGCTCTTTCTTCCTTACCTTTTCCCTAATTTCCCTTTGTACTTCCCCCTTCTCCACATCTATGTAGATGTTTGTGCCCGTTAGTTTATATTTCGACCACATGAGACCATTTTATCCTCCCAGCTGACTAATTCTAGCAGGCTCAGCTCCACCACGTTGTTTTTCTCTCCCTCCTCGCCTGACTTGCTCTCTCTCTTCTCGATTGTTTCTACCAGACGGACTCACTCCGGTGCCGTCGCTCCTTCCTCCTAGTTTTACCAGCTTGTACAATAGCTTTTTAAAGCCATATTGAAATATCAATCAGTACAAGTAACATGGTCTTCTGGTATAGTTAATTTATAAGATCTTAACTGTTCTCGTTTTATTAGTTTATTCGTTTTATAGCTATTATAAACAATGAATAATATATTTCAGGTGTTTGAAAAATTAGAGACATTATTCACAGGCTTGGAATCAAATCCTCCTGTGGCTTTTATATTCATGGGTAATTTTATGTCGGAATCCCATGGCTCAGAGCAAATAGACATATTAAAAAAGTTGTTTAAACAACTAGGAGAATTAATAGCTAAATTTTCTTCATTGTTGAATAATAGTAACTTCGTGTTCATTCCCGGAATGATAGATCCATGTACACCACATATAGTTCCTAGGCAAGTATTCTCTGATAGTTACTTTTTATTAAACTGGACTGATGTATTAATTCAAATTACAGATTACCGTTACCAGAATATGTGACGGATGGCTTGAAGAAGATTGTACCAAACTCGTTTTTTCCTACAAATCCATGCCGTTTGCAATATTGTAATAAAGAAATTGTTTTATTTAGGGCAGATGTTTTAGTTAAATTAATGCAAGGTACTCTATACAAGCCTAAGAAGGAGGAAATTGCTGATTGTGTAAGTATAAAATGCCTATTTCACTACTAGCCTAAAACCCACTCCAATGGAGTTATTTTTGAGTGAATTTGTATTTCACTAGTGCCACCTCTGGCCGCCTATAATAGATACAGTATTAACCTAGGTCAGTAATTAAAGTCCTGTATTAGATCAGACATTTTATCAAGTTACATGTTAGTTCATATAATGCTGTACCTGGTATATACCAATGTCTTGTCACAATGCCTTGTTTCTGTTAATCTTTAATGTCAGCCATTCCTTCTTTAATAAATATCAAGATAAATGGCAGTTATATAGCATTTTTTATATCAATATCATTTAATTATTTTAAAAAAAAACGGTTATTTATAACTAAACCAGATGAGAATTTGATTTTTCTTCAAAAATATGTTCACTTATTCACACGGAGAGGCATTGTGACATATTGGTATATACCAGGTGCACCATTATATGAACCAAAATGTGACTTGATAAAATGTCTGCTCTAATACAGGACTTTAATCGTTGACCTAGGTTAATAATGTACTGCATATGCCTATTAATTTGATATTTAATAAAATAAACTAATAATACATAATAATATTGCAAAAATATATAGTTATGTAGTTGCAAGAGTTTGTGTACCTATGAAATTTTAGTCATATAAACATATTTTCAGTTAGCTAGAACCATTGTCAGCCAAGGCCATTTAGCGCCACTATCACTAAATGCACTAACAGTCCATTGGGGATTTGATTTTGCATTAAGGCTGTACCCATTACCAAACCTCGTCGTAATTGGTGATAAATCAGAAAGTTATTGCAGCCAATATAAAGGTTGCACTGTTGTTAACCCAGTAAGTATTTAGCTCATGAAAGTCCAATTATTTATAATTCAATATTTTATATTTGCAGGGTTCCTTCTGTGAATCGGGATTTCAATTCAAATGCTATACTCCCAGCACAGATGAGGTGGATGATTGTGTTTTATAAAGCATTTATTTTTAAAAGAAATAAAATATATTTAATATGTATTATTTAAAGATGGAAGTTTTATTGAATAGCTTACAATTTTGCAATGGTGTTCATTAATAACTTACATTCCTGAAAGATTGTTTCCATAATCAAATTAATTATATTAGTTTAATGTTAATCATATATCTATAGTTCAATCCTATTATATACATTATATGGTACAATTATGGTATATAAAATATATTTATATAATACAATATAGTCTTTCGAGATTACATTTGTTAAACAAAAATCTTTTCAATTCTCAAATACAATTAATTAGAGAAGATTTACGAGGAGGTAAATCTATGTTATAAAATACGTGCCCCGAAAATAAAACACAAATCGTATGCACTCATACAGACGAGCTTTTTTAAGACATGCATTCACAATTGTTAAGAAAACACATTTATGTATCGCGACAGTGTTTTGATTGCGTACCGAATAAGGTTCAGATGGCAACTATTAATTACAATTCTGACATAAATCAGCTAAAAATCCCAGAGGAAATTAGTCAAATATTAAGTCAGATTTTTGCATAATGAAAATTGTGGCCCAAACAATAAGTTTAATAGGTTTAAAAACCAAAAAAAAAGTGCATTAATAAATTTGCTTAGGTGACTAACCATAAGCATTAATCATATTGAATTAATAAATTTTAAACACAAATCACGAAATAGATTAATACAAATTATTTAATATTTGAAAAACCCTAACAACAATGTGTTTAAATTTGAATGCTACACAGAAATTAATGTTATAGTAAAAATAGCCATTCAAATTTAGGCACTTTAAAATCAGGTTTCTACAAATATTAATTATGTAAGTTAATATTGGGCAAAGAGGCTAGTAGTGAGTATTTTCAACCAGTAAAAAGATAAGATAGAAATCTCATGCTTTGCAATTTAGCTAAATTAGTTTAAATTGATGGTGTACTACCTGCTGAATAAATAAAGCTAATATCCAAATATTTTTCAGGTTATTTCGTGAATAAATTTATTAGCAAAAAATATAAGAGATTACATAACAATTAATGTGAATGCATTACAAACTATCCATTTATATTTTGGGTAAACTGGTTCTCAAACAATGTTTTAAATCTGTGACATTTTGGGACAGATAATCTTCAAGTGAAGTATAATACCGAATATTAAAATATGAAGGTAGTTAATATATCATCAGCATACTTATAAATCCCCAATATCAAAAAATAAATTAAAAACAGCAAGCTGTAAAATAAAGTAAATATGAATTATTGCTTATGATACTTGTATATTTCTAGACTGGTTTCCCCAATGATAAAGAAGAATGTATAAATAAGCTGATTGATAATAGATGAATGAATCATAAGTATAGCATAATCTAAATTAGTAATACATTAATCCACAGTACACTTCCACTGGTAAATAGAACTTCATAAATTCTAAAAATTGCATGGCAATTATTAATACTATTTTCACTCGTTGCAACATCAAAATGAATTAAAATATTTGATAATAATTATACGAGGTCCCTCTTGGTTTATAATATCACACATCACTTCACGATTCGTTAAACTTCCGTTATACATATATTTACAGAAAAAAAATCAATAGTGCTGTTCAGCAGTCACATTACTTTTTACAATGAAAGAAAATTCATTTAAAATATCACATGTTCACAAAATTATCAGACTTAAGCACTTTGGTGAATATTAAGTCTGATACTCTATTTCATCCTATCAATGGTGGTTTTCCTTTGGTTCCTGAAACAGAACAACTATTTACTATCTATGATGAGCCTGACATCATATTGATAGGATCGATGACAACATATTGATAGGATCAATGACGTCATAATGATAAGATCAATGACGTCATATTGATAGAATCGACAAATGCTGTTTACTGTATTAGAAAACAAATGAACCTTACACGTTATGACATATCATCAGTTCAACAAAAAGTTAATTTTTATTAATTGTGTAATTATTAAAAATAAGTGATATTACAAATTTTGTAATAAAACACCCAAATATTGCATATAAATCAATTCTACAGAATATTGATTGCAAAATAACCTTATATTATTTCTTATCAATAATTATAAATTATTTTTTTTGTTGATTGAAAGATATGTCAGAACATGCACAATTTATTATTTAATACAAAGCATTTTCTTATATTAAAATCCAAGAATAGTTTTTATATTTGGTTTGTGACCAATTTTTATATTATTTATTATATGAAGGAAAAACCAAGTGGCAGAAAGAGGCTGATAGCCTAAATAAAGATTGATTCTCTCTAAAAAACAAAGTTAAAAGTGTCAAATAAAGAAACAAGGATGTTAGATTTGACAACTACACTTTATATAAGCAACTATTTCACTAAGAGGTGAATAAACTGGTTTCATTTGGGTGCACCCTGTTTTCCTTAACAAAATACGTTTCTGCTTAATTCTCAAAATTCACAACATAAATTATAATTTGTCTATATTATTTCTGGAGTATATTCTCTTCTATGCAATGATGTAATACAATGAAGAAACATAATTAGGATATAAAGACAAAAAACCTACTTTCTTTCTCATAGCGTCTGCAGGCTTCTTCTCGTTCCACAGCATCAAAATACCATAACGTAATTGCGTATCGTGTATGGTAAGCAGGTTGGACTTCATGTGGATTTCTTCGATCTGACCAGAAAAATAGTAGCCTATCAAATAAGGGTTCAATATCTGCAACCTGTAATAAATTTGAATAATTAAGATACAATAAAGATGCAACTGAAATAAAGTTCACAATACTAGAATGGACTGAACCATTTAAACATAATTTATTACTTTATCATAAGTACGGCGGCATTTTTAGATGCCCTAATCATGTCTAAAAAATGTATGTCCGTCTCTGATAAAGCTTTCATCTACGTGAAACTAACAATAAATTTAACTTAAACCAAGTTTTACATGTGACTATTATCTCAAATGAGGTCGTCATGGTTTTTGATAGGCATTGTTCCGGAGAAATTCCATGTTTACCAACTGATATGTTCCTATCTTGATATATACGAAATTATTAATAATTAAAGAGTGTATTATGTTTTTAAATTTAACAGAATAATATGACTACTGGGTCAATTTTTCAAAAAATATATACTCAAGATAGGTAAAGTGTAAATATAGTACTGCGCCCTGCCGGCATCCACTTCCAGTTCGCGCCTTTATATCCACAATCGGCGGGGCAAACATAAAGTCGTGAACCGGAAGGGGATGCCCGCAAGGTGGAGTATAACCGCTACTTTGAGCAGTCCTAGCAGACGATCTCCAGGAGAAGTTATCCTCAGAAGGTATCCACTGTCTAGAATACGCGGACAACAATGCGATCGTCGTGAAAGGAAATTTTGGAGGAATAATCTCAGAGCGGACACGAAGGGCCCTGAAGATAGTGGACAAATGGTGTGACGACGAACGCTTGTCCATAAATCTGAAACCCATAATAGTAAACTATACAAGAGAAGAGTTAAAACGCCCTATACTTAAAGGTGTAGAAATTCCATTTGTAACAGAGGCCAAATACCTAGAAGTCATCTTTGACCAAAAACTAACATTTGCAAAACCACGCAGAAAGCTACATTAGCCTGAGGTAAGTGCAGTAGTATGTGCGTCAGCGTCAATCCGAAAACAAGGTCTCGACAAGTTCTCTACAGTGCCTAGTAGGTTCTGTCAGGAAGAGAAATTGACCGCTACGGCGAGGTGTTATACACAGTGCGATCTAACAAACTCGGGAACCGCAAATCACTATCCCAATATATGAAGAAACCAACATCGAGGTTTTGCAGTCTGCTAGCCAGAACAGAACTCATAGAAGTCCCAGGGACACCAAAAGCTCGTCAAAGGACGCAGTGGAGTAGGTCCAGGAAGGCCACTTCTGAATATAATTTAAGGTAAAGTGTGCTTTGCTATTAACAATATCGAATATAGTTATAAAAATAGCAAAGATTGCTCGTCTTCATCTAATATAAAAGCCGAAGAAAATAAATAATGATTCACATATCAAACCTCACCTCCGTTATATTTTTTAAAACCAACCATTGTCATGACCAAAAACCTATATTTGGCATAACCATTTGAGAAAAAAATCAAATCAACTCCATGCCACACTTTTGTAGATTTCCACGCATTTCACTCATTTTTATACAATCCTCCACCCACTCTGATTTCACTATCTAACATTCGTTGCCGAGATCCCAGCAAGTGCACTCCCCTTAATACTTCTCTTCCGAACCGCATCTCACTCTTGCCATACATACTTTGTCCTCCCTGCTAATGTAGCTCGTGGGCACACTTGCCACTCACATAACAAGGGATGTACAAGCTCTCACTTATTCTGTTTCTCTTGCCTTTCTGGTTACTGAACGTCCGTCATTCTCTACCTGGCCTCAATTCCTAAAGTGTCCATTCCTTTCAGCGTTTTATCCACCCACACCTCAGACATACATACTTCCTCTATCTTTTCTCCGTCCGCTCTCTGACCTCCTACATCTCACTTACAACTCCAGCACTAGTTTCCCTTACTCCAACTCCTGCAGTTTTCCTCGTACTTCACTACCCTTCCAAACCACTCCCAGCACATGGTCTGATCGGATCGCTTCATGCAGGAACTGAGCAGAGCAGTCATAAGCGTCGACCTCGCGACTCCTTGCAGACTGTTCAGGAACCAGCTTTGCTACTTTTCTACTATATATACACTCTCGCAATCCCCACACTTCCACTCCATACAATAATATTGGCTTCACACATGCATGCACCACATGTCTAATTTTCTCTTGACTATACCTCAAACTATTATCGCCTTTGCTTGCACCCACCCCAAATGCCGCGTAAACCCACCTCTGTAGTCAGACCAAAAGCCTAACTACTTAAAATAATCCACACTCTCAATTATTATTCCCTTCCATTTCAACTCTTCTACTTTACCCATCCTACCCTTTATTTATTATTTATTTCATTACGTTTTTTCCACAATCAGTACTAACACCCTCTTATCAAGGCACCTTTCCATTCTTTCTGTCACATCTTGCATCTCTTTCATTCTCTTGGCCGCAAGTACATCATCCGCATATGCTATCCTCCAACACATTTGTATAGATTGAACAGAAGAGCGCTACTCCCACATGTATTCAAAATTGGTCTCCATTTGCTCTCATCCTTGTCCAGGACTCTGTACACCCATGCGACAGCTTCCACTTCCATCCTTAACCATTACATACACTCCACTGGCTTACCCCTGCGAACTGAGTCATATGTTGCTTTCAGATCCACAAATATCGCATACATTCTCCCATTGCACTCCAGCACTTCCTCCGCCATTCTCGCTAGTGTGAAAATCTGCGCTCTCGTCCATTTCTAAACCCACCCTGACTTTCCGGCAGCAACCCTCTTCTGTCCACTTCACCTTCCAGTCATTGTTAGCTAGTACCCCACACTTATTAACGTGATCCCGCTGAAGTTTTTCGGTTTTAAGGCTTCATTTATGCACTGGCACAATCACACCCACGCGCCACTCTTCCGGCACCTCCACAGAACCACTCCATACCCTATGTAGGCTCTAGCCTTTACACGATCTCTGAGCGTCATGAATAATGAACCCTCCTCAGTCTAATCCATTTTGGGAAACCAAGCAGGCATATGCACAACATAATGAATTTGCATGGAAATACCACTTATCCATCATTCGGAAATCAACCGTCTACTTGTGCATAACAAGATGTATGTGACAAAGACGCAGGGAAATAAAATAATACATAATCCCCAAAAGTGGATCAAACACACTCCAATACCAATGAAATCATGGACCACTCTAAATAAGTTACTCCAAAATAAGAGCCTACGGGGCCATAAGTAATTAATAAAGTAAACAGTAATTACTAAAATGAGGTCGAACGGTTTCTTGCTCCTGAATTGAGAGGCTAACATGGTTACCATGCTGGTAATAAAGAAACTACGAGGACCTATATAAAGCGGAACCCAAGCATATAAAGTCGCTACCGTCACGTCCAGACAACTTGTGAGTACATAGAAGGTGGTGTAATGTATGCCTAAACAACTCTATATACATGAAAATATATTCGTTTACATATACTACTTTATATGTACAACCAGATGTTCAGTTGTTTGGTAGGAAGAATTATTATTTATAGTTAGTATTATGAATGAAGGCAATAGCTATATTTTATTTTATCCATCCTAAAACCTTCAGTCTCAAAGACTCCACATGGTGCAATCACTTCCTGACCTATCATTATCAGAAATAATGCTTTGAGAACGAATTCAACATTTATTTTTCCAGCCTATGATGGGTGAGTGCATTTTTTGCAATGCTTATGTTATGCCCAAGAGGAGGCAAACCTAATACAAACCAAACATTGGTCAAGAGATGTGTCAGTAGTATGATCCAAACCTAAAAGTTACTACTTATGATCTATAGCAGAGGTTCGGTCGACCGCCACTCTGCCAATTAATAATAAGATATTAAAAGAACATATTGTTCTATTTATAAACCAATTGGTTTGTTAACGAAAATCATTATTTTCTCTTGTTAAAATAACTTAATATGGAATATGTATTAGTATTATTTATGTTTTAAATGTAAACTTATTTTTGGCTTTAAATTGCTACTTTTCTTATGATATATAATGTCAGAGTGGGCTATCCCCTTTTTGAACCTATTTGAGATAATTGGGTTTTTAACCACTATGGCAAAAGCACATCACATTTGTCATCATCTAGACTAGAATTGCTTCGGGCTGGCATATTTGACCGTTGAATAAACTTCACTCAGACCACTCTGGCATTGGCAAGATGGGCACAGACTTTCCTAAACTCGAGTTACATACTTTTAGACCAAAAATGTGCGATGGCCCACTCTGGCATTTACCTCATATGTATACTTAATATGTACGCTATTGGTAGAGCGCCGCCTATAATTTAAACCACAGGTCGCCCGAAGTGATGAAAAGTTTAGCCACCCCTGATCTATAGGATGTGCTAAGGGCGCAAAGGGTGAATTATCTGTATTTTACTATAAATCTAAAATAAACTATTTTCAGTTCACAATCTGATATTAATTTAGATAATGTGGATTGCCATGAGGAGGCAGGTAACAGAGGATCTAATGAAATAGATTCCTTCATTTTTAAATATCTATAAAAATTGACCAGAGAGCAAGACAATGAAAATTTAGAGATCGTGTTTTTGTTTCTTTCTGAGAACTGTCGTGGGCAACAGAAACAAATTTAGACACCGTACAAGCATTAAAAATCAAGTTTGTAACACATAAACTTCTACTTTTTCAGGGAACTATGAGGGAAATTATTCCCAGTCAGTAATTAAAAGATAAGTTCGATAAAGTGGAGATGTGGACTAAGCTATACATACACCTTTGGGGTATGTAAGAATAATCAAGTCAGCAAAATATAGGAAATCCTTGCTACATCCACGAACTTACTCATAGATAAGGTGGGAAACAGTTCAATCACGTATGTGATACAGTTTGGTGATCTGAGAGTGTAACCTTGTGGGGCTCCTGTAACCCGCATAGAGCGCGTCCTCAGTGGCGGATAGGGTAATGCTTAAAAAGTTTTACTTGTAGGGTTGGAGTAAAATAAAATAGCTCCCATGGAGGAGCAGGACATTAATAGGGCTTCTCTGATCTACCTAAAAAATCATGATATGCTCACAGAACCAATGAACTAGCCTCGGAAAATGGACAGAACTACGACGAATAATACGAGAAAACGGAAAAAGAAATTATGGAGTCGAAATGTGGCTAGAATTGCGACCTGGAATATTATAGCCTAGCCAATCAAAGAACAAGAAATAATAGCTCGAAGAGAGAAACAATTGACCTCTATCCGACTCTAAAGCGACACCTGGTGTCTAAAAATCGAGGTCCTGAAATGGTGTAAAATTCAAATTTACATTGATTTTGTATGGTGTTTCAGATTAGATTACAGTTCACTCGATTAATGATTCTTCACGTGTATGGTCTCGTCGTGTTTGTCTCACTTTCCGCTATCAGATTCTAGTCGGTTTCTGAATCTCACTACTCGTTACAAGCTGCAAATACTAAATATTCATGGACACATTTTGATGTTTATTCGTTGCTTTATACGGTACTACCAATCAACCTATCGCATGCGATGTTGCCACTGTTCCTGCTATCGCTCTAAGAGTATTAGTATCAGTTCAGTAAAACGATATATATTCCAATTCCAAGTTTGAATCAAAATAAAAAGAGATGAAGAAATGTAAAAGTCATCATTAAACTCAGGATCGTCATATTCACTGGAATCCACAAATTTAATTTCAATGCCCATAATTATAGTAAACACTAGAAACATAAAACAATTAAATACGGCAACAGTGTATATATTCTGAATGTTGGTATAGCTTCAAAATGTGTATGCAACCACACATAAAATAACCTAAAATGAGACAGATTGACAATAATTTGGCAAAAAGTGCTGTATGAAAATTAATGTTTTTCTATTAGTAAAGGCAATATTGGACAATAATTGTAGAGTCTCAGTATAGCCAAATGTGGGACGAACACGTTGGGCACCATCTTTGCAAATTCATTATTGCAAGAAAGTTTAAAACGACCATTGAATAAAATTCCATGTAAAATGTGTCGGCGGCAATTACCAACGAAATAAATAAACCATCAGATTTTATGGTAGTGGATTCTTACATATTAAGACCATACTATTAGAAAACAATACTCTTACAACAAATAATCAACGGAAATTTAAATGATTCAATAACGAAAACTTGGCGCCAAAAGTATATGTCACCTTTACACCATTTCGGGCCCGCGCGGTGGCGCCCCCATCGGTCATTCTATAGGTCAATAGAAATACCAGAAACCAAAAGGGAAGGTATAAATAGGAAACTGTATTCTCATTTACAGTGGCAAGTCAAAGAGAGAAAAAGCGAATTCTGGATTGGGACTATTAGTGCACAAAATACTCGAGGTGGAAGAATACGACCGCATATTACGGGTACTACTCAAACTGCCTCAAAGCCTCGCTAATATCATTTGCGTATATCAAAAGAAGTAGAAGAGAAGAAACAGAGGCATTCTATTATGATTTACAGAAGACTAATAATTCAATAGCATCGGGAGAGTTAAAGTCATTACAAATGAAAATGGCGACCGACTAATAGCTCTGCATGCCACAAACTCACTGAGGATCAACAATACCTTCTTCAACCACCTAATGAAATACAAATACACATGGCGAATAACAGAGGCCAATAATCACTGATCGACTATATAATAACCTATAGGCAATTTACCCAAGCCAGATTCTGGACTGTGTGCAGTAAATCCAGAGAATGTAGGAAGTGACCATAAACTAGTAGTATGCAACCTAAAATCAAAAGCTCTTTATGGCAAAAAATGAAACAGGTCTACGTAACAAAATATAATGTCGAATAACTTGCGTGTGAAAGGATAAGGGATTGTATGATGCTAGATTAACCAAGAAGTTAGATCCAAGTTCAATTAAAAAAACCTCCACAATCGAAGGAAAGTGGAAGACATTGGAACAAAACATCGTTAGCGCTGCAAGTTAGGCCATAGGAAAACAGAAAATCAACATCAAAACATCACACCAGAACTACTTATTTGAAGTATAATTAATATATAATTTTTAATAAGTTAGTATCTTATTTGTACATAAGTACTTGCCCAAGACTGATTACTACTGTATTACAATACTTTTTATTGTAGCTTAAAAGTAGTTTATTTATTAATCATCTTTAATAAACTTAACACATACCGTAAAACGAGGTTACTTTGCACCGCGTGGGGTAACTTTGCACCAACGTCCGAAAAAGATTCATCGTGGAGCCATATGTGTAGTTTCTAATTTAACTGCGCAACATGTTAATCACAAGATGGAAGTGTCATCTGTAGATCTTGTGAGAGAGTGATTAGGAGATTTCTACATCAAAACCTAACTTTACGGTACTTGTTTATGATACCAATCTGTTGCAGTTTTGTTTAGTGTTGAAAAATTGCGTGTTCCACCGATTCGTGTGTAATACTATCAGATAAGTCACCATTTTAGTACCAGTTACACATTTATATATATATTTTGATAATTAGTTTATATTTAAAATCATCTGGTAAGTACTTGTTAACATTTTTAACACGTGGGGTAACTTTGCACCACAATATGGGGAGACTTTGCACCAACGTCAAACTGTGTTAAAACTGGTGAAACAATTTTTTTTTTAATTCACAAAATATATAAAAGACAGAAGAAAGGCAATAGGATATATCAGAAAAGACAAATCGAATCCAGCGGGATGATGACACTGATGATCCAGCATTGCAGGACTCTTCAGATGAAGAATATCCCAATTTTCAAACATACTCGGAGCAAATGGTAAAAGAAATGGAAAAGGAAGAAAAAGCTGCAATGATGGAAGGTACGAAATCTCTAGCAGATGCTCTTGGCATAATTGCCGCAAAGAGAGTTGTAGGAGAATACATGATTTTCAAATACGAAGGGGAATTGTTTTCTGGTAAAATAATATCATTGGAGTTGTAATTTCTTCTATGGTTAAATCTATCAAGTCGTGAAAATTGCCTGAAAATCCAGATGTTTCATACTATGATAGGGAGCATGTATTTGACAACATAAACCCCTCTACCATGGTAAATAGAAGAGGATTGTATCGAATTCCAGAAATGGAAAAGTTGGGTTGGCTGTAAATAATTAATTTGCAATGTGTCGTTTATGTTTTTTGAAGAAAAAATCAGTTCCATGAATAAATTTTGTGTGCTCTATTGATTTATGTTTTTAACTTCGCATCTTTCCTATATACAACGGAGTTTCGATCAAAATGATGTGATGGTGCAAAGTATCCTACTCAAAGGGGTAACTTTGCACCAAATGTATATAATAAATATTGCATAATAAATTACTCACATTACATATATTTTATATTAAATAGCAACTAATAACACTAAAGAACAAAATGCAACAAGTCCCATATTTTTAACGCGCTTCAAAAAATATTTCTGTTCAATTAAAGACAAAAAACCTGAAAAATGGTGCAAAGTAACCTCATTTTACGGTATTTTAAGAAAAACTTTAAAGCACTTTTTATTTAGAGATGTTCCATTTTTTTTAAATGGTACTAAATATAATCTTGCTTTTCAATTGAATTTGATTTTTAATGCGTGTAAACTATTTGGTTTAAGATTGACGGAGCTACTAGAAAAAATATAAGTGACAAATTTTAAACTTATTTAAATATTTGTAATGGACCAATGATGTGTATACATATTTTAAATTTTAGTTAGTACAAATGAAACTTTATGATTTTTATTGGGAAGATTTTACCACAAAATTAATTATGGATATCCATATTGGGAAATCACATATTTCTAGATAACACAGCACCTAATTCCGTATGGTCAGTGGTCTGGCATAGCTCAGCCAACCACAACACATAATCGATCTTAGTAATTTCAATATTTATGTATATGCTGTACTTAATTGTCGATTTGTCATTGGCTCAAATTGAAACTCATAACGTGTTGTTGATAAATTCGTCATCGCTATTTCGGCAACAAATCCTATAATCGATATTTACACAGAATATTTTGTAATCAAAATATATAATCCACTAATAAATTGTAACACTATATTCATAATGAGTAATTACTATTCTAACCTACTAAACATAAAATGTTTAAAAATAAAATGTTCGTGATTACAGAGGTCGTAATTGAAAGAAACTACTTGTTTGACTTTTTCATCATATTGTGTAGTGGATTGCAATTTCTTAATTTGTTCTCGCCACATATACGCACAATATGGCAATATTAGGATGCACTTATTAACCAATATAGCGAAGAAAATACTCACACATTTCTCTATATGCTCAGAATGTGCGAGTGCACAGTGAATTCCATAATATATGGGTTTAAATTTGAAAACCAGATATATGTACGACGATATTTGACAAAAATATACACATTATATAAATACATATATTGATGCAGTTGCCTTATTAAATATGCATTGTATAATAGAATACTAACTTTATCTCCTCGCCATCCTTCTGGAAATATTCGTAGCAGACCTCCACTCCGTTTTATATCCCATGTCAGATTCAAGTAGTATATTGCTGTTATGCATCGGCCATCTCTATTTGGATTATCAACATGTTTCACATAGTGTGAACCACTCCCAGGGTAACAAGCAACCATGGCCTGCAATAAATAATACTATAATATACAACATAATTCTATACTATAATATACAACATATACTTAAAAGTCAATGATAACAACACATGTATTGAATATTGGAATAATAGGAGTTTTTGCAACAATAAATATTATTTTAAAAACTGTGTAATACCATGTTTTTAAAATAATAATGCTCCCTTGTACAGTAAATATACTGGTCCTCAGATATTAGAGACAAACATATTTTATTTGAAATATATTGCAAATGTTTAACTGTATTTTTTATATTTACATTGTCTATACTACCTTCGACATGCAGTTATAAACGGTCCGCGATCGGTTCCCGAATCTTTTAAATTCGATCATGTTTTTATGTTAATTTATTATTGTATTTCATATAGTAGCAAGAAAATGCACCATGCTAGCTAGTTTTGCGATAAGCGTAAAATGCAACCATTTGACAAAGGAGAGTGAATGAAAGATGTCTGTTCTATATTAGTAAATTAGTCATTTAAAGAGAAAAGACAATTTTGTCGATAATTTCGCGTTCTCAACGAATACAAATGATGTCACTTCAACATCAGTCGTTAAGAAAAGAAAAGATATTACTTTTGGATATATTTTTGAGCACTGAGAGCAAAGATTGTAAATCCGATGGATTAAAAACACGCAAGAATTATTGAATGATAGAAATTATTTTTTTCCAAATTATACATATATATATATATATATATATATATATATATATATATATATATATATATATATATAAACGTAATATTGTGCACGCCTCTTCTTCTTCTGACTATACAGTTGCAACTTCTAAGATAGCAAAAGACGTGACTATCACCGTGTTGTTTCTGTCCTGTGTTCATTTGACGAACAAAACTACCAGTAAATCAAATATTTTTCACGGTATGCACTGACAGCACAAAAGTCATTTCTTCAGTTTCATGACTATCAAAGTCACAGAGGTATTAGGAATGGGCACTGAATCGTTGTTATCTAATTGAATATCAGAATTTCTTTGTTCATTTTTTTTATCATTGGCTAAAAATGGGGATTCGGAACTGCATTCCAATTTAATAAAATTCTCGCTGCATTTAAATTCCGTAACTATAATAACTGAATAAATAAAATGCCTAGCGACAGCTGCAACAAAAAATATTTAGCAATTTAATGCAACGACATAAAAATCCATCTGAAAATTACCCTGTCTCAAAGTATTAACTAATAGGCGATAAATAGCAACATTCAAAGTAGAAATAATATATCATCGTCCGGGAGAGGCAGCACCATACGGCCATCATAAAAACAGACAAGTGTAGGGGGTTAGAGAAACAGATGCTGTCACAATTTTACATGTTCATTGAACATCTTGGTAGGTTATTAGACAATGATATAAATATCATATATTATTGAACTTTCCGGGTGATTTGGGCGTTCCGTTTAAGTTTTAAAATTACCTCCTTCATGAATGGATTATTTTAAATAACCAGGAGAGTTTTGCTGTGTTGTGAAGGAACTTCCCCATGGTTCCAGACTAAGTCCTTTGCTTTATGCCTTATATGTTAGCCCAGTTGGTAACGCAACCGGGATCTCCAGCAATATGATGGAGTATGCAGATGATCTGCATTTTCTATAAGATAAGGATTGTGTAGTAATGGAAGAGCATCTGAAGGAATTTTTGGAGAGACTAGTAAAACAATTGAGATCCTTGGGCCTCATACTTTCTCTTTCAAGTCAATCCTGTAATCCCGGAAAAATAAATATATTCGGCTTCTAGTTCGTTTGGAGGGGGAATTGATCGAGGCGGCGGATAACTTTAAATGTTTGCGTGTAATATTTAATCGAAAACTAAACTTTAACGCCCAGAGTTGCATCAAGACTACGTGTATCCGCATTCTAAATATTATTAAGATTTTTATTCTGGGCAAAGTAACGTAGCGCCCTGATCCAAATATTCGTGTGCACATTTTTAGGGAAATGATACTGCTGCTTTATCTATCTGGATTGCCCGGCGTGGTAGTTCATTGTCTTAAAAATAATATACTCTGCAGACATTCGTTTTTGCCTAGGAGAAATAACATCATCTCTGATTAATGCATTGTTGGTGGAGGCTGGATAAATATCTTCACTATAAAACGATAACCACCCGCTTCTTTTCTCTCCTCTCTCCTCTTAACCCGTCTCATTCGAGATATGGCACGAGTCTTTCCACACCCGCAGGACGTATGGAATCGTGTATGTTTCAAACAGAATTCTTAGCTACTCTACCCTTTTATGATAAATATTATTTCATTTTACTACAAAACCCAAACATTTTTCATCTCCCGGCCAGCAGGGGTATTTATAAATATTGAAGGAGAATTCAAGCAAATACTGACACTACTAAGATTGAGAGTATTATTGACCGTGTAAGGTGCCTTATAAGGCTCAATTTTATTTTAAGTTTTATTTTGAATTATCAAAACAGCCTTGTATTTTTACAAGGAAGAAATGGCCCTCCTAACGCTCATACATTTACAATTTAATATTTTTGAGTGATGATTATTTAGAGATTATTAATTTTGATATTCAAAGAGGAAAGATTATTTATATTTATCTCAATCTTATAGATTGGACAAATGTGACTGAGGTTAGTTTTCATAGATCATTAAATAATTTATTTTTGACTTGTAGGTTATAGTTGTTATAATGTATACTATAATTTATATTTTTGTGCCATTATTGTGTTTATACTATACAGTATAGTGGTGATTAAAGCCTACAATTAAAACTTCTTTTTTATTATCTAACATATAAATGTTGAAAAATAAAACATCCGACTTTTAAGCTGAAAGGTCCAGGGTTTTGAAGTGCTTTTTCCTTGGTTGGTAATTTTACAAATGGCAACCCTAGTTTTACAATACGTTTCACTGGGATTCCATTAGCCGGCCACACACGTGCGGATTTTCCGGCGCATGACATTCCATGAATCTATCACATTATCCGTTAATGAATTGGATGTATGTCAGATTCCACTGACGCAGGAATTAAAATTTGGGTCATGTCAGTGTAGCGTTTCAAGTAACTGATTTTGATATGAAATTGCTGAGTGTGAGGGTTCCGCAGACTACAATCAAAAGTATCGGCCAACAGTTTAGTCGGATTGGGCTGCATCCTCGCATATTACGCAAATTAAATTGTTTGGTTGGTGGTGAATGCGCAAACTGCCCCATACGCTGGGCCAATTGCTGACACATAGTTGTATTTGAAGCTGCACAGGGTTCAGTTTTGTCCAGTGTTACGTCAAAATATTTCCGAGAGCTGTTATTATTGCTATCATACGAAGAAGAATAATGGTAAAGGAGAGAAACCATATATGCATGCTATTACATCTGATAGATTGTGTCTGGGAAAGTTTTACACGCTCCATTCTAAACTACTGGAGTATCCTATAAAGTAATTCGCTTTATCGAGTGTACTCGAGCAACAACAGTTTCACATACTTCTTCCTATAGCTTTTCCTTCATAAGTTTTTTAAGATTTTTTATGTAATGCTGGTCTTTTTTCGATCTGTTCAATTGAAGTCTCTTTTACAGAAGTCAGTAGTTAACGACATACCGGAATTTTAAAAACTATATTTTATATATAGCACTGCATTTCGCATGTGTCTGAGTCTGTCCACTTGCATAATGCGCCAGGTTGAATAAGCAGTCTACCGATAGTTGACCAACTTTACAGGGAATCGAGAGCTCATTCAACTATTTCTCGGTCGGTCAATCGGCCGACTACAATCCCTTAGTCTGACATATCCTTCAACTCTCAAAAAATGCAGCTGTCTGTTATCTTATGATCAAAAGTGCTCCCTGACTTCAAAAGGAATCACTGGTCTAGGTCTAAGTTTCAAGACATTACTATATATACTCTATGCAATAAAAGTTTGCATAGAGTATATATAGTACTGTCTTGAAACTTAGAAGTTTATTTCCATCTAGCTACTCATGACTTAAAATTGTATGTATTGAATCATTCGAATAAAGTCAGACAATAGAGTCATTATTTACAGCACACTGCACACCTGCAGGCGTGCGATGCTGCTTTATTAATTCACAAATAATATAACTATTTTATCATACGGAGTATTGTAATCGTGCGGAAAAAATCTAATTTTCCGAAAATCATTATTAGTCCCCTGATCATTTTAAGACATCTATGGAAAATGTATGACCGTCGTCCGAGAAAAATATTTTGGAACGTTTTTGGAAAATTTACTGAACTTTTTAAAACCAAATTTCCATGTGGCTATTATATCCCGTAACTCATGTTGATTAGTTTTTGGTGGAAATCGGCCAGGATAAAGTCTAATAAGTAATGTTTGCCTATGATGATGTTCCGATTTTGAACGTTTACTAATTTTTGTACAAAATTCTTATTTACTCTCTTTATTTGTGTCAATTTTACAAAAATATACATTCGATTGAAGTAAATGTGTTTTTTGTTGAAAATATAATATACTTATATAATATATGATTTAAAATTAAAAATTAGGAATGCAATCAGATTTGTATAACAATCGCGGAAAAATATTAAAAATAATGTGAAATGCTTATAGCACGACGGATAATGAATAAACTAAATTTTAATATGTAAAAAACCAAACCCTTACTTAAAAGATTAATTATTAATTCAAAACACGTACTCCAATTAAATATTGCAAAAAAAAAACATAAAAGATACCACCCTCGATGGGACTCGAACAAAAACTTTATAAATGACAGGTCGGTCGGTTTCAAAACATTGTTTTCGTTTATATGTTATAGGGATTATGATACATAGGGTAAAGTAATTTGCCGGGCCAATTAAAAAACAGGATTTTTTCCACTACTAATTAATGGTTGCAAAGTTATTTGTAAAAAACTTAAAATTTGTATTTTTTAAATTTTAGAACTATTTTTTTCGCAAAAATTATTTTAATATAAAACGTTCATATTATACAATGATTATGAATCTAACCACTTTCCGTACAAATGAACCGTTGCAAAGTTGTCATCACAAAGCGGATATTTTTTTTGTTATCTGCCTACCAATGAAAACAATAACATAAAAAAAAATCCGCTTTGTGAATTTTGCGGAGCACTTGCAACAAGTTCACGGAGCACTGGTTAAGAACCATTGACCTAGGCCCCATGAAATTAATTTTCACACTGTTTTAGATCTCTCTATTCATTATTTAGTTTCGGTGAAAATTAAAATGAAATATCCAGCACGTATTTCCAGTATGCCTCAAGAGCGATGAACAGAAACAGCGGAAAGAAAGACTCTCGAATATTTTAAAGTAGAAATCATATTTTTGATTTGTTATTATGAATGTCATTTTATACACAATAATATTGTTTCTTTTGATGTAATTATGTCTTATTGCGTAGAAATGAAGAACAGGAATCCGCAAAATGTTGGCATTACTTACGCGCTATTCCGCTGCAGTATTAGTGGTATTAGTACGCACGTGGTTAAATGTCGATATGAATAAACTCATAAACTTGTCTGATAATAGAAATTATATTATCAGATTCAAATATTACATTTGTAAAAGTATGTATGGTGAGATTAAATATATTTCCATTCTGTTGACTGCTCTCAGGTTGTGAAGAAAATATTGTTTATATGAATGGATTGATTACATACAAATTACTGACGATATTCTATTTTCGTGCGAAAAGCTTTAAATCTTATATTTGATCTGCGTGTATAAATATTTTTTCCATATACAAATTCGGGTGTTTATTTTTCACTTTAATTCATTTAACCCTCACATTATTGAATGAATCATCGCTGCTCGAAATTACGTTCCTAACGTCCTAATAACCGCAATCCCCTGGGAAATACGTTATAAAATTCATTAGTAAGAATTACGTAATCTGACCATTCAGAGCTTTTTATAGTGGCCTTTTAAATCCTACATTAGCTACATTATTGGTGTTCTAAAATAATGGTTTCAATGTTATTTCCTATTTCCAAACACAAACGGAAATAAAAATTCCTAAATGCCGCGCAACGCACACTACGTGAATTTTGCGTACGTGACTCTCGGCATGCTTAGAGGTAGCATGTGGGAGTGAAATACACATATAACGTACATCCTACATACGAGAGAGATGAAAAACAAACATACTTGAATCTATTTTTAAATGATTATTATGCACACACATTTTCTGTGGTTTCTGTTCAAATATGCACGTATCTGTCATTTCATAAACAAACTTTAACATTGTAACATTATGATTACACAATTGTTTAAAATAAATCTAATAATTTTGTGATTCTATGTATTTATTATCCAATTATTTAATAAAATGTATTAAGATACACACAATTGTACAAGTAATACATTTTGGTAAATGTTGTTTAACTATCAACATTGGTAAAAGTAAGTAAATGGCATGTGTCACTACTGCACCTCTAAAAGTATTCATTTCATATTAAGTAACTGTAGTTAAGTTAAGTTAAGTAACTGTATGTTTCTATAACCTCCAGTCTAATGTTTTTTGTATAGATATTTTATTCATCAGTTGATACAAAATATTTATGAAATAACCACCTTTCATAGATTTTTTGTATCAACTGTAAAAATATTTATATAAAAAACATTACTAAAGCCCCTATATATTTTCAATAAAACTATTGTCTACTAACATATAATAAACCTTACTGTACATTTAATTTTTATAAATAAAAGATAATTCTTTTACATATGTACTTTGGTTCACACATGGGTTAAGAACACATTTTAAACTAAATTATACAATAAATTTTAATTCTGAAACTTTTTACATAGGATTTACATCATCTTGGTGGCTCCAAAAATAAATTAATGGCTTTCCACATAATAGACCATACATAGAGCATTCATCAACAACATTGAAGATACTACAATTATTATAACTTCTGTGGTGGCTTTGCTTGGATTACAGTTTCATATAAAGTGAAAATTATATTGAAAAGTTTATGGTTTGTAACAGAGTGTCTGCTATTTTAAAATGATAAAATGTACTCAAATATAATTATATGTATTGTGTATCAAATATTTTATGATTTAGTAGTATTATTAAGGCTAGGATTTGTCAAAGCAGAATAATTTAATAATTAATTATAATCTGTGACTCAAACAACACATATGACCACTTTGACACATAAAGCAACATTGACATATGTAAATAGAGGCACATGTCAGTTTATAATTTAAAGTTAACAACAAATTTTACAATCTTTCAGTACATTACATGTAATTATAATAGGCTTCAGTTAACAACCTAGTATAAATGTAGTTATTTTTTTTTTAATGTATGTCAAACTCAATCAAGATAAAATAGATTAATTTTTCACAATATATTATACAGTTTTGTTTATAGTATGTCCACTAGCTGTGAAACCATTGAGATAAATCCATTTCTGATTGCACAGATTGATTTTAAATTATTTTCTGGTTGCAAATTTTCTTTTATGGTAACTTAGATTATGTTTAACTAATTCAGATGCTCATGAAATTCTAAAAAAGGTATTCAAATAATATTACCTTACTTAGAAAACATTTAAACAAAATTTTCCATCCATTTTGTCATTCAGGCGCATATTGCTCATAAAGCACTTTTTTGTCTGCTATTTTTTTTATGTAAACCAATATAGTTTTATGATTCTGGCTGCAAGTGTGATTTCAACCATTAAAATCTCAAACATTATTTCTTGAAAATTATGTCTTGTAAAATTTATAATCCTTTTTATATAATTGTTATTATTAGATTATTACTAATTAGGCCAATGAAGCATTAATATATAAAGGGTATAACACTGTAACAATAAATCTGTCAACATTATGTGAAAATGTGTCTATGTTTATCAATAAATATTATTGTTTGCTTTGGTAAAATTTAAAAATATAGATTACCAAAATATAAGCATATCTTTATTGAACATTATATAGAAATATTACATTTTTAACTAACAATCTATTGAAAAAATACATCAGTGTGATTTCACTTACCTTAGTTCTGCCATTAATATTATAATGTCCTAGTTTTCCATTTTCTATCATTTTATTCGCCCTAATTATTAATCCATCAACTTGACTAATAAGATGTCCAATATGACCACAATAGTTTTCTCGTCCATCAATCCAAGTAATTTGATCACCCCTTATTGTCTTTAAATCATGCCTCCCTTTATTATCCACTAATTGTCCATCTTTAAAAACACCTTTTGTGTACATATCTAATACTTCGCCCAACACAGCTTTACCTCTATCTTCACCCAAAAAGTTATCAACCACACAAACCCCATATGCATCCATATCTTTTATCACATTTCTGCACATTTCATCAACAACTTCATCTTGGTTTTTATGCAAAAATGGGGGATTTATACTTTCAGGAAAATCTTTAAAGCTAGCTTTTCTAGGGTGTACAATATTTTCTCCACTGATCGGCATGGCTGTTTTTGCAGATTTTAGTGCTTTTTCTGTGGAAGATTTTTCTTCCCGGTAATTAGGACTCAAACTCTCTGCTCTGGCGCTGAGTATTTCGTTCTCTGAACTCCCCTCGAACGGTATTGCACTTAAACTTTTATTCGTACTTTCTTTAGGCACACAGGATCCTTCACAAATCTTTTGGCAGTGTACTTTATGTTTCTTCCAATCTGATTTTTGATGCACTTTCGAGCAATAGTAAATCGTTTTACATCGCGAGCACCGTAACAAATTTTCAGTTAAACTACATACCTCGCAACAAGGTACTGAATTCATTTTATCAGCTCACGTCCTTTTCCTACATGCAAAATTTTTTGACATTGCTGCCATATTGCGTTTTACCTTCAAATTAGTCTTGGGAATATCGTGTAGATGGCGCAGCTAGTCGAAAACAGCTGTTTTAGACAAGCTAGTGGATTAACCTAACTTAAATTGTATATTATTATTTTACTTGTTATTGCTATATTTTCGAAGACTAGCTAATTGGTTATAATATGGCAGATGAAACCATATTTGAATTTTTGCATTCTGAACTGGTGGACTATACGATTACACAAAACATAAATAAGAATAATGATGGAAAAGTAAGTGACAAAATGTTGATTTAGAATTTATTATTATTACAGTATTATTTTAGGAGGAAGATTTATCAAATTTGGAATATATAGGATTTGCAACTGGTTACAAGATAATAGAAAGGTACTGTATACTTATTTTATCTAATCATTGTTTTCAAATTGTACCAAATACTACCTAATTCAATATAATAATTCAATCTATCCCTATACATATATACCTGTATATATTGCCATATTTTGTTTTGATTATTATTATTTTGTTAACCAGTTAAAGGTTAACAGCATTTTGAGATATAATCTATGGGTGATTCAAGCCAGCACCTACTATACATACCCAAGGTTTTATTTTTATTGATAGTTACCTGGGCTGTGATTCTTGATTCCACTTGTTCAGAATGTATTTATTTAACTGTCTTAGGGCTGGTTCTTCAATTGACATTTAACTGGAGAATAAGGCTATTTGTGGGATAAGTTTGAGATTATAAAGCCAATATCTCAAACTTATTCTACAAATAGCCTTATTCGCCAGTTAAATGTCAATTGTAGAACAGGCTCTTAGTTGCCCTACAAAATATGGTCAGTTCATGATTTGAGTCTATTTAATAATGGAACTTTAGTTTACAAATATTTTTTAGTGTTAGTAAATTGAAATTCCACCTGTAAATCAGTGTTGGTACAACAGAAGTGGATACATGTTTGTCAAAAACTAGCACAGTTTAGAATGACGATATTGAAATTGTTTAAAAGGGCAGTTTCAGATTACATTTAGTGCTCAGACTGTTTACCATTGTTTTCAATGGAGAAACCTATTTGAGATTCAACACAAATTTCTAGAGTGAAAGTTTGAAATGTTTCCCAAATAAATATGCACAAGGTTCTAATATTGTGATGCTTTAGAATATAAACCAAATTGCATATAGGGCCCCACACTGTGAAATCAGGTGGTGGTAAATCACAGGATAGAGGAGACCATTCAATTGGCCCTCTTCTTCCAAGCCCAGCTTCATGGAAATGCTCATCTAAAAACTGGCGTATGTATCTGCTCTGTCTTTCGTCAGTCTGTCTAATGTCTCTTGTGCCTGTATTCATCAACATCCCATAAACTTTATACGTCTCATAATTGAATGAATAAATTGACAACATCATTGTGATAGAATATGCCAAAACAAATGTAAAACACCTTGAATAGCGCTTTCAATTGGAGCTTTGAAGACACATTTTGTTTAATTATTCAGTGTTTCAAATAGAGAGAATCTAAAGTAACTACATTCCTTAGATAATGCATTTATTGTTGCTATAACAACGAATACTTATCGGATCAATAACTATTGATAGATTTATGGAACGTCGGTGAATACGGGGGTTGGTCTAGGATTGTTCTTTGTTTGTCATGTTCATGTTGTCAGTTTTAGAGGTCCAAACCAAACTTCCTTCTTATTACTGTCCGGGCGTATGTTGCAACAGCCTTCCAGTTCGTGTCGCTAGCCAACATTAGTGTCACCAGTCATCTCAGGGTGGCAACCTCCTCCCCAAGCTCAGTCATCAATGTGGCCCGTTTTTGTACCACTGGTAACATGTAAAGGTCTGACAGGATTTGGGTCAGCCAGTGGTCGTTTTCTTCAAATATCTTCTCGACGAGCGGTCTAATATGTGGGATAATCTGTCACGTCCAACTGGCGTGTTGGCACTCCTCCCATCGTTTTGACCATTTGTCCATGGTTATCCTTCTGGCCTCCTTTAGCACAGTTACTGTGATCGCGCCTCCTTTAGTACGGTGGTATGTGTACGTTCTCTCTTCTACTGCGTACCTCTACCGCGTCTGTGATATAGTTTTATAGACCTGGGCGATGCGAAGAACGCTGGTGCGCAACGCCCTCGTCAACTTGTCCACATTCCGTTGGCCTTGACAGCGTCGACCTAGGTTGGAGCTGCGTACCTCTTCGCGCGTGGCCGCTCTCTTTGTGAAGAGCATTGTAAGTTGGGTCTTGACCACCACTATACCCAGTCCAATTTCAGTCATCCACTCGTTCATAATGTAGACGGCCCGTATAGTTTTTGTTCTGCTGTCATATATTTCTCTCCCGTGGACGATGATAGCGACAGCATCCGCGAAGGCCACTGAGGTCACGTCCGTTGGCAGTTCCAGCCGCAGGGCGTTGTCAAAAGCGACGTTCAAAGAAGGGAGACAAGGAGAGTTTAGCCGGCTTAAGGATTAGGACTAGATGTGCGGATTTCAACCGACGGGGAAAAGTTCCCGTTTTCAGGCACTCAGGCGATTTGTTGTATTCTTTTCGCGATGGTTTGTTCCGCCGTTTTCAAGATCTCGTAAGGTAAGCCGCCTGGGCCAAGGTTTGTAGACCCACAGGAGCTCGGCCGTGGCGCCCTGGTTCAGCCTCCGGACCTGATGGTCTTGGTGCGTTGCTCTACTACCTTCTGGCACTACAAATTTGGGTTTTCTTTCTCCGTTCTTTTGCAGTCTTGGAATAGGTATGGATATCGTGCTGGGTGGTACCCTCAGTTTCCGGCATGTTGTAGATGGTTTGCGGTAGTAGTTCAACGTCTATTTCGTCGGTCCTCCACTGCCTGTTCCGGAGCTTTGTTGGTGTGCTCTGTGGCTGAGCGATCACGCAACCTGGTTCGATGTGGTAGGGGATGTATCGGTGGACGCTCATTGTTTCCTCGACCAGTACCTGTCACTCCAGTACGCCGTTGTATGCAGCAGTTGATGGACTGCCCTACCTCTTCCGGTGTTGGCCTGTAGCACGACAGAGAAGACGCTAGGAGGGAGACCCCGACGGAGGGGCCCACCGTCGGGGTCTCCCTCGTATCCTCTTCCGGTTCTCTTCTTTTAATGGGACATCTCAGCCCCCCCGCGGCATGCTCTTCTGTTTGGTACAGGGCGCAGAATAGTGTATCACGATTGCAGGCTCTTGCTTGTAACCTTCCTCATCGCACCTTAGGCATTTCACCCTCCTATCCTCTACCCATGCAGCCGTCAGCACGGTGCCTGGCTAGCCAGCATTTGCTGCATCCATAGGGTAGCTCCCTGCTACCGGTGACTTTGCATCTGACTAGGCCGACTCTAGTCGTTAGGGCCTCGGCTCCTCCTGTAGTATTTGCTTTTGTACTATTTCAGGCAGGCCTGGTCTTGCCTACTTTGTATGGTTCTGCGGTCCTTGTCAGCTCCTTCCTCCACTTCCTCTCTGGTGGTCAGATAGTCCAGGCCTCGGACGTGGAGGATTACCCCTGGGCATCTTACCTTCGCTTCAGCCACCGTTGTTTTGTGAGTTATTGCCTCGCACGGGGCATCAGATCTGGCCCCTCCGCCTTTTACCCGGATCCAGAGGTTGTCCATACGGACCACGTTGCTGATTCCGTGGTCCACGGTCCGGACACTTCGGACCAGGTCGGAATATGTTTGACCGTGTGGTGACTTAAGAAGCATCGTTTCCTCCTTGTACGTGTTTGTTTTCGGTGCCGGGGTATGGTTGCCCTTGTTGTGCAGTTAATATTTTTCGATGGTGGGTGGTGGGTACTCCGTGAGTTATACGCGAAGTTTCCTCGTGTGCTGTCCTTCCATTAGTTCCTTGAGCCTATTTGCCCCATCAAATAGGGACTTCCTCATACTGTTTTGATTTCCTTGCAGAAACGATGACGTAGTGCGTGGTTCATACCGTCCTCTTATGTGGTTCCTTACAATTTAGGATCTCAGTTGTTCGGGTTATGATGGCTACTTCACCGCCCCCGATCTCTTGATCTGTTAATTCGTGGACTGCTCGACCAGCCTTTGGACCGTTCGTGACTGCTCGGTACTCCTCGTCTAGTAGGCGGACTACGTGTACTTGTTGTCCCTTTCACCTTTGGCGAGGGCACCCTTTCTTCACTATCTCTTTTATTACTGAATGCAATCCATGAATGTTATAATTTTAAGGTTGAAAAATGTCTATCCGTCGTCCCGTATCCCCAATTTTTTCTTCTAAATTTTCGGAAAACTGCATATTTTCAATTGAGTATTATCTCAAGTAACTTAGACTTGATTTCCTTATGGTGGACATTTGTCGGGGTAATTACTAATTGCGATTTTTCGATTTTGAAGAAACAAATATCACTATTCTTACGGAGATTTGTACAAAATGATTAATTATTTCGAGTAGGTATTATTATATATTATAAAATAAACTAGGTGAAATTCTTGTCGCCCGACGGCGTATGATGAATTAATTCTCTCGCCAACTACTTTGAGCTCCTGTGATTGTACGCCCAGCTTTTTCTTCTAACTATGCGACTTCTAAGATAACAAGAAACGCAAGAAACTACCCTACTTTAGCATTATTTATTTTTTCATTTAACCAACAAAAGTCGGTCTCTTCGTTTTTATGTTATAGTTCATTTAACTACTTCGATTACGGTAAAATGCTATTAAAAAAAAGATAAATATTGTTTTTACTTCTATCAGCAATGAATAAGGAAAGTATTATTACGATAAATTTCGAATTGCTAATTTTAACACTTCTTTCCTTTTCACGATTATGCTAGTGTATTTATACTGTGAACAAAATTGAGATCACATATGCTTCATAATAATAGCAACTTTTATTAAAACCAAATAGCAAACGATTAAATAAGTAGATACATATAAATTGCCTTTTGTCGAAAATTTTGTATATTTATAAACAATGTAGAATTTAATTCCCCACAACTTTGATTAGAATCTCTAGAAATGATATTCTTTTGTGAAAATTGCACTGTTTTTAACAATCGCAGTAGCCAATCATTTAATTTTATGTGACACTAATTAAAACCAAGCTTTTCGACAACAAATGGGCCACAACAGTATTTTTTCAGAAATGCATTAGGCCATGAATCATCTTAATTAATTGAAATTCTGTGTGCTGTTTTGTTTGTTACTATTATTTTATATGTTTTATATTTCGTTGTTTGTTTCCGGTTCTTACCATAAACTCTTTTAATAGCTTCTTTTGTGTTATTCATTTCAGCATTAAAACTCCAAGAATCGTGTATTATTAAATCATTGTAATGTATTTTTTGTAGGTTAACAAAAGAACTATCAAGATTCCGAGATGAGCTGGACACAATGAAATTTATATGCACCGATTTCTGGACGGCGGTTTATAAAAAACAAATCGACAACCTGCGTACTAATCATCAGGGAGTGTATGTTCTTCAAGATAACGCATTTCGATTTTTGACAAGAATATCACAGGGAAAGCAGTATTTGGAACTTGCTCCGCGATATGTAGCATTTACATGTGGGGTAATAAGAGGAGGCTTAGCCAACTTGGGTATAAATTGTTTGGTAACTGCAGAAATAGTAAGCATGCCATCATGTAAATTCCACATCCAAGTTCAAAGGACATAATTTACAAGAAGCTTTATAATAAAAACATAATTTATAAGATGTAATTTTATTTATAATATCAATTCCAAAATGTATGTGTTTTAAATTTATTATTTTGAATTGGTTTCAGATTCACTAATATAGTGTAATAAATCGATGTTAGTAACAATACCAACAATTTCTTCTTTAATTTCACTTTCTGAAAGTAAATAAATAATTAATATAAAATTAAAATAAATTGAATTGTTTCTTACTTTTTGTAACCAGGACAAAACTTTCTTTTTCTAAAATGCGAGAAACTAATCCCATGTTTGTGTCAGGACTCACTTTCTGGAATTTATTGACAACTGTTTTGCTGATGGGATCATTTGGTTTTGCAAAGGAGTTCACCAATTTGCTCATTAATGTTGAAATTGTAGCCATGCCTTCAATGTTCCTAAGAATATCAATTTTATTATAATAATTAATTAGACACGCCAATGCAATACAGTGGTTAACACCCCAGCTTCCCCGCTTTCAAATACCGGCCCGGGTAGTCGGTATAATTTGTCTTTAGGATACAAATAACGACAATTTTTTTCCATGGACTTAACATATACATCACTAGGCCAGAACACCTTGAAGGTTGATAGCCAATTACTAATGTAACAACTACTACTCAATAACTTGCTACTCCCTAAATACCATATTCTTTCTCAATGTTATAATAAATAATTCATATAAACATAAAAACACTTACCCATTTTTATCCACAATTGGCAATTGGTCAAAACCTTGTTTCTTCATTACATTCAGCACTCTTGAACAGGTCATTGTTGGTAGAACGTTTGTTGGCGCTTGTAAATGCAATTTCGAGATTTTATGATCCCACCACCAGTGATTTTGAGTGTTGACACATTCTTTTAAGTTTCTGGCCTCCATCCAGTGGTCTGACACAAATTTGGTCATATAGTTTCTTATTCCATCAGGAAGAATTACTATACATGTTTGACCTTCTTTGAGATTCGCAGCTGCCTTCAAAGCACCTACCAAAGCACATCCACTGCTGCCACCTATAATTTTTATGTTACTTCACGACGTTTTAGTAATCGCTTTAAAGGAAGGTCAATTTATTGTGAAACCATAATATGCTTCATATTTAAAATTTTATAATTTTTAACTTTTAAAAAAACTAGAGAATGGAATCGAATTTAATTGATGTAAGAAGACAAAATCTGATGTGGCCAGTGAACTTTTTCATCCATATTATTATAATAAAAAGACTTTTTAAATATTATATAATGATCTTAGGTTTTAAAGTTTCTATTATTTTATCATTTTCAGCCATTTATTAAAATCTGTATTAATTGTGATACAGTAATTTGACAATATATAAGTCAACTTAATCCTTGTATATAAAAATGAAGACCGTGTTCTGAAGCTGACTGATTTTTGTGTGCTGTCAGTTCAAAAGTTGAGGTCGCGGGTTCTATTATATGATGTTTTTTATTCATTCTTTAATTGAAGTATTAAGTGTTTTGAATTAATAGCAATGTGCGAAGTAAGATTTGTTTACAATTAAAAATCTGTTTATTCATTATCCATCTGGCAATAAGCATTTTATCTTTTTTCCATAAATACATATTTATATTACAACAAATTGGAAAAGTCAGAACTACATTGCCTTATAGCGTAGCATGTTTGGCTTATAATCTGTAGACTGTGGATCAGTTCCTTCATACAGTGAATGCCTTTATAATTTTAAAAATTTATTTGATGTTATTATAAAATTGGAATTATAATAATAAGACATATGGAAATCATTTAATAGTGAATTTAAAGAAGTATGAATTAATTCATGCATAAAGATTTTTAAAAACAAACGAGTTTACAATCAATATTATTTTATTGCCACTAATTTAACTGTATTTTATTTGTGTGTGGCTTTTATTGATCGTACTTAGAAACAACTTAAACATGAATGGTTGCATATTTACCACAGAGCAATCCTTCTTCCTTTATAATTCGTTTGGCCATTGGCAAAGCTTCTTGGTCGTTCACTTTAATCCAAACATCGACAACAGATCTATCCAATACTGTAGGTATAAAATCATAACCAATTCCTTCAACTTCATAAAAATTAACATCCGTCTTATTAAGCGTTTCTGGTAGAGCCAATATGGATCCTTCAGGATCTGCAGCTACTACTACACATGATGGACATGCTTCCTTCATTTTTCTAGCAACTCCCGTTATAGTTCCACCAGTTCCAGCACCACCTACCTATAAATGAGTTTAGAACATTTAGTAAACATGAATGAAATTATAAGCCAATTTACTTACCACCATATCAATTTTACCATTAAAAGTTTCAATCATTTCTTCAGCTGTAGTATCATAATGTGCCAATGGATTACCAGCATTTCTGTACTATAAAATAACTTTTTTTAATACCAACCTTTTCTCTCCTTAAACAACATTATTTACCTGATCTAAGATAATTGAGTTTGGAATTTCGGATTGTAATTTCTGTGATACGGCGATTAACCCTTCTGGGGAATCAAATGCAGCAGCTGTAGGTGTGCGAATGATTTCGGCACCAAGTGCCCTTAAAGTGTCCACTTTTTCATTAGACATTTTCTCAGGCATTACTATTACGCAACGATAGCCTTTTACTGCCGAAGCTAATGCTAGGCCAATGCCTGTGTTACCCGATGTCGGTTCAATTATGGTGGAGCCTGGTTTTAACAAACCTTGTTTTTCTGCATCTTCTACCATTCTGAATCCAATGCGATCCTTTACAGAACCACCCGGATTGAAGAATTCACATTTTGCATCTGAAACAAATACCGAAATAAAGATACTACTTTACTACTTACTTTTTGAACTGCCTGTCATTAACAAGGCATACATACAGAATTTTTTATTATTTACAGTTATATGGTTAATACAATTTAGTTGAGTAAAGTTATATTTTTAAGAAGAGCACCAGATTTTTAAATAATTTCACACAGTAGATATTACTGTGCAAATTTTTGATTTAGCCAAATGGAATAAAAAAGATATTCAACATGTCAGTCTACAACCTGCTCTATACTCCAATTCAGATACAAATCGGGTTGTACGAGTTTAAATTAATAAGAAGAACAAGAATACCATAAGTTATCTGTTATTGTATGAATGAATAATTTAAATGTCTGCCGAGACTGATTTTAGGAAGATTTCCAAATACGTGATTATTATGTTTCTCTCTATCTCGTTTCCATGGCTGTACCATATTAGGTATGCATCAATGTGAAGACCCAGAAATTTAGCAAGCTAGCAAATATATACCAAATACCAAATGTATTCCTGATTTATGTGAACATAATCGCTATTGTTTTATATTCATTTCATTGGAATTATTACTAAGAATACATCTGGTAGCTAATTTTTTTTGTACACATGAAACAGTGTTGGCTCCGGGTTTCACATATATTATATTATATCTGCAGATAATATTATTGAAACATCAATCATACTTGATGGGACATGTAAACAACTAGGTTAGTTGTCAGTTATTCCAATACAACTAAATCAAATATTTTTGAGAATATTAGTAAAATTGATATTGGGCAGTAAACTAACATGTTTGTTACTATTTTTATATAATGGGATTTTGTTAAGGACATTTAGACAATTTTGGATACATTAAATTATCAGTTGTGTGATGGACTTATTAAGATATTTCCTTTATTTAAGGCTGTGAGAAAGAAAGTGGCATAAGCCACATTTAAATTGTTTTGAACAAGAAAATAGCTTGCGGTTGGTATTTCTGCATATCGACGTGCGCAGTTACAGACTTAATATCAATTTATTCATAAATAAAAATTAACTGCGCACGTCGATTTGCAGAAATACCAAACGCAAACCTCTCTCAATCTCAAAACAATTTGTAAATGTGACTTACACCACTTTCATTCTCCCAGGCTCATTTATTGATGGATGTAAGTCAAATATGTCTTTACTTGGTTTATTTTTTAATTTTGTTATGACATCCCATAATTTTAGTTATTCATTCCCATATTAGGAAAAGTGCACTTTGCTTTTCCTAATATGGGATATGAAATGGTCAAATACAAAATTGATACATTAGGACTAAGTGAAACAAGATAGAAAGGAACAGGAAATGTGGAATTGGAAATGAAACAATAATTATTTATGTAGATAAACCAGGCGCAGGAAACACACTAATACGGTGTAGCGTTTATGATTAGTAAAAACACAAAGAAAGCTTTTATTAAATGGAGTGTCATCATCGGAGAGAATCATAGTTGCTAGATTTAAATTACACAATCTATGTTTTTTCAATCTATATGGACAGACAAACAATAAAGAGTAGAAGAAAAGGAGATTATCTATTATATTTAGAGTTTAGACCCATTTAGAAAAAAATATGGAAAAGATTCCCAAATAAAGGGGGCATATGAATATGGGTGCAAAAATAGATAACAACAATATAGGTAAAGAAGATGTGATGGGAAAAGAAGGGCACAGCAAATGAAAATGGTGAACTGTTTATTGTATACTGTACAAGCAATAACCTCATAATTGGGGGAAGTATTCAAATATAAATCAACACTTAAGGGCACATGGATATCGCCAGACAAAAAAAAAAACTACGAACCAAATCAATCACATAATAATTTTATTATATTATGGAAGAGCCGGAGAAACGAAATTTCTACAAAGAACAAAATCAGAATTTTTAACAGATACGTAAAGAGCGTATTATTATATGTATTGTAATCGTGAACACCAACTCAAACACATTAAAAAAGATACAGGCCTTTATTAACAACGCATAATATTAAAGATATATTACCCTAAAATAATAATGAACAAAGAACTATGGAAGAAATTTATTATAGTGCCCGTGCAAACCTCAATCAAGATGAGGAAGTGGAACTGGATAGGACACACGTTAAGGAAAGGAATACAGATATAAGCCCTGGTTTATAATATAAGAGGAAGAAGAGAAAGAGGGTGACCAATAAATACATGGCAAAAACAAATACACATCAATCAAATATTGATAAATCCTTGCATGACATAAAAAGAGAAGTAGAAGAAAAAAGGAAATGAAGAAAAAAAATAGTCGAAGAAATAAGCAAATAAGAAAAATATAAGGCCGGCAACCTTGCCAAAAAGCTGCCAAGATCAAACGGTGCCCTATGCCCCAAGGGGATATAATAAGAGCAACGAATTTATCTAGTTAAATGTTACGGTATTGGGGAAATATCTTATCAAATATCATGGTGTTGAATTATTCTTTGAGCATTGGATATATGAAAATATTTGGTAGCTTTGCAGTTGATAAGAGATAATCCAAAAAATATCCCTACAGGGAAGATCAGCAATAGGAAAATTAATCAATTAACGGACAATAGATAATTTTACATGAATCTTATTTTGTGACTAAGCAATATTTACAACAAATAGCGTCTGAAAATTGCAGCTTCTGGGCAGAAAAAAAAAACACATAAGCTATAGCCGACATATAAATGAGCATACGATTGTTTTGGTTTAGGAAAAAAGTAGAAAACGGATAGAAAGATGTGTGGCAGTAGTAGGACAACATGTAGAGCAATTTTTACATTTAGTTTCAATGCTATTATGCTTTTTGTTCATGTTATTTGTAATGTATACAACTGTATATAGACACAAGTTAGGATTTTTGTTTTTGAAAAATATTATTTATATATCTGTATGCATTAAAACCTGATGAAGGCTATAGCCATATTTTATTGTGCCCCTGTCCATCATCATCTAGTGTTTTAAAGACATCACAGTGGCGTCGAGGTATCGTGAATATACGTGGAAATAGTTACAATTAGCGACTGCAAGTATATTTAAATTTAAATTTGTATAAAAATGAGTACATTCAGAGACATGAAAACAGGAATGATTAAGAGCAATATTACCTTAAATTACAAGAAAATATACACAACTATAACACCAGGAGAAAGAGTCACATGCGCACAATTAAAAAGAACTAATATACTAAAAAAAAGGCTACTGATGGATGACTTATGCACAATATAATAAATTGCCAACAGAAGTAAGACAAGTAACACAACATGAAGGCATTCAAAAACAAAGTATGAGACTACATCATAAATAGAAGAGGACAATAACCGAATACTACTACTTTAAAAAAATAGACATGTACATACGTTAACTTAATTTTTAAAACCTCTTTTATTTTGTTCGAGATTTTCCAAAACCAGGTGGCCAGGACCCACTCGGGAGCAACCGCAGGGAAAATTATTATTTTCAGTTTATTTAATTTTTACTGAATAGTATTTATGTTAAAAAAACATCATTGGTCATCTTCACGAGTTCGATATGAACACACGTGAGTGGTCCCTGTAAAAACCGCGACTTGAAAATTATTTTATTGCAAACATTATAGACGATGGCGATAGGAAACGTGCGATTTTACTGAATATTTTAAGTGAACAGACCTAGAAGTTTGTTTATAATTTTGCATTGCAAAAGCCAGGACTCACTGTATTTGTATCCAGATTCAAGTTTTACAAATTCATAACAAAATTATCATAAACCGCGAAGGAATGGGCGGCAAGAATCCACAGTTAGAAATGGTTCTCCGGGATAAATTTATCACCGGATTCTGTCAGGGAAGGCTACAGGACCATCTTTTTTAGTGTGAAAACGGGACCGAATTCGTCAAGGCAGTGGAAATAGTCACAGCCAAGAAGGCGACCGTCCAAGTTTGCAGGTAAATGATAACTGAACCAGTACATGAGGCAGAGGATCAACTCGTAAGCAGGCGCAACGATAACGTCCAACTGGTTCAACCGTATGTTTTGTAGTCTAACCTATGTTTTGTGGTCAAACCATTCAATCAGCAGCCGCAACAAGGTGGTAAGAGAAGAATAGCATGTGTTGTGTGCGGAAAAATAAACCATCGTAGCGTTGTTGTTTTTTGAGAAATAACTCTTGCTATATTGCAATGAAAACGCCATGTAGCGTTTGTGTGCAAACACAAGAACACACAAAGAGCTAATCATATTGAAACTGATTTTTTCTCTATAGAAAACTTTAATATTGCACCAATGTTATTAAATGTATGCATAGGGAATGTCAATTTAAAGTTCCAATAGAACACAGGTTCTAGTATTTCCGCAATTAATCTAAAAAAGATTATACTTACAAACATTTTAAAATTTGATATTGTTAAATAGTAATAAGGTATTAAGGTTTTACAATGGTAACCAAGTTAGACCTTTAGGAATTTTTCAAATTGAAGTCAAATATATTAATCAAATGTATTTAATAACAATATATGTAATTAAGGATTGAACAGTGCCCATATTAGGACGCGATATTGTTATAAATAAATTCAATTTGGGATTCTCTCGGCTTACATAAATGAGAAATTTGCATCGTTATTTACCGGTTTAGGAACATTTAAGAAAGGGGAATTAGTTTTAAAGTACCTCCTCTACTTGCAAATCCAAAACAAATTAGGGCTAGACCCATTCCATATAATATGCAATATGCCATTGCGATAAAAAAATATGGGCACCACACGACTTTCAGAATTACATGACCTATTTAATTGTCATTTTCGACATTTTCAACTTTTTTAGTATTTTGACTTTTATGACCTTTTTTTACTTTTGACAAATTTTACTTTTTTGACGTTTTTGATATATTTAACATTTTTGACTTGGCTTTTTGACATTTTACCTTTTAAATTTTTTGTGTGACTTTTTTGATATTTTTGACATTTTTGACATTTTTGACATTTTCTAAATGGTTCACGGTAACAATACCGTAATTTTTTTCCCAAAAAATTATCTCATATTTCCACAATCTTAGTTAGAAAACGTGAATACGTTTTCGGTAAAACAATACCTTCCTTTACATTAGTGATGTATTCGGAAAGTAATAAAGTTGCAGATGAATTGAAAAAGTTACACCTTAACATTATCTCACCGGTAGATTTCTGTGAGTAAGGAACTCCTATTGTACCTGTCATTAATAACGATGGGAATATTCAAATTTGTGTTGATAATTGAGTCACTTTTATTGGATTGTTCAGGTTGTGTAGTATTTCTTGATAATATATGAATATCAGGTAGAAGTTCTTGAGCGTTTACAAAGCGCAGGTTTTGAATTCAATTGACAAATACGAATTTTTTAAATATAAAATTAATTATTTGGGTTATACAATGGAGAAAGAAGGCTTAAATACGGTAGCTGCAATTATAAATGCTCCTTTTTCAACCAATATTGAATTGAAGTAATTTTTAGGCAGGATAATTACTATCCCAAGTTTTTGCCAAAAAATAGCAAAATTCTTCATCCATTGTACAGTTTTTAATAAAGATTCTAATTGGGATTGTAATTACAATTGTACAATGGCATTTAATAAGATATAAAATATGTTAAGTTCAGACAACTTAGTAGTTTATTTTAACTCACATTAATTTGACAAACAGATGCTAGCTAATATGGTATTGGAGCTGTTATTACACACAATGCCAAATGGAAGTGAAAAACCGATTGCTTATGCTTGCAGAACACTAAGTGATTCGGACAAAAAGTTCAAAATTGAGAAAGAAGCATTAAGCATAATTTTACCAATATCTATATGGCATGGTGTTCACCGGGGTGAAGTTAATCAATTCCGGTAATTCCGGCCGCCGTGTAGTTTTCTCGGTGCATGTTACTAAACGGAGTGTGCAAAAAAAAATCTACAATTATTTACTTATGTTTCTTGGTAAACATAAAATAAGAAACAAAATATTTGCAATAAAACAAATAGCATTTTTTAATTAGTACCGATTTTTTTAAACTTTCAAAATATTGTTTAGAATTTAACAACAATCATCAGACATATTTCCGTATACTGTGCCGGGCCTTACTTTTCCGATAATTCCGGCATCCCCGTGGGTTCTGGAGGCAGGGTATTCTTTCTGTGCAAAAGTGTGCAAAAGATTTTTTATACAGTCCTTTAACCATATCTTGGTAATACAATAAGAAAAAAAAACGAATTTAAGTTAATTTTGTTAGCTGTTATTGAATAATATTTGCAATATAACAAATTGCAATTTTTAATAAAGTACCGCGCACGATTTTTATTAAATTGCAGAAAAAATAAATGTATTTTGAACACTCCGTTTAGTAACAATGCACTGAGAAAAACTACAACTACACGGCGGCGGGAATGATCGGAATTGTTCTTCACACCGTGGTCACAGATCGCAAACCTCCGAGTAGTATTTTTAACTCAGTTAAGGGTATACCGCAGTACTCTGCAGACGATGGGCGATTAAATTAGGAAATTTTAATTATAAAATATAATATATTAAATCGGGACAGAATATATCAGATAATCTATCTCTAGATTCCATGGGCTCAGTGTAAAATCGAACAAAACATATTGTATGATAGTGATTTTTAAAATATTAATTATTTTCAAAACAAGGAGGATATATATTACACCTATATATTTTGATTAGTCAAATCTGAAATGGAAAAAGATAAAAATTTGATGCTTAAATTATTGACAATTGTTGTCCAAAATAAATAATAAAGAAATTTTAGAATATTTACCTCATAAAAATGAATATATAACAAAAAATGACAATTGTTTGGAATAATAAACTGGTTATACCACATTCCTTAAGAAAACACATTCTTTAAAGAATTACATACGTCACATTTTCGTATCTTTAAAATAAATGCAATGGCTAGAAATACTTTTTGGTCTAAATATCAAAAATATATAGAAAACAAAGCTAAATTATGTGTAAATTGTATGTTCAATCACCAAGATAGTTAAATAATTGGCATTAGCCTGACAAACCATAGACATGTATCTAATCAATGTGGTTACATGTCCATGGTTTTTCAGGCCAATGCCAACTATTTAACTATCTTGAGGTTGTATGGGTCCATTTCTAAATAAATATTTTTTTATTATTGTCAACTCATTCAAAATGGTTAGAAGTGGTACCAAATACATCAATGACTAGCAGAACAATAATAATTACATTGAAACGAAGAGTGATGCAAAAATTAATAAGACCAAGCAAAGTGATTCATAAACCATGGAGATATCAGCAGTGAAAACGTTAATTTTTTTCCACTTGAAATTCTAAAATAAATGTATTCTAGTTGCAAGGGGGAAGGTGTAATGTATACAACTACATATACACAGTTTTTTTTGTTTGTTATTGTAAAATATTATTTATTATCAGTATTCATTAAAACCTGATGAAGGCAATAGCCATATTTTATTGTGCACCTATGCATGATCATCTAGAGTTTTGAAGACACTACATTATTCAATACAACATATGTGATCTCATACAATTAGATTAACATTAATGAAAAAGAAAACACTTTGCTATTAGAAACAACGGTTACCCACTCATTTTTAATTTATTTATAAATAAACGGTACTGTTAGTCCAAATGCACGTTTTATTAATTTTTGACCACCGTGTTCATTATATCGACTTTGTCTATGATCATAATCATAATCATATTCATTATTTTATGGTACTGTTGTTCATATTTACACTTGCCAAAGTACTTAAGATAAAAATAAGCAAAACTCTTTATAAAGAATGACATTTTTCTCTAAAATGCAAAAAAAATTGACGGGTATAATTAGTGCAATTCAGGGGCATACTGTATACAGACTGATCCAAATAAGAAGGAACACTCTATAACTTCTTTAATTCAGTATCACGTAAACTAATTTGTGGCATATATAAAAAATAACATTCATTTCCGGTTTGGCTGGAAGTGTATACAACTTTTTTGCAGTTTTCATATTATTTAGAGTTAATTCTCTTTATGATCGTATATTTATATGGTTATATAAATAAATTTGCAAGGAAATTGCATTTATAGATTTAGAGAGAATCACATTGACTGTAAAAGTAAAAGTAGAAGTAGCCTGTAGAAGTAGCCATGGAAACTCAGAGAAAACAGATTTAACAAAATTACAAAACACAATTATCTTATAAACTGTTGAAATTGGAACCATTTTGAGCAAAAGATGCTTCTAATTATTTTTGAAGTACTTGATTTGTTGTTCTTATCTGTTACGCAGTTATGCAAGACTAATTTAAATTTTTAGTTCCTGGAAATTTTGACTGGATCTCAGTAGTCTTTAGGTGGCCCCACAAAAATAATCTAATGGTGATCTTGGTTAATACATGGGTCTATTAGTTCCTATCAAATATTAATTGAATAGTTAACCTGTTGTGCTGTTGACTAACAATATTATACACATTCTTTTTAAATTTTAAATAACTACTTTTAGTTGAACTAATTTTAGCATGAATCCTACAGGTGTCTTTGCAATTTAACTCTCATTTGAAATATTGTTCATTCTGTATATTTGTCAATAAGTCAAAAAGTTATCACAGATAAAATTGTTTGTGAATCAAGTTACATAAACATCAAGAATAATATTTAATATTCACTTGGCTACTGATAACAGTTATTTATTTCAATCTGGAATATAGCATCTAGTTGTATAACTTATGTTTTACAAACCACTTAAATCCCCTACAAGTTTGTTTTATTACTATTTAAATGATATATAAAACAAGAAACTGTAAAAATAATAAATAGTGACTAATCCTGTGGAAAGAAAGCAAAAGTTACTTACACATGTTACATTTGATCCCATATGACTGAGGAATGTTATTAAGTTTTATCATGGGGGTATTTCCAATTGTATGTAGAATATTTGGTAACACATCATTTGTGTGTTCACTGCAAATAAAGATTAATTTAGCATTAAGATAAATAATATGAAGCATCAGATATGAACTGCATTTTTGAATGTGGTAAATAATGTGATAATACCTTATGACATGGCAGCATATCAAATATTTAACATATCACTGCATTCATAGAAAAGTGACACAACTAGAAATAATTTATTTTAAAGTAGAACAATTTTAAAATAACAAGGTTCTTTATAATAAAGAATTAACTACATGTTTTATAATATACACCCAAAACACTAATGTTGTTTTCCATATACATATGTATGTATATTAAGTATATGAGTTTAAGATTGATTTTAAACATATAATTAACATTAACATTAAATTTTAATTTTCTTACTTGTATCACTTTTCTATCAACGGAACGACATGTAATAATAATATAACTGTACAAGTTTTATAACACTGCTCTGGAATTTTAAAATTATAATCACCATAGCCAGTTTTCTATGCACCATACATAACCTATAAATATTATCCATGTGTTCAACTGTATCCCCTGTATGAATTAAATAATGTATTTGATTATTAAACAAAACTTATCTTACTTACATTCGAATTTTCGAATGTGGTGATGATTTCGGATCGGCACCTTTTTGCCATGTGCATTTAGAAGGTTGATCAGGCCGGACGAAATTTTTCATGTCGAAATCCATCTTTGCCTTTTTGCTGATGCAGTTTTTCTCCAAGACAGGACAGGAACTGTGTTTCTTATTTTCCACACGACTTGCCATTTTTATACCTGTGATAACAAACAAGAACCGCGTGTTTTAAAAGATGACCAAAAAGTTACTGTTAAATAGTAAAACGGTTGCCGGCTTGCGACGTTCAGTATTTAGTAGAGTAACTGGAGTTCAGTATGTTAATTGGAGCGTGCGGTTATATACTGTTCGCGAAATTCGTACTAATTTCAATCACTATCAATATTAATAACGCAATTCATCTTATCATTTTAAACCAATTGCAATTCTATGCAGGGGTCACCACTGATTATTTGCTAAATCAAAAACATTTTTAAATAATGAAAATTATTATTAAATAATTTGTTCTTGATACGTATTAAGGCGGCCATCGGCGGGTGCAGAAATTGTCGGCTCCTGTCGGCTGACGGCTATATGTTTTGAGATAGAATCACAAAACTAGTATTATCTGTAAATGGAGTAAGTAAACGAGGGCCGTCCATAGCCCTTTTTCCAAAAACATAATTCTAAACGAGTTTAAAAAAATGTTGAAAATAAGCATAATTTGTTAGCTTATTACACCGAAAATAAGAACATATTTAAAAAATAGGCCTGATCGGCCCTCAATTCACTCTTGATAAGTAAGGCCGAGCAAAAATATTTGACAAAACATGTTTTTTAACGCGAAATCAGACAGGTCAATTCGATTGTTTGTGCAAAATCCTCAATACAATTGCATACTTTGCAGGCGTTTGAAACAAATGTACAATATTTCGTTCTATGTTCGTTCTCTGTCCTGATATATTATCTCCGTTTATAATATATCGGGAAATGAAGGTTTTGTTAACATTAATAACCGGTGTGACGTTATACATAAAAGTTGCTTCTATAGAAAGCGGGTTTGCGCCGCGTTCAATTATTTGCGGATAGATACTAATAGGAGTTTAGTGTAATTGTAATATAACAATACGCAGTTTTTATATTTTAATCTCTTTCATATAAAGTAATAAAGAAACCTTTATTTGACATATACAGCTCAGTTACATTCACGCTCACTTAGATAGCAAACAACCCATCCTAGCCTCCCTGGCCCACTTCCTTTCCTAACTCCGGCCATAGACGGTCCGGTATACCGGAGAGGCAAACCGGACAGTTTTCCTCTCCGGTTTGCCTGCACAGTGTCGGTCGGCCACACACGTTCCGGTAAACCGGAGAGATATACATGCGCAAAGACCTATACAGCTAAACCCGAGCGTGTGTATGGACGTGAAACTTCTGGGGGGTGATTATGTTAATTGCTGCTGTACCCGGAATTCGGCAAAACCTATTAGCGCGCGGAGGTTATTGTTGCGGACTTTATCCTTACGTAACTATCTTATTTCTAAATATTATTTAATCCTAATCCCATCGTTTTATGGTTTTCATATAACTACTAATAACTATTCCAAGTAAATGTAAGTGTAAATATTCTTATACTAATTATGATCTAAATTTTTGGGTAGTTGTTGTGGCACAAATACATGGTAATTATAAGTTATACTAAAGTTATATAATTTTCGTAGTCGATAATGTAGATACTATTCCAATTAATTGCCGGTTCAGAAGATGACGATTAAAAACGTAAACCCTAATATAGAAAATGTCAACAGAGACTCTTTTGCACTGTGCCAATGCAAAAAATGTACTTTTGTTTGCTGATATTGCATATTTAGTATCGCTCACTAAGTTATTTTGAAACTTTCATAATTTCTTTAAAATTTGTTTGCTTCTCACGAAGGGTACTACTTTTTTCAATTGATTTTAAACTTTTACTTGTGAATTGACGTTGTGGTAAAATATCTAGCAAAGCGAGTAGAAACAAAATAATGAGTTGAAAATGTCTGCTGTTATTGACAATAGCAATAGTAATTCTACAACAAAATACATCAAATTGAAATTTCTTATGAAGCATTACCGCTATTGGTAGCACTTACTAATTAATGATTTTTTAAATTAAATCGCTTTTTATGTGTAAATATACTTAAACAGTCTCATTTAATTCAAATGAACCTTAAATTTACAGATGTAACTGTCTGTATGTCCCTAACTGCTAATAAAAAGCAATAAATAAACAATATACAGTACATTGCACAACAACTCTATTTGTCAAACATACATTATATTTGACGATTGTTAATACTTGAAGGTCATGTTTATTGCATATAATATTGATAATGTATATGATACAGTCTGCACGTATTATCGTGTAAAAAATATAGAAATAAAAATTATGATATTACTGTACTGTTTTCGTAATTTGTACCTGAATCTTCTAAATATGGTAATAGAATTTTTGTGGGATTATTATTTTCTGCCGCACAGGGCCAGCTCTTTTATGACATCGTTAAGGTACAATAATGCGCAATTGAACGCATTGGGCATTCAGGTACAAATTACGAAAATAGTACAGTAATATCAAAATTTTTATTTATATATTTTTTTACACGATAATTACGGTAATTTTTGGAACTTGCAAAAGTGTATTTCATGATAGAAAGTCGTGTTTAGCCTCATTTTGTAGGTCTTTTAATTACAAAGTAAATTCAGAAAAAATATTGTTATAAAAAGTGTACCGTTTCAGCGGTAAAGCCGAAGAAGCACTCGCCTGTGGGTAGAAAGAATCGAATTTCGATTCTTCTCCGGTCGCCTGCACAAGTCACTATGCCTGTACGGATTTACCAAAATTTGTCCCCACACACGCTCCGGTTTGCCTGCACAGTTCTTTGCGGCTTGCGTATAGAAATAATCGAATTTAGTTTCCTCTCCGGTCGCCTGTACAGGTCACAGGTTTACCGAAATTTGTCCACACACACGCTCCGGTTTACCTGCACAGGTCTCTTCGCAGATAAACCTTTCCGGTATACCGGAACGTCTATGGGGCACTTAAGACTTCTTCTGCAGGTTTCCACGCTATTCCCATCATCTCTTACTTCACGTTTCTGAACTTCCCCACCCACTCTACTTTCACACCCTTAGTGGCTCATGTGCCACCACGTGTCACTCCCCTTACTACACAGTACACATGTATGTATGTACCTTTATAGCATTCACACTTTCCTTGCTCTCTCTCTCTCTCTCTCTTGTGACCCACTGTTATGTAGCCCGGGGGTTTCCCCCCCATCCATGCCACTGTACATCATAGACAATCCTGATGTACATACCCCTGGTTGTACGAGCTCTTATTCTACCTTTCCTATCGCTCTTGCCACTCAACATCCCTCATTCTCTCCACGATCTCAGTTCGCACGCTTCCCCGCCTCTTAGATTTTCATCCACTCACACCTCAGTTATGCCCAACCAATCTCTCGTATATTCTTCCTACACACGCTCTCTGTCCTACCCCGATCTCCCAACCACACCACCGGTAAAGAGGCCGACCTATCCAGCCCCACCATGCCTGCTCCCTTTCCACTAGAGACCACTCTCTCGCATCCCATACTTCTACTCCGTAAAGCAGTATCGGCTTCAAGTCCGCATCCCAGATCTCCAATCAATACCTATATTTCCGTCCCACCATAGTTCCCATTTTCTCCTCGGTATTCCCCATGCCTTTGCTTGCACCCACTCCACATGTTTCATATAGCTACCTCTGCAGTGAAACCAAAAACCTAATTTTTTTAAACCATCCACTCTCTCAATAATTAGACCCTTCATTTAAGCTCTACCAATCCTCCCCCTTAAGCAGCAACTGACCTCCTCGGAAGCCGCTTTCAAGTCCGCAAACACCGCATATATTATCCCTTTGCATTCTAGTACTTCCTCCATTCTCGCATTAGAGATCAATTGTAAATTTTAAGCACCGTAATACAGTTAAAATTGTACGAATGTTCTCAACAAAAGCTGAATCATTATACATGTGGCCTTAGGCCATTTAAAACACTGTCCATTGTTCCTGAAGTTGCATACCACGTTTGCATTTCCCCTCTGGGACTACATGCATAATGCGCTTATGCTCCCTCTGTCTTACTCTGTGAACTCGATTGCGAGAAAAAGATGGGCCCATCAATCAAATCAAATCCGCCAATTTGTAGTGATAAATTGGTTGCATATATTATTTTAGAAATCGGGTAGAGTCGCCACCAAAGCCACACGCAGAAATTTCAATCATTGTTTCGAATTATTCAATTGTTTGCGATTCAGATTTGTGTGTGTGCATTCAGATACTAGTCCAGTCGAATTAGCTTCACATAGCTTGAAAACGTAAAAAAAATCTTACTTGATATTTTATTTCACATTACTATTGGGAAGGGTTACTAGAATGATAATATCGAAAAATAACTCGAAAGAAGTTGTGCTAAAGTGGCAAATTGTCAAGTGCAAAAACTACGTGTTCTTCTACTTTTTTCAACAAATATTAAAATATAGACCTATGATAGGAGCAGCAGTTAATGCATGTTGTAGGAAATTAAATTACCTACAATTTAAGCTTAATTTTCGATAAATTGTTAATGAGAAAATATTTATTATTGATAGAATAGCTCCATCGTAATGAAAATACATGGAAAGGGGGTCAGTCCAATGCTGAATATGTGTGCAAAATTTCATATTCATTGATCTAGTACTTTTTGCATGGTGTATTTGTTAATATTTTTCCTTCGTTTTTTTGCCAGGCCTTTTTTAATATCTAAAAGTTTATTAAAAAAGTTAATCTCGCGGATGTAGGTTCTAACTAGATTAATAAAAGTCATTCGGAAATTTTATTTTTGTTCATACGATAGCTCTTTCTTTTCCGATCAATACGTTGTTGCACTTTATTGCATTTTGCCACTTTAGCACAACTTCTTTCGAGTTAGTTCTTCGATATTATAATATATAATAATATAAAATATATATATATATATATATATATATATATATATATAATATAAGATGACATCTGTCATCAGATTTTATATCTACATTGCTTTCATTGCAATTTGTCCGTAGTTTTTGGAGCTTTTAATTGAATCGGATTTACATTTGGACAATATCAAGTGCAACCAGAAGGAGCGCGGCGATACCTACAAGTTTCTGACTGGAGTATATATAAAGGATATCAAGATTTGACATATTGGTATTTATCAAAATTTCTATGAAAGAAGATATGGTTTATTGTAACCAATACAAATGCATTTATTATTATTCTTATTTATGTAGTATCAATGTTGGTTATTATAATTAGAAATAAGAAACATTTATATTTTATACATTGTATTAAAAGTTCAAAATAACATTTTCTTTTATTATTCAAACTCTTTTATTAGAAATTGAATAGTTATGGCGTCTACTAAGTGGTAATTCAATTTCAATGAAGGAGATGTATAGAATACCATGATTTTACCACTATTTATTGTTTAAAACAACTAGTTTCAACCAAGAGCTAGGTTTTGTCAAATTACAATGCCTAGCTTAGGCAAAACTAGTTGTTTTAATAATACATAGTGCTAAAACACAGAGTAGCTTGATTCACCTCATTATATTTATATAAATATGGTAAATATCAAATTCATAATTCCCGTAAGGTAAGGGGTCACTTAGGCCTGGGAGAAAACTGATGACCGTGGGAACCTGAAATTGCTCATCTTCATTACGTTGTGTACGTGTGGTTGCCTACATCCGAGAGGCAACGGGAAAATTCAAATATAACTATACAGCAGGATCAAAAATTTAAAATCCAAGATGGCGGCTGCCGCATCATACAGACTGTATGCTCTATGCTCTCTATGCTCTATATGCTCTGTGGTCATGGGTGACTACATTGAAGTAGTTTATCTAGAGTATAATTTATCTAGGAGTATGACACTGGTCGCAAAAATCCTAGTCTATAAAAACGAAGATCTAGAGACGAACCTGGTCCACCGGCTTATACGTCGAATGCCCTAACCATTACTGCCACGTCACGTCACTGTCGCTTCAAAACGTGTATGTATTCAATATGCGTGTATGTATTTTTTATAAAATCCGTATGGTTTTAACATCATGTAGACTCTATGTTTATTTTACCACATGTAATTGCTGTCATCTCTTTTTGAATATTCGCGTTGCAGTCGAAAATAAAATACGATGTCAGCCGATTATGCCCGCTAGAAATTAATAATTAAAAATATAAAGGGTCATTTGTGATTTTAAATCGTTTTTTGGCGGTTTACTCAGTTAGGGGTGGTTTCTGAGAAAATATTATACGTTCATTTAAGGAGTGCCTTGCGATTGCAAACAGATTATCTTTATAACATTTTTGCCAGAAATTAATAATTAAAAATATAATGAGTCATTTGTGATTTTAAATCGTTTTTGGCGGTCTACTCAGTTAGGGGTGGTTTCTGAGAAAATATTATACGTTCATTTATTGAGTGCCTTGTCATTGCACACGAATTATCTTTCTAACATTTTTGCCAGAAATAAATAATTAAAAATATAATGGGTCATTTGTGATTTTAAATAGTTTTTGGCGGTTTACTCAGTTAGGGGTGTTTTCTGAGAAAATATTATACCTTCATTTAATGTATGTCTTGTGATTAAGAACACATTATCTTTATAACATTTTTTCCAGAAATTAATAATTAAAAATATAATGGGTCATTTGTGATTTTAAATCGTTTTTGGCGGTTTACTCAGTTAGGGGTGGTTTCTGGAAAATTATTATGCGTTCATTTATTGAGTGTCTTTTTATTGCAAACACATTATCTTTATAACATTTTTTACAGAAATTAATAATTAAAAATATAATGAGTCATTTGTGACTTTAAATCGTTTTTGGCGATTTACTCAGTTAGGGGTAGTTTCTGGAAAATTATTATACGTTCATTTAATGAGTGTCTTTTTATTGCAAACACATTATTCTTATAACATTTTTGCCTGAAATTAATAATTAAAAATATAATGGGTCATTTGTGATTTTAAATCGTTTTTGGCGGTTTACTCAGTTAGGGGTGGTTTCTGGAAAATTATTATGCGTTCATTTAATGAGTGTCTTTTTATTGCAAACAAATTATCCATTTTTGCCTGAAATTAATAATTAAAAATATAATATGTCATTTGTGATTTTAAATCGTTTTTGGCGGTTTACTCAGTTAGGGGTGGTTTCTGGAAAATTATTATACGTTCATTTAATGAGTCTTTTTATTGCAAACAGATTATCCTTATAAATTTTTACCTGAAATTAATAATTAAAAATATAATGGATCATTTGTGATTTTAAATCGTTTTTGGCGGTTTACTCAGTTAGGGGTGGTTTCTGAAAAATTATTATACGTGCATTTGATGAGTGTATTTTTATTGCAAACACATTATCCTTATAACCTTTTTGCCTGAAATTAATAATTAAAAATATAATGGGTCATTTGTGATTTTAAATCGTTTTTGGCGGTTTACTCAGTTAGGGGTGGTTTCTGGAAAATTATTATACGTTCATTTAATGAGTGTCTTTTTATTGCAAACACATTATCCTTCTAACATTTTTGCCTGAATTTAATAATTAAAAATATAATGGGTCATTTGTGATTTTAAATCGTTTTTGGCGGTTTACTCAGTTAGGGGTGGTTTCTGGAAAATTATTATACGTTCATTTAATGAGTGTCTTTTTATTGCAAACACATTATCCTTATAACATTTTTGACTGAAATTAATAATTAAAAATATAATGGGTCATTTGTGATTTTAAATCGTTTTTGGCAGTTTACTCAGTTAGGGGTGGTTTCTGGAAAATTATTCTACGTTCATTTAATGAGTGTCTTTTTATTGCAAACACATTATCCTTATAACATTTTTGCCTGAAATTAATAATTAAAAATATAATGGGTCATTTGTGATTTTAAATCGTTTTAGGCGGTTTACTCAGTTAGGGGTGGTTTCTGGAAAATTATTATACGTTCATTTAATGAGTGTCTTTTTATTGCAAACACATTATCCTTATAACATTTTTGCCTGAAATTAATAATTAAAAATATAATGGGTTATTTGTGATTTTAAATCATTTTTGGCAGTTTCCTCAGTTAGGGATGGTTTCTGGAAAATTATTATACGTTCATTTAATGATTGTGATTTTATTTAAAACACATTATCCTTATAACATTTTTGCCTGAAATTAATAATTAAAAATATAATGGGTCATTTGTGATTTTAAATCGTTTTTGGCAGTTTCCTCAGTTAGGGGTGGTTTCTGGAAAATTATTATACGTTCATTTAATGATTGTCATTTTATTTAAAACACATTATCCTTATAACATTTTTGTCTGAAATTAATAATTAAAAATATAATGGGTCATTTGTGATTTTAAATCGTTTTTGGCAGTTTCCTCAGTTAGGGGTGGTTTCTGGAAAATTTGTATACGTTCATTTAGTGATTGTCATTTTATTTAAAACACATTATCCTTATAACATTTTTGCCTGAAATTAATAATTAAAAATATAATGGGTCATTTGTGATTTTAAATTGTTTTTGGCGGTTTCCTCAGTTAGGGGTGGTTTCTGGAAAATTATTATACGTTCATTTAATGATTGTCATTTTATTTAAAACACATTATCCTTATAACATTTTTGCCTGAAATTAATAATTATAAATATAATAGCTCATTTGTGATTTTAAATCGTTTAAGGCGGTTTCCTCAGTTAGGGGTGGTTTCTGGAAAATTATTATACTTTCATTTAATGAGTGTCTATTTATTGCAAACACATTATCCTTATAACATTTTTGCCTGAAATCAATAATTAAAAATATAATGGGTCATTTGTGATTTTAAATCGTTTTTGGAGGTTTCCTCAGTTAGGGGTGGTTTCTGGAAAATTATTATACTTTCATTTAATGAGTATCTTTTTATTGCAAACACATTATCCTTATAACATTTTTACCTGAAATCAATAATTAAAAATATAATGGGTCATTTGTGATTTTAAATCGTTTTGGCGGTTTCCTCAGTTAGGGGTGGTTTCTGGAAAATTATTATACATTCATTTAATGAGTGTCTTTTTATTGCAAACACATTATCCTTATAATATTTTTGCCTGAAATCAATAATTAAAAATATAATGGGACATTTGTGATTTTAAATCGTTTTTGGAGGTTTCCTCAGTTAGGGGTGGTTTCTGGAAAATTATTATACTTTCATTTAATGAGTGTCTTTTTATTGCAAACACATTATCCTTATAACATTTTTGCCTAAAATCAATAATTAAAAATATAATGGGTCATTTGTGATTTTAAATCGTTTTTGGCAGTTTCCTCAGTTAGGGATGGTTTCTGGAAAATTATTATACGTTCATTTAATGATTGTGATTTTATTTAAAACACATTATCCTTATAACATTTTTGCCTGAAATTAATAATTAAAAATATAATGGGTCATTTGTGATTTTAAATCGTTTTTGGAGGTTTCCTCAGTTAGGGGTGGTTTCTGGAAAATTATTATACTTTCATTTAATGAGTGTCTTTTTATTGCAAACACATTATCCTTATAACATTTTTGCCTGAAATTAATAATTAAAAATATAATGGGTCATTTGTGATTTTAAATCGTTTTTGGCAGTTTCCTCAGTTAGGGGTGGTTTCTGGAAAATTATTATACGTTCATTTAATGATTGTCATTTTATTTAAAACACATTATCCTTATAACATTTTTGCCTGAAATTAATAATTAAAAATATAATGGGTCATTTTTGATTTTAAATCGTTTTTGGAGGTTTCCTCAGTTAGGGGTGGTTTCTGGAAAATTATTATACTTTTATTTAATGAGTGTCTTTTTATTGCAAACACATTATCCTTATAACATTTTTACCTGAAATCAATAATTAAAAATATAATGGGTCATTTGTGATTTTAAATCGTTTTTGGCGGTTTCCTCAGTTAGGGGTGGTTTCTGGAAAATTATTATACATTCATTTAATGATTGTGATTTTATTTAAAACACATTATCCTTATAACATTTTTGCCTGAAATTAATAATTCAAAATATAATGGGTCATTTGTGATTTTAAATCGTTTTTGGAGGTTTCCTCAGTTAGGGGTGGTTTCTGGAAAATTATTATACTTTCATTTAATGAGTGTCTTTTTATTGCAAACACATTATCCTTATAACATTTTTGCCTGAAATCAATAATTAAAAATATAATGGGACATTTGTGATTTTAAATCGTTTTTGGAGGTTTCCTCAGTTAGGGGTGGTTTCTGGAAAATTATTATACTTTCATTTAATGAGTGTCTTTTTATTGCAAACACATTATCCTTATAACATTTTTGCCTAAAATCAATAATTAAAAATATAATGGGTCATTTGTGATTTTAAATCGTTTTTGGCAGTTTCCTCAGTTAGGGATGGTTTCTGGAAAATTATTATACGTTCATTTAATGATTGTGATTTTATTTAAAACACATTATCCTTATAACATTTTTGCCTGAAATTAATAATTAAAAATATAATGTGTCATTTGTGATTTTAAATCGTTTTTAGAGGTTTCCTCAGTTGGGGGTGGTTTCTGGAAAATTATTATACTTTCATTTAATGAGTGTCTTTTTATTGCAAACACATTATCCTTATAACATTTTTGCCTGAAATTAATAATTAAAAATATAATGGGTCATTTGTGATTTTAAATCGTTTTTGGCAGTTTCCTCAGTTAGGGGTGGTTTCTGGAAAATTATTATACATTCATTTAATGAGTGTCTTTTTATTGCAAACACATTATCCTTATAACATTTTTGCCTGAAATCAATAATTAAAAATATAAAGGGTCATTTGTGATTTTAAATCGTTTTTGGAGGTTTCCTCAGTTAGGGGTGGTTTCTGGAAAATTATTATACTTTCATTTAATGAGTGTCTTTTTATTGCAAACACATTATCCTTATAACATTTTTACCTGAAATCAATAATTAAAAATATAATGGGTCATTTGTGATTTTAAATCGTTTTTGGCGGTTTCCTCAGTTAGGGGTGGTTTCTGGAAAATTATTATACATTCATTTAATGAGTGTCTTTTTATTGCAAACACATTATCCTTATAATATTTTTGCCTGAAATCAATAATTAAAAATATAATGGGACATTTGTGATTTTAAATCGTTTTTGGAGGTTTCCTCAGTTAGGGGTGGTTTCTGGAAAATTATTATACTTTCATTTAATGAGTGTCTTTTTATTGCAAACACATTATCCTTATAACATTTTTGCCTAAAATCAGTAATTAAAAATATAATGGGTCATTTGTGATTTTAAATCGTTTTTGGCAGTTTTCTCAGTTAGGGATGGTTTTTGGAAAATTATTATACGTTCATTTAATGATTGTGATTTTATTTAAAACACATTATCCTTATAACATTTTTGCCTGAAATTAATAATTAAAAATATAATGGGTCATTTGTGATTTTAAATCGTTTTTGGAGGTTTCCTCAGTTAGGGGTGGTTTCTGGAAAATTATTATACTTTCATTTAATGAGTGTCTTTTTATTGCAAACACATTATCCTTATAACATTTTTGCCTGAAATTAATAATTAAAAATATAATGGGTCATTTGTGATTTTAAATCGTTTTTGGCAGTTTCCTCAGGTAGGGGTGGTTTCTGGAAAATTATTATACGTTCATTTAATGATTGTCATTTTATTTAAAACACATTATCCTTATAACATTTTTGCCCGAAATTAAAAATTAAAAATATAATGGGTCATTTGTGATTTTAAATCGTTTTTGGCAGTTTCCTCAGTTAGGGGTGGTTTCTGGAAAATTATTATACGTTCATTTAATGATTGTGATTTTATTTAAAACACATTATCCTTATAACATTTTTGCCTGAAATTAATAATTAAAAATATAATGGGTCATTTGTGATTTTAAATCGTTTTTGGAGGTTTCCTCAGTTAGGGGTGGTTTCTGGAAAATTATTATACGTTCATTTAATGATTGTGATTTTATTTAAAACACATTATCCTTATAACATTTTTGCCTGAAATTAATAATTAAAAATATAATGGGTCATTTGTGATTTTAAATCGTTTTTGGAGGTTTCCTCAGTTAGGGGTGGTTTCTGGAAAATTATTATACTTTCATTTAATGAGTGTCTTTTTATTGCAAACACATTATCCTTATAACATTTTTGCCTGAAATTAATAATTAAAAATATAATGGGTCATTTGTGATTTTAAATCGTTTTTGGAGGTTTCCTCAGTTAGGGGTGGTTTCTGGAAAATTATTATACTTTCATTTAATGAGTGTCTTTTTATTGCAAACACATTATCCTTATAACATTTTTGCCTGAAATTAATAATTAAAAATATAATGGGTCATTTGTGATTTTAAATAGTTTTTGGCAGTTTCCTCAGTTAGGGGTGGTTTCTGGAAAATTATTATGCATTCATTTAATGAGTGTCTTTTTATTGCAAACACATTATCCTTATAACATTTTTGCCTGAAATCAATAATTAAAAATATAGAGGGTCATTTGTGATTTTAAATCGTTTTTGGAGGTTTCCTCAGTTAGGGGTGGTTTCTGGAAAATTATTATACGTTTATTTAATGATTGTCATTTTATTTAAAACACATTATCCTTATAACATTTTTGCCCGAAATTAATAATTAAAAATATAATGGGTCATTTGTGATTTTAAATCGTTTTTGGCAGTTTCCTCAGTTAGGGGTGGTTTCTGGAAAATTATTATACGTTCATTTAATGATTGTGATTTTATTTAAAACACATTATCCTTATAACATTTTTGCCTGAAATAAATAATTAAAAATATAATGGGTCATTTGTGATTTTAAATCGTTTTTGGAGGTTTTCTCAGTTAGGGATGGTTTTTGGAAAATTATTATACGTTCATTTAATGATTGTGATTTTATTTAAAACACATTATCCTTATAACATTTTTGCCTGAAATTAATAATTAAAAATATAATGGGTCATTTGTGATTTTAAATCGTTTTTGGAGGTTTCCTCAGTTAGGGGTGGTTTCTGGAAAATTATTATACTTTCATTTAATGAGTGTCTTTTTATTGCAAACACATTATCCTTATAACATTTTTGCCTGAAATTAATAATTAAAAATATAATGGGTCATTTGTGATTTTAAATCGTTTTTGGCAGTTTCCTCAGTTAGGGGTGGTTTCTGGAAAATTATTATACGTTCATTTAATGATTGTCATTTTATTTAAAACACATTATCCTTATAACATTTTTGCCCGAAATTAATAATTAAAAATATAATGGGTCATTTGTGATTTTAAATCGTTTTTGGCAGTTTCCTCAGTTAGGGGTGGTTTCTGGAAAATTATTATACGTTCATTTAATGATTGTGATTTTATTTAAAACACATTATCCTTATAACATTTTTGCCTGAAATTAATAATTAAAAATATAATGGGTCATTTGTGATTTTAAATCGTTTTTGGAGGTTTCCTCAGTTAGGGGTGGTTTCTGGAAAATTATTATACTTACATTTAATGAGTGTCTTTTTATTGCAAACACATTATCCTTATAACATTTTTGCCTGAAATTAATAATTAAAAATATAATGGGTCATTTGTGATTTTAAATCGTTTTTGGAGGTTTCCTCAGTTAGGGGTGGTTTCTGGAAAATTATTATACTTTCATTTAATGAGTGTCTTTTTATTGCAAACACATTATCCTTATAACATTTTTGCCTGAAATTAATAATTAAAAATATAATGGGTCATTTGTGATTTTAAATCGTTTTTGGAGGTTTCCTCAGTTAGGGGTGGTTTCTGGAAAATTATTATACTTTCATTTAATGAGTGTCTTTTTATTGCAAACACATTATCCTTATAACATTTTTACCTGAAATCAATAATTAAAAATATAATGGGTCATTTGTGATTTTAAATCGTTTTTGGCGGTTTCCTCAGTTAGGGGTGGTTTCTGGAAAATTATTATACTTTCATTTAAGGAGTGTCTATTTATTGCAAACACATTATCCTTATAACATTTTTGCCTGAAATCAATAATTAAAAATATAATGGGTCATTTGTGATTTTAAATCGTTTTTGGAGGTTTCCTCAGTTAGGGGTGGTTTCTGGAAAATTATTATACTTTCATTTAATGAGTGTCTTTTTATTGCAAACACATTATCCTTATAACATTTTTACCTGAAATCAATAATTAAAAATATAATGGGTCATTTGTGATTTTAAATCGTTTTTGGCGGTTTCCTCAGTTAGGGGTGGTTTCTGGAAAATTATTATACATTCATTTAATGATTGTGATTTTATTTAAAACACATTATCCTTATAACATTTTTGCCTGAAATTAATAATTAAAAATATAATGGGTCATTTGTGATTTTAAATCGTTTTTGGCGGTTTACTCAGTTAGGGGTGGTTTCTGGAAAATTATTATACGTTCATTTAATGAGTGTCTTTTTATTGCAAACACATTATCCTTATAACATTTTTGCCTGAAATCAATAATTAAAAATATAATGGGACATTTGTGATTTTAAATCGTTTTTGGAGGTTTCCTCAGTTAGGGGTGGTTTCTGGAAAATTATTATACTTTCATTTAATGAGTGTCTTTTTATTGCAAACACATTATCCTTATAACATTTTTGCCTAAAATCAATAATTAAAAATATAATGGGTCATTTGTGATTTTAAATCGTTTTTGGCAGTTTCCTCAGTTAGGGATGGTTTCTGGAAAATTATTATACGTTCATTTAATGATTGTGATTTTATTTAAAACACATTATCCTGATAACATTTTTGCCTGAAATTAATAATTAAAAATATAATGGGTCATTTGTGATTTTAAATCGTTTTTGGCAGTTTCCTCAGTTAGGGGTGGTTTCTGGAAAATTATTATACGTTCATTTAATGATTGTCATTTTATTTAAAACACATTATCCTTATAACATTTTTGTCTGAAATTAATAATTAAAAATATAATGGGTCATTTGTGATTTTAAATTGTTTTTGGCAGTTTCCTCAGTTAGGGGTGGTTTCTGGAAAATTTTTATACGTTCATTTAGTGATTGTCATTTTATTTAAAACACATTATCCTTATAACATTTTTGCCTGAAATTAATAATTATAAATATAATAGCTCATTTGTGATTTTAAATCGTTTAAGGCGGTTTCCTCAGTTAGGGGTGGTTTCTGGAAAATTATTATACTTTCATTTAATGAGTGTCTTTTTATTGCAAACACATTATCCTTATAACATTTTTGCCTAAAATCAATAATTAAAAATATAATGGGTCATTTGTGATTTTAAATCGTTTTTGGCAGTTTCCTCAGTTAGGGATGGTTTCTGGAAAATTATTATACGTTCATTTAATGATTGTGATTTTATTTAAAACACATTATCCTTATAACATTTTTGCCTGAAATTAATAATTAAAAATATAATGGGTCATTTGTGATTTTAAATCGTTTTTGGCAGTTTCCTCAGTTAGGGGTGGTTTCTGGAAAATTATTATACGTTCATTTAATGATTGTCATTTTATTTAAAACACATTATCCTTATAACATTTTTGTCTGAAATTAATAATTAAAAATATAATGGGTCATTTGTGATTTTAAATCGTTTTTGGAGGTTTCCTCAGTTAGGGGTGGTTTCTGGAAAATTATTATACTTTCATTTAATGAGTATCTTTTTGTTGCAAACACATTATCCTTATAACATTTTTACCTGAAATCAATAATTAAAAATATAATGGGTCATTTGTGATTTTAAATCGTTTTGGCGGTTTCCTCAGTTAGGGGTGGTTTCTGGAAAATTATTATACATTCATTTAATGAGTGTCTTTTTATTGCAAACACATTATCCTTATAACATTTTTGCCTGAAATCAATAATTAAAAATATAATGGGACATTTGTGATTTTAAATCGTTTTTGGAGGTTTCCTCAGTTAGGGGTGGTTTCTGGAAAATTATTATACTTTCATTTAATGAGTGTCTTTTTATTGGAAACACATTATCCTTATAACATTTTTGCCTAAAATCAATAATTAAAAATATAATGGGTCATTTGTGATTTTAAATCGTTTTTGGCAGTTTCCTCAGTTAGGGATGGTTTCTGGAAAATTATTATACGTTCATTTAATGATTGTGATTTTATTTAAAACACATTATCCTTATAACATTTTTGCCTGAAATTAATAATTAAAAATATAATGGGTCATTTGTGATTTTAAATCGTTTTTGGAGGTTTCCTCAGTTAGGGGTGGTTTCTGGAAAATTATTATACTTTCATTTAATGAGTGTCTTTTTATTGCAAACACATTATCCTTATAACATTTTTGCCTGAAATTAATAATTAAAAATATAATGGGTCATTTGTGATTTTAAATCGTTTTTGGCAGTTTCCTCAATTAGGGGTGTTTTCTGGAAAATTATTATACGTTCATTTAATGATTGTCATTTTATTTAAAACACATTATCCTTATAACATTTTTGCCTGAAATTAATAATTAAAAATATAATGGGTCATTTTTGATTTTAAATCGTTTTTGGTAGTTTCCTCAGTTAGGGGTGGTTTCTGGAAAATTTTTATACGTTCATTTAGTGATTGTCATTTTATTTAAAACACATTATCCTTAAAACATTTTTGCCTGAAATTAATAATTAAAAATATAATGGGTCATTTGTGATTTTCAATTGTTTTTGGCGGTTTCCTCAGTTAGGGGTGGTTTCTGGAAAATTATTATACGTTCATTTAATGATTGTCATTTTATTTAAAACACATTATCCTTATAACATTTTTGCCTGAAATTAATAATTATAAATATAATAGCTCATTTGTGATTTTAAATCGTTTAAGGCGGTTTCCTCAGTTAGGGGTGGTTTCTGGAAAATTATTATACTTTCATTTAATGAGTGTCTTTTTATTGCAAACACATTATCCTTATAACATTTTTACCTGAAATCAATAATTAAAAATATAATGGGTCATTTGTGATTTTAAATCGTTTTTGGCGGTTTCCTCAGTTAGGGGTGGTTTCTGGAAAATTATTATACATTCATTTAATGAGTGTCTTTTTCTTGCAAACACATTATCCTTATAACATTTTTGCCTGAAATCAATAATTAAAAATATAATGGGACATTTGTGATTTTAAATCGTTTTTGGAGGTTTCCTCAGTTAGGGGTGGTTTCTGGAAAATTATTATACATTCATTTAATGATTGTGATTTTATTTAAAACACATTATCCTTATAACATTTTTGCCTGAAATTAATAATTAAAAATATAATGGGTCATTTGTGATTTTAAATCGTTTTTGGAGGTTTCCTCAGTTAGGGGTGGTTTCTGGAAAATTATTATACTTTCATTTAATGAGTGTCTTTTTATTGCAAACACATTATCCTTATAACATTTTTACCTGAAATCAATAATTAAAAATATAATGGGTCATTTGTGATTTTAAATCGTTTTTGGCGGTTTCCTCAGTTAGGGGTGGTTTCTGGAAAATTATTATACATTCATTTAATGAGTGTCTTTTTATTGCAAACACATTATCCTTATAACATTTTTGCCTGAAATCAATAATTAATAATATAATGGGACATTTGTGATTTTAAATCGTTTTTGGAGGTTTCCTCAGTTAGGGGTGGTTTCTGGAAAATTATTATACTTTCATTTAATGAGTGTCTTTTTATTGCAAACACATTATCCTTATAACATTTTTGCCTAACATCAATAATTAAAAATATAATGGGTCATTTGTGATTTTAAATCGTTTTTGGCAGTTTCCTCAGTTAGGGATGGTTTCTGGAAAATTATTATACGTTCATTTAATGATTGTGATTTTATTTAAAACACATTATCCTTATAACATTTTTGCCTGAAATTAATAATTAAAAATATAATGTGTCATTTGTGATTTTAAATCGTTTTTAGAGGTTTCCTCAGTTAGGGGTGGATTCTGGAAAATTATTATACTTTCATTTAATGAGTGTCTTTTTATTGCAAACACATTATCCTTATAACATTTTTGCCTGAAATTAATAATTAAAAATATAATGGGACATTTGTGATTTTAAATCGTTTTTGGAGGTTTCCTCAGTTAGGGGTGGTTTCTGGAAAATTATTATACTTTCATTTAATGAGTGTCTTTTTATTGCAAACACATTATCCTTATAACATTTTTGCCTGAAATTAATAATTAAAAATATAATGGGTCATTTGTGATTTTAAATCGTTTTTGGAGGTTTCCTCAGTTAGGGGTGGTTTCTGGAAAATTATTATACTTTCATTTAATGAGTGTCTTTTTATTGCAAACACATTATCCTTATAACATTTTTGCCTGAAATTAATAATTAAAAATATAATGGGTCATTTGTGATTTTAAATCGTTTTTGGCAGTTTCCTCAGTTAGGGGTGGTTTCTAGAAAATTATTATACATTCATTTAATGAGTGTCTTTTTATTGCAAACACATTATCCTTATAACATTTTTGCCTGAAATCAATAATTAAAAATATAGAGGGTCATTTGTGATTTTAAATCGTTTTTGGAGGTTTCCTCAGTTAGGGGTGGTTTCTGGAAAATTATTATACGTTCATTTAATGATTCTCATTTTATTTAAAACACATTATCCTTATAACATTTTTGCCTGAAATTAGTAATTATAAATATAATAGCTCATTTGTGATTTTAAATCGTTTAAGGCGGTTTCCTCAGTTAGGGGTGGTTTCTGGAAAATTATTATACTTTCATTTAATGAGTGTCTATTTATTGCAAACACATTATCCTTATAACACTTTTGCCTGAAATCAATAATTAAAAATATAATGGGTCATTTGTGATTTTAAATCGTTTTTGGAGGTTTCCTCAGTTAGGGGTGGTTTCTGGAAAATTATTATACTTTCATTTAATGAGTGTCTTTTTATTGCAAACACATTATCCTTATAACATTTTTACCTGAAATCAATAATTAAAAATATAATGGGTCATTTGTGATTTTAAATCGTTTTTGGCGGTTTCCTCAGTTAGGGGTGGTTTCTGGAAAATTATTATACGTTCATTTAATGATTGTGATTTTATTTAAAACACATTATCCTTATAACATTTTTGCCTGAAATTAATAATTAAAAATATAATGGGTCATTTGTGATTTTAAATCGTTTTTGGAGGTTTCCTCAGTTAGGGGTGGTTTCTGGAAAATTATTATACTTTCATTTAATGAGTGTCTTTTTATTGCAAACACATTATCCTTATAACATTTTTGCCTAAAATCAATAATTAAAAATATAATGGGTCATTTGTGATTTTAAATTGTTTTTGGCAGTTTCCTCAGTTAGGGGTGGTTTCTGGAAAATTATTATACGTTCATTTAATGATTGCCATTTTATTTAAAACACATTATCCTTATAACATTTTTGCCTGAAATTAATAATTAAAAATATAATGGGTCATTTTTGATTTTAAATCGTTTTTGGTAGTTTCCTCAGTTAGGGGTGGTTTCTGGAAAATTTTTATACGTTCATTTAGTGATTGTCATTTTATTTAAAACACATTATCCTTGAAACATTTTTGCCTGAAATTAATAATTAAAAATATAATGGGTCATTTGTGATTTTCAATTGTTTTTGGCGGTTTCCTCAGTTAGGGGTGGTTTCTGGAAAATTATTATACTTTCATTTAATGAGTGTCTTTTTATTGCAAACACATTATCCTTATAACATTTTTACCTGAAATCAATAATTAAAAATATAATGGGTCATTTGTGATTTTAAATCGTTTTTGGCGGTTTCCTCAGTTAGGGGTGGTTTCTGGAAAATTATTATACTTTCATTTAATGAGTGTCTATTTATTGCAAACACATTATCCTTATAACATTTTTGCCTGAAATCAATAATTAAAAATATAATGGGTCATTTGTGATTTTAAATCGTTTTTGGAGGTTTCCTCAGTTAGGGGTGGTTTCTGGAAAATTATTATACTTTCATTTAATGAGTGTCTTTTTATTGCAAACACATTATCCTTATAACATTTTTGCCTAAAATCAATAATTAAAAATATAATGGGTCATTTGTGATTTTAAATTGTTTTTGGCAGTTTCCTCAGTTAGGGGTGGTTTCTGGAAAATTATTATACGTTCATTTAATGATTGCCATTTTATTTAAAACACATTATCCTTATAACATTTTTGCCTGAAATTAATAATTAAAAATATAATGGGTCATTTTTGATTTTAAATCGTTTTTGGTAGTTTCCTCAGTTAGGGGTGGTTTCTGGAAAATTTTTATACGTTCATTTAGTGATTGTCATTTTATTTAAAACACATTATCCTTGAAACATTTTTGCCTGAAATTAATAATTAAAAATATAATGGGTCATTTGTGATTTTAAATCGTTTTTGGAGGTTTCCTCAGTTAGGGGTGGTTTCTGGAAAATTATTATACTTTCATTTAATGAGTGTCTTTTTATTGCAAACACATTATCCTTATAACATTTTTACCTGAAATCAATAATTAAAAATATAATGGGTCATTTGTGATTTTAAATCGTTTTTGGCGGTTTCCTCAGTTAGGGGTGGTTTCTGGAAAATTATTATACGTTCATTTAATGATTGTGATTTTATTTAAAACACATTATCCTTATAACATTTTTGCCTGAAATTAATAATTAAAAATATAATGGGTCATTTGTGATTTTAAATCGTTTTTGGAGGTTTCCTCAGTTAGGGGTGGTTTCAGGAAAATTATTATACTTTCATTTAATGAGTGTCTTTTTATTGCAAACACATTATCCTTATAACATTTTTGCCTAAAATCAATAATTAAAAATATAATGGGTCATTTGTGATTTTAAATTGTTTTTGGCAGTTTCCTCAGTTAGGGGTGGTTTCTGGAAAATTATTATACGTTCATTTAATGATTGCCATTTTATTTAAAACACATTATCCTTATAACATTTTTGCCTGAAATTAATAATTAAAAATATAATGGGTCATTTTTGATTTTAAATCGTTTTTGGTAGTTTCCTCAGTTAGGGGTGGTTTCTGGAAAATTTTTATACGTTCATTTAGTGATTGTCATTTTATTTAAAACACATTATCCTTGAAACATTTTTGCCTGAAATTAATAATTAAAAATATAATGGGTCATTTGTGATTTTCAATTGTTTTTGGCGGTTTCCTCAGTTAGGGGTGGTTTCTGGAAAATTATTATACTTTCATTTAATGAGTGTCTTTTTATTGCAAACACATTATCCTTATAACATTTTTACCTGAAATCAATAATTAAAAATATAATGGGTCATTTGTGATTTTAAATCGTTTTTGGCGGTTTCCTCAGTTAGGGGTGGTTTCTGGAAAATTATTATACTTTCATTTAATGAGTGTCTATTTATTGCAAACACATTATCCTTATAACATTTTTGCCTGAAATCAATAATTAAAAATATAATGGGTCATTTGTGATTTTAAATCGTTTTTGGAGGTTTCCTCAGTTAGGGGTGGTTTCTGGAAAATTATTATACTTTCATTTAATGAGTGTCTTTTTATTGCAAACACATTATCCTTATAACATTTTTACCTGAAATCAATAATTAAAAATATAATGGGTCATTTGTGATTTTAAATCGTTTTTGGCGGTTTCCTCAGTTAGGGGTGGTTTCTGGAAAATTATTATACATTCATTTAATGATTGTGATTTTATTTAAAACACATTATCCTTATAACATTTTTGCCTGAAATTAATAATTAAAAATATAATGAGTCATTTGTGATTTTAAATCGTTTTTGGAGGTTTCCTCAGTTAGGGGTGGTTTCTGGAAAATTATTATACTTTCATTTAATGAGTGTCTTTTTATTGCAAACACATTATCCTTATAACATTTTTACCTGAAGTCAATAATTAAAAATATAATGGGTCATTTGTGATTTTAAATCGTTTTTGGCGGTTTCCTCAGTTAGGGGTGGTTTCTGGAAAATTATTATACATTCATTTAATGAGTGTCTTTTTATTGCAAACACATTATCCTTATAACATTTTTGCCTGAAATCAATAATTAAAAATATAATGGGACATTTGTGATTTTAAATCGTTTTTGGAGGTTTCCTCAGTTAGGGGTGGTTTCTGGAAAATTATTATACTTTCATTTAATGAGTGTCTTTTTATTGCAAACACATTATCCTTATAACATTTTTGCCTAAAATCAATAATTAAAAATATAATGGGTCATTTGTGATTTTAAATAGTTTTTGGCAGTTTCCTCAGTTAGGGATGGTTTCTGGAAAATTATTGTACGTTCATTTAATGATTGTGATTTTATTTAAAACACATTATCCTTATAACATTTTTGCCTGAAATTAATAATTAAAAATATAATGTGTCATTTGTGATTTTAAATCGTTTTTAGAGGTTTCCTCAGTTAGGGGTGGTTTCTGGAAAATTATTATACTTTCATTTAATGAGTGTCTTTTTATTGCAAACACATTATCCTTATAACATTTTTACCTGAAATCAATAATTAAAAATATAATGGGTCATTTGTGATTTTAAATCGTTTTTGGCGGTTTCCTCAGTTAGGGGTGGTTTCTGGAAAATTATTATACATTCATTTAATGAGTGTCTTTTTATTGCAAACACATTATCCTTATAACATTTTTGCCTGAAATCAATAATTAAAAATATAATGGGACATTTGTGATTTTAAATCGTTTTTGGAGGTTTCCTCAGTTAGGGGTGGTTTCTGGAAAATTATTATACTTTCATTTAATGAGTGTCTTTTTATTGCAAACACATTATCCTTATAACATTTTTGCCTAAAATCAATAATTAAAAATATAATGGGTCATTTGTGATTTTAAATAGTTTTTGGCAGTTTCCTCAGTTAGGGATGGTTTCTGGAAAATTATTGTACGTTCATTTAATGATTGTGATTTTATTTAAAACACATTATCCTTATAACATTTTTGCCTGAAATTAATAATTAAAAATATAATGTGTCATTTGTGATTTTAAATCGTTTTTAGAGGTTTCCTCAGTTAGGGGTGGTTTCTGGAAAATTATTATACTTTCATTTAATGAGTGTCTTTTTATTGCAAACACATTATCCTTATAACATTTTTGCCTGAAATTAATAATTAAAAATATAATGGGTCATTTGTGATTTTAAATCGTTTTTGGCAGTTTCCTCAGTTAGGAATGGTTTCTGGAAAATTATTATACGTTCATGTAATGATTGTGATTTTATTTAAAACACATTATCCTTATAACATTTTTGCCTGAAATTAATAATTAAAAATATAATGTGTCATTTGTGATTTTAAATCGTTTTTAGAGGTTTCCTCAGTTAGGGGTGGTTTCTGGAAAATTATTATACTTTCATTTAATGAGTGTCTTTTTATTGCAAACACATTATCCTTATAACATTTTTGCCTGAAATCAATAATTAAAAATATAAAGGGTCATTTGTGATTTTAAATCGTTTTTGGAGGTTTCCTCAGTTAGGGGTGGTTTCTGGAAAATTATTATACTTTCATTTAATGAGTGTCTTTTTATTGCAAACACATTATCCTTATAACATTTTTGCCTGAAATTAATAATTAAAAATATAATGGGTCATTTGTGATTTTAAATAGTTTTTGGCAGTTTCCTCAGTTAGGGGTGGTTTCTGGAAAATTATTATGCATTCATTTAATGAGTGTCTTTTTATTGCAAACACATTATCCTTATAACATTTTTGCCTGAAATCAATAATTAAAAATATAGAGGGTCATTTGTGATTTTAAATCGTTTTTGGAGGTTTCCTCAGTTAGGGGTGGTTTCTGGAAAATTATTATACGTTCATTTAATGATTGTCATTTTATTTAAAACACATTATCCTTATAACATTTTTGCCCGAAATTAATAATTAAAAATATAATGGGTCATTTGTGATTTTAAATCGTTTTTGGCAGTTTCCTCAGTTAGGGGCGGTTTCTGGAAAATTATTATACGTTCATTTAATGATTGTGATTTTATTTAAAACACATTATCCTTATAACATTTTTGCCTGAAATAAATAATTAAAAATATAATGGGTCATTTGTGATTTTAAATCGTTTTTGGAGGTTTTCTCAGTTAGGGATGGTTTTTGGAAAATTATTATACGTTCATTTAATGATTGTGATTTTATTTAAAACACATTATCCTTATAACATTTTTGCCTGAAATTAATAATTAAAAATATAATGGGTCATTTGTGATTTTAAATCGTTTTTGGAGGTTTCCTCAGTTAGGGGTGGTTTCTGGAAAATTATTATACTTTCATTTAATGAGTGTCTTTTTATTGCAAACACATTATCCTTATAACATTTTTGCCTGAAATTAATAATTAAAAATATAATGGGTCATTTGTGATTTTAAATCGTTTTTGGCAGTTTCCTCAGTTAGGGGTGGTTTCTGGAAAATTATTATACGTTCATTTAATGATTGTCATTTTATTTAAAACACATTATCCTTATAACATTTTTGCCCGAAATTAATAATTAAAAATATAATGGGTCATTTGTGATTTTAAATCGTTTTTGGCAGTTTCCTCAGTTAGGGGTGGTTTCTGGAAAATTATTATACGTTCATTTAATGATTGTGATTTTATTTAAAACACATTATCCTTATAACATTTTTGCCTGAAATTAATAATTAAAAATATAATGGGTCATTTGTGATTTTAAATCGTTTTTGGAGGTTTCCTCAGTTAGGGGTGGTTTCTGGAAAATTATTATACTTACATTTAATGAGTGTCTTTTTATTGCAAACACATTATCCTTATAACATTTTTGCCTGAAATTAATAATTAAAAATATAATGGGTCATTTGTGATTTTAAATCGTTTTTGGAGGTTTCCTCAGTTAGGGGTGGTTTCTGGAAAATTATTATACTTTCATTTAATGAGTGTCTTTTTATTGCAAACACATTATCCTTATAACATTTTTGCCTGAAATTAATAATTAAAAATATAATGGGTCATTTGTGATTTTAAATCGTTTTTGGAGGTTTCCTCAGTTAGGGGTGGTTTCTGGAAAATTATTATACTTTCATTTAATGAGTGTCTTTTTATTGCAAACACATTATCCTTATAACATTTTTACCTGAAATCAATAATTAAAAATATAATGGGTCATTTGTGATTTTAAATCGTTTTTGGCGGTTTCCTCAGTTAGGGGTGGTTTCTGGAAAATTATTATACTTTCATTTAAGGAGTGTCTATTTATTGCAAACACATTATCCTTATAACATTTTTGCCTGAAATCAATAATTAAAAATATAATGGGTCATTTGTGATTTTAAATCGTTTTTGGAGGTTTCCTCAGTTAGGGGTGGTTTCTGGAAAATTATTATACTTTCATTTAATGAGTGTCTTTTTATTGCAAACACATTATCCTTATAACATTTTTACCTGAAATCAATAATTAAAAATATAATGGGTCATTTGTGATTTTAAATCGTTTTTGGCGGTTTCCTCAGTTAGGGGTGGTTTCTGGAAAATTATTATACATTCATTTAATGATTGTGATTTTATTTAAAACACATTATCCTTATAACATTTTTGCCTGAAATTAATAATTAAAAATATAATGGGTCATTTGTGATTTTAAATCGTTTTTGGCGGTTTACTCAGTTAGGGGTGGTTTCTGGAAAATTATTATACGTTCATTTAATGAGTGTCTTTTTATTGCAAACACATTATCCTTATAACATTTTTGCCTGAAATCAATAATTAAAAATATAATGGGACATTTGTGATTTTAAATCGTTTTTGGAGGTTTCCTCAGTTAGGGGTGGTTTCTGGAAAATTATTATACTTTCATTTAATGAGTGTCTTTTTATTGCAAACACATTATCCTTATAACATTTTTGCCTAAAATCAATAATTAAAAATATAATGGGTCATTTGTGATTTTAAATCGTTTTTGGCAGTTTCCTCAGTTAGGGATGGTTTCTGGAAAATTATTATACGTTCATTTAATGATTGTGATTTTATTTAAAACACATTATCCTGATAACATTTTTGCCTGAAATTAATAATTAAAAATATAATGGGTCATTTGTGATTTTAAATCGTTTTTGGCAGTTTCCTCAGTTAGGGGTGGTTTCTGGAAAATTATTATACGTTCATTTAATGATTGTCATTTTATTTAAAACACATTATCCTTATAACATTTTTGTCTGAAATTAATAATTAAAAATATAATGGGTCATTTGTGATTTTAAATTGTTTTTGGCAGTTTCCTCAGTTAGGGGTGGTTTCTGGAAAATTTTTATACGTTCATTTAGTGATTGTCATTTTATTTAAAACACATTATCCTTATAACATTTTTGCCTGAAATTAATAATTATAAATATAATAGCTCATTTGTGATTTTAAATCGTTTAAGGCGGTTTCCTCAGTTAGGGGTGGTTTCTGGAAAATTATTATACTTTCATTTAATGAGTGTCTTTTTATTGCAAACACATTATCCTTATAACATTTTTGCCTAAAATCAATAATTAAAAATATAATGGGTCATTTGTGATTTTAAATCGTTTTTGGCAGTTTCCTCAGTTAGGGATGGTTTCTGGAAAATTATTATACGTTCATTTAATGATTGTGATTTTATTTAAAACACATTATCCTTATAACATTTTTGCCTGAAATTAATAATTAAAAATATAATGGGTCATTTGTGATTTTAAATCGTTTTTGGCAGTTTCCTCAGTTAGGGGTGGTTTCTGGAAAATTATTATACGTTCATTTAATGATTGTCATTTTATTTAAAACACATTATCCTTATAACATTTTTGTCTGAAATTAATAATTAAAAATATAATGGGTCATTTGTGATTTTAAATCGTTTTTGGAGGTTTCCTCAGTTAGGGGTGGTTTCTGGAAAATTATTATACTTTCATTTAATGAGTATCTTTTTGTTGCAAACACATTATCCTTATAACATTTTTACCTGAAATCAATAATTAAAAATATAATGGGTCATTTGTGATTTTAAATCGTTTTGGCGGTTTCCTCAGTTAGGGGTGGTTTCTGGAAAATTATTATACATTCATTTAATGAGTGTCTTTTTATTGCAAACACATTATCCTTATAACATTTTTGCCTGAAATCAATAATTAAAAATATAATGGGACATTTGTGATTTTAAATCGTTTTTGGAGGTTTCCTCAGTTAGGGGTGGTTTCTGGAAAATTATTATACTTTCATTTAATGAGTGTCTTTTTATTGGAAACACATTATCCTTATAACATTTTTGCCTAAAATCAATAATTAAAAATATAATGGGTCATTTGTGATTTTAAATCGTTTTTGGCAGTTTCCTCAGTTAGGGATGGTTTCTGGAAAATTATTATACGTTCATTTAATGATTGTGATTTTATTTAAAACACATTATCCTTATAACATTTTTGCCTGAAATTAATAATTAAAAATATAATGGGTCATTTGTGATTTTAAATCGTTTTTGGAGGTTTCCTCAGTTAGGGGTGGTTTCTGGAAAATTATTATACTTTCATTTAATGAGTGTCTTTTTATTGCAAACACATTATCCTTATAACATTTTTGCCTGAAATTAATAATTAAAAATATAATGGGTCATTTGTGATTTTAAATCGTTTTTGGCAGTTTCCTCAATTAGGGGTGTTTTCTGGAAAATTATTATACGTTCATTTAATGATTGTCATTTTATTTAAAACACATTATCCTTATAACATTTTTGCCTGAAATTAATAATTAAAAATATAATGGGTCATTTTTGATTTTAAATCGTTTTTGGTAGTTTCCTCAGTTAGGGGTGGTTTCTGGAAAATTTTTATACGTTCATTTAGTGATTGTCATTTTATTTAAAACACATTATCCTTAAAACATTTTTGCCTGAAATTAATAATTAAAAATATAATGGGTCATTTGTGATTTTCAATTGTTTTTGGCGGTTTCCTCAGTTAGGGGTGGTTTCTGGAAAATTATTATACGTTCATTTAATGATTGTCATTTTATTTAAAACACATTATCCTTATAACATTTTTGCCTGAAATTAATAATTATAAATATAATAGCTCATTTGTGATTTTAAATCGTTTAAGGCGGTTTCCTCAGTTAGGGGTGGTTTCTGGAAAATTATTATACTTTCATTTAATGAGTGTCTTTTTATTGCAAACACATTATCCTTATAACATTTTTACCTGAAATCAATAATTAAAAATATAATGGGTCATTTGTGATTTTAAATCGTTTTTGGCGGTTTCCTCAGTTAGGGGTGGTTTCTGGAAAATTATTATACATTCATTTAATGAGTGTCTTTTTCTTGCAAACACATTATCCTTATAACATTTTTGCCTGAAATCAATAATTAAAAATATAATGGGACATTTGTGATTTTAAATCGTTTTTGGAGGTTTCCTCAGTTAGGGGTGGTTTCTGGAAAATTATTATACATTCATTTAATGATTGTGATTTTATTTAAAACACATTATCCTTATAACATTTTTGCCTGAAATTAATAATTAAAAATATAATGGGTCATTTGTGATTTTAAATCGTTTTTGGAGGTTTCCTCAGTTAGGGGTGGTTTCTGGAAAATTATTATACTTTCATTTAATGAGTGTCTTTTTATTGCAAACACATTATCCTTATAACATTTTTACCTGAAATCAATAATTAAAAATATAATGGGTCATTTGTGATTTTAAATCGTTTTTGGCGGTTTCCTCAGTTAGGGGTGGTTTCTGGAAAATTATTATACATTCATTTAATGAGTGTCTTTTTATTGCAAACACATTATCCTTATAACATTTTTGCCTGAAATCAATAATTAAAAATATAATGGGACATTTGTGATTTTAAATCGTTTTTGGAGGTTTCCTCAGTTAGGGGTGGTTTCTGGAAAATTATTATACTTTCATTTAATGAGTGTCTTTTTATTGCAAACACATTATCCTTATAACATTTTTGCCTAACATCAATAATTAAAAATATAATGGGTCATTTGTGATTTTAAATCGTTTTTGGCAGTTTCCTCAGTTAGGGATGGTTTCTGGAAAATTATTATACGTTCATTTAATGATTGTGATTTTATTTAAAACACATTATCCTTATAACATTTTTGCCTGAAATTAATAATTAAAAATATAATGTGTCATTTGTGATTTTAAATCGTTTTTAGAGGTTTCCTCAGTTAGGGGTGGATTCTGGAAAATTATTATACTTTCATTTAATGAGTGTCTTTTTATTGCAAACACATTATCCTTATAACATTTTTGCCTGAAATTAATAATTAAAAATATAATGGGACATTTGTGATTTTAAATCGTTTTTGGAGGTTTCCTCAGTTAGGGGTGGTTTCTGGAAAATTATTATACTTTCATTTAATGAGTGTCTTTTTATTGCAAACACATTATCCTTATAACATTTTTGCCTGAAATTAATAATTAAAAATATAATGGGTCATTTGTGATTTTAAATCGTTTTTGGAGGTTTCCTCAGTTAGGGGTGGTTTCTGGAAAATTATTATACTTTCATTTAATGAGTGTCTTTTTATTGCAAACACATTATCCTTATAACATTTTTGCCTGAAATTAATAATTAAAAATATAATGGGTCATTTGTGATTTTAAATCGTTTTTGGCAGTTTCCTCAGTTAGGGGTGGTTTCTGGAAAATTATTATACATTCATTTAATGAGTGTCTTTTTATTGCAAACACATTATCCTTATAACATTTTTGCCTGAAATCAATAATTAAAAATATAGAGGGTCATTTGTGATTTTAAATCGTTTTTGGAGGTTTCCTCAGTTAGGGGTGGTTTCTGGAAAATTATTATACGTTCATTTAATGATTCTCATTTTATTTAAAACACATTATCCTTATAACATTTTTGCCTGAAATTAGTAATTATAAATATAATAGCTCATTTGTGATTTTAAATCGTTTAAGGCGGTTTCCTCAGTTAGGGGTGGTTTCTGGAAAATTATTATACTTTCATTTAATGAGTGTCTATTTATTGCAAACACATTATCCTTATAACACTTTTGCCTGAAATCAATAATTAAAAATATAATGGGTCATTTGTGATTTTAAATCGTTTTTGGAGGTTTCCTCAGTTAGGGGTGGTTTCTGGAAAATTATTATACTTTCATTTAATGAGTGTCTTTTTATTGCAAACACATTATCCTTATAACATTTTTACCTGAAATCAATAATTAAAAATATAATGGGTCATTTGTGATTTTAAATCGTTTTTGGCGGTTTCCTCAGTTAGGGGTGGTTTCTGGAAAATTATTATACGTTCATTTAATGATTGTGATTTTATTTAAAACACATTATCCTTATAACATTTTTGCCTGAAATTAATAATTAAAAATATAATGGGTCATTTGTGATTTTAAATCGTTTTTGGAGGTTTCCTCAGTTAGGGGTGGTTTCGGGAAAATTATTATACTTTCATTTAATGAGTGTCTTTTTATTGCAAACACATTATCCTTATAACATTTTTGCCTAAAATCAATAATTAAAAATATAATGGGTCATTTGTGATTTTAAATTGTTTTTGGCAGTTTCCTCAGTTAGGGGTGGTTTCTGGAAAATTATTATACGTTCATTTAATGATTGCCATTTTATTTAAAACACATTATCCTTATAACATTTTTGCCTGAAATTAATAATTAAAAATATAATGGGTCATTTTTGATTTTAAATCGTTTTTGGTAGTTTCCTCAGTTAGGGGTGGTTTCTGGAAAATTTTTATACGTTCATTTAGTGATTGTCATTTTATTTAAAACACATTATCCTTGAAACATTTTTGCCTGAAATTAATAATTAAAAATATAATGGGTCATTTGTGATTTTCAATTGTTTTTGGCGGTTTCCTCAGTTAGGGGTGGTTTCTGGAAAATTATTATACTTTCATTTAATGAGTGTCTTTTTATTGCAAACACATTATCCTTATAACATTTTTACCTGAAATCAATAATTAAAAATATAATGGGTCATTTGTGATTTTAAATCGTTTTTGGCGGTTTCCTCAGTTAGGGGTGGTTTCTGGAAAATTATTATACTTTCATTTAATGAGTGTCTATTTATTGCAAACACATTATCCTTATAACATTTTTGCCTGAAATCAATAATTAAAAATATAATGGGTCATTTGTGATTTTAAATCGTTTTTGGAGGTTTCCTCAGTTAGGGGTGGTTTCTGGAAAATTATTATACTTTCATTTAATGAGTGTCTTTTTATTGCAAACACATTATCCTTATAACATTTTTGCCTAAAATCAATAATTAAAAATATAATGGGTCATTTGTGATTTTAAATTGTTTTTGGCAGTTTCCTCAGTTAGGGGTGGTTTCTGGAAAATTATTATACGTTCATTTAATGATTGCCATTTTATTTAAAACACATTATCCTTATAACATTTTTGCCTGAAATTAATAATTAAAAATATAATGGGTCATTTTTGATTTTAAATCGTTTTTGGTAGTTTCCTCAGTTAGGGGTGGTTTCTGGAAAATTTTTATACGTTCATTTAGTGATTGTCATTTTATTTAAAACACATTATCCTTGAAACATTTTTGCCTGAAATTAATAATTAAAAATATAATGGGTCATTTGTGATTTTAAATCGTTTTTGGAGGTTTCCTCAGTTAGGGGTGGTTTCTGGAAAATTATTATACTTTCATTTAATGAGTGTCTTTTTATTGCAAACACATTATCCTTATAACATTTTTACCTGAAATCAATAATTAAAAATATAATGGGTCATTTGTGATTTTAAATCGTTTTTGGCGGTTTCCTCAGTTAGGGGTGGTTTCTGGAAAATTATTATACGTTCATTTAATGATTGTGATTTTATTTAAAACACATTATCCTTATAACATTTTTGCCTGAAATTAATAATTAAAAATATAATGGGTCATTTGTGATTTTAAATCGTTTTTGGAGGTTTCCTCAGTTAGGGGTGGTTTCAGGAAAATTATTATACTTTCATTTAATGAGTGTCTTTTTATTGCAAACACATTATCCTTATAACATTTTTGCCTAAAATCAATAATTAAAAATATAATGGGTCATTTGTGATTTTAAATTGTTTTTGGCAGTTTCCTCAGTTAGGGGTGGTTTCTGGAAAATTATTATACGTTCATTTAATGATTGCCATTTTATTTAAAACACATTATCCTTATAACATTTTTGCCTGAAATTAATAATTAAAAATATAATGGGTCATTTTTGATTTTAAATCGTTTTTGGTAGTTTCCTCAGTTAGGGGTGGTTTCTGGAAAATTTTTATACGTTCATTTAGTGATTGTCATTTTATTTAAAACACATTATCCTTGAAACATTTTTGCCTGAAATTAATAATTAAAAATATAATGGGTCATTTGTGATTTTCAATTGTTTTTGGCGGTTTCCTCAGTTAGGGGTGGTTTCTGGAAAATTATTATACTTTCATTTAATGAGTGTCTTTTTATTGCAAACACATTATCCTTATAACCTTTTTACCTGAAATCAATAATTAAAAATATAATGGGTCATTTGTGATTTTAAATCGTTTTTGGCGGTTTCCTCAGTTAGGGGTGGTTTCTGGAAAATTATTATACTTTCATTTAATGAGTGTCTATTTATTGCAAACACATTATCCTTATAACATTTTTGCCTGAAATCAATAATTAAAAATATAATGGGTCATTTGTGATTTTAAATCGTTTTTGGAGGTTTCCTCAGTTAGGGGTGGTTTCTGGAAAATTATTATACTTTCATTTAATGAGTGTCTTTTTATTGCAAACACATTATCCTTATAACATTTTTACCTGAAATCAATAATTAAAAATATAATGGGTCATTTGTGATTTTAAATCGTTTTTGGCGGTTTCCTCAGTTAGGGGTGGTTTCTGGAAAATTATTATACATTCATTTAATGATTGTGATTTTATTTAAAACACATTATCCTTATAACATTTTTGCCTGAAATTAATAATTAAAAATATAATGAGTCATTTGTGATTTTAAATCGTTTTTGGAGGTTTCCTCAGTTAGGGGTGGTTTCTGGAAAATTATTATACTTTCATTTAATGAGTGTCTTTTTATTGCAAACACATTATCCTTATAACATTTTTACCTGAAGTCAATAATTAAAAATATAATGGGTCATTTGTGATTTTAAATCGTTTTTGGCGGTTTCCTCAGTTAGGGGTGGTTTCTGGAAAATTATTATACATTCATTTAATGAGTGTCTTTTTATTGCAAACACATTATCCTTATAACATTTTTGCCTGAAATCAATAATTAAAAATATAATGGGACATTTGTGATTTTAAATCGTTTTTGGAGGTTTCCTCAGTTAGGGGTGGTTTCTGGAAAATTATTATACTTTCATTTAATGAGTGTCTTTTTATTGCAAACACATTATCCTTATAACATTTTTGCCTAAAATCAATAATTAAAAATATAATGGGTCATTTGTGATTTTAAATAGTTTTTGGCAGTTTCCTCAGTTAGGGATGGTTTCTGGAAAATTATTGTACGTTCATTTAATGATTGTGATTTTATTTAAAACACATTATCCTTATAACATTTTTGCCTGAAATTAATAATTAAAAATATAATGTGTCATTTGTGATTTTAAATCGTTTTTAGAGGTTTCCTCAGTTAGGGGTGGTTTCTGGAAAATTATTATACTTTCATTTAATGAGTGTCTTTTTATTGCAAACACATTATCCTTATAACATTTTTACCTGAAATCAATAATTAAAAATATAATGGGTCATTTGTGATTTTAAATCGTTTTTGGCGGTTTCCTCAGTTAGGGGTGGTTTCTGGAAAATTATTATACATTCATTTAATGAGTGTCTTTTTATTGCAAACACATTATCCTTATAACATTTTTGCCTGAAATCAATAATTAAAAATATAATGGGACATTTGTGATTTTAAATCGTTTTTGGAGGTTTCCTCAGTTAGGGGTGGTTTCTGGAAAATTATTATACTTTCATTTAATGAGTGTCTTTTTATTGCAAACACATTATCCTTATAACATTTTTGCCTAAAATCAATAATTAAAAATATAATGGGTCATTTGTGATTTTAAATAGTTTTTGGCAGTTTCCTCAGTTAGGGATGGTTTCTGGAAAATTATTGTACGTTCATTTAATGATTGTGATTTTATTTAAAACACATTATCCTTATAACATTTTTGCCTGAAATTAATAATTAAAAATATAATGTGTCATTTGTGATTTTAAATCGTTTTTAGAGGTTTCCTCAGTTAGGGGTGGTTTCTGGAAAATTATTATACTTTCATTTAATGAGTGTCTTTTTATTGCAAACACATTATCCTTATAACATTTTTGCCTGAAATTAATAATTAAAAATATAATGGGTCATTTGTGATTTTAAATCGTTTTTGGCAGTTTCCTCAGTTAGGAATGGTTTCTGGAAAATTATTATACGTTCATGTAATGATTGTGATTTTATTTAAAACACATTATCCTTATAACATTTTTGCCTGAAATTAATAATTAAAAATATAATGTGTCATTTGTGATTTTAAATCGTTTTTAGAGGTTTCCTCAGTTAGGGGTGGTTTCTGGAAAATTATTATACTTTCATTTAATGAGTGTCTTTTTATTGCAAACACATTATCCTTATAACATTTTTGCCTGAAATCAATAATTAAAAATATAAAGGGTCATTTGTGATTTTAAATCGTTTTTGGCGGTTTCCTCAGTTAGGGGTGGTTTCTGGAAAATTATTATACATTCATTTAATGAGTGTCTTTTTATTGCAAACACATTATCCTTATAATATTTTTGCCTGAAATCAATAATTAAAAATATAATGGGACATTTGTGATTTTAAATCGTTTTTGGAGGTTTCCTCAGTTAGGGGTGGTTTCTGGAAAATTATTATACTTTCATTTAATGAGTGTCTTTTTATTGCAAACACATTATCCTTATAACATTTTTGCCTAAAATCAATAATTAAAAATATAATGGGTCATTTGTGATTTTAAATCGTTTTTGGCAGTTTCCTCAGTTAGGGATGGTTTTTGGAAAATTATTATACGTTCATTTAATGATTGTGATTTTATTTAAAACACATTATCCTTATAACATTTTTGCCTGAAATTAATAATTAAAAATATAATGGGTCATTTGTGATTTTAAATCGTTTTTGGAGGTTTCCTCAGTTAGGGGTGGTTTCTGGAAAATTATTATACTTTCATTTAATGAGTGTCTTTTTATTGCAAACACATTATCCTTATAACATTTTTGCCTGAAATTAATAATTAAAAATATAATGGGTCATTTGTGATTTTAAATCGTTTTTGGCAGTTTCCTCAGTTAGGGGTGGTTTCTGGAAAATTATTATACGTTCATTTAATGATTGTGATTTTATTTAAAACACATTATCCTTATAACATTTTTGCCTGAAATTAATAATTAAAAATATAATGGGTCATTTGTGATTTTAAATCGTTTTTGGAGGTTTCCTCAGTTAGGGGTGGTTTCTGGAAAATTATTATACTTTCATTTAATGAGTGTCTTTTTATTGCAAACACATTATCCTTCTAACATTTTTGCCTGAAATTAATAATTAAAAATATAATGGGTCATTTGTGATTTTAAATCGTTTTTGGAGGTTTCCTCAGTTAGGGGTGGTTTCTGGAAAACTATTATACTTTCATTTAATGAGTGTCTTTTTATTGCAAACACATTATCCTTATAACATTTTTGCCTGAAATTAATAATTAAAAATATAATGGGTCATTTGTGATTTTAAATCGTTTTTGGCAGTTTCCTGAGTTAGGGGTGGTTTCTGGAAAATTATTATACATTCATTTAATGAGTGTCTTTTTATTGCAAACACATTATCCTTATAACATTTTTGCCTGAAATCAATAATTAAAAATATAAAGGGTCATTTGTGATTTTAAATCGTTTTTGGAGGTTTCCTCAGTTAGGGGTGGTTTCTGGAAAATTATTATACTTTCATTTAATGAGTGTCTTTTTATTGCAAACACATTATCCTTATAACATTTTTGCCTGAAATCAATAATTAAAAATATAATGGGTCATTTGTGATTTTAAATCGTTTTTGGAGGTTTCCTCAGTTAGGGGTGGTTTCTGGAAAATTATTATACTTTCATTTAATGAGTGTCTTTTTATTGCAAACACATTATCCTTATAACATTTTTACCTGAAATCAATAATTAAAAATATAATGGGTCATTTGTGATTTTAAATCGTTTTTGGCGGTTTCCTCAGTTAGGGGTGGTTTCTGGAAAATTATTATACATTCATTTAATGAGTGTCTTTTTATTGCAAACACATTATCCTTATAACATTTTTGCCTGAAATCAATAATTAAAAATATAATGGGACATTTGTGATTTTAAATCGTTTTTGGAGGTTTCCTCAGTTAGGGGTGGTTTCTGGAAAATTATTATACTTTCATTTAATGAGTGTCTTTTTATTGCAAACACATTATCCTTATAACATTTTTGCCTAAAATCAATAATTAAAAATATAATGGGTCATTTGTGATTTTAAATAGTTTTTGGCAGTTTCCTCAGTTAGGGATGGTTTCTGGAAAATTATTGTACGTTCATTTAATGATTGTGATTTTATTTAAAACACATTATCCTTATAACATTTTTGCCTGAAATTAATAATTAAAAATATAATGTGTCATTTGTGATTTTAAATCGTTTTTAGAGGTTTCCTCAGTTAGGGGTGGTTTCTGTAAAATTATTATACTTTCATTTAATGAGTGTCTTTTTATTGCAAACACATTATCCTTATAACATTTTTACCTGAAATCAATAATTAAAAATATAATGGGTCATTTGTGATTTTAAATCGTTTTTGGCGGTTTCCTCAGTTAGGGGTGGTTTCTGGAAAATTATTATACATTCATTTAATGAGTGTCTTTTTATTGCAAACACATTATCCTTATAACATTTTTGCTTGAAATCAATAATTAAAAATATAATGGGACATTTGTGATTTTAAATCGTTTTTGGAGGTTTCCTCAGTTAGGGGTGGTTTCTGGAAAATTATTATACTTTCATTTAATGAGTGTCTTTTTATTGCAAACACATTATCCTTATAACATTTTTACCTGAAATCAATAATTAAAAATATAATGGGTCATTTGTGATTTTAAATCGTTTTTGGCGGTTTCCTCAGTTAGGGGTGGTTTCTGGAAAATTATTATACATTCATTTAATGAGTGTCTTTTTATTGCAAACACATTATCCTTATAACATTTTTGCCTGAAATCAATAATTAAAAATATAATGGGACATTTGTGATTTTAAATCGTTTTTGGAGGTTTCCTCAGTTAGGGGTGGTTTCTGGAAAATTATTATACTTTCATTTAATGAGTGTCTTTTTATTGCAAACACATTATCCTTATAACATTTTTGCCTAAAATCAATAATTAAAAATATAATGGGTCATTTGTGATTTTAAATAGTTTTTGGCAGTTTCCTCAGTTAGGGATGGTTTCTGGAAAATTATTGTACGTTCATTTAATGATTGTGATTTTATTTAAAACA